>JAKOOJ010000003.1:111923903-112523903 GCA_022577455.1 Arizona elegans
AAGTATATAAAGTAAATGGCTGTATGAGAGATGTCTTCAGTTTATAAAATAGACTCCCCCCCACTTTACTAAGCAGATGCAAGAATTTCCCCCCACAAAGTAATCAGTGCATTCCATTCATTTCCAAGCTATTTCATTATAGGCTCACGTTTGAGGCAGTCTTCTATTTTTTGACAAAAGAATTCTTTTAGTTACCAAACATGGTCATCAGTAGAAAATAATGTCACAAAGGAAATAGATATGGAACATGGAAGCAGTAATACCCACACTACTAAAGCTCATTGAAATTACAGTACTAGTTAGTGAAGGCAAGCTACTAGTGTTCCCTTTGCACATGTGTCAGAAGGTGGGGCATATGCTCTGTTCTGTTTTGTTCAAAGCACTGCCAGCTAAATAGATCCCTTATCATGCTTATGGCATCTTCCACATGGGCAACTGAGCATCATGCAGAGATGATGGTGTTTATAAGCCAATGACTGTCACAAGGCTTCCGTGAGTTCTTGGTATTTGAGGAAAGGCACATCAAATTATTTTGGATGTTTTACCATTTATTCAAAAAGCACATCAAAGTAAGCAAACTACTTTTAATTTCACCACATTTCTCATCAAGTTATGAGAAAGGCCATTTCTGTTCTTCCTCCTCCTGCCTGCAGCATCTTGAGATTTTTAAAAAATGCAACCTTTTTCTGTATTCAAAATTATAGCCTAAGTTTGCTCTATATGTTTTCAAGCTATAATGTTGAACTGACAGATTGAACATTGGCTGTATTAATTCTTCTTCCCTCAGCTCTAGCTGCTGACCACTTCCATCTCTCTTCAACCCCTAAATCTGTATTGGGTAGAGTCTTACAGCACATTATCCTTTTTGAGTCTTCAGAGAATCTTCCTCTGGAGCTCACCCAACAACTCTTTTCAATAATCTTCTCCTTTTCCAAATTTGTCCTTGACCCAACAAGACTTCAGCACTATAACACTACCAGATGCAATATAGGTGCACAAGCCAATATTACAGCAAATATTACAACCCAAATTTTCCACAACAATCACTAAATAGTTACATCTTAGGTGTCAGCCATTACATCTCTCTCCATCAAAATCCTTTTTTTCAATTCTTTCCCTCTTTTTTAAAGACTCTACTTCTGATGTCAGCTCAAAAGCCCCTTCTTTCCCTATGACAACATTTTCCTATGAGAATTTCTACTGTCAACTTCTACTTACCTATTCCTAAAATGAAATGATTGCTTAGGGTGTCTGAGTATGAGAATAGCAAGAAAGAAGCTGTGGCTAGATGCAGACCATCCAAATAACCCTGCTCCATTCCTAGGGAAGAACAATTTCCAGAACCAATAGTGTTTCAACTGTTATAATCAGTGTCCCAAAGATACTTTTTTCAAGAGGCAACTGGACTTTCGTGTTTTAATTTGAAGATGTTTCACTTCACATCCAAGAAGCTTCTTCAGCTCTGATTGGATAGTGGGGAATGGAAGGATTTATATTCCTTGCAGACAGCTGGTCATTTGCATCCTTTTAGAGAGTCATTGAGGCCACTTGGAGGTTTATTTGTATCCTCAGGGTCACCTGAGTAGTGCTTGGATCTAAATGGTTCCTGTAATCTACAATTTTTCTGGAAATCCATTTGTACTCCCACACCATTCAAAGGGTGTTCATCCCAAACTGCATAGCTAAATGTCTATGGAGATTCTCAGTCATCCAGGTCATGGCCTGGATGACTGAGAATCTCCATAGTCATTGTAGCCAGTGGATTTTCTGGCATTGGAAATTGTCCTCCCTTAGAACTATTAGCTGCAAATGCTGGACTATGACTGTACCTCTGGTTGACATGACTCTTATAGACTGACTCTGTGGTTTCTATAAACTTTGTTCAACTCTTGTCTTGAGGGTCAGCTGGCAGCAAAATTTCCATCAAACTGCAACTGTGGGAAGCATTTCTGCTGAAAGTTGGCTTATCTTTCTGAATTCTTTCTATTCCAGCTGGTCGCTGAAGGTTCTAGTATTTAATGTTAAGAAATGGTGCCCTGTGTTTTGTTTTTCCCTTTTCATACTTTTTAAAAATTTAGCATCTTTAGATTGAGAAAGCAGAGGCTGTTTCACTTTTTGAGGTGAAGGTTAAGATATTGTGGCCATCTCAAAAAATATTTGTCTATATTTTCTCTTTGTCATGCTATTTTCCTGAGTCTTGGCAAGTTCCCAGGATGTCTTTGCAAAAGATATTTTTCATGCATCCCTCTCAATCTTACTTGAATTCTCTGTCTCATCACAAATTTAGACATGAATCATGCATAAAAGTTTGCCCATTTTTAAAGGAAAAGTAATGGTTGCTGTTTGGACTTCTTACCCAAATGATGGCTAATAGTCTACTGTTTCAGGGTACTGCCTGAATGAAAATGTTATCTATAGTTTGCAAAACTAAGATCCATCAAACTGAGGATTTATTAAATCACAAGCTTTGTATACAGAAAATGTTTGGATGCTAAGTACAGGTAAAGTGAGTATCTGGATACAATGCTGGGGCTAAACCCAGCATAAAACAATTGCCACATTTATCTTTGAATTTTCAGAGGCATCCAGTTGAAGTAATCCAGAAATGCTATTCTGACAACTGAACAAAAAATATTCCTGCTATTTAACTGAGAATAGAGCAATCACTGTTAGAACCAACCAGGGCTAAGACTTCAAGGCTATTTCCTCCCACCAGTTATCATTGTATCTGTCTTCTTTAGATTGAGTTCCAAGAAATACCACTCCTATCTCACTTTTAACTTTAGCATCTTCTTGGTTAGTTATAAAAACTCATAAACTTTCTTTTAACGAGGAAGTCAGATACTTAACAGAATGTAACAGAATAACAGAGTTGGAAGGTACCTTGGAGGTCTTCTAGTCCAACCCCCTGCCCAGGCAGGAAACTCTGTATCATTTCAGATAAATCTTTGTCCAATATCTTCTTAAAAACTTCCAGTGTTGAAAAACTTCTGGAGGCAAATCCTTCCACTGATTAATTGTTCTAACTGTCAGAAAATTTCTTCTTAGTTCTAGGTTGATTCTCTCCTTGATTAGTTTCCTTCCGTTGCTTCTTGTCCTGCCTTCAGGTGCTTTAGAGAATAGCTTGACTACCTCTTCTTTGTGGCAACCCCTGAGTTATTAGAACAGTGCTATCATATCACCCCTAGTCCTTTTCATTAAACTAGACTTAGCCAATTCCAGCAACCCTTCTTTATATGTTTTAGCCTCCAGTCCCCTAATCATCTTTGTTGCTCTTCTTTGCACACTTTCCAGATGTCTCAACATCTTTTTTACATTCTGGCGACCAAAACTGGATGCAGTATTCCAAGTGTGGTCTTACCAAGGCATTAAGGATAACTTTCTGTTCGTTGCCTGAGAACAAAATCACAGAATTCCCAAGATTTTTGGTCATGTCGCTGTAGTTGTGGAATGACTTTATCATATAATTGTAACAACAAATCATAACAAGCACTATGCTCTTTAAAATATAGCTTATAAAACTTTTGGGGAGAGTTGGGTAATACAGTTTGCTTAGCTGTGAATCTGGGTCTGTATGATGTAGTTTCTCTCTCTTTCTCTGTGTGAATAGTTTAACAAAATAATCTGTTCTTGGCACATTTCCAATTGCAGTGTGATATAATTGCAGTGATCATAGGTAGCTCCTATATCACATAGAAGACTGTTTAGAAGAGGGTATTGTGGTATTATGGCAATGTGACTGTCTGACCTGAGGATGGCAAGCGAACCCACACAGGATATGCACATGAAGACAAACAAACTAATATTATATTATTAATTGATTATCACTTTTTATATTTCAGAGAAATGGTGCCCTGTTTGGAAACCATATCAATCATGTTAGCACTGATACAAGGGATTCATTTCAACAGATCAATACTACCCATCGCCCCCTGCATGTGCAAAGGCCACTGGTTTCGTGTATGGTGGACACGACTGAGAAAAATGTGCATCCACCAACAGGAAACTGTTTATTCCATAATCATCATAGCCATCACAACCACAACTCAGTAGGGAAGCAAGTTCCAAACTCCACAAACGCTAACCTTAATAATGCCAACATGTCCAAGATGGTAAACAGAAAACATGCAAGCGCTGGAAGTCATGAACATATGTTGGAAACTGGGAGCCATTCATACTCCAGAAAAGATCACCGTGAACAACGTAGACGATCATCCAAAAAGAGGTAAATCCAATATATTTTTATAGTGTAAACTAAAACGTTACATTTGGTTGAAAATGCCAATCCTTGTGTTACTTTTTTTAACAGCTTGAACTGTTATATTTGATTGTCTAATTTATTCATTGTCTCGTTTAATTTTAACATAACTCAGTTGAATTGCTTGATTAAGTTGTAGCTTACAAGCCAGGTATGGCTTACATTTTTCAATTATTATCATTCTTTGGGCCGTGTGATTTACTTATTTATTTTATTTAGTTCCTGCCCTTATTATTTTTATAAACAAGGCAGCAAACATACCTAATACTTCTCCTTCTTCCTATTTTCCTTTCAACAATAACCCTATGAGGGGAGTTGGCCTGAGATAGAGTGACTGGCCCAAATTCACCCAATGGCTTTCAGTTTAAAGAGGGATTACAACGCATGGTCTTCCAGTTTCTAGCCTGGTGCCTCAATCACTAGACCAAACTAGCTCTTTATTGGTCAGATTAATACAATCAGATAAATTCAACAACATTAATAGTTAGATCGTTGCATCATTGGGGTAGAAAGATGTCTAAAGAGGATAAGCCAAAAATCACTTAAGACAAATTGTTGCTTCTTTCTTTCATCATAGTAATTTATGAAGTAAATACTGTGGGAAAGTTTTGGTAAATACAAATGTATCCATTGATAAGTACAATATAACATTTACTTTCTCATCATTTCATTAAAATTCATTATACTTCTTTTTCCATATTCTTTTTTTCTAGTAGAGGTCGTTATTATGAAACTTACATTAGGTAAGTATATATAAGATCATATCATGGAAAACAGCACTTCATGCTTCAATAAAACTTATTGAAACAAATCATATAAGCCTTTTTCAGTCATTATCTTTGCATATGATGCTGAAGCATGAAACTAAGGGCTATGGCCTTCAACATAGCATATGATATGAACATAGCTTTGGCCCATATGCTGAGCATGAACATTGAGCGGTATGCATGGAAATCTCTGTGCAGTCCTGAACAGTTGAATAGACATTTTGGCTTAGCTGTAGTTGTGGATGTATCCTGATGCACAATATTAGGACTAGAATTGCAAGACTACCTACTGACCTTATCAAAATACCAGAGTTGGACTTTAACCTACATTTTTATGAGGTGTTCAGTTAGGAAGGAATGTCACAGTGGTACAGAATAGTATCTCCAAATAAGGCTAGAAAATTCATGTCCGAAATTATATAAAGCACTTTTCAGCAGAATAGGCAAGTTGGACAAATGGTTTGACACAATACAAGGAACTTCCTATGAATTCCAAACCATTTTGCATGTTGATGCTATTAGAAATTATGCAGAACATTATGGCCTTTCTTAGAACTAGGTTAAAATAGAACTTCATGTTTCTACCACTGATTTATATTTCCCTTGTATCTATCAGTATCCCTATGACAGCACTGTTTAATTTTCCCAGCTCCCTATAAGAGGCAGCCAATTTACTGAAATTGGAAATAGAATGAAACTGCAGTATATGTTTCTTTTACTTGCCATCACTGGGAAGTTATAAACCAATTAATCTAGAGGGTAATATCCACTTCCAAGTCACAACTGTGTTTTGAAAAAAGAAAAAAATAGAAGTGAGGCCAAATAAACAGGCAAAAGGAGAGTACAATTTCTCAATAGCCTGAGTGTCTCAGTGGTAGAATTCCTCAACCTGAGGAGGCCAGGTATGCAAATTGATTTTACTGAATAACAGAGTTGGAAAGGACCTTGGAAGTTTTCTAGTCAACCTCCTGCTCAGGCAGGAAACCCTAAACCATTTCAAATGGTCATCCAATCTCTTCTTTAAAACTTCCATTGTTGGAGCATTCACAACTTCTAGAGGCAAGTTGTTAAACTGATTAATTGTTCTAACTGTCAGGAAATTTCTCCTTAGTTCTAGGTTGCTTCTCTCCTTGACTAATTTCCATCCATTGCTTCTTGTCCTGCCAAGCTTTCTTATCGTTTCTTATCAGTGGTTGAATTCTTTCTTTTAGGAAGGCATTCAGTCTATAGAAAGTATAGTAAGGTTTACTTGATTATATTATATGCCATGTTGACTTTTACTACCGGTAGCCTCAATTTACAACCATTCACTTTGTGATCATTTGAAATAACAATGGCCCTGAAAAAAAGTGACTCACAACCATTCCTCGCGCTTACAACTGTCACAGCATTGCCACAGTCACATGACAAAATTTGGCTACTTGGTAACCTGCATGTATTAACAGTTGCAGCATCATAGGGTCATGTGATCACCATTTGCAACCTTCCCAGACAGCTTCCAACAAGCAAAGTCAATGGAGGAAACTGGATTCGCTTAATGACACATGATTCAGTTAATAGCTGCAGTGATTTGTTTAATAACTTTGCAAAAATGTCATAAAAATGGCTATGACTCACTTAACAGCTGCCTTACTTACTGTGGCAGTAGAAATCCTGATCCCAATTGTGGTTGTAAGTCAAGGACAACCTACGTATCTTTTTGGGGTTTGTTCTTTTAAATCCTTTTATTTTAAAAAGCTCTTGCTAATTTGATTTGGGAAAAGATAGGGAGGGAAGGATTTACATGTTTTTTATATAAAAAGTAATAAAATATCTCTGTTCTAACTATAGATCAGAATCGGGTGATAGACATTTACCTACAATTTGCCGAGAAGAGCATGAAATTAGAGATTATTATAATGATGATTGCTACCTAGATGATCAGGAATATTTTAGTGGTGATGAGTATTATGAAGAAGACAGTATGTTGTCAGGAAACTGGTAAGTTTAAGTTCCATTAAAAAGAAATAATGTAGCAGCTCTTGTACATCAGAGATGAGATCCTGAGATATAACATCTCAGATAGCTTATTCAGTTTGTGAATGCCTTGAGTGGATCCCACCTCCCCCACCCCCTGCCCTCAGTTTCCTCCTCACCACTGCTGGAACTCCTGAGAGAACTCCCTCAATAGGGTTGTCTGTTCCATACTTCACCTTCTTCTTTGAAAAGAAAGGCAGAAGACTGACAAGATTCAGGAGTAGATCCTGACATTTCCTTTCTTCATGATGGGGAAAAGAGAACCCTAAAAGACCTGCTGTTTCTAAGAGGATATAAGGAACAATGATTTCCATTATCCTCCAGCATGAAGAAACCAATAGCATCTGGTGGCCTGGAGGAACTTCAGTTCTTCTCCTCTCACTTACAAATCTACTCAGAGATAAAAGTAAAGGTTCCCCTCGCACATATGTGCTAGTCGTTCCTGACTCTAGGGCGCAGTGCTCATCTCCATTTCAAAGCCAAAAAGCCAGCGCTGTCCGAAGACGTTGTCATGTGGCCGGCATGACTAAATGCCAAAGGCACATGGAACATTGTTACCTTCCCACCAAAGGTGGTCCCTATTTTTCTACTTGCATTTTTTATGTGCTTTAGAACTGCTAGTTTGGCAGAAGCTAGTACAAGTAACGGGAGCTCACCCCATTACGCGGCACTAGGGATTCAAACCACTGAGCTGCCGACCTTTCAATTGACAAGCTCAGCGTCTTAGCCACTGAACCACCATGTCCCAGAGATAGGTGTCACTAAATTATGTGTCATTAGTATTTAAAAATAGAAAATTGACTGTGAAATATAAACGTAACTCCAAAATAAATTTGCTGGAGAATGAGTTGGTTACTTTAAATCAATGTAATGCTGTCCAGATATATTAGAATACAAGATTTAGATTCAGTTTGTGCATTCCTGACCCAGGTGGGAAATTCTGGATACCTGACTGAGAAGGCATCAGGGGTGGGTTCTACTTACTGTACCTTTACTACCGGTTCACAACGGGGCTGCATGCATTTGCTTGCTTCTGCGCCTGCTTCTTGTTTCCTGATGACATCGGGATCCAGTGGGCAGAGCCTCCCGCTGGTTTTACTACCAGTTCTATAGAACCGGTCCGAACTGGGGGCAACCCACCACTGGAACGCATGCTAGATATCAATCACTATTACTGTTTTCCTTCTTAAAAATTACTTTAGTGTTTTGTTTTTGTTTTTGTTTGCGGGGGAAGGTAGTTCATAATTTTGGCCAAGTTACACATTTTGGGAGCCCTCAGTTTTCTATGGTGATCACTACCAATTATCTGTTTCTTTACCTTTAGGCATTCTCACGACTACCCTAGCACATATCACTGTAATGATTTAGATTTTGAACGGCCAAAGGGTTATCATCACCCACATGGTTTTTTTGAGGAAGATGACTCACCCGTGTATTATGATTCCAAAAGATCTCCTAGGAGACGGCTGCTACCTCCAACACCTACGTGTGAGTTCACTACAAAAGCTGGCTTCGTGGATGTGTTTGCTTTACTATTAGACCCATTGTGTATTCTCTGCCTATGCTCTCAACTTTAGTTGATTTAAGTCATACAAAGGGGACATCCCAGTGACCCAAGGGGAAAGGAAGCAAGGAGGGGGGGGGGTTTGGGGTGTGTGTGTGCTTCCTGTAGCTTCTCATGTCTCCTTTTTATAACTGAGGACCATTATTGGATTTCATACAAAACTATAACAGCAGAATGAGCTCATTCACAGAATAACAACATGATCAAAAATTATGGATTAATTTACCTTTATATTTGGTTTGCTTACAATAGTTGCCGTTCCCCCATACTTCTGGAAATGTGTCCTTAATTTTCTCCAACTGCCAAAATTAGAGTTGATGCATATTTTAATTAGTTCAGATGGCTGCAATTTAACATTTACTTTGTTTAACAAAATAGCACAGCTTCTCCACAGAGAAGCCTTTTGAAAATGAGAGAATTTAATAACTAAAAATGCACAAACCCCATAATAAACATCGAAGTTAATATTAACTTGGGGAAAATACATATTCATAAATAATAAAATAACGTTGTAAGACATAAGACTATGCCATGATGTGACACTAACACTTCTTTGCAATATCTATAAGGAGCCAAGCCTTATCTGGACAAAAAATTGTAGCTGCTAAAAAGGTGCTGCATGCAAGTGCTACATTCACATTTCTGCATGTTCTATAGCAGGTTTTCCCAATCTCAGCAACTTTAAGATGCGTGGACTTCAATTCCCAGAATTCTCCAGTCAGCATGCTACCACATTGCTTCACACGCTGATAACCAATACACTATTCATATGTAAATAATGCTTAAGACACAACAATAACAATGTTGGGATGAGACAAAGACAGAGAGATTGGCCTAAAGTCACCCAGATGGCTTTCATGCATAAGCAGGCTCTAGAATTCACAACCTCCTGGTTTCTAGGCCAGAAACTCTAGGGATCACATGAGCACAAAGCTCATTCTTCAAAGTTTGAGGAAAACTTTTAGTTCTCCCTTACAAATTAAGAAAAAGGAGGGGAGAGAGGGAAGCATGTAAGTGATCCTTATGAAACACAGATGTCGCAAGACTGTAGTGATTAGAAATCTGATTTTCATAGAAGCTTGACCCATACTTTACTCAGTCTTACATCACTCAGTCCTGCATCGCTTTTGATATTCAGTAAAGGCACAAACATTTCTTAGAAATTAACACTCTTTAGCAAGATGACCTGATTTGTCTTAGATAGAGAGCTGAAAGTAGTGACGTTGTCTTCTACGAGGTGAGATTAAAAGTTGAAACTTCCTGATAACCTAAGCTGTGAGGGCAAATAAAGAGTTGAAACTTCCTGATAAAATAGGCTGTGAAGGCAAATAAGAGGCCCAGGAAAAAAAGCTACTACTTGTGCTTTCATACTGTATAGCTTCTATCTCTAATAGATGCAGTAATTTAATGCACAATCTCATTGTACTCCCCAATACTCCAGTACTTTACAGATTGGAAGTTGGTGGCTGAATGGCTGATGGCATGATCTTGCTTGCTTGCTCCTGCCTGCCTGCCTGTCTACAAAATTAAGGATGGAAATAAGAATGCTCGAAAAAGTCTCTGAGAGCCAAACCACTCTCTTTCCTTCCCTTAACCTTTCCATGGCCACTCCCCCACCAGAACAAAACTAAGCTGCTGAAATACAGTAGTAAGATGACCACATTTCAGTAGCACAAATTAGTGCTAGGAAACTCAGAGTGAGCATCAAAGCAAGAGCCTTCTGGAAGGTGAACAACTCCATTGTCACCAATAATTAATCTCTCACACACCCATTCAAGTATTAAAGAAACAAATTTAGCCACTGCTCCTCTTGGAGTATCATCTTGTCACCAGTGCAGCAAAGCAGTGGGTCAGGGTGTCTTATCATCGAGGTCATGGTTATCCCAAAGATGCTTTTCAAAAGGCAATTGGACTTTCTTGTTTTTTTCCCTTGAAAAAGTTTCCCTTCTCATCCAAGAAGCTTCTTCAGTTCGAACTCCACCTTAACAGATTAACCCAACTGCTCCTATGACAGTTCTAGAAAGCAGTAACAACCCGTTCCACCTTTTCATATTTCAGCCAATCGCCGCTCTTCCTTTAATTTTGAATGCCTCCGCAGGCAGAGTAGTCATGATGAATTACCACCTTCCCCTACCTTTCATCAACGCACTGCTTTACCTCTGCATTTAATGCAACAGCAGGTAAGTGAAAGCTTAACTTTAGCTGCATAGCTTTGTAACACTGTTTTGAAACTTGCAGATACAGCTACTCCTAAGGTAATAATAACAATTGGGACCAGTGTCACTAAGCAATGTAGTTGAAAAGTCCAGTGTCAAATCACCGCATTGTTTTGTGATGGCAATCCTGGCAGTCCTGGTTGCCATTATGACAGCAAGATGCATGGATTGTTAAATGGGAAGCAGTGGGAGTTCCAGGTAAGGTCTATGGGGATGCAGTAGGAAGGGGATACTATTGGAGAGAGTGGCTTGCGAGACTCAGAGCAAGCTTCACATGAGCACAAGAAGGCCAGGGATGGCACAAACACAAGCCTGCTGTGGCAAGGCATGAGTGCAGGAAGGCCACAGGGACTTACCAGAATGACTTACAACCTTCCCTTCTGGCTTCTGTATTGACTTTGCTTATGGGAAGTTGATCAGGATGATTGCAAATGATAATCACTGATTGCAAGGTGCTGCAGCTATCATAAATGCAAACTGGTTGCTAAATGCTCAAAATCACAATCACATGTCCATGGTGGCACTGCAGCAGTTGGAATTTTGAGTGCTGGTCATCAGTATCACTCATTCAAGGCTGTCACAATTTCAATCACTGAATGAGTAGTCAGTAAGTGAGGGTTACCTCTATTCCATGGTGGGACTCTCCGAAGAGGTTAAAACATGGCAAATAACTGCTTCCAGCTCAGTCTCAAGAGCTATAATAGGGCTGCTGGGCAAGGAATAGAAAAGCTTGACCAGTTGCCAGTGAATAGTGGCTATCTGGAACTGACAGCTTAGGTTCCCTATATCAGAAGTAATAAAAAGAATCAGATGACAGGTTATCCATTTTCCATATTTTAAAATAAGGGAAAGTTCCAAGGAGAGAGAAGGAGAAAAAGGGAAACTCAACTTTGTCAGGTTCTGAGTATTGACATCTGTGTGTTCCCAGTGAAGCAAGGTGAGAAACTAAAAGGTCTTCACTCAAATTGTAAAACAATTTCATCACCAACAATACTGCAAATGAATCTAGATATTCCAGCTAGATTTTGCCCGGGCAGAATCATTAATAGCAGATTCAACCTGACTTCTGTTTATCTTTCCCAAATCAAACATCCATTAAAAAACACACATCTGGAAAGAAGCCATCATTTAAAAATAGTTTATGATGAGTGTAATTGAGTTACAAAAACATATTCTGAAATGTTATAGTTAAAACCCCACCCTGGAGATGTTGACATGTCAGAGAACAAAGATAGAATAATTCTCACATCGAGATAGATATTGCGATGGAAATGTAATATGTATCTATATACCTGGGTCTTTCTGTGTGTATCAAGCAGTATTCATAAACATTTATATAACTAAATGGAAGATGCATATAAAACCATAATCAATTTTGAATATAATTTACCGTCATTTCTCATGAAACAGGAAAGCAGAGAGAAGTAAAGTAATGTTCCATGGTAAACAACAAAATTTTAGGACACCTAATTTGAGTCTCTGGCACACATTAATGGTGTTACATATGGGCATGGGGGCAGAGAAGGAAAGAATGTCTTTTGAGGCCAGCATCCTAATACAGCAAACATCCAATGCTAATAAAAATTACAAAATAGTTTTCCAAATCTACAAACAGCTCCTAATAATACATGCTAATAATATGCTTTATTACCATGTTTCCCCAAAAATAAGACCCTGCCTTATATTTGTTTGAACCCTGAAATTAGTGCTTGGCCTTATTTTCAGGGAGGTCTTATTATTTTGGGGCACATGGAGCAAGACGGGGCTCCTCTTGCCCTCTTACCTGATTTCTAGCTCTGTCCCCCTAACCCTAGCCAGAGGAAATGACAGGGTTTAAATATTTCCAGGGGGAGCTTATTTTCGGGGGAGGACTTATTTTCAGGGGAGGACTTATTTTGGGGGAGGGCTTATTTTCGGGAAAACATGGTATATGAACTAGAAAAGAGAAATAAATGAAAGTTTCCTGTATGAATACATTAAGTAGGGGAGATGTTTCATTGTCCCTTTATTTGTTGCCCTCCTTTCATTATTCCTGAGTCTTTAAAACCCTAGCCTCTATAAAACCTTAGCCTTTAAAACGCTGTCTGTATAAGCTTGGAATGGTATGAACATTTCATCTCTTCCTCAGGTCATGGCAGTTGCAGGTCTGGATGCCACTAAAGTGCATAGGCATTCTCCAAGTCGCTCAACACGTTCCTGGGCTACACCACCCAACCGGGACCGCACTCTTTATTATACACCTCTTATACAAGTTGATCAACCAGATTCTACAGAATATATGAATGGTAGTCTGCCGTCTTTGCATAGGAGCTCCTGGTATACCGATGATCCTGATATTGCATATCGGACATTTACACCAGCTAATTTGACTGTACCAAGTGACTTTAGGCATAAGTATAGTGACAAGCAGAGAAGCGCCGACAGTTTGGTAGAAGCGGTAAGTGTTTCAGACCTTTGTTCTGAGTTGGTCATGAAATAACCTCTGAAAATGGAGCGTTATCTGACCCAAAAATACTTTGTTTTATCGTATTATGTTATGAGAAATGGTATATTCAGAATAAAATATACTTTATGTCATGGGTGTCAAACTGGTGGCTCATGGGCTGGACGCGTCACGTGCAGGCCACATCCATCCAGCTCTGCAAATGGGAAAAACATTGTGAAACATCATGTGACAGCAACGTCATCATGTAAAGCACGGGGGTCAAACTCACAACATTTGACACCCGTGCTTTACATGATAAAATTATAACAATAGCAATAGCACTTATATACTGCTTCACGGTGCTTTACAGCTGTCTCTAAGGGCTTTAAAGAGTTTATAGAGTCAGCATATTGCCCCCAACAATCTGGGTCCTCATTTTACTGACCTCAGAAGGATGGAAGCCAACCTTGAACCAGTCAAGATCGAACTACTAAACTGTTGGCAGTTGGCAGTCAATTAAAATTAGCCTGCAACACTGCATTCTAATTACTGTATCACCATGGCTCAAATTACATTCTTTTCAAAACACAGTAAAGAAGATTTATTCTTCTATTTCATTTTTATCCAGAAGTATAGAGGTTAAGATAGTGTCATTTACCATTACCTTAGATCTGAATTTATGTTTTTTTAAAATTGACACAAAGAGAATGCTTTAATATTCCACTGAACATAAAATGTTTGTATACTATACAATATATATATATATATAAGCATTAAATAATGATTCCATGACATTTTTGTATTTTGATAATAGTTTTTCCAGTCCTCAAGTTTCAAAATATAAAGACATAATCTGTCTAGTAAACAAATGGCTGCTATTGGCAATTCTGCATGCCCTAGTTGACAGCAGTCATTTGAATGAAAGGAGCATTCTGGCAATTTATCTGTGAAAATAGCAGATGTACTTTCTTAACATTGTGTTCTAAATGTGTAGCCAAGAAATTGGATGTGGGAGATGCAAAGCAAGCTTTGATACATTCTATACATGCATGAACACCTACTTCCATGTATCAATAACCTTTGGGTCTATGTCAAGTAGTAGATTGCTTAGCAAATACATGTCAATAGTATCTAATTCCTTGCTAGATTATAAAAAAGCAAAACAGGGAGTTGGAAAATATTGTAGGTTTCTGAGAAGCTTTAATCCAGGGGTGTCAAACACAAGGCCTGTGGGCTGAATATGGCCCACAGGGTGCATAGATCTGGCCCACAGGGCCACCCTGGAAACAGTGAAGGACTGGCCTCTGCCAGTGAAAATGGAGCTCGGGAGAGCCGCATGTGGCCCTCGCGAGCTCTGTTTTCACTTGCAGAGGGTTGCAGGAGGCCGTCACAGCCAAGAATGGACCTCGGGAGCCTGTTTTTGCTGTCAAAGTGCCCAGGCCACCACAGGTGCCCCCGACATGAGTGACATTGAGCTGGCCATGCTCACCCCCTCGAGGTCAAACGCAACCCCAATATGGCCCTCAGTGAAATTGAGTTTGACACCCCTGCTTTAATCTAATAACCACTTTAGTTGCCTTCTTTTGAGAATCTCTTCAGCAATAGACCCAGGCTTGCCATATAAGCTTCTGCTGTTCTGCACTGTTGCTTTTGATAACATAATGCTAACATAATGTTTATGCTGTTACCTTTTCAGGTGCTTATATCTGAAGGATTAGGACACTATGCAAGGGACCCAAAGTTTGTTTCTGCAACAAAACATGAGATTGCAGATGCTTGTGACATGACTATTGATGAGATGGAAAGTGCTGCAAGCCACCTTCTCAATGGAGACATTAGCAATGGAACTAACGGTGACATGTTCCCTATTTTAAATAGACAAGATTATGAACTTCAAGAATTTGGTCCTGGCTTTAGTGATGAAGAGCCGGATACTGGAAAATATGAAGAAGACTTATCTGATGAAATGATATGCATTACAACCTTATAGTATTTAGTGAGGGGAAAAAATGTTTGATTTTAAACAAACAGAAGTGCCTCCTAGTTCTATGATGCTAGGCACTAGTTGGAATCAATAAGGAATCAAGCTTTGCATGAGTGATGATATTGTCATGTTGTGAGGAAGCCATACTTTTATTTATTAGTACGTGTTTCCAGTATGATGAATCAGGATTCGAATGATTTCTTCAAGGCCTTTGCTACAGAGTCGTGAGCTCATCAGGGAATGAAGGCGGATCTTTAGAACCAAGAAGATTCTAACCCGTTTGTGTTAAAACAAAAACAGAGAAAGTGGAAAGATTGCTGTCTTCCAATTGTGTTCTGCTGCCTTCCAGGGTGTTCACAATGCTCAGTGGAAAAAAGATTGGCACTTTTAACAAGGTCTTCAGAAGACTGTGGTGATGACAATCAAAGATGTCATTACCTCTGATCACAAAGCATATCAGAAATCCACTGCATTCAGCATATCCACTCAGATATATTATTTTAAAATTTGCTTATTTTTTTTTTGAAAAAGTTCCTTAATACATTTTATCAAACTCTTTTTTCCAAGAGATTGTTTCATCCGCTGCTGAAAGCGTTTTTCTCATATGTAACAGCAGTTTACATAGTAAAATATCATTAAAAATAGTCTGTTTTATGACTATCATATCAAGGGCAAAATACACTGGAATATTTGCATTTTTACTAATGCACTTGCAACCAGGTTAACGTAGAGTTAGATAGGACAGTTTGTTAAAAACTATATAGCAGAGATTATTGTAAATAAATTCTAATCTACCATAATTTGTATTTGTAAAGAGATGTTCTATATTTTGTAATTATTGTACCGTAATTGAACCGCAGCAATATTTATGGAGCCTCATTATTGTAATTCTTCACTGAATTCTAAATAGAAGTATTTTTACTTGGACTGTATAGCACTATAGAATTAAATATTTAAATAGAGCCACCTTCATTATAAAATGTTTTTGAAGTAAAGATTTAAAAAAAAACTTGATGCAACAGAGATTTTATAAAATATTTTCAGTCAATTGGATTTTCACTTTACAATGTTAAGATATAGAAAATGAGTAATTACAATCTTGTATTTGGAAAGCTATTATTTGGAATCTGCTGTCTTTTTGACAGAAAACAAACTGTGGATTTATTTATCTCTACGACAACTCTTGCAATAACAGCTAGAAACAAGAATAATCAAAAAAGCTATCCGTTTGGCAAGGTTTTACTTTTACTTTGAAATAAACACAGATTGATGTTTCAATCCTACATCATTTTCCTGATACAAAGTCCTATTGTATAAAATGGGATTTCTTAATGAAGATGCATAGGATCGAACCACCATGAGCATTCTTCTTGGTAGAGATTTCCTACATAGATATAATTTACAAGATGGATAGTTAACAAGTTACACAGCTTGAAGTGGAATGTATGATGATGATGATGATTTACATAACCAAAACATTCCTAAACTGGTGAGAATATGGCATGGTTGACAAACTTTTTGATGTTCTACATGTAATGTTTCAGGATTTGTTTTTATGCAATCAAAGGAGGGCTTCAATGTTGTTTGTGATGCAGTAAAATCCCGATACTGAAGATAATATGATTTTGGAGATCAATAAATATCAAAAGTTTATTTTATTAACATTGGATAAATGGACTTGTTCTGCCAAGCAACTTTATCAGGGTTATCTGTATTAACAAAATAAGTAGCAATTGTCACGTTTCAAAAGTGTGACATACACAGCTAAGATTAATATAAACATTTTTGTACACAGTGGCAATTTGCTATGAATACCTTACAAACCTCTTCTTTCAAATGTCAGGAGAGAATTTAAAGGTTTGTACATTATTTCTTGAGCTACATCATTTTGTATGAAAATAAATGCAAAATGTTACTGAGAATAAAATTGTGTAATAAAGTTATTATACTTTGTCTCTTTTTACCAACATATGCAGTTCTAAAGATTGGTGATTTCTTTTGGCCCCCTAGTTCTGTGTCTGAACTATGGGGTTTTACAGGTCACTGACCTCTATAACACCCCAGGGAGCAATTTTCTAAGGAAGTAGGAATCAGTTGTCACTCCTATGTTCACAACCTGAATTTGCAAGTGACATCATGGCAACATCATGTCTGTGATCTAACTGAGGTTTTCAGAATAATGTACAATGAAATGGGTGCTGCTGCTTTGGAACTATTGTTGGCGGTGTTGGATGGGTTGATGGAAGATTAGAACCATGAATCTGCACATCAGATGGGAGACAAGATGCAAGAGAATTCAGCTGGAGGCTGGTTGCAATGGCTGTCATGGCAAGGTAACAAAAGGAGCTGGGGTCAGAGCTTAGCTTGTGGACTGGGCTGCCAGAATTGACAGGCAAAAAGTGCTGATGCCTCAATGAAAGCTGGTCTGAAAATCTCACTAGTGAATCTGGGCAATGTATAGGGTGAGGGTAGAGGTTCATTCTCTGAGCTTGTGGATTGGTTTCTGAACTTTTAATTACCAGGCTAGGTAACATCTTCAGCAGAGTTTAGGGGATGTCAGTATCAGTGTTCTGTTTATAAGGGCTTTATATAGTCAATAGGTCCTGTGATGGTGAGGTCATGTCAGGTAAGTCATCAGACCAAGGTCTTGTGATGGGTCAGGAGCGGGTGTGTTAAGTGAGGGCCTTGTGGTGGGTTTTGTGATGGTCAAATGTGGGTCACCAGTGAGAGTCTTGTGATAGGGAGGTTACATCAGGTGAGGGTCATTACAAGGTAAAGTGCTTGTTGGGGGTGGGCTTGCATGGGTTGGTTGAGGTTTGGTACTGTTTCTGGTTGGCTGTGTGGTTGATTTGTATTTTGAGGGGTTTGTAAGCTAGATGTAGATCAATGTGTCTGTTGATGGAATGTACAGGGTCTTAGCAAGCCATAGGATCAGAAAACAGTGAAAGGTTTTGCCCTGTCAAAGCTGTTGAAGCCCTTGGGGACTATGTAACAAGAGTTACCCTGGATGAGAAGTGGGGAATGACTGACAATATCCCTCTTCCCCAAACTGAAATTGGGATTGATCCTGTCAGAGTGGGGTAAAAACTGGATCAGGTAAAATTAGAAGGAATGGAGAAGGAAGAATGGGTATTTGACTGAGATCAAAGTTAGGCAGATTACTGCCAATTGAGTGTGGCAGTGATAAGCTCTAAGACAATGTCTAGTTGGCTGAAAGGCAGTAAGGATGGCATGTAGGCAACTTGAGGGGAAAGGAAAAAAGGTGCAGTAGGTTCAGGTCAAGTCAAGGAAGCTATTATGATAGTGGTGCTGGGCAAACCTTCATGGGAAAGGGAGAGAGGCGTTTTGGGCCTTGGATCTTGCAATTCAAATTCTGATGGTTGATGAACAAACAAGGTGGTGCACATTGCTGAAACCTGAAATCTGTGAAGGCACAGATATTACCCTTTTAGAAATAGGCTGTCCAAGATTCTGAGTTCTTCACTATTCATGATTCTAAAGAAAGGGAAGGAGGATGGCTGTGATACTCATGAAAATCTAGATGGTCAGCAAAGGCACTCATCTAAGGTGATATGGTCTAGGTACTGTATCTGTGTGGAGTTCAGGCTGTAGGAACAAGTAGGGAATAATGCTTGTCTATCACTTGCCAGGTTGCATGGCTAATCTCTTCCTGAAATTGCAGAGTTGGATTTTGAACCCTCTCAGCTGTTTATGCTGGGGTATTTCAATCTTCATGCTCCATTGGCTCAGGACAACCATGAGCTTTTCTTAAATAATATTTGCCCTGATGCATGTTGTGGTTGCATGTTAGAATTCTTCAGTCTCAGTCCACCTATCCCATCTTATCATTCCATCTTATTGCTCTTTCTTTTCTGGAGGCCTAGGTATACAAAATGTAGTTTAGAAGTTCCTGTAAATACAGCTCATTGATTAATTTAACCTTCTGTGTGACTTAGTTCACTACTAAATCCATCCTCCTATGGGTTAGCTGATTAGCCATTTTTAACAGAACACTTCCCAGTTGTTCTGTTGATTAAAGTCAACTCCTAGTTTTCAATTAAGGATGTAAACAATCTTGCTTAAGGAGACCAATTTAATGCAAGGCTTTTATTACTCTCTTAATGTATCTAAACAATAAAATAGAATAAACTATAGTAGTGTCTAAAGTAAAAGAGAGCAAAACAAAATATAAAAACCTGAGGCTAAACATAACTATATTAATTAGAATTTGTTTATTCCAGAAGTAAAATATTTTTGCAAAGCACAAGCAGCATAATTTAATCATGATTATTTCTACTAAAACCATTGCATCACTTCAGCATGACTTCCATTCTTTTAAAATTCTTTAGTGACAATTGAAAAAAAAGTGACCCAAATGTACAAGATACAGAATATAGGCCAAAGAAGTCTAACTTGAACATAATTCTGCCTCAAATTTTTAGAATGAGAATTCTATTTCATTCTGAGATTAAATACTGCTTTGTTCACTAGAAAAAATACATTGCTATTTTCTCTTACCTTTAGACTGGATGTGGAAAATAGGCAAAATATGAAATGTACTAGCCCATCAAATCAAGAGATACAAACTACATTCTATTTTTGTTATTTTTCCTTCCACTGTTTTGTACTGATGTACAGAATCTGACTTCCATTCTGTGGTAAAAATTTACTGTGCATACCATCAAATGTCAGATGCTTCCAGGAATCTATTATTAACAAATATTAACTGAAGTAAAATATCATTTCTATCGTACATCCTTTTTCTTGACATTGAAAATAGATTTTTGATTTAGTGGTATAGAAAAACATATCAAGTGATGCTACTCCTTATACATGTTCCTACAGAAAAAGTAGGCCAAGATTCTCCTATGGAGGCAAACTTCTAATGCAGAGCAAAAAGTTAACGCTGAGTTTCCAGAGTTTTGGGTTTATATACCGGAACATTTTTCTCTTGAAGCGGTGGTAATCCCAAAATAATATCAGCAGCCTTTTCTGCTATCATGATGGTTGGGGCATTTAAATTCCCACTAACAATACTGGGCATTATTGAGGCATCAACTACTCTTAAATTTTCGGTGCCTATAACTTTGGTCTTGGGATCAACCACAGCAGTAGGATCAGAATTCTGTCCCATTTTGCACGTGCATGAAGGATGGTAGGCACTATCAGATTTTTGTCTTATGAAAGCATCTATTTCTTTGTCCGACTGAATGTGTTCCCCCGGTTGAATCTCAAGTCCGCGGAATTCTTCAAATGCCTTCTGAGCAAAGATCTCCCTAGCTAATTTCACACACTGGCGAAACTCCCAGACATCTATTTCTGTTGAAAGAAAAGAAAAGAAAACAAAGGCACAATGATTCTGTGAACAACCAATATGAATATTAATGCTAACATTCTTTTCTTTTCAGGCAAAAATTCAGAATAAAGTGACACAACCTAAAATACAGGAAAGGCAGGGAAGATGGATATTGCTTTTGTATTTTAGTATCTATTCACCATAAAAGAAAGAGTTAAATTTGAATATAAAATAAGGAAAATTGAATAGGTTTCCTATACATACCATTTAGTAGAATAGCAATTTTGAAACAGCTTTTGGGATATTTAATCCTTCATCCAGATAGTTCTTTATTCCCAAAAGGAAGTCATAATGATTTGTTGTAGCAAAAATAACCAAAATTATTTCAAATGTATAATATATAATTCTGATGTAAACTAACACACACATCCCTACAATTGGGAGTATCAACAATGGGATAAGAAGAAATGAAATTCAGCATGGCAACAACTACACAAAGGCCTATAAGGATAGTTTTATTGTAATAAAGGTTCTGTACAAAGTTTAGTTCTATTTCCTTGAGTAGACAACAGCTTTTAATCATCCCATCTTTGTTCATTAGCTCACCCATGCAAAGATTTCTGCATTAAATGCTTTGCGAATATTCCCTGTTAAGGAAATAATTATCACTGTCTGCATCATCTGCATTTCATTCAAGTTATACTTCAAAATTTAACACAGTTTATTTTATGCATCTGATGAATTACAATCCATGAATTACAATTTTATGTGCCATAAAAGTGTTTTATTTTTTAAAAATCTGCAAGACCTAAAGTCATAATGGCTCGACATAACAATTTAAGATGTCCAGCCTTGTGATGTGCATTTTTTTCTACCGTAGAAACAAAATGGAGTTTCTCACATGTGTACTAGACTTTATGCAAAAAGGAGATGCTGCCCTTAAGTATGAAACTTTTTGCCTAAGGAAATCCAGTTAAACTGAATTGTCTGAAAACTCCAGCATAATGAAGTCTCTGACCTTGCTTGGACATTACAATAAGCCAGCATTTTTCCCAATTGCTCAGTAAGATTGAACAAACACATCAATGCGCACTGCCTTAGCAATCCTGATTAATCATAACCTAAACAGAGAACATATTTCTTCATTAATGAAAACAGAGCTAAAAATCAGGGAATACTTGTCCTTGATTTATTTCTTTCCAAACCGGAATAACTGGCATTTTCAACCCTGAACAAATGAAAATCTGAATCCAAGAATAAAAACTTGCTTCAGGTTTTGGCTAGTTAAGAGGAGAGACTCTGGCCAGTTGCTCCTGACACTCTTCCCCAATTTATGCGGAAAGAGTGAGGCACTTAAAATGGGAGGTTGAGGGCTTTATAAATATCTGGAGAGATGCTACAGGTAGTCCTTGAGAAAGTCCTTTATCGGGATCAACTATGTAGTCATTAAGCAGTGGTCGCTAAGTCAAACTGTGACTGTGCTTATGATCTTATTTGAGGCTTCCTTTGCTTTACAATCATATAAACCTTGTAACTGTGAGGATTGGATGTGAAGTTACTTTTTCATCACTGCTGTAACTGCAAACTGTCACTAAACGAGAAAGTTGCTGAACAAGGACTATCCATGAGCCACAGGGCAAGAGCAGCAAAAAACAAACCTCGTTTTCTGGGTCCTACTCGATGAATGACTGTGTCTGACAATCCTGACAAACTTCTAGAGAATAGAAGACGTAGGCATAATGGGGAAACAGTTACTTGGACTCATTTTACACTTGTGGCATAAACTTTACTAGATAATGCAGTCACTATTCCATGTTTGACAAAGTCCGAGACTGATGGAAGAGGAAAAGATACAAAGAAATGGGAAATGCCATCAAAATAAGACTACCAATATGGTATGCCATTGTCTATAGAAGGTGTAATTGTCTATCTTGTGAGTGTAACTATAGAAGGCAAGTTTAAAGAATAGAATATAATTATTCATTTACCTGTTGACAAATAATTAGGCTCAAGGATTGGATGCTCAGTAGGATCTGAACTCTTCAGCTTCAGCTTTCCTACACTGGTACTTCGCATAGGGCCAATATGGACCTGTAACAATCCCCAAAAGATACATGGTATATAGCATCTAGAGGTTCATTATAAAATAACTAATGGGATTCATAGAAACATGGGGTGGCATGAGTTACTTAGACACTGCATGGTTGATTTAGACAATTATTCCAGGTTTCAATGCTTGCTTTCTACTTCTTTCGTTACTCACTGGCTTTGAAGTGAAAATCACATCTTGTAAATTTGGAGCTCTTATATTCAAATGAAGGTAGTTTGTTTAATATTGATTAACAAACACAAGAGTTTCACAAAACCCTTTACAATAGGAAGATGCCTTTTTAGAGTTATAGGATGAATTCAGGGATGAAATCTACTTACCTTCCTAATCGGTTTGGAAGTGTACGTGCTGCATGTGCACGGACCCTCTGCGCATGCACAAAACCTTCTGTGCATGCGCAAAGGGTAAAAAACAGTTTACTTCCTGGTTAAAACCAGGAAGTAGCAATGACCAGGCGTGTGGGCAGATCCTCGCGCCGCCATCGCTACCAGTTCTCTGAACCACTGCCCACCATCGATACCAGTTCAGTTGAACCGGTCCAAAAAGGGAGCATTTCACCCCTGGATGAATTACATTGTCTATACTTATTGAAAGAGAACCTATGTCATCTCTGGTTAAGCCTTCTGGCCACCAACAAAGGGATTGGGAACTATTTCCAAAAGTACAATATGCTTCTGTAATTATATGAACAAATGAACAAATATATTCCAGGAAAATATTTCTGTCCAGTGGATATTCTATGGTATTACTACTCACCTGATAAGCTTCCAACTGTGAAGCAACTCGCCCATGGTCAATCACCTGAGAAGGGAGGAAGTGGAACTGGATATCTGGGTGAGAAATGCCTGGACGACTTCTTATAAATCCACCAGTTTCTAAATGGGCAGTGGCTCCATCTCCTGAAAGGTGGAACACCAAACACCAGATACATAAATAATGAAAATGGAAGAATGAGGATTTCAAAAGATCATTTTACATTTAAAATACATTCCTGTATTTTATATTGCATTCTGCTTTAAACATTCATCACACACAGTAAAAGTTGTGTCTAAGTCTCATTACCTTTCTGGTTGCAGTTTGGCTCGCAGGGCATAATTACATAACACAATAAATAACGTAACACAAAATATGTTTTACAAAGCAAGAGTGTTAGAGTCACATATGTTAATTCAAAACAAACCCAAATCATATTATAGCTTATGAAATAAAGAGCATGTCTCATTTGTCGTAAAAGCATTCACAGTTCAAATAGGTTTTCTTTTCACCTTAGAAATATAGTTCTTTAATAACATGAAATGTCAGCCTTTATGATGCTTGCTTGCTATCAGCTTCCATAGTAGTAGGGAGGGGGGAAGATTGGCATTTGGGTGGGGAAGTGAGCTGGAGAGAGATGCTCTGTGTGAACAAAAAGGGAGGATTGCTCTCATGTTCTACTGCGCAGCTGAATGGACTTGTTTATACCCAGTCAAGCTCAACTGTCCTGGAATACCAGATGGGCAAAAACACCTGAAGATGCACCCCACATGACACCATATGGGTTGGGGATTGAACATTCAACCTGGGTCCTTGGGAGGGAGGGATTTGGGGATACTTTCAATATGTAACTTATGCGTCTTTTGCTTCAGATCTTGCTTTTCTTTCGTTGCTATCATTTCAAACTCAGTAAAAGTACCTCTTCTCTACAAACATGGAGTCGGTGGGTTTTCTTTCTTAGGTTTTGAACGGAGGCACGCCTGACATGAAATGTAATTTGTAATCGGATATAATTGCTTTTATATATTATTTGACAATTTAAAAATATTTAAATATATATATATATAATATTCATATATATTTTAAATTGCCATAGCTATCATAAAATTATTGCACTTGAGAATGTTAAGTTATTAACATGGAATAGCGTTAGTACTTTATTAGAGTTATTGACCAGCACACAAGAAAACCAGTGTTGTTATACAACAGTAACAATAGTTATTTGTGCTTCTATTCTAAACATTCTTTGTCTTTCTGCAACAAATCTTAGCATTCTCAATAATTTCTAGAAACATTAACTTCCTGTTTGTTACAAGTGATTTAACAATTATGCATTTTTAAAAAAACCCAGTGAAGCAAAGCTACTTGCAAATGTAGGCTGAACTTTTGAAAAACCCTTGATTTCCTTATCTGGAATGAAAGTGTGTCAAATGAATCATCTACAAGAAAAATCTATTATGAATGGACACATTCATTAAAACTTTACTTTAAAAGCTGATTTTATATCTCTAGAAATCTAATAAAATAAATAAATAAAATAGCAAAATGAGAACGCAACAAGATATAATTCTAAATCATACCTGTGGATTTCCAGAACCATTCAAGCCCAATTTTGATCATCTGAAGAGGCTTTTGTGATTTATAGAGTGTTAGAGGTTGAGTGCACTTTTGCTGTATGTACACTTCCAAATGATCTTGGAGATTTTGGCCAACCCCTAGTAGAAATGACAAGAAATGTCCAATATATGTACACTACAAATATTTACAACTATATTTACAAACAATGGAATTGGGATAAAATTTGGTGTCAAAAGCAGAAAGTCCTTTCAAGTGCCCGTGAGAGCACTTGTCTGCACCTCTATAAAAGATATTGATCTTTACTGGGATTATGTGACTACTAAGAAATGGATTCATGTCATCCTAGGAAAGGACACAACTGATTTAAAGAGTTCTTGACAGAGGCTGTGTGAACATGTCAAACACCTTTTACTTTCAAATCCAACACAACGTTACACAACGTTACACGGAGTTATACTGAATCTATCATACACACCTGAAAGATGGCAGATAACAGGGATTCCTAATTTTTTTAGATCATCTGCATTTCCAACTCCAGATAGCATAAGTAACTGTGGAGAATTTATGGCGCCACCACTTAAAATAACTTCCTTACTAGCAAAAACCTGAAATAAAATAATAGCAATGTAATCAGACTAAATTTTGACAGACCAAAGCCAATACAAAATGATGTTATTGATTTATAGCCCTCAGTTTTCATACTCATGTTACAGCCAGAAATTTTGTAATCTAGACAATTTGAATTTATTAAAATATGCTCTATCATATATTTTTAAGTAAACTTTTTTCTTAAGCAATGCTAATATTTCCTGTCCATCCAAACTTATTTGCTAAACTTTTCTCTTTGTTAACATAAAATTATTTTTTGAATCAAAGGTTTTTATTAGTGCAAATAATGTATTGTTCTCCTTACAAATGCCTCTTTTTCCCCTAAACTGTATCTCACGTTACTCAAATAATCCCATAAAAAAAACATTTGCTTTGTATCATTAGCCAAAACAATAATTTCATCACTTATCAATGAAAAAGAATCCACATTCTGAAGATCAAAAATAATAATATTGGATTCTCACATTCTTCTATTGAATAGTCATCTGGCAGCACAAATCTGCAAGTGACTAATGATATCCTTTATTTCTCTGAAAAAGAATTATCCCAGAATGATGATCTCTTTTCCTTCAGACATCTGTTATCATTCTTCCTAATTTAAAGTTTACAACAATTAAGTTTTACTGTATTTTATTACAGTACTAGCTAATCACTGAAAGAATAATAGTGGTCTGCAAGAAACAGTGGTACTGAAAAAAATACAGCACTGAAAAATTTAGCTAGATTTATCCATTTATAGTGTGGTTAATTACATAGTACAATTTTAACAATGTAATGCATTCTTCAAAAACTTCCATACTACATTTTTATAGTACTGCAATTATAGCATAGGAAAACAATTTGTCTTATGAACTGCCATTTTTTATTTAAAGAAAGAGTAGAAATAAACTATTCACTTCACAATTGACAAGAAGTCATCATTAAGATTTCCTAATTTTAAGCCTGGAACTACTACATTTGAACAGCTGGATCCAGAGGTGAAAGAATTGCATCCAGAGTTGTGGATATCACTAAGTAAAATAACTCAAAACACAAAGTATGTGTGAAAGTTCCAAATTAGTATAGTGAAGGGCCATTCAAAATAGCAGGGCAGTTTCAAGATACCAAAAAGTCAATTATCAAAGGGAAAAAAACCTGAAGATTCATAAAATCATCAGATCTGTTGATCATGTAATCGCATTTACTATACTATAGTCCTGGTGGTACAATGGTTAGAATGCAGTACTATAGGCAAACTCTGCCCTCAGTCTAGAGTTTGATGCCAACTGACTCAAACTTGACTCAGCCTTCCATCCTTCCAATGTCAGTAAAATGAGGGCCCAGATTGTTGGGGTTAATATGCTGACTCTGTAAACTGCTTAGAGAGGGCTGTAGAACACTGTGAAGCAGTATATAAGTGCTATTGCTATTGTTATGCTGATTACCATACAATTTCACAGTATTTGTCCTCTATCATCTGACTGGAGTCCATTAAATAGGAGTAAATTTTGATCTGATTTTTACAAAAACAATGGCTAATTGTTTTTGTTTCTATTCTTGTTTTTTTCCTTGCTATAATATATACAGTTCTGACTCCTTCTTCTCATATGCTCTAGTTTGGTTCACATGTCACAACGAGTATTAAAAAATTACTCAGAGATTTGAACTTAATAAATACAGAACTTAATAAATACAGAGTTCTTTCTTTCTCTCTTTTTAAAATATTAGAATGATAGGACTCTCAATGAAAGAAATACCTATTTTCAAACCAGTATGGATTTCATTTCTAGAAGTTGAGGGGGGTGGGGGACTCTGCTAACTCAAAATAAATGGGAAACTGAAATTAACCCCATCTGCAGAATGGAGTGGTACCCAATATATTTTGATCAGGTTACTGCAGTGCTTTCTTGATATGGACTTGAAGTCTCAGTTGTATTTTGCTTTTATTTCAAAAATAAAAGAACCTTTACTACAACTCTAATGAGCCAGAAATGAAAAGTTAGTACAAGTTGATTGCTAGTTGATTTTCTTTTCATAGTTGAAGAAAAAATACTGTACATTCTTACCTTTTTCTTTTCTCCATTTTTAATATACTCAATACCAATTGCTTTGGTCCCCTCAAATAAAACTTTTGTAACAAGTGTGCTGACTTCTGCAGACAGGTTTGGACGTGATAAAGCAGGACGAAGATACGCACTAGCTGTATTCCACCTTTTACCTACAAAATACATGTTTTTATTGTAACAGTAACCATAATAATGTATGTTATCTCAGTATGGTAAACTGCTCCGAGAAAATCTGGTTTTAAATTTTTAATGAATAAAATAAATACCAAAATAATTTTATCTGTTCTACTGTGATTATATATTAACATTCTTTAAAGTTATTACTGTAGTCCACAAGATTCATCAAGCCAGAGCAATAATGCAAATTTTTAAAAAGACAAAAATGCTAAAACAATATAAAAAATTTTTAAAACAACATCCTGAATCCCTTTCTGAGAAACAGAAAGAAAGTGAAGACTAACTGCAAGTCATCTGCAAATGGAGTCCATTTCATAGTTTGGGAAAAATATTTTACTACATGCCTGATAGGCAAGTTTTTGAAAGTGGAGAAAAGGCCACTTCTGATCCAGACAGTCAGATAATCTGTAAAATAACCAAGTCCTAAATCTTAACAATTTCTCAAATGAAATATAGTAGTACCTTGGTATTCACTGTTAATGGGTTCCACAATGTGCGATGAATAGCAAAAATGATGAGTACCAAACAAATTTTTCCCATAAGGAATCAGCTGACATAGACAAGTTATAGCTTGTGCATTTAGTACCAAACAAACAATGAGTACCAGGACAAAATGCATTGAGTACCAAATTTGATGAGTTTCAAAGCAGTTAAGTACCAAGATATCACTGTATGTTAAACTGTCCACAAAAAAAGACAACCAGATTTTTCAGTGAGAGGGATCTTATTGTGATATCATACACCGGGGTCTCCAACCCCCGATCTGTGGACCTCCACCGGTCCACAGCATGCTAGCAACCAGGCTGTGCAAACAAGTGAAGCCCCATCTGTGGGATGCAGGCAGCATGCAAAACCATGTCCTCTCTGGTCTGCAGAAAAACCTTTCTCCACGGAACTGGTCCTTGATGTCTAAAAGGCTGGGGGGCCATTGCCATACACCATTTACAAGCCTGATGTTGCTGCTGCTATATGTGTGGGTAGAAACCAATTCAAAACCCAAATCTCAGTCTACCTCTTCAGTTGATTGGCTGTACGTTTAACATTGCCTTGATTTAGTTTGTTTACTTCTCTAGCTTGATATTGAGGAAGATAATGTTTGAGCACATTGAGACATTCCTTGCACTCAGATTACAATATTGTATCAGATGTGATACTGATGATGCCTCTTTCTAAAATCCTGGATGAATTCCTCCTAGCAATTCCATACAGAATATTAAATAACTGAAAAAGACCAAGACAGAGCCATGTAGAAAACCGTATTGCTTGTATCAAATAATCTCCCTTTGGATTTTACACTGAGAAAGTCTGGAATCACGTTGAAGAATGCCACTAAAGTTCAACTCTATTAGAGAGTCCATAAGGATAGCATGGGATTAAAGGCCAACAAGAGGTTTCAAGAGAGTAGGGAAGCTCTCAGGTCATTCAGCTTCTAGCAAAAAATCTACCAAACTGATTAGAATGGTATTAAATCAACATGCATCCAAATGCATAAGGGGCTGTGTCCGCTGCCACCTCATACTCACTTGTGCTTTGATACCATGTGCTAACAGTCTGCCATAGACTATAGGGATAGGAATGGGGATGCTTGAGGGAAAGTGAAAGTAAAGGCTACTTGGGGAAAGCAAGAGTAACTTTTGCATCCCCCCCCCCAATTCTGCTTGCTTTATCTCCCCAGAATGGTGTTTCAGGGTCACCTGGCTGGGAGGAAAATCACAGCTGCATACCAACCTACCCTGGAAGTGACCGTTTTGAAAACATCTTGCTTGAACCTGATTGGTCATGGGGGGGGCAGTGACCAGATGCAGCTAAAGGAGGGAAACGTGGAACTTAGGGATTTTGGCGTGCTATTCTCACAATTCTGGCTATGCACTACTACATTGTACTTGATTTCTAATAAAACTACACCTGTCTCAACAAATGGAGCCAAGCCAAGGATTGTTTCTGTTTAGAGGCTTAAGTTTGTGTCAGGTATGACAGACTGTTATGATTTTATTTAACATTTCCCATAAACAATGGGTGACAAATGCCTATAAAATCTTTAAGTCTGGCATGCGGTACTGGCCCTAAATCTACATTGTTGCTATATTCTGGGTTTAATTCAGGCATCTTTTTCAATTTTAACAGCTGCCATTGTGGACAATTACAATTATCTAAGGATCGAGCAGAAACAGTTTTAAGTTACAATTCTGGATTTGTATGCCAAATCTTTTGCCTTGGTAAAAGAAGTATCTACCTTTCCACACAACCTTTAAAAATGAAACAGGTTAAATGAAAACCAGATGGTTAATGTGTGATCATTCAGTTGTTGCTCTACTGTGTATTTAATGTGGAAAGAAATTGAGCTGTCAGCCAAAATAAACATTTCCAGTGAACCAGCAAATGATTGAAGTTAATACTGGCTATGAGTTTATAATTTATTTATTTATTTATAAAATGTATAGGTTACCCATCTTACGTCAGGGTAATTCTGGGCGGCTTACAATAATAAAAAATAAAAACTATATAAATGAAAAACATAAATTAGTATAATCCCACCTTCATATTGATTTATCAAGATTAAGCATTTCCTCGTGGGAACTTTGTTAGGTATTATTTATAGGCACTATATTGGCAGGAGAAATACTTCAGCATTGATTTTTGTCCATAGCATTTTACAAGACAGAGATACTCATCAGAAACATTAATTTTATGATATATCCTAAAATGTCAGTTCTTCCATAATGAATTTTTAAAATCAATTGTTACTTGGTATAAGGTTTATGCTGTAATTTATTTTATTCACAGTTGTACTTTGAAAGGAAGAGTTAACTTGAATACAACAGCTTCTGCGGAAAGTATCAAAGCAAGCAAAATGGAGGAAACAGCTTTAAGTTGCAAACAGCGTTCCTTTTGTACACGTGTCAATGTCACATATGCATTTACAAGGGGACAGGCTTGCATCACAACATCACCTCTGTCATGTTGCCTGTTTTGACACATTCCTCTGGAAGCTGCTGCTTTAATAGTTCAAAAGAATCTATGCTGAGGAACAACTGTGGCTGATGCTATCAACCCTCAGACCAGGAATAAATATATCAGTCACTGTGTTGGAAGTTTAACGCTGAAAAGTTCACGCTCTAATAATTACATTTATAAAGTTTCTCAATTTTCTATTTATATAATTTTGAAGAATATTCCAGTTTACACTAATTTATGACGATAAGATTAAATAAAATTATTTACAATAATCTTAATATTGGTAGTCCTCGATTCACAATACTTGTTTATTGGTCATTGAAAGTTACAACGGCACTGAAAAAATTGACTTGCAACAGGTCTTCACACAACCGTCTCAGCATCCCCTCAGTTACATGATCAAAATTGGGTGCTTGGCAAATGGCATATATTTAATACAATGGTTCCTGTGTCCCAGAACCATGTAATCACACTTTGCAACCTTCCCTGCTGGCTTCCAACAAGCAAAGTCAATGGGGGGAGCTGAATTTGCTTAATGACCATACATTCAATTAGAGTCGCTTTATGATGGAGATGGGTAGTCTCTATAAATGATATATAAATAAATAAATAGGCAACTGCAGTGATTCATTTCACAACAATAGCAAAAAAATAAAGGTTGTGAAACTGATTGTAATTTATTTAACAATCACCTTGCTTAGCAATAGAAATTCTAGTCCCAACTGTCATCGTAAGTCGAGGATTACCTGTATTATTAAATATACCAGGAGTATTGGTTTAACTACCTAATATAATTTAAATTTAAAAATTAAATGAAGTTTAGGTTTGATATATATATATCCCTCAATATTCCACTTAAATACCAGGAGTAGCCCTTGTCCCTTCCCCAAAGTTTCACACCTCTGGTCTAGTCCAACCTCTTTCTCAATGCATGCTATTAGGCCCTTAAAAGAAACCACCAGCAATTATGGGCTTTTTTCATTATGAAAAGGTTTCCAAACCATTATAAGAGTTTACAAAGACTGGTGTTCATGGCTACTACACATGGTTTCCAAACTGAACACGTCAAAGCTAACCTTTATATATTGTCATATCCATCCAGCCAAAGCCTTCTTGTTGAAAACCATTCATATCGTCTGTAAAAGGATACCCAGCTTGCTGAGCTGCATCCAGGAATGCGCAGTGAAGAGGGTTTTTTGTTTTTCCCCTTGACACATGAAGTGGGCCATTCCCTCCTCGATAAAGATCAGCCCCCAACTCATGAGTTTGTGCTTTCTTAAAATACGGCAAACAGAATTCATAGTCCCATCCAACAGCCCCTTCTTTACTCCACCTGTTATAATCTTCTGCATGGCCCCGAATGTATACCATGGCATTGAGGGATGAGGAACCACCCCAGACTCGTCCTCTGGGCCAGTACAGGATCCGATTATCCATGTGTTTTTGGGGTGTTGTATGGTAGTACCAATTATATTTCTCATCACAGAGATTGTAAGTTAAAGCAGCAGGCATATGAATCTTCCACAATAATTGTTTGCTACCTAAAACAGTATCTTTTGGACCTGCTTCAAGTAGCTTCACAGTGTTGTGAGGGTCTTCAGTCAATCGGTTGGCTAAAACACATCCTGCAGACCCAGCTCCGACTATTATATAATTGAAAGAGTCCATATTTTTAGAATTAACTGGAGAGGATGCTTGTGAAAATCTCATCCTTTGTCCATTGAAAGCTTTTGAACTCTTCAATATACTTCTTTTGAATAATTCTTTGTGGGCTTGACAGATAAAGCCATGCTTTTGAACACCTTTGATTAAGAAAGACATTGTTTCCTATGTTATTTCAGATGTAGTCAATTTGGGTCCAAATATTCTGACCTAAAAAGGAAAAAAAATGATCTTAATAAAGTGATATATTAATATATAGTAATGTACAATATAAACTATATTTAAGTCACTGTATCATTTAAAATGGCTTAAATCATACATTTTAAGCACAAAAATTGAAATATTGGGAGAGGCAGGATAAAAGACATAAAATTTGAATTTCTTTTAATGATTGCTAAGTTAGTGCACATGTTACTTTGAAACTTTTATTGCCATTGAAAAAACGTCTTCACTTTATGGATTGTTAAACGTAATACTTTGTAGTTCCTCACTCGCATTTCGTCCAATTGTGACAAAACTCATCTGTTACTTTGCATTTCTCAAAAGCCAGACCACTTTCAACATTACTTCTTATTCACTAGTTGTATTTCTCTTTTTTATAGATCTTCTGGAGAACTGTGGGGTATCAGGGGAATGGAAATGTCCGAAGTAGGTTGGTATGAGTTCTTTCAAAAAGACAAAACTAAGTTTGACTTATATATTTTGGTTTTTTTCCCCATTCACTTTCAAACCATCCCACTTTCTTCTCCTACCCCCATTTTTGAACACTGATCCTCCCCATATGTATTCAGAAGCATGCATTAAATCCAATTAAATCCAATATGGGTTCAAATGTCCAGATGAGGACTGTGGAGAAAGATCACTCCATGCAATGGTCCTAGTCCTCAGGCTATGCAAAGCAGTAGGTTTTTTTGTAGATTTCCTCCTTGAGCCAGGAGCTACTGTTTGTTTTTATTTACTGCATTGAGCTCTGGAGTTGCAAGGCAGCAGACATGGTGTATCCCCTCATTTTATCTTCTTGCCAACCCCTGAAGTTAGTTAGTAGTGTGTGAATGATTCCCCTGATCAAGGGGAAATTTGAATCTGTCTCTCACCAGTCCTTGTCCAACATCCAGCACAGTACAGAGATTGCACTCCCTTTTAAATCTCAAGTTTTAATAACTGAAGATGCATGTTTAAAGTCAAGCTTAAAGTCCTATTTAAAGAGGTTTAAACAACCAAAGCAGGCAAACTCTGAAATGGAGATTTCAGAACGATACTTCTAATTTTAATTGATTTTTCGACAAATGAAGGGGAAGGGGCGAGGGCGACGCCAATAATGACAAAAATTCTAACACGAGTGCTTTGGATTCTTTGTTCGGTTAAAGCTTTTGATTAATCAAAATGATGATACCTGCTACGGCAAACCCTTCGTTCACATCGCCCACCCTCCTTCGCCCCCTAGCCCAAAAGGTCCTGGCATCTCTTCCACGGGCTAAGAAAGCTGGCCCTTCCTTTTCCTGAGAACTTTCCCGCAATCAGGGAAGGAGGGAGGGATTTGTACTCGTTGCACAAGAGAAAAGCAGCTTCTTTTTAAGGCCGCCTGAATTCCGCAAAAAGCTCCAACTCGCCTCGCTGGCCCAGGAGCTTTGAAACGAGGGGCGGGGGAGGGGACAACAGAGATCGCGTTTCTCTGGCAACCCAACCCACTCCGCCATGCCGAGCGTTCTCTCTCCCTCTCCCTCCCCCCCCCCCCCAACTCTGCCTCCTTCGAGCAACGTCCTCTGCCAACGCAGCCCCGCCCCGCCGCCACGTGCTGCTTTCATCCACTCACACGGACTAAGCTTGGCGCGCGCCGCTCAGTCTCCCGGGGGTCCTGGAACTTCGCTTCATTCCTCGCAAAACTCCCACGGACCGGGGCTCCTCGCGCGCCCGTGAGGAGGAGCGGAAACTTTCGAACGCCGACTTTCTGCTCTGCTGACGGGCATCTGCCCAGTCCAAAGAGCAACCGGGCAGGCACTAGAAGGAGGCGGGCTCCTGCCGGGGGGTTGGACTGCCAGCCCAGGACCCTCCGAATTAGCGAGATAGAGGCGTCCCGTTCCTCTCCTCCCCCTTTTAGTTCCTGGAAGGAGTGCGCGGAGAAAGGTGCGGGATGACATTACTAGGCGGGCCAGCCCTCCCAGGTGTAGGGATCGCTCGCAACGCCTCTTTGTACAGTAATGTAATTCGCTCTAATCTTGATTGTAGGAAATATGACTTCTGCAATAGAGTAGTAAATGTCTGGAACACTGATCCTGTTGTTAGTCTCTCTAATCCCCATACCTTTTACCTTAAAACTGACTATTGTGGACCTTTCATGTTTCTTAAGAGGTCCCTAAGGGGGCGTGCATAAGCACACCAGCGTGCCTACCGTCCCTGTCCTCCTGTTCCCATTTATATGTACTCATTGTATGTGTTTTTGGCTATGTTTTGCTTATGTATTTTCTTTTATTTATGCCAAATTTTATCATATGTCTATGTCTATACTGTTACTTGTTTCCTTGTACCTGTTGACAGACAAACAAATAAATAAATGGCCTCCAAGTCTGACAGCAAGTCCTGTTGCAGAGAAGCGGCTTGAATAAATGCCTTTTTTTCTCCACCTCATTCTTCACCTGCATCAAAATGAAAGATTTTCCAGGTGAAAGCATAGGTTTCTTTCAAGTTTTCAACTTCCCCTTTCCATGCTACAGTGCTCCATGCTCTTACAAGAGTAATAAGTTCAATAAATACATTAATTTTAGTAATTTCAGACAACTTGATTCTTTGGGTCTTGACTTAAAAAAAAAACTTCTGAAACTATTTTTGATAATTTATATCTTTTAACTTATCAATCCTGGTGTGGAAGGACACTGACCCCTTCCCTATTTCAAAGTTTCCCTCCCCCATTTAACTATACAAAAGGATACATTTTTTTACATTTTTTACATTTTAGCGGGTAAAGTTTAGTCTTAGTTCATCAGTGCATGTATAAAACTGATAATTGGAAATATAATAAAAGCTAAGAAAATATAGAGTGAAAATGCTGCTTTATCTTGTCAAAATCCTTTTCTTGTTACTTTATCTTGTCAAAGTTACAATGGCTGCCCCCTGGTTATATGTTGCATTTTGGCCACTAGGCAACTGGCTCACCTTTACAGCTGTTTGTAGCACCTTGCAGTCATGTGACCATGATTTGCAACATATTTTTTGCCAGTTTCCAGTATTTACTTTCAGTTTCTTGTAGAAACATCCATTAGGGAAAATCAATTTGCTTAAGAACAGCCACAAAAATATGGTCTCTCATCAGGTAATGCCTCAACTAATGAGTGCAATGACTTATGACTGTAATTCCAGGGTCAATTACAGTCATTAGTTTAGGATTACCTGTACAGCATTTATCAACTTTAAAATACCCTGCTACTTCTACCAGCTAGAAAGACTGCAGTTGCTAGCAGAACTAAAATGAGAAATGAAATGTAGCTTACCTTTGTATTCAAACAGATGTTAAATATTCTCTTATTCTTGACTTAAGTTATGTAAATCACAGAAAGTCAGATTTTCCATTACTATTGGGTTTATGTCTGCTATAGAGAAACGAGAGATAAGAATAGGAATTTACGGCACTTCTTTAACAGTAAATGCTTTCCTTTCACATCCCCTACACCCATTATGTTAGAGAAATTGTGTTACTACAGTCCTTTTCATTTGCATAATCAAATACAATTCATTTTCCTATGCGAACATTCAGATAGGTAAATTCTGAGTCTCTAAACCATACCCTGAAGTGTGACAAAAACAGGTTTACAATATTGACTTCTGTTCTGGAGAACTATTACAGATATTTTCATATTATGAAAATGGCCATGTTCATCTGAAGGATGCATTCCTACACATCAAAAATATCTGAAATTATAATGTATCCTTAATTTAATTCTGATCTTTACCCTAACGTTTATTATCTGAATCTTTACTCAGAAAAAATAAACCATATTTGATTGTTTAACACTGAGCTAAAATATTCAAATCAAATCAAATCTTTATTGTCAATGTACAACACGTGTACAATGTATACACAACATGTGTACAATTAAGGCTTATTTTTATGCGAAGGTAGAGGGACTTTACCTAACTGAGTTTTGCTGAAGCCTCAAAACTAAGTTTCCATGTATGCAAATCTGAAAGGTTATATAGCTTTCTTTATCAGGAAGATTATAACTGAATAATATTTATTAATTAAACTTGCATGCTGTCAGATTCCCCATCACAGTAGAATATCCGTATAGCATAGGCCAATAAGCCAATATTTGATCAATAATATATTGCATTTAAAAATGTAAGGGTCAAAAATGAACCTTGGATTATTGGATACATGAACAAATAGTCTTGCGTATTTGACTAAAATAGGTACACAAGTTCAAAACAGATACTCTACCAATCTTTTACAAAGGTTCTATTTATTCAATTGTCACTTTTTTCTAAATGTATGGATCTAAGGCCCCAATAATATTTTATGCATTTTTTTCAACAGTAGCCAAGTAATATATCTGATGGAACAGATAATTTATCTGAACACAAAATTAAAAGGTAGTTCTCATTTGCGTTTTATAACAAGTTATTCATTCATAAATGAGATAAAATACTTAAAATTGATTTGCATTTTACAACATTCAAGGAAGTACATCATTTTATAAAACATTCCTTAAAAATATATTTGGTGACAATGTGAAGATGAAGAGATTTGTTGTATTATAAATTTTGGGATTGGGTGTACTTATGTGGACTCAGGTGCAAATACATCTTTTTGTCATCTTTTTGGAATTCAGGGTAATATTGTGGTCTTTGTGTAATATTAAGAATTTTACAGAATTAGTTTAGTTCTCCACTAAAAGTTGCACAAGTGACTTCAATTTTGAATTTCTTTACAACCTGATAAAGCAGGTTAGGATGAGGAGAAGGAAGTGGCCAAGTAATGTTTTGAAGTTGAGCTTTCATGTAGTCTACAGTCAAAACACTAGCAAATCATATAAGCACATATTAGTGTATTGGCTGTGCCCCAGGGATACTATAGTAAAAACTCAATTTCAAGAATATAGGATACAATATAGTATATATTGAATATACCATATCATAAAAAAAGGTACAGCTAATTAAAAATTGTGAACGAATGTTGTAAAAAAATATTGATGATAATAATACCATAATAAAGGGAAAATACAGGAGGCACCTTGTTTCCTCTGAGTCCTGCTCCCTCACCCTAAATTTCTGCATTCCAGCCTGAGACTAAATAATGCAATCAATGCATGTTAATACTTTTGCCTGTTTTATTTAAGTTACCCCACCCCAGGACTCCCTTAACACCCTCTGAAAATTAAGAGGGCGAAGTTGAAGACATTAGTAAAGAGGTGCTGCTCTATCAGCGTCCACGACTGGTTCTTTAGCCTGGGAAGCCTGTAAATTCTGGCACAGTGTTCAATATGTGGACTTCGGTTCCTAGAATTCTCCAAACAGCATTCTGGGAGTTGAAATCCACTCACCTCCAAGCTGCCATGGTTGAGAATCGCCTAGGGAGGCTCCTCGGTTGCGAAAGGCAGCGTGCGACCGGATTATCTCTTTCTTTTCTAAACCAAATTGGCAGGGCTCCCTCTGACGAAGTTATAGGTTGCGGTGAGGCGCGGGGCGGAGGAAAGATATAAATGCGGCGGGAAGGGAAGCCAAGAGGATTAGCTGAGTCGGCTTCCTCAAGAGGCGAAGCGAGAAGAGCGAAGCGGGTAGGCTAGGAAGCTCCTAGAAGAGCCGGGCCGGCATGAAGGCTGCGTCGTGGGTGCTGCTGGGCTGGGTGCTGAGCGGGAAGAGCTTCCAGGGAGAAGCCCAGCCGGTAAGCGATGCCCCAAAAGTGCCTGCGCTTTTTCTTCCCTGCGTTGGCTTCCAGCCTTGCCCCTCCCCTGCTCCCCGCAGAAATTCGGGAGGTTTTGAAGAAGTTCAGGCATTTGAACTTCTGCCTGGAAAGTGGCTTTCAAAAGGTTCAGCCTTCGTCTTCTTAGGAGATGTTTGGTTCCCTGGCAGGGCTTTGGGCGAACCAATTCTGCTGAAGACTTCAGCAGAAATACTTAAGATATGCCTTATCTAATTTGTATTAGTTGAAATATCAGCAACAGTCTGTTATCATAGCATGCTTTAGAGAAATTACTTTTAAAAAAAAACAAAAAACAAGAACGGAATTAGCCTCAGCTTGGTGCAAATAAACTTGTGAAAGACTGAATTCTGAAATTAGGAACTGTTTTTGAGTAAAAGTGGTCAGAGATTGGGGATGAGATGTTTTCTTGATGGACTTGTAAAAAGGCCAATAATTTCAGGGTTCAAATACATATAATGATACAAACAAAATTTAAAGATCAACATTCGGCAGAAAACAGTATTCTTCTTGTTTAAAGTATTCTTCTTGTTTAAATCGCTGTCCTTAATTAAAGGACAGCTATTTAAAAAGAGCCATGGAAAATTATATGATTCCTGCTGCAAGATATCTTCCATTATCACTGGCATGCTATTATCTGCATCCCAGCAAGTTATGAGTTTAATGAATATTTTTTTAAAATTTTTTTTTTCAAATGCCATATCCATAGCTAACAGTAGATTGGCTTCTTAACCCATTAGTTTGGAACCATACTTCACTGTCTAATGGTTAACATCTGTTTTGCCAGTAGTTTTATTTTAGGATTAAAAAATGATGAAGGTGAAAGAGGAATGAGTCCATTTACCCAACTATGAACATCTTAGAGGAGAGGTGGAATATAAATGTAATCATTAATACGTCAGCATTTCCAAATCTTTTTAGTACTCAACTGGCTTGATCAGTCAGTCATTTCTATAGCTGTTCATCTCTATCAGTGACTCTGGGCAGCTTACAATTTTCCTAGAAAGTAACATTCTATTTATTACATTTCCTTTTCTTTTAATCCTGGTTTTCTTTTTCATTACAGCATATCAAATGCTATGAAGAAGATGGTATGTACAAATAAGGTGTGGTTTTAGCTGTTAAAATTGTTAAAGTTCTGTTGCTTGTATTGGACATTCATGCACCCCATTGCCATTGTAGGTGGTTTAAAATATCATCAATATATGACGTCTTTGTGGCCTTTTTAATCAATGTGCATCAAACAAGTATACTCATCATATGCCTGCTTGACTTTTGCCCTTCCTTGACTAATTAGGCCAGACAAAGACCACAGAGGCCACAGATGGCAATCAGTGCCTCACAGAAGGAAGGAAAGAACGGAAGTCTCCAGCCTTATGTCTGTTGTAAAGCCTCTTGCGAAGAATCCTTTTCTAGAGTTCACAGAGTTGAATAATATCTGATCAGTTTGTCATTCCTGGAGATAATGTTTAACCTTTTCCACTCCAATGCTTTGCATAAAGCAAACTAAATCAATAATGCTTAAAAAATGCAATAATGTTGATTACTCTGTAAATAAATACTAGTGACTTTCTCAAGGGAGTTGACTTTAGAACATGACATTCTTTTTAATGCTATACTGTGATAGTATTACTATTAATATCTTCAATTGTGAATTAGTAGTGGAAGAATTGAATGAAGAAAAAACAAGGGATTGGCAGGGAAGGATGAAGTCATGACATAGCTTATACTTCCTGAAAGGTATTATTGAAATGCAGCAGGTATATAAAACGGTGCATAGGAAAGATGAGTTTGGATTTTGCATGAACTGTATAATGTTTTCCAGGACCCCAAGTTCACATTTCCAATATTTGATGGAAAAAAATTAAATTTCAGTGTAAATATTTGCACTTTGAAAAAATTAATGTCATTCCTAAGCAAGAAAAATTGTTCATTTTCTGAATCAGAATATATTCTCCTGGAAGTTTTAGCCATCATAAGAACTTAAAACAGACATACAATGAGCAAATGATCTTGGAATCACATTTCAAACTGTTTAGCACATGGAAATTTATTGATGACAGCAAGCAGGATGTTTCTGCAGGCTAAATTAGTACACATACATTTTTGAGTGATTTTGATTCTTCTTAATCTTTCTCCTTCAGGAAAGGTATGCAGTAAAATGGCTGCCAAAGTCTATCAAGAGATCTTTAATTCTAAATCTTCTCACTTGGAGGAAGGTGTAGGATAGCCAAAAAAGAGCCATACTGCAGCTGGACTTTTACTGGCAAACTCTCCAGTCCAGCTCCTATAGATGTTGATTCTGTGGCTGTTGGCTTTTCTGTACCCCTTCCAAAAGGGTAGCCAGGGTAGCCGAGGCAGCAGGCAACTCTAAATGATGTGTCCACCAGTGTGGATTTTTCTGGGGACGAATGGCGGTGTTCAGAGAAGGAAGAGTAACTCATCCAAGGCTTCAAGACTAGTTGGGCCAGCCTAATAAACTGGAGGTTTTCCCTGCAAATATACTCACTCCTCACTTTCATTCTTTGCAAGGGCCTCATCCTGAGTTGGAACAAGAACATAAATTCACACCAGCAGATCTTTTTAATATCAGCATCAAGATTGTTGAAATACAAGGAATGTGTAACTTCAACATAACTTGGATCCTTAATGCAGATGGTAAATTTCATTATTTAAGTAATAGGCCGATAAATGTTTTGTATTAAATATAACAAATACTTTCCTATATAATGAATACTGTAATGCTCGCTTGTAATATGCCCTCTCTATCTTAATTGGGAAGTAAGCAATGTTGTAATTGTCTTATTTTAGTTCCTGAAGGCTGTGGGCTTTGGATGGAAAACAACAGGTTTTAGCTAATCCCTGATAAAACTAAGTAGCTCTGGCATTTTGGGCCTTCTGGATCTAGGACTTTACCATCTTTGATAGTGGATAAGGTGGCATCACCTATACAGACCTGATGGACAATTTGGAGGGCCTAAATTCACGATTCCTGCTCGTGGATCAAGTGGCAGTTGTGGCTGGGAGAGCCTTTGTACAAGTTCATTTTATGTGATAGTTGCACCCTTTCCTGGATCATGAGACTGTGCTCAGAGTTACACCCTGGTCACCTGCAGAGTGAATTGCTGTAACATGCTCTGCATGTGACTATCCTTTCAAGAACATTTGGAAGCTTCAATTGATGAACAGTGTGGCTGTACTAACAGTTATGTGTGTCCCTAGGATGGCACACATTACACATTTTCTCCATGAGCTGCAATGGTTTCTAGTCTGCTTCTAGATGCAATTCAAGGTGTTGATTTTGGCCTATAAAGCCCTAAATTGCATGAAATCAGGTTTCTTGAGGAACTGCCTTTTCCCAGTTATGTCTATTTGTCTCATTAGTCCAGCAAGAGGGGTATGCTGCAGGTCTTGCCTGCTAAGGAATTCCATCTGGTGGGACCCAGAAGACGTGCCTTCTCTGCTGCAGTTTTTACTGTCTAAAACAGGGATGTCAAATTCAAGGCCCACGGGCTGGCCCCAGCCTGCGGGGTGCTTAGATTTGGCCTGCAGGACCAGCCTGGAAACAGCAAAGGACCAGCCCGCAGTGCCTCTGCCACCAAAAACAGAGCTCGGGGGGAGGGGGACGCAGACTACCTGTGCCCTGTTTTCGCTGGCAGAGGGCTAGCAAAACAAACTAAAAACAAAACAAAACGTGTAATGTTTATTTCCCCTTTTGCATTTGAGCGTGCAAGAAGGGACAGAAAAGGAGAAAGGGAAAGAGGAAAGACAAAAGAAGTGAAGATGGGAAGAGAGCAAGGAAGGAAAAATAAGGAAAGAGGGGAAGGAAGAACGAATGAAGAGGGAAGGAAAAAGAAGAAAAGGGAAGGAAAGAAGGAAGGAAGGAAGGAAGGAAGGAAGGAAGGAAGGAAGGAAGGAAGGAAGGAAGGAAGGAGATTATAATGAGAGTGAGGAGGATCTGGGGGAAGTCCTACCTTAGCACTTGGCCACCACAGATGCCCCTGACATGAGTGACATTGAGCTGGCCACACCCATTATTGCCATGCCATGCCCTGCCAGGCTCCCCTGGCCCTCCGAGGTAAAACACAACCCTGATGTGTCCCTCAATGAAATTGAGTTTGACATCCCTAGTCTAGAACATTATTCCTCTGTGGCAAGGTTGGCGCAAGCTCTTAAAGTGTTCCAGAAACCTTGGGATACCCATGAGAAAGCTGCAAGGTGGTTGTATGTTAGGTGATTGTTCTCCCACAGTCTTGGCTTTTTCATGTTTTTATTCTGATTTAAGCTCAGTCTTTTAAGATTAGTTGTGTAGTTTTAATTGTTTTTGTGTTTGTACACTGCCAGAGTCATGTCCCAAAGGTGTTTTTCAGGAGGCAAGTGGATTTTTTGGCTTTTTCCTTTGAAGACGTTTGGCTTATCATCCAAGAAGCTTCTTCAGCTCTGCCTGGATGGTGGGGAATGGAAGGATTGATATTCCTTGCAGACAGCTGGTCATTTGCATTCTTTTTAGAGAGCCATTGAAGCCACTTGGAGGTTTATCTGTGTCCTCATGGTCACCTGAGTAGTGCAAGTGTGTGTGTCTTGTTTTGGCTACAGGCAGTTTTCTGAGCTGTGTCCCTTCACTGTTGAAGACAGGCGCAGGTTGTTGGCATGGATGAATCTGTGTTGTCTGCATCTCAAACTGAAGTGCAAATAGTTCCTGTAGTCTGCAATTTTTCTGGAAATCCGTTCATACTCCCACATCCAATTGGGACAACCATGACCTGGATGACTGAGAATCTCCACAGACTTTAACCAAAGTCATGTTTTGTGAGATGAGCAGCCATATAAATTTGTTAAATAAATAAATCAACTCAGTACTAAAAAAGTAAGGAAATATATTTATGCTTTTGACCTGTGCAGTTAAATTAAGCTAATTGAAATTCAGAATGTGGAAAGCAGTAAAGTTGACCAAAAATTAAAGTTCTTGAGAATAATCCCAAATATGAACTGTGCTGATTTATGTAACTTTTCTCCTGGATTTTAAAAAATATTTTTAAATGTATAACTGTAAAAAGTTATGTAAATGGCAAGAATCATTTTGAGATTGGAACAACATATACGGTAAACCCAACTCAGTAGATAGATAAATGTAATATTGTTAAATTCTCAAGTGATGAGAAATTCCAGGGAAGCATTATATATATCTTTTTGATAATTCATTTTAATGTCTTTTTTTTATGATGATCGAAGATATTAAAATGAACTTATAATATTTGTTGTATTCTAATATACAAGTGACAACAAACATACAAGCTCACTATAGACACTATAAATGCAAATCTATTTGGATCTTTCCATTACCAACTCCAAATTGCTGTTATGCTTGTGATAGATCTTTGTCCGATCCCCAGCTCCAATAATGCCACAAGAGAAAAATTGCTTTTGGGGGAAAAATTAATATTAGAAAACAGTAATCTATCTTGTAGAATTTTCTGTGTCATTAATTAATTTATTAGTAAAAAATTATTTTTTGACAAACAAGTTACTAGTAAACCTAGTCATGATCTGAATCAAGTATCTTGAAGAAATACTGGCTTTAAGATTTTCTGTTGATAGTCTAATCAAATGCATAGTAATTAAATGGCAAACTGACAGAGTAGGAAATGGAATTCTTTGAACAAATGTGAAAAGTTATTAGAAGAATGTAAATCTCTTTATTGCTGTTCCATATGGCAAAAATTTCAAATCAGAAAAGATGACACAGCCTTCTTCTTTCCTTAATATTTTGCAGGCTTCTTGGATAACTGAAAGCACTTTTAACTTTTTTTGGTTTTGCTATGTGTGTGTGAACAAAAAGCTTTCAAAACTGAAAAATATATTTAATGCAAAATTTATATTCAAATTATAAAAAATAGGAAGCGTATATGCAAACAGATATTTCCTTAATTTTTTTAATTGTGGGTGGGAGGATTAAAAATATACAATTTTCCCTTGTTGTTTCTGTTTTCTGATTCCAGTCTGATTTGGATATGCAAAATACTTTGATTACATCTAAAATCCAGCAGGAAGAGAACAAATATATATTTCAGTATTGGATAGCATGTAGATAGATGCATGGAATAGGATGCAGAATTGGCTCAAGATAGTAAAAGTAACTGGAAATCTGACATTGTATGTCTTTGGGAGACCTGTGGTAGTTGGAATGGCACTGTTACTGATAACATCTTGAAAACAAACTAGAATTCTTTGACAAAATAATTTTCTTGCAGCCAGTATAAAATACTTGAAGGCAACCAAGATATGTGAATTCAATCAAGGCTGTATTCGATGTGACTACTCAGAAGCATTTCAACGTCAAACCATGTCTGAACATCAAAAAGTGAGTGTTTTTTTTTAAAAGTTATGGTTTGCTGCTGGTATGTTGTGCTGCTAAAATAGGATTTTAGTCAGTTTAGTGACCTAATGCAACAGTAAATTATTTCTTTTAAGACAACATGGTGAGTTGGACTAGAAAATGTTTCTGTACAATAGAACAAAAATAGTGTAGCTTATCTTCTGAGCCGAAATGACAAAATCTGGTTTTTATGTAAAATTGTTGTGTGATAAAAATAAATTTCAGTGTTCCAAATGTGCTCAAAGCTTCTGTTCTTTAATACATTTTTTGAAACTGGCTCTGGTTGGTGGATATTAAAGTATCATAAAAATGGAAAATTGACTGAACTATTAAATTTCCATTTTGTTTGAATAAATTACCAGGGTGGATAAAAATCGATGATTTTTATTAAAAAATAAAAAAATCAATTTAAAAAAAAATTAAATTGGATTTTTTAAATTTAAATTGGATTTTTAAATTTTTATTAAATTTATTTTAATAAAATGCTTTTGGAGTAAAAATTTATCTAAAAATAGTTTTCTATTGAAGATACATTAATAATTTAGTTTATTCAGCATGAAATGGAGCTTAGTTATATAGCATGAGGCTGTATATTCTGCAATATTGGGACTGTTGGTGAGTCAACAACAGGTCAAAGGAGGAGCCGCTTTGGGACAGAGATGACAGTTGCACTTTAAAAATTATGGTTTAAATCAAGTTGATTTTAATCAAGCCTTTTTACTAGTGATTTAAATCATGATTTAAATCGACTTGATTTAAATCAAATCCACCCTCGTAAAAACACAATTTTTCTGAATTTTTTGGTACACTTAAAATCCTACCAAATCCTATGTTGGACAGTAAACAATAATGACCAGTAAATAAATAGTAACCCAATATAAATTTTGAGGCAATTCAGATTAGAAATCAAAATATTATATTATATATGTGCATATTTAACACTTACTTAAGTTCAAAAGTTGAATGTTTACATACTTACTGTAGTTTATAGCATGTCAGATTACAAAAGCAATAAAAGAAATAAATCAAAATTATAAAAAAACAATAGTACTAACCCTCCCCCAAGATATATGGCAATTAAAGTTAGGGTTGAAGGTCCAGTGAAATGAAACTGTCTTTAAAAATTCATAAGGTAAGAAAGAAAAAAAAGAAAAGAAAAACAACCCAGAAAATAAATAGAGAATTTACAAGCATGATAGGACATTTGTTAGTTAAGAATTTTCAATATTTTATAAGTTTTCCATAAATGAAATAACATAATATCTTATATTGATTTTTAAAACTGCAGGTCATTGTTAAAATCAAATTAAATATCAATGATAATAGTCAGTGCACAATAAATCACGAAGAATTATACTACAGTAATTTATATTCAAACATTGAAGAATAAATTCTTATTTAAGAGATCGTTAAAAATTAGAATACTATGGTTTTATTTTAAGATAAATCCAAATTTTGGATGTGGTTCAAGCTGATACATGGAATTATAATTTTAAAAATGACTTTCCATTTGAATTAATTTCTGTGTCAGATTTATGAAGGGGATACTCTTAACAAGCCTTCCCAAAATGGTTTGATCAAATAGCAGATTTAATTCTGGCAAGATAGTGCCTGATATAAAACAGATTTAGACCAAGAAACTGTGTTGTATATGATTTTTGGAAGCAACTGATTTCTATTTTTTCTATTTTGGGCCAATAAACCTGTACTTAGAAAATCCCATTATAATTTTGTTTATATTGTCATCTTAGTATTTCATTAATGTACCAGATGAAATCAGTAGTGGAAAATGGAGTAAGTGAGGAGTATACAGTATATGCTTCTGGTTTATTTGCATTTCTGGAAGAATATGTTTCAGAAAAAGGAAGCAGATTAGTTCATATCCAAAATTATATAATGTTCAAATACATTTTAATTACAGTGGCAATTCAACTTTGTTGGATTCTCTGTAGAAGAAAATACTAATTACTTCATTGATGCTTACAACCTTCCACCAGCAAATATAGATGAAGATCATTCAAAAATACAGGAACAGCTAACTTCTCCAGGTAACTGGATTAAATAGTATTGATTTACAAATCTTCACCTTTAAATGGCTTCTGTAATTTTAAGGTGATATGTATATATAAATTTATAAAACTGTTATACATATACTTAAAAGTAATGAGTCCAGCTGAGCTTTGTTTGATAAATAGAACAAGCATGATATTTAATCTGTTGATTTAGAATGTGTTCATTTGCTCTTCAATGGCTTATACTTTCATACAGTTTTCCTAATCTTTATTTTAATGTTCATAATTTCTAATGCAAAAACTCTTATTTAAATTCAGACTGTGAAGATAATAGCTTGAAATATTGCCAAAACTGTATAGAAAAAGGTAAGCAGTTATTTTCATTAATTCGTTACATTAAGGCTCATTAAAATTTATTATAAAGCATATTTCAAGATATTAAGTGCAATGGGGACCATAAACTATGACTCATAAATCAAATGCAAGGGAATCCAGGGGCACCAAGAGGTCAAAGATACTTGCTATTTTTGGTTAACCACAGAAGAACTTTTGACTACGTTGCTGCCCGTTTTAATTAACAGCCCTTAATGCATTTATGTAGTTTTGTAACCTTTTAGAACTGTAATCTATCTGAGGAAATTGTGCGTTCCACTAGTATACAGATGGCTTTTCAATTCAGTTCTTTTCTGACTGATGTAGCGTTAGCGTGTAAAATTGTCTCGTTATAAGATTTCAACTAGAAGTTACTTTTAAAAAAACTCACTTTTTTTCCTATTTGCTGCTGTGCAGTTCACAGTTTCTGGTTAATGCCGGTTGAGGAATTTGTTTGTTTGTGTACCTATTTAACATTTTTATGGCATGCCCAGCTGAAAAGACTCTGGGAAGCTTACAAAAGGAAACCTGGGGTTGTCATCTTAACACATATAACAGGCACCAGGTTAGGTTTTTCTTTTATTTACATTCGCCTTCTCTTAATCAGAGATCCTGCTTGTTTTATGTAATTTAGTTAGTAATTTCACTCTTGTCTTTTGGCACTAGGAAACAGATTATTTCCCAGTTGCCCTGTCTGAAAATATCAGATTTATCATTTCCGGTAACAATTATCACCTAAAGTTACCTAAAAATTGCTTGCAAAGGAATGTCCTCAAAAAAAGGAATTACTGGTACTTGTTTAGTAGTCACAGGATAATTTTGAAATATACAGTAAATACAATAAACAAATTAATTAAATTAAATACTTCTAAAAACTATTACGAGAGCAGGAAACCTCTATATTAATCTCTTTAGAAAAAAATGTTGAAAAAGAAGTAATTTTTTTAAATGCCAGTTTTAAAGGACCAGTTGTTTACAGCATGGATTAATCATTTATATAATTATTTCCATTTTTTTTTGTCCAGGATCTGAAAGCCATGTGTGCTTTAAAGTAAAACAATGAAAACATCACTCATGTTTGTAATCTAGATTTTTTTTTAATTTCACAGGGAGTTTATGGGATCCAAATATAACAATATGTAACAGGAAATTTGAACTAGAAGTGAATTTTACACCTAGTAACTTTTGTTCTAAATATAAAATCCATCTTTGTGACTCTCATAAATGCGATAATTCGATTCTTCATGTTGTGCCTACTACCAAGGTATATTTTTTTCTTCTTTAGCTATAAAACTAGGAATGAGTATGATGATTAATAGTCAGATTACATGACTAGGGCTGATAAGAGTTGAACACAGATGACACCAGATTGAATAAAGTCAAAATTAATGTAAACATTAGCTTTTGAAAAACACCATGCAGTTACAAACTGAACTGATAAGAAATAAAAAGTGTCACATTTCGTTTTTAAAAAAATTAAACATTTTGAAAAGTTCTGTAATACATTTATCTGGAATTTTTCTTGGAATAGGGAAACAGTATTAGAGTTTCAGAAAAAATAAGAATGAATGATCAAGAAAGAAACATAATATTTAAAGAGGTAAGATTTTATTTTCGTTTGTAAGGAAAATGTCAAATTAGAAGTGGTGTATTACTGTTTCTGATCTGTGGCCTAAACATTGAAACACATTACACCTAATGCTATCTGCCTCATCAATGTGTAGGAGGGGGTAGTTATTCAAATAAGCCTTGCCAGTACTGTCTTGCTGCAAGAGGTTATAGTTTGATGGGCATTTTCTGGTAGGATTAATCATATTGCACAAAAGGAGCTTAATAGTAATAGCAATAGCACTTAGACTTATATACCACTTCATAGTGCTTTACAGACTTCTCTAAGCAGTTTACAGAGTCAGCATATTGCCCCCAACAATCTGGGTCCTCATTTTACCGACCTCAGAAGGATGGAAGGCTGAGTCAACCTTGAGCCTGGTGAGAATCGAACTGCCAAACTGCTGGCAGCCGGCAGTCAGCAGAAATAGCCTGCAGTACTGCATTCTAACCACTGTGCCATCACGGTTCTTTATATGCTTAATAAATATAAATATAAATATAAATATATTTATTAAATATATAAAAATAGATATAAATGCTTTATATACTTAATAAAAACTTTTAAGTCATAAAAAAGTTGGAAATAAATTTAGGAATTCTATCTTATAGAAGTTTCTCCAACAACTGTTTATGCTAATGGAATATATGCATATCTAACCAAAATGGATTTAATTGTGTTGGGACATGCCTTTTTTTATTTTTAAACTGAAAAAGTGCAGAATGGACATCTTTTCTACAATTGTATTCTCACAGCACTACCTTCTTCACTGTTGTTAATAAATTCTCAATGCAAAATTAAATATAAAAGCAATGCTTAAGCACTGTATTTAATAATAATACCAGTGTTATTATTTTGTTTCTCTTCTTCCAGCTAATTCCTTATTTTCCAGGATGTCAAAATGACTGCAAAAGATATTCATATTATCAAACAGTTTGCAATGAAGAACCTATCCCAGGTTAGTTGAGACTTCTAAATGTTTATCTATAGATGGAAACATTAAACTTTATATACTAAGGTAATTTTCTTAGTATAAGCCTAAGATTGGCCAGTGAGATCATTAAACTCATTCAGGCAGCTCTATTTTCTTACAGGATTGTGAAAATAAAAGTTTGTAGGTAAGGAAATATACTATATTAGTTGCTTTGAGCAATTTTATAGGAAGAGCAAGAGATAAAATAATAATCTTGATGGATAAGTAATGCAGAATACAGAATAACAGTTAGAAGGGACCTTGTAGGTCTTCTACCCCCTGCTCAGGCAAGAAACCGTATGCCATTTCAGACAAATGGTTGTTCGATCTCCTTTTAAAAACTTCCAGTGTTGGAGCATTCACAACTTTTGGAGGCAAGTTGTTCCACTGATTAATTGTTCTGTCAGGAAATTTCTCCTCAGTTCTAAGTTGCTTCTCTCCTTGATTAGTTTCCATCTGTTGCTGCTTGTCCTGCCCTCAGGTGCTTTGGAGAATAGTTTGACTCTTTCTTCTTTGTGGCAGCTCCTGAGATATCGGAACACTGCTATCAGTCCTTCTTTTCATTAAACTAGAAATATCCAATTCCAGCAGCCATTGTTTATATGTTTTAGCCTCCAGTCCAGAGGTGGGCTTCACATAATTTAACAACCAGTTCTGAAAATGTGAGCCCTTGCGCGCACGTTCGCTTTGCTCACACACACACACGCTCACATTTTTGGTTCTGCACTAAGTGAACTGGTTGTTAAATTATGTGAAGCCCCACCTCTGTTGTACATAGTTAATTCAAGCAGTCTATTCAATTCTCTCACCTCCCCCCGCCTTTTTTTTTTTTGCAGAACCAAAAGCTACAGCTTCGATAGTAAACAAACCAGGTATTGGATAATACTCTGTTCAATTTCAATATTATTATGGGATGCCAATCATTGTATGATGTTGTAGAATAGTGATAATGAGTAACTCTACCCCATGTATTTGAATGAGTGGCCTTCAAAAGGAGCCATAGAAACGGGAAGAATTTTCCAGGCAGATTTCAACATATACAGCATGTGGAAAAGTAACAGAACGAACACATTGAGAAAGACACATCAGGAAGATGAAAGATGATTTCCATAGGACAGTAGCATTCTCATTGAAAAATGCCAGGGTTTATTAGAAAAGTGTTAAAGTGGGAATAGTCAAAGTTCAATGGAATATTCAAGTCTTTCACGTCTTGACTTACAACCATTCATTTAATGATTTTTCAAAGTTTTGACGGCACTGAAAAAAGTGATCTATGACCACTCCTCACACTTACAACCATAACAGCATCCCTGTGGTCACATAATCAAAATTTGGGTATTTGGAACCAGTACCCAAGTATTTATAATAGTTTCAGGGTTCCAGAGTCACATGATTGCCATTTGCAACTTTCCAGAGGGCTTCCAACAAGCAAAGTCTATAAGGAAAGTCGAATTTGTTTATTGACCATGACAAGAGAGATCATAAAATTAGTTGCAACTCATGACCGCATCGCTTAGTGACAGAGGTTCTGGTCCCAGTTGTGGTTATTACTTGAGGAATACCTCTATTGGAGGTTATAAAAGTTTATGGGAACCATGTGCTAAGCTAGAAGAAGATGACAGCAAGAAAAAAATCACATTTCTATATGCTCCCCAGAATAGTCTCTAAATTGCTTATTTATTTTGTTCTGTATCTTTTAATTTAAATTAGACCATGATAGCCTTTATCTTTAGCTACTTGGTATTTTATCAGTTCCATGTCAGAAAAAAAGGGGGAAAAGATAAGACAGTTTTGCAAGGTTTATATAAAGAAAAAATTATTTCTAGGACATTGTAAGTGAAGAAGATAAATTCAAATAATAACTGTGTAAAAAAGGATAATAATATGAAAATCACAGAATCACAGGGCTGCAAGGAGCCTTGCAGGTCTTCTAGTCCAACCACTTGCCCAAGGCTGGTGACCTTATACTATCCGAAATAAACACTGTCCAATCTTTTCTTGAAAACCTCCAACGATGGAGCACTCATAACTCTGGGAAACAAACTGTTCCATTGATTAATTGTTCTTACTATCAGGACATTTGTCCTTAGTTCCAGTTGGATCTCTCTTTAATGAGCTTCCACTCATTATTTCTTGTCCTGCTCTCATGTGCTTTGGAGAATTGCTGTTCTGGATGTTACAGACCCCAATCAACATAGAGAAGATTCCCAGGATAAGCCTTACTTATTGGCAAAGGAGTATGGATATATGAGTGCATGGAGTTTTAGTTTAGAAAGTGAATAATGGAAGTTTAAACCCATATTTGGCTCTATGCATTCTAAAAGCAATAAGAAATGTCATAAAGGAAATGGAAATTTTCATTTGGAAATGTCATAAAGATCTTCTTTACAGTCCGCAGTCTGACATAGGCAGTCCTTGATTGCCAAATAAAGACTTCCTTTCTGTGTCTCTGAGCTTATGATAACCAGATACATTGACACTGAATATGGAGATTCCATTTAGGCATTAGTTCTACATTGTGGCTGGCTACCATTTTAGATATTTCTGGGGCTTTTTTCCTTTTGTACCTTTTGAGTGGGTGATCATGATGATGGTAGGATAAGCAACGTATCTGTGACCAGAGTCAATATTTACATTTTGGGGAGGTTGAGAACTACAACTTAGAGGTAGACGTAGCAAACAAGAAGGTGGTCTCAGTTCTAAGCGGAGTTGTGTTAATGGTAATACTCCTATTTTAAGCTTTCATTATGGTATTTACCTAGCCTCTCAAAATGCCTACCAATTGGCAGATTTCAGCAATCATGGTTAGAAGAATGTCCAAAGGCTACAAAATGGACTAGGAAGCTTCAAGTTGCCAATTCCTAATTTAGATCATGATCAGAAGATTGCTTTGCTAGTCTTTGTGAATTTAGAGACAACCACCCATTATTCTGACATATTCTAGTTTTCCCACATCTCATTTAAGGTCTAACGTCTCACCTCCATCTGTGCTGTATCACCACTTGCATACATGAGAATGCATTTTACAATCTTTTGAGAATTAGAAATGACAATTGCTCATTTTTTATTAAGTTAATGTTAAGCTTTTAAAAGAATCTTGCAATCTTACAAATCTGTTTTCTTTGTCATTTAGATATGAAAAAAACATATGCTGGCATATCCATCACTTTACTTCTGATAGTGTGCATAGTTGCTGCTGTGCTTTATTTCAAGAGTAAGCATGGTAAGAGCTTATCTTATTCGGTTTTGTTTATAGTCTCTCCTCTACCTTCTGTCCACAAATGAAGACTCAGAAGATTGAAATGCTAGGTGCTACTTTGACTTTTCCTGTCAATTCTATGACATGGGGGGGAGTGGGAAAAAGGAAGTGCTCCCTCCGAATCCAGATCCTTGTCTAAATTCCAAGAAACTGCAGGATTTCAAAATGTGCATATATTTTATAACATTTACTGGGAAAATAACAAGTCCTGTGGCAACTCAAACACTAGCACATGCAAATATTTCTGAGTATGGGACATATGATTGGGAGGTAGGCAGATGAGAAAGAACGGAGATAATCGTTAAAAAGAGATTAGAGAAAATATTGAAAGGAAAAGATGGAGGCAGTCACAATTACTCAGAAAGTAGTTGTTGCAGAAAGTGTTAAGATGTGGCATATGATAACGAACTATTTTTAATCGGTAAGAAATACTGTAGTATTAAGCCAGTAACTCCACAATATTTCTAGTTTAGCCGTTTCTCACAATGAAATGTTTTAAGTGAAATTGAATAGTTACAAGCATAAGGTCGATAATTGAGTAACCAGGAGTATTCTACCAATTTACCTATTTCCAATGTCAGTTTGGTGTTGTGACAATAGAATAATTGGTTTTGGGCATGAAAATTGAAACATGTAAGATAATATGGTGGTTGGTTGGTTACTCCAACCAACTGATTAGAACTGGTACTATTCTGTGATTCATAATAGTATCTGAAAAATTATCTTTATTGAAACAACTGATATTGATACAACTTTGCTAAGACTCCCTTCCCATGAGACAAGATAACTTACTGTATAAGCAAGAAAATTGTAAGGACAAAATATAAATATTATTCTTTCTAACACAATGTGCTTTTGAATATTGTTCATTTTAAAATATCTGTTCTAAAAATTAAGGTAAATATGTACAAAATGGAAGAGCTTGGGGATCTCATGCTATTTCAAATTTGGGGATGATGTTCCTGATGTCCTTTGTTGAGAATATATAACAAAGGTATAATGGGCTTAGGCTTCCATGATGATTGTGTTTTCTTTGATATTATTGGTATTTGATTGTAATTTTCCTCAGAATATTTATTGACATACTTTCCTAACTACAATGATGCCCAAATGACAGAATTTATGCCATGATGTCACACTGCATGCTCCATCCTTTCTTATGTATCATGATGTTAGTTCTATTAACACATTTTCTCATCTGTTCCCCTATCAATACTCCTCCTGAGTGATTTTTGCCTTTTATTATTTTTTGAAAGAGGAATTTATCTGTATCATATTAATTATAATTAACATTCCTATGGGACAACAGAATGCTGAAACTATATTTGTCAGCTAATTTGTATTGTAAAACTACATGCCACAGTATATTCCCAGGATAACAAATACTGTTTATTTCCTAGCTTACTTAAATGTGAACTTGCTTGCTCCTAGTTTTATTTTAACAGTGGTGCTCTTTTTTTTAAAACAGGTCTGGCACGTAATCTGGCTCATTTCCATCCTATAACAGCACAAAAACCCATAACAATTCTTGTTGTATATTCTCAAGAAGCTTGTTTACAGCATACCGTCCTAAGTTTTGCTGACTTTCTACAAGAATATTGTCACTGTAATGTTATAATAGACCTGTGGCAAAAACGGAGAATTGCTGAAATAGGACCTGTGCAATGGCTTGCTACTCAGAAAGGAATTGCTGATAAAGTCATTTTTCTTTGCCCAACCCACTCAAGTGCTTCGTGTGATTCAACCTGTAAGAGCATTATAGAAAACCAGAAGAATTCTGAATGTATGTTCACTCTTGCATTACACTTCTTCTGCAGTGATTGGAAAATGGATTCTTCTCTTTGCAAGTACATGGTTGTTTCTTTCAATGAAACACATCCAGACCCAGTTCTCCCAAGTCCATTGAGCATCTGCCCAAACTATTTTTTAATGAAAGATATTGACTCCTTTTGTAGAGACCTTTCCTTTTCACAGAGTCAGAGGTATAAAGCTGCAAAGGAGAAGTGGACCTGGAAATTTAAAATTAGACCTGGATTGCAGCTATAGTATTAAAATAGAGATTGTTACTCTTTTTTCTCTTTTAACTGTAAGTGAATTATTATTGTAAATTGGAAATATTTAAACTTTTACATCCCTAATTCTTTTGCACTATTTTTATACTTTTATACTATTGTTATATTATACAAAAAATAACAAAAACAATACAAAAATTAAATACTGGTACAAAAGTTAATAAAAAAGGAAGAAAGAGGGCATAATAAAACACATAATTATTTTTAACCAATAGATTTTACTATGACCACATGGTCTATCCAGCAATTATCTTCAATCCAGAATTTTAAATCTAGTACAGAAGCTTTATCCCATATGATAGGCAAGGTGGTCTAGAAGTGGACCTCACAAGCAGGAGGCTGTGAGTTCAATCTTAGGTCACGACAAATATTTCTCTCTCTGGGCATAAAGAAAAAATAACTACTATGAACTCCGCATAGGTGTCAGGAAGAGTATCCAACAAGTAAATGCTCAGCTTCATTCAGTTGTCTTGATTCCACCATGATGCAAGGGATTACAGGGTCGTTAAAGGCGGGGAAAAACATGCTTCATCCTATAGAAGTAAAACCATCTTTTTGGTTATACTCCATGCACAATAAATTGGTAAATGCCAGATGTTTGATATACATGTTCATGTTGTATATGACATTCACATTCTGAAACTTTCATATAAACAAATGAGCCAAAACAGGATCACCAGAAACTAGCTGAAAATATGTTCAGGGTACTCCTCTCATATTGTACTTCGAGATTACAGAATTGAAATTGATAAACAGTGAATTTACTGAGAATCCAATAAATAAATATTTTCTTGAATTAATTTCAACTTTAGTGTCAGCGTCTCAGCGCTGACATAGAAAAGGGAGATAAGCCCTGAACTTTTGCCTGCTAAATCCCTTTGAAGCCCGGTCTCCATGGAAATGAAGAGGGGGGAACATTCCTGTGAAATGATGAGACAATAAGTCAGGAGAGTGACTTGGAAGATAGCCAATGAGAAGCAGATAATTGGGGATCGGAAAGGGAGGGATTGGGGGGCAAAAGGTCAGTCTTGTCTGCATCGAGTCATGATCCGGTTGCTGTACTCGAATAAAGAGATGATTTCCTTAAAGATTGGCAGTTTGGAAATTCATTTATTTTGAGATAGCATCGAAGTCTGACATTTAGATCATAAGATCAGCATTTTTTAAAATCCTGTTGATTTGCTCAAATGAGGTATTCCAGTTACTTTTTGCATATTTCTCAACAATAGCTAATGTCTAATTTAGTGATATTCAGTTGTCTTTACAAATGAGCTATACTTACAAATGAACTCTAGAGTCATTCAGAACTATCCAATAAAAATAATTATTTCCAAATTTGATACTACAGTTTTTTATATCATCGCCTGTACTTAGGAAAGTGAATGTTAACAATTTCAGAATAGATATGGTTGCTAATTCATTTCCAGGGATTAAAAGGACTGTGTAGCAGATGACCGGGCTGAGCCCAAGGGAGGAGTCAAACACGTCATGAGTCCCTGTGTGCCCCCAAGAGATCAAAGTCCAGCCCACCTTGAATGCCTTAATTCCCGCTCAGTTCCTTTGACTGTTAGTAGCTCAGATTTTTGTAGAGCGCTTAAGCTTGCAATATATCTTTATACTCATTTGAACTGCCTGAATTCCCTGATTTCCCTAGAGCCTGACAGACAATCGCAATTGTATTTAAATCATTGTAGTTTGGGCCCATGATAGAAATTGTTCCCGCTTCCTATGTTAGATGTGGATTTCTCAAGCATTTCATTTGCATAATATAAAACTTGATTACTGCAAACACCTATTGGTTCCTCCTCACAAGCTCTTCTACTGACTCATATCCTCATGATTTGCTGGCAGCTAAATGTGTTGGCCAAACCCCAGATATGCATTACTTCAGTCAGAACTTACAAATCATAGCTGTGTTTTGTTTTGTTCTACTGTGTTACAGAAAGTGACAGAAAAGAAGCTTCCCCGCACTTGCTTTAAAAACTTAAAACAGCCTTGAATTTAATGGAATGTGAATAATGAATTTACACAAATACATCGTTTTCCATTGAGGAGAGAGATTGCTCCCTCAGCCCCCCTTCCCCCCCAGTGTCATGTGCCAACAGGATTCAATGCTCTTGCTCCTCCTGTTTAAGGTATACATAAAACTGCAGGCTGGGGTAATTCATCAGTTCAGCAATCAGTAACTTTGGCATGCTGATAATAGATACATCTCGATCCTGAACCAGCCAAATATGCCATTGATGTCCTGTTTTAGTGTCTGGAGACTGCCTGGATCAGGATGTGGAGAAACATCTCTGACTCAATCCTGCAGAACCTGAGTGGCTGTGGATTTTAGCATCCTCCAGATCTTGGATGGGGCAGTATTCAAATCTAGTGCCCAGTCTGGATGGTCTTCAACATGCAACTTCTGCTTGAAGACCATGAGGCCTTTGCACAGCAGCACCTGTGCCTTTCAGACAGCCACTCATGCCATAGTCCCTTGCAATATAGTCTACACTGCCATTGAATACCACTGCCACAACATTGATAATGATGGGCATTCCTCAGTATGTCCTTCACAACCTACATTGCTCTTTGGAATAAGATCCTACTTTCTCCAAAGATTTGTATAACTCCTATTCTGATGGCATTCTTCCAAGATTTAGGGTAAGGAAAATATAGTCTCCTTGTTATATAGGTTTTTGGAATTAAGAGTGGTGTCTAAATGTATTTTTAAAATATATTTCATATTATAATATATTTCATATTATAATATTGGTGGGTCTGTTTTTGTGTGAGAAAGAGAAGATACATATATGATTGTGAATTACCCAGAGTTGCCTTGGAATCAATAAATCTAATGAAATAAATAAAGTGACTTGTAGGTGCTTGGACAATGCGTATTTAGTAGCCAGGAAGTTTTGAAAGATGTAATCTATGTACCAGTTCTGTCAACTGGCATTATTTCAATAGGTGCCCTGGTCTGGTGCCCTGAATGAGTGCACATCTTGGTTGTGTTTTTGATTTAGGTTTTTTTTAAAAAAATGCTTTGTATTTTCTGTCACAGACTTCACTAAGATCATAATAAAATATTCAACCATAATAGTGTTTTTCAAACTTGGCAACTTTAAAATGTGTAAACATCAACTCCCAGAATTCCAGAGCCAGTAGGGCTGGCTGGCTAGGGAATTCCAGAAACACGGCATGGCTGGTTTGGCTATTCTGAGAGTTGAAGTCCACACATTTTAATGTTGCGAGTTTGAGAAACACTGAACTAGAGGAGAGGGTTTAGAGAAATCTTTAATACCTTGATGCCTTATTTTTAAATGATTCCAGAGGAAATAATTTAATCTGTTTAATTTATTTAAAATACAAAACTAGGGATCAAGGAAACCTTCTATTATTTCTAAATAATACTGGATCACCACACAAATGCAGCTCTTTCACGTAACATACGGACACCAAAGCGCTGCCATTCTCGTTGATAAATCCAGAGCTCCTGTGTTGTATCTAGGCAGGCTAAAACAGCACCACCTTTCCAAGCAATCAAACGTGGATCCATGTCCTGATATTAAACAGATATAAAAATATTATACCATTAAAACTTAAACATGATTTGGTTCCTTGAACTCTTACAAATATGGATAACTTCTAAAGGCTCTAAAAGAATAGATAGGACCAACTTTTGGAAAACATATTTTTACTTTGCCAACTATTCTAAAGTTTGTCATTTCTTCAATTGTCAAATAGATTCCAGTGCATACTTTTTATCATAGACTAGTTCAATTCAATACATATTAGTATAATAAAACTGGTGCTACAAGTAGTAATTATCTGCAAGATGGTTTTGTTATCTACAGAAGATTTTGCCAATTATTATTATCTACGGAAGATTTTGCCAATCCCCACATAAGTGTACTTCTGTACATACAACTGTCATGGATAGGTAATTCTAGAAAACCCTTGAATGCTGCAACTGAGCCTTCGGGAGACGTGGTCATCTCAACCTATGCTCACAGCAGTACTGTGGGTGAAGCATCCCTCTGAATGGAACAGAGAGCCTATTGCTCATCTCAAAATGTGTGACTACTGCATAATTAATTCCCTCCCATTTTCTAATGCTACCCCCAGCTGCTCTCCTATTTGAAAACCTACATAAATCCATTCAAAGATACCTTTGGTCTTGTAATGACTTCTACGTTTTCAACAACTCTCCTGAAAGAGGGAGGCATTTTGTTGAGAATTCTGTGTTGAAGAAATTCTTGAGCTTTGTGGAACATCAAGCCACCTCCAACTACAAGGATTGAACTGTACATTTTCTTTTTGGTATCATCTGATGCTAGAAAAGTGCACATGAAAGAACTGTAAATAAACTGTAGCTAACAAATTAGAAAAATAATGATTAATACAATAATAGGAAAAGTATTAAAAGTATTTCATACACACTAATGAAATCTACTATGACTAGCATTAATCTTGCCTACAATAATTAGTATTACATATCATACAAAATAATAGTTTTCTTACCACAGCAGTCAATGCTATGCAAAATTGCCTTGTCAAGACCTAAAGCTTTCCCTTCAAACTGAGATACAGCAGTTTTTCGGGACATGTGAGTTGTTAGCATTTCTTCAGATTCATTTCCACCAATAATGCAGTCACTATGAGAACTGCCTAAATCCATTTCAGAAGGATAAACATTTTCAGCAGCACTTGAAGATTGGCCTCGGAGATCTCCATCAAATCCACCCAGCTTGGTCATGGATTTTCGATCAGCTGTTGCTTTTGCAGACTGGAAAAAGGAAAATAAGATTATCTCTCAATAAAAGCAAGCACAACTCAGGCTGAAGAGCACCTAAAGGCTCAATTCTATTTCTGTCCCTTCAAGTTTATTTCCTAATTAATGAGACTCAATTCTTAATGTAAAAAGTCCAAGAAACTGTATTTACTGCTGCAATTGACTCTCCCATCCCAAACCACAGGCATCTATACCATTGGATGAGAACTGGGAACACACAATTGAAGTATTGTTTTGGGTAGTTGACCACAAAATCCAGAATAACATTAAAAAAAACTCAACAATTTCTCAACAATTTAACCAGATTTTTTATTCACCAATAAGAAGTTGCTGCTGAAAATAAGGAAATGCATGAACTGCAAATGATTACAGATGTGGCTGCTAAAAAGTGAAAGAATACAGAGAAGAACAACAAAGATGATTAGGGATCTGAAGGCTAAAACAAAGCAAGAACGGTTGCAGGAATTGAGTATGTCTAGTTTAATGAAAGGAAGGACTAGGTGTAACATGAGAGCAGTGTTCCGATATCTAACGGGCAGTCACAGAAAGGAGGGAATCAACCTATTCTCCAAAGCACCTGAAGACAGGACAAGAAACAATGGATGGAAACTAATCAAGGAGAGAATCAGCCTAGAACAGTGGTTCTCAACCTGGGGGTCGTGACTCCTTTGGGGGTCGAACGGCCATTTCACAGGGGTCGCCAAAGCCCTCTCTCGCCCCCCCCACGCCTTCACTCACCCTCACTCTCTGCTCTGTTGGATCGCCGGCCGTTCGCTTACCCCGCCCACTCCCAATCTATTGCTGCCTCCTGAGTCCCAGCTGATGGCTAGAGGAAAAAAAACTGTTTAAATTCTTGCCGCGGGGCTTCAAAGGGCCGCCCTATAGCCAGTGGTTCTAGGGAGTTCGGCCGAGCTGTTTGTTAAATTGCTGGCTTGCCCCGCCCCTCCGCACCACTATTTATTGACAATAAATAGTGGTGGGCGAGGGATGGGCGAGCCAGCAATTTAACAAATGGTTCGGTGTTTTTTTGTAATTTTATTGGCCCGCGGAGCTTCAGCATAGGCTAATTAGCCCTTGATTAGATCGGCTCCTGACTCTCAGCTGATTTGCTCCCAGCTGTTTTGCTCAGGGCTCTGCTGCTTGTTTGCAAAGAGTGCTGGAGCAATTTTTTTCCCCTAGCTATGCTGAAAAACAAAACTGAAAGTAAAGCAGGCTGTTGGCTTTGCTGTTGCTGCAACCTTGGAAAATTAGGCAGGCAGATTTCTTTTCTTTTTCCTCACCAAAAAAGGTAAGTGCAAACAATGGGAAATTTAGGGAAAAAGAGGAGAGTTCAAGATTTTAAAACACAAAAGAAAAAAAGCTCTATTTAACTAGGGAATTGTAATAATTGAGATACTATTAACTGTATATTGTGTTGAAAGCAGAAATGGTTAAGTTGTGATTTGGAGGAATATATGGGGAAAATTATTTGGTTTATTATTATTGGTAAATATAATTAATTGATTTGTAAGAAATTGGATTGCATGGAAATAATTGGAATATTCATGTTCATATTAATTAATATACAAAAAAGGTAGTTATATAACTATTTGATTTATATTAAAATGTTGAATTTATATTAAACAATTGTAATATTACATAATTATCCAATGTGAGCATGGACATAAAAATAGATGACAATAGGAAGGGGTATAATATAGAATAGAAGGGAAAAATTGAATTTGATTAAGATTAGAGATGAGGATGAAGGGTAATATTGGTTTTTTACAAAAATAGATGAGGAATAAATATGGCAAAAAGGAAATATAGAAATTGTAAATTTAATTGAAATGACTAAACACTGTTTAAATTTGTGAACCGGCCAAATACTCTGTTCAAAGAAAATACATTGTATGTTTGTATGTGTGCTTCTAATTATTGTTATTTATTCATATTTGTTCTCTTTTATTCTTTAAAGTTTAACAATTCATTCTTTATCTTAATATCTTTATATTTGTTTGGGGTTGGCTTTCTTCCCTTTCATCTTTTTTATTGTCCAGCAATCTTTCTCCTCAAACCTACCACCTCTCTCTTTTCTTTCCTTCTTACTTTCTCTTCCTCCCCCTCTTCTTCTCCTCCCTACTTCCTCTTCCTTTCTCCTTCTCCTCCTCTCTTCCTCCCTCTCTTACCCTCCCTCCTACTCTAATTTCCCTTCCCTTCCTTCATCCCTCTCTATTGCTGTATCCTTTTATGCATATGGACTACTCGGAGGGCTGAAAAAGTTATTTCTGATGGTCCTTGCACTTTTGACCAGTCCTCGAATTTACGACTGTCCTCACATTTTACGTTTTTGCCCTATCTTGTCACCATGGTGAAGAGAAGCAATTGTGAAATGAGTGACATGGTTGTTAAGAATGCTACAATGGGCATAAATGATGACCAGTCATAAGTGCGAAGACTGGTCAAAAGTGCGAGGATCTGTCAGAAATCACTTTTTTCAGCCCTCTGGGTAGTCCTTTTGTGCACATGGACTACTCAGAGGGCTGAAAAAGTGATTTTTGACTGGTCCTCGCACTTTTGACCAGATCTCGAATTTACGACTATCCTCACATTTTACGTTTTTTGCCCTAATCTTATCCCCATGGTGAAAAGAAGCAGTTGTGAAATGAGTGAGATGGTTGTTAAGAATGCTGCACGGGCATAAATGTGAGAATGGTCATAAGTGTGAGGACCAGTCAAAAATGCAAGGACCTGTCAGAAATGACTTTTTTCAGCCCTCTGAGTAGTCCCTATACACATAGCCATGGCCACCCGGTCACATGACCTGTTAGCCACGCCCACCCAATCACATGACCTCCAAGCCACACCCACAAAATAAGCCACGCCCACAGAACCGGTAGTAAAAAAAATTAGAACCCACCCCTGGTTGGGGGTCACCACAACATGAGGAACTGTATCGCGGCATTAGGAAGGTTGAGAACCACTGGCCTAGAACTAAGGAGAAATTTCCTGACAGAACAATTAATCAGTGAAATGACTTGCCTCCAGAAGTTGTGGATGCTCCAACACTGGAAGTTTTTAAGAAGAGAATGGACAACCATTTGTCTGAAATGGCATAGGGTTTCCTGCTTGAGCAGGGGGTTGGACTAGAAGATCTTCCAACTTTGTTACTCTATTCTGTTACTCTGTTGTACCTTTGGAAATGAGTTAGTAATTACCATTTGCCTGGGTGAGAAGATTTCTATAGAGCATGGCTGACTCGGGAATTCTCGGAGTTGAAGTCCATAGGTCGTAAAGTTGCCATAGTTGCCCATCCCCAGTATAGTGAATGGTAACCCTTTTTCTAATACCTAAACAAGACTTTCCTTCCTTTTCATTCTTTTCCTGTTCAGTTACATTTTTCCCATCCTTTTTCATTTAGTTGTGGTACTAACAGGAGAGAGGGAGGATGTGGTGATGTTTCAAGAGGGGGGAGGGAATCAAAGCAGACATGGTAGAAGATGGGGCATACCCTCTTGTACATATATGTAAAATCAATTCACCTAAAAAAGTGATGGATCTTGCATATTGCCAGGCTTATCATTTTGACTACTTCGACTCCCCCACACTGGGTGAATATGTGCATTTGTACCTCTATGTTTGTATGTTATTAGGTAGTTGTGACAGAAAAAGTTTGGTAGAAGTGGGGCATCAATAATTTTATACATAGGGGTACTTTGTTGTATAATTAGATAATTCAATTAATATGAATGTGTTTCTTTTTTTTATCCATATCCTTCCTTTTCTATGCGGCTTCTGGCAGGGGTATATACTAGTGTCTCACACATATTTCGGGGGGGGCACTCAAAAATTGGTTTCAGCTAGAATTGGCAAGGTTAGGGTATTCTTCTTGCCTATACTGGATATCCCCAATGTAGCCAATAATTACATCCGTTCAACTCAATTCTATAACTTCCAAATAGGAATCCTATACATCGATTTTAGTTTTTTTAAAAAAAACCTGAAAAAGAAGATATCTGGGTAACAAAAACAAATTAAAGCATCATAGTGATTATAATTCAGTATAGTTAAATACTGGAAATGTACATATAAGCACACAAGCACAATTACACATAGAGAGACTGTGCCAACTGTAATAGCTGTCTCTTGTCCTCTTTGGCATGATTGCAAGAACTTCTAAAATGTCTTTTTATTTTAAATTATGTGCAGTTTCTTATGATATCTATGTATTAAACAATAGATAATCTTACAGATAGCTGAAACAAGCCAACTTTATAAACTACAAGTATTAGCTGAAAAAGCATGCTCATGTTATAACCACCATATGTAGTTGAGAAGTCCTGATCTGTCTATATTCTCATTCTCATAACCTGATACTTTTCAGATCTGCTGGTCTATATTATCCTTAGTTAACATAGTTACGGGCACACAGAAATTCTAGCCCAACTTAGTGGGGAATGCCAGAACATGGCAGGTCACATGAAAAGAATTCATCTACCAATACTCTGGAAAGGAAGTGTTAGGTAAATAAGATGAGACACTGAGTTCATTGTACAGCATACCGGGGGGGTGGGGGTGGGGGGATATAAAGAGAAAGCCACGCACACACACCTGCTCTTGCTTACTTTGTGTAGCTAAGAGATAATGTTCATCATGGGGGTCCTCAGGATCACCTTGAGACCTGTGCTGCAAAACTATCATTTTCTGACCCACAATTCCAAAAGTTGCTGGATAAAATAGTGCCATTGGAGCCTAATTGTGAAAGATAAGAAGAATTTCAAATTATTGTCAATATTTATCTATACATTCATCCATCCATCCTTCTTGCAATTGGGTTATAATTAAATAACCAATGATTAAATAATTTATCTCAGCAGAATATGTAGATCAAAATATTTAATTTTTTTTTTTTAGTAAAAGGGGAAAGATTTATACTCTCTGAAGAGTGTTTTTTCCCTTCTCTTCTCCTATTTTCTATTGTGTTTTTTTGTGTTTTATATTATAAACTAATAAAAGCACCCTCAAAATGAAATGGTTATTTTTTAGATTTACAGCCCACTTTTTGTAGAGGAGCTCAAGATGGCATAAACTTTTATGTACCTCTACAGATGCTGTACAGGAATTCTGTGGTAAACTGAAGGAAGTTATAGATTCAAGACTAAGAATGTATGAATTACTAGCAATAGTTAACTGACTCTAAAACGGTGAAGATATGGAGGAACTGGAACCACAGGATTATTTCGTCCAGATAAACACAGTAATGAAAGATATTATAAATCCTTCTTTTTTTCAGCCAGCAACCTTCCCTACGTGCAAGCTATTCCCCCAAACGGAGATTACTGGACAAGAAGATCATTTTTTTCTAGTTAGTCAGAAGAGAGCTATGTTCCCATTACTTCCCATGAAAATTTATTTTAATGTTTTTCTAAAAATCCAAATATAGTCCTTGGCCAAATTACCCACAATTTACAGTACGTGATAGGTAGCACACAGTTCATCATGGACTACCATCCAATGTGATCTTGCTACCCTAGGAGTAATAAACGAGTACAGTAGCAGTTTCCAAGTTCCCACTGTTTCCCATCGTCATAATATACAATGCTTGAACCAATGTAAAACAGATAGATGGGAAATTTCTAATGGAACTTTTTTTAAAATTTAAAGCTCAAAAGAAAAGAAATGTTCTGTTATGTTCAAAACACTATAAGGGACACATCTCACAGTCTTTTACCTGTAACTTTTCATCTCCTAAGCGCAACTGATACAACAAAGCTGGAGAATCTGGATGACGGACTTGAAACTCATGATCTTTCAGTCCAGATAAATCCTAATAATAAAAAAAGGTATAAATATTTTATAGATTTAACTGTGCGTGTATACTCAGAAGTAACACACTGAAGTGTTACTAGGTTTTTGTTCATTTGGTGCCTTCAAGTCACTAAACTGGCTTGGACAATTCCCTGTAGTTTTCTAGGCAAGATTTTGAAAGTGGTTTAACACTGCCTCTTTTCTAGGGCTGAGCAAAGTGATTGGCCCAAAATCATTCAGCTGGCTTTGTTATCTAAGGCAGCAATGCCTAGCCTTTGCGGCTTGGCAGCCTGGTTTAGGGTGGGGTGGGGAAGAGGGGAACTGGGCTGCATGACTGGCAGACTAGCACGCAGTTTGACTTGTGTGAGTGGCAGGTGGTGTGCACGTGTGTACGCATGCCGCTCGCATGGCTGGTTCCAAATAGGCCGGTAGTGGACTGCGGCCCGGGGCTGGAGACCCCTGATGTAAGGGGAGTCTAGAACTCATGATCTCCCAGTTTCTAGTCTGATGCTTTAACCAGTAAACCAAATTGATTCTCTGAAGTGTAGCTTAAATTAATTCAACTCTCTAAAAAGTAACTCAGGCATCATAGCCAAGTAAGTCTTTTGTCAAGTGTTTTTGTTAATGTTCAGTGACATAAGCAAGGATTGATGATTTATTAATCCGTGGGGAAACCAGCAGTAATAGAATTCTTAGGAAGCTAAGCTAATAGCTTTCTGAGAAATCTATTACTCATGGTTTTCCCAGAGATTAATACCCTGTTTCCCTGAAAATAAGACATCCCCTGATGATAATAAGCCCAATCGGGCTTTTGAGTGCATGCGCTAAAATAAACCTCAACCTGAAAATAAGCCGTCCCTGAAAATATTTAAACACAGAGTTGGAAATCAGGTAAGACGGCAAGAGAAGCCCCATCTTACTCCACGTGCCCCAAAATAATAAGACCTCCCCGAAAATAAGGCCAAGCACTTATTTCGGAGTTCAAAAAAAATATAAGACAGGGTCTTATTTTCGGGGAAACATGGTAGCTTAGCTAGTAACAACTAAAGAAGACATTTTTTAAAACTTTATTAAGGAGTCCATCAAACTGTGAAAAGTATTTTCTATGATTTAACTTTTGAGAACATTAAAAAAGTACATTAGCAATGATTTTGCAGCTGGGGGCCATATTCCCCCCCTTTCTTGACAGCAAACATATTTAAAACTCCTTCCTCCTATTTTCCCTACAAAACAACCCTCTGAGGTGGGGTGGGCTGGGCTGATAGAGAGTGACTAGCCCAAAGTCATCCAGCTGCCCAGTCTCCTAGTTTCTTTTTTCCCCTTTTTCAACCCCGTAATCAACCCTAAATGCAGACTATACAGGGTATAGTCAGCGTAACTGGATGGAACTGAGAGTTTACTAGCTGGATGCCCTTTCTGACACCTAGGTGGAGTTCCCAGCAAATATTTTTACTTTGTGCCCTAGGAGTAAAACATCTGCCTGCTACCTAGGATTGAACTCTCAACCTTCCAAGTGGGAGGTGAGAGTCTTCACCACTAAGCCATCATAATTCTTTCTTACTTCTCCCTTTTCAGTGTCATAAATTCTATATGCATTAGCTTTATAAACTTTCAAATGCATTCTCCATATATTTTAAAATGCCTCAGTCATAACAGTCTCTGACCTAAAAAAATACAGAGCTTGACAATTTTAGATCTTACCTGGTCTAAATGGCAAAATGTTTCCTTTAAGTGCTGGAGGAGAAGACAGTCTGTCTTCTTAACTAGCTGGCAATCTCTATAAGGAAACCCAGCTCGTTGCATAAGCCAATAAAAACATCTTGATATGTCACAGCCACCATATGCAAGACGTAACCTAAAAAAGAGGAAAGCCCACACTTAGCTGTGAGAAAATCAGCTTTTTCGGAAGAAGCTGTTTAACTTGAAAGAAATTTAAAAACATTTAGAAGAAATTTTATAGCCATGGTTATTAATCAGTTATTTATTTGATCCAATATGAATTTTGCTGTAGCAATATGGGGCACCAATCTTTGATTTTCCAACACAAAAGTTGCAGTGATTTTTAAGAATATTTCAGAAAGGATTTTTTAAAGATACTTAAAAGGGCCTTATAAAATGCAGTTAGTCCTCAATTTACAATCAGAGTTTAGTTCTGCAATTAAGAATGTAAATCGTAAACCGGGTCTTCACATTATGGGACCAAATTTTATGACCATTTTTGCAGCAGTCATTAAGCAAATCATTTGTTCACTCAGGGCTGGCTTTTGCCGGAAGCCAAAAGTAAACACTGGATTCTGGCAAAAATATAAATCACAGTCATGTGACAGCAGGGCCTTGCAAATTCCCATAAATGCAGGTCCACTGAAACTTCAAACAGACACCAAGCAACTGGTTATAAATTAGGACTTCTTTGGCCTGGACAAAATGTTAAATAGAATAGAATAGAATTGTTTATTGGCCAAGTGTGATTGGACACATAAGGAATTTGTCTTGGTGCATACGCTTCTCAACATAAAAGAAAAGATACATTCATCAAGAATCATAAAGTACAACACTTAATGATAGTCATAGGGAACAAATAAGCAATCAAATCATATTAGGAAACAGTCAATATAAATCGTATGGATACCAGCAACAAGGTTACAGTCATACAGTCATAAGTGGGAGGAGACGGGTTAGAGGAACAATGAGAAGAATAGTAGTAGTGCAAATTTTATTAAAAATATTGAACATATGTAAAATGTTTGCTCCCAACTTTTGATTGTTACCTGGTGTTATGATGTGAAACCCCATCTTCAACACAGCAGATGCTTGTCTTCTGATCCCCCACATCAACAACACATGCACTGCCTAAACCACTTCCAAAAGTAGCACATACAGATTCTTGATGCACTACTATTCCTAAAAACAAAAGGATGCTGTAACTGCTATATACTATTTCTATTGTACAAAGACACCTTTGCACTTGTCATACACTGCAGAACAATTTACAAATCCCATTTTATATAACTCTCTTGTGTCACTGTCAAAGAAATAAGAAAAATGCTTGATTCCACCTGTGTCTTTTGCCAATTGCTCAATTTACCCAGGAAAACTATTTGTGTTTCACCATTTTTTATTTCCCAACTAACTACTGACATTTATATAAACTTTGTCTCTCAAAGTATAACATTAAAAAAGGAGGTGTCTTTTAGGTCTAAGGCTGCATTTCTCCTCTATTCTTGGAAATAGATTTGAGAATCACATTCAAGATTTGGTGTGTGTGTGTATGCACAATACAACACAACTAGTTTAAGGCTGAGAAATAAAACTGAGATAACTTAACCCATGAAACAAGATGTATATTGATATGCCTCTTCCAGCTGCCAGAACATTTGGGCTAACTTTGCTTCTAAGTCTGTGGTTGCTCAAGACTTCTGCATGTGGGACACCAACTTAGGGTGCCCAAAGGATGGAATTGGCTCAATCCTTTCCCCATTTATTAAGGACAAAAAAGGACTCTGAGTTTCCTGATACTCACGGCCACTCTCACCCACAGACAGAGCTGGTTGGTTAGTACATGGTACAAATTACTTTTATGGCACGCCCTGCTGTCCTGAAACCAGGGGATGGATTGAGAGGGAAAGTGAATCATAGTGTCTGACAAATAAAAAATTATAACTAGGGAGGCAACTGGTGATTGTGCAACCATTCCCCTTATAAATCTTATAAAGTGTAGGAGAGAGAGGGCCAAGGCATGGGAAGGAGCCAAAGGGGGACTTAGTCTAGAATCCCTATGTGGGCACAAGAGGGCAAAGTTCAATACACACACACACACAAATGCCTTGAATCTTATCTAGTCTCATCCAGGTGCAAACTTTTATGTCTAAGAAGATTGTTGTATGAGCAATAAAACAGCTAAATGAACTCTTCAACTCTTCAGTGGTTTCTTAAGAAACTGCTATTGGAATGTAGACAATACTTCAGGGATTTTTTGGCAATATAAGCACATAATGAGAAGATTGTTAAGTCAGTGAAAAAAAGGTTTACACCGCCAAGACAACTCTAGATAGGTTTAAATCAATATAATTACATCTTTATAGCCAGACTTGCATCTCAGTTTGGCAGCTAAAAATGATGGATTTATCACTAGATGGATGCATGGCAAGAATCCCAAAGATAATTCAAATTCACAAAACAGTTATGACAGAAATGCATAAATTAATTTAAAACAGCAGATTATAGGTGATTTATTTACCTGAAAAGCCCATTTTCAGGAGAGTCATATTTACTATTTCTTTCACATGCTGCTTATGATAGATGTCGGGAATTAGTAAAATACATCTGTAATACTGAACAAGAGAAGGAAACAGAAGAGGACGGTGTCATGTGACAGAATGACCAATGCCATTTGACAATTAAGTAATAACAGGCCCCTGAAATAGGTTTATTTTTTGGGTAAATGTTAATGTCAGCATTTAAATAAATAAAATAATTTAGATAGCCAGGAAATGGTCACTCTAGTTGGTGATGAGTGGGGTGGGAGAGAGAGAGATCCAGCTGGCAGCCTCTCCTTTGTGGGATACCGCAGGGCTCAGTATTATCTCTTCTGTTTAACATCTACATGAAGTCACTAGGTGAGATCATCCAACTGTTTGGGAGCAGATATCATCAATATGCTAATGATACTAAGATATATATGTCCCCCATCCCACCAACACCGGGGTATCTACGAGACCGCCTTCTGCTACCAATAGTCTCTCACCGACCAGTACGCTTCCATAGAGAGGGGCTCCTCAGGGTGCCGTCGGCCAAACAGTGTCGACTGGCGGCCCCCAGGGGGAGAGCCTTCTCTGTGGGGGCACCTACCATCTGGAACGAGCTCCCCCCTGAGATACGGAGGATCCCGGACCTGCGCACGTTTCGCCGTGCTCTCAAAACTTTTCTATTTCAGCAAGCTGGCCTGGCCTAACTCCCCTCTTTTAAATTTTTAATTTTTTTTAATTCGTGATTTTATAAATTGGGTGTTTTAATCTGTGTTTCGGCCGAAATATTTAATAATTTTAAGGGATTTTTAATATTTGTATTATCTGTATTTTATCTTGGCTGTTCACCGCCCTGAGTCCTTGGGGAGTAGGGCGGTATAGAAATTTGATTAATAAATAAATAAATAAATAAATAAACTGTCTGAATTACAGCATGGCAGCTCTATCTCATTGTCCTGAGGCTGTCAAGGCCAGATGGGGCACAACAGGCTTTAATTCAACTCAAACAAGATAGTGCTTGGCTGCTATGTGTTTTTTATTTTTATGCTATGTATTCTGTATATTCTGTATATTATTTATTTTATTGTAGGCCACTTAAGAGTCATACATGTGAAATGGAAGGCTACAGAAATCAAATAAATAAATAATTATTATAATATATAGCAGGAGTGTCAAACTCAAGGATCTGGCCCATGGGGTGCTTAGATCTGGCCTGCAAGGCCACTCTGGAAACAGCAAGGGACCGGCCCGCGGTGCCTCTGTCAGTGAAAATGAAGTTTGGGAGGGCTGCACTCAGGCCTCCCAGGCTCTGTTTTTGGCTGTGATGGCCTCCTGCAGCTCTCTGCCAGCGAAAATGGAGCTTGGGAGCTGCGTTTTCACTGGCAGATGGCTATTAAAACAAACTAAAAATTAAACAAAAGGAGAAATGTTTCCCTTTTTGTATTTGAGCATGCAAGATGGGACAGGAAAAGAGAAAGGGAAAGAAAAAGAAAAAGAAGGGAAGATGGGAAGAAAAAGGAAAGATAGGAAGGAAAAATGAGAGGGGAAGGAAGAAGAAAGGAGAATGAAGAGGGAGGGAGGGAGGGAGGGAGATTATAATGAGAGTGAGGGAGGATCTAAGGGAAGTCCTGCCTTAGCATTTGGCCATCACAGGTGCCCCCAACATGAGTGATGTTGAGCTGGCCATGCCCACCCTGGCCGCACCCACCCCGGCCCCCTGAGGTCAAACACAACCCTGATGCAGCCCTCAATGAAATCGAATTTGACATTCCTAATCTAGAGGATGGACAATATGTAAGTGAGCATGGTATATGGCCTCAGGGTATATTAATGGTAGTAATATAGGTAGCCTTCGACTTACGATCACAATTGAGCCCAAAATTTCTGTTGTTAGTGAAATATCTGTTAAGTGAGTTTTGCCCCATTTTATGACCTTTCTTGCCTCAGTTGTTAAGTGAATCACTGCAGTTGATAATTTAGTGACCCTGTTGTTAAGTGAATCTGGCTTCCTCATTGACTTTGCTTGTTAGAAGTTCGGAAAATGGGACCACGCGACCTTGGGACACAGCAACAGTCGTAAGTATGAACCACTTGCCAAGCATCTGAATTTTGATCACATGATCATGGGGATCCTATCAAGGTTGTAACTGTGAAAAATGGCCATAAGTCGCTTTTTCCAGTTTTGTTGTAACTCTGAACAGTCACTAAAGGAACTGTTGTAAGTCGAGGACTACCTGTAATGGTAGAAACTTGACTGTCATTGTTACATTCCTTTGACATTAATTACTGTTTACCTTCAAATCCTTCAGAGATATTTCTAGATATTTCTGAATTGCATACGACCATATGTCCTCAAGATCAGCAAGAACTGCAGTAAGGGAGCCTCCAGGTCCTAAGTGGAGGTTCAGCTGTCCCCGCCGAATAGGCCAATGAACATTGTAACAGTCCAGAGGATTAACATATAATGCCTGAAAAGGATGAAAAGAAACAAGCAAAACACAATTTATATTAACTAGGAACAGTTTTAATTCCGCCGATTGTGTTATCATATGTAATATTAACTTTATATTCATATTTTAATATTTTACTGTATAAGTATTTATTATTAAATTTATTCACCACCTATCTCTCTCCCGCAACTCTAAATATAAATAAAAAAACATTTCATGCAAAATTTAATCATAGGTATTTGGAATTTCCACATATCATAACAGCCTAAAATATGGTATACTGTCAAAATGAAGCTGCAGCTGATGTGGGAAGGAGCCAGAATCAATATGGATTGAAAACACAATATTATGTAACTATCTGTACATGTTCCATTCCTCTGATCAACTTTCTCTCCTTTGTGGCAAATGATCTTTTTTCCCCCTTTCTTTGTGCTACTCGAAATGAAATTAAGTCTAAAAATCACATCCGTCAAACTATAATGCGGCTACCCGCTCAATTTTTTGCTTTTAAAAAAGGACTGTATTTTGCTTTTTTAATTGGAAAGAACAGAAAAGAATACATTATATACAAATGACCACTGCTCAATTACACATTATTTAAAAATATATAATATTTTGCCTATTTGGGTTTCCTGGTGAATACATTTGTCTTTGACTTCCAAATTTAGGAACATTTATTTGCCACTAGCGTTATAAGCCACAATGGCCAGGGAAGCAGAAAGAAAAAATGAGAGGGGCATTTGTTTCATAAAATAGAATCAAAAATGAAAGAAGAAAGACGTAAAAAAACCATGCAGAGACTCCACAAAGGTTCCCACCAAAAGGCAGAACAGAATAGGAAATAAATGAGATAGACAGTGCTGAAATTGGGGGAGAGCATAATTTTTGATTGCATGATCTCTGCCTGTCCTTAGTGGAGGAGAGAATTAACTGACTCTTGGATGACAATAGTCACAAAACCAATCAGAATTAATGAACACTGAGCTTGAAATTCTTTGACAAATATCACTGTTGTGCCATATTACATTTGCCTCCAAAAAGTTGTTTCAGGAAGTACAAAAGCATGAATGCTGCATGCGTCTGTCGTTCTTTAAGCAGCAGTTTCTTTTCTTTAGACAGACATGGAATAGGCTGGAATAAAGATATTTATTTCCAACTATGGTTTTGGAGAACATTACTAGGTCAAGCAACTTGTTCAGGATATAATGAAGACCACCTGCCCCCTTGAGGCAACAACTGGTAAACAGAAATGTACAAGCTTTGTGAATGTGATGTTTGTATATGATCAATTAGAAGAAATGAATTATGCTTGGAAAGCTTGAGAGAAATAGAAGAAACCAAAGAATGGAGAGGATGGATGGAAATGATCAAAGGGATGTTCCTGGAAGAACTATGGAATCTTACTGAAGACAGATTGGAATCATTTATCCTTACTGGAGCAAGCATTGGCCTTCAAGCACAGTTAGTTTATGATTGCATCAAGTCAAAATAGAGCTCTTAAAGTTGCATACAGTTTAACAACTTTCAAAATAAAATTACACATGTAACTTTAGTGCAGTGAGGAAAATAGAAGCCCTACCTCTTCACCAACAACATATTCTGGGTGATGAGTAGTATTTGTCCATTTTGCTCCAGAGCTGTGATCTAAAATAGCAGGTCGCATTTGTCTGTTGTAAGATCGGATCTAGAATAAATGTTTAAAGAAATCACTTAGAAATAAAAAGTCATGCTATAGACAAAAAATAATCTTTACTTTAATAATGCAAGGTTGTTCACTTGAATTCCAAGGTCATGTATATTCCTAAATATTGTCCACTGTCCTTGAAGACAATCCTGAAAGTTCAATTAGCCAAACTATGGTGAGTTGATACTGTGAAATATGATAAAATACAGGTGGTCCTCATTTATGACCATCCTTCAGAAATTGTTCAAGCTTATGACAGTACTGAGCGAAAGGTACTTATGACAGATCCTCATACTTATAATGCAGTGCAGTGCAGTGTCCTGTGGTCCCATGATCTCCATTTGAACCTTCTACACTGGTTTTTTACAAGCAAAACTAATGCGGAAGCTCGTAGTAGGTTGGAAATGGTGACCATGTGTTGTCATGTTTCATGAAAGCATTGGATTTGCTTAAGAATGGCAACCAGAAGTTGTAGAATTTCCATCATTTAGTAGTGTGGTGATGTGATGTTGAATTTTATAATCATGTTTCTTAGTGTAGGAAATTCTTAGTCTCAATTATCGTTTATACATTGTTACTGCTGCCTCACAATTAATTTTGGAGCCAAAATTGAAGTGCTGAAGTTAGCCTATAAAATCCTGCTTGAGGCAGTAATATCTGAAACAGTATCAAATTAAACTATATATTCCAAAAGTCTATGTAAGCTACTAGGCACTACTTGAGAGCGGTCTTTTTGTCAATAATGCCAGCTATTGAAGTTCAACATACAGAATTCCACTTGGAACATGCCGTTTTAAGTCTTTGATCTCAAAATTCTTTTCATTCAAAGATCTTTTTATTTATCTGTGATGCTTAATATTTAATAGACTCTGTCTAAAGTGCTGAATTACTGCAAAGTTGATTCTGTGACCATTTCTCTTCCTCTCTTTGAGCTTTCAAATTTCATCAGACTTTACTGGTTCTCCTTAAAACATGCTATTAGTATTAACCAGAGTTTATAAATGAGATACCTGATCAGGTGATATAGGTGTACGTCTGGCACCATTTGACATCTTCTTAGACCATATTGCTTGGTCAACCATTTTAAGCCCATTTTGTCTTTGTTCAGTACTTTCTGGTTTCTAAATAAAATCAGTCAGTAATTTAGATTGCTTCCAAGTCTAGAACTAATTATTTTATATCAGTATTTCAAAAATTAACAATCTACAACCAACAATCTATTAATTTTTTAAAAAATCTATACCATTATATAAAAACTTAAACTTCCACATTTTGTATTTCATTTTATCCTCCATAAAATGACTGGTAAATTTATATTTAGGCTAAAAAAAAAGCAGGCAACAATTGAATGTCATTAAATTTAAAAATATGTTGGTTTATAGATTTGCCAATTAAAAGCAGAAATGGTGATCTCTCCCAGAGAAAGGAGGCCTTAGCAGATGAAGAGGGACTAATGATCATGTGGCCAGAACCAACCCCACCAGCTAAAGATGGTGAAGATGGACTGGGCAACACTAGGGTTGGACTAACCCTTGTTTGTCATTCTGAACCACTATAATAGTTGCTGAAATGACCTGAGCCAAATGTTTGTCCAGATGTGCCTGCTTCTGCTCTATAGCACAGCTGAGCCTTTGGGGTTGTGTGATGATTAAAGAATTGGAAGTTAATTCTTTAAATGTAACATCTGCTGTCAGTAATCAAACTAATTGCAGGTTATATTCCCATTTCATTATCCACATAGGCTATCCTAGCATACTTATTGCTACCAATGCCACCTCAACCACCTGGAGAAATAGGAAAGTCCCTATGATATGACTGAAGAATGGTAATAAAAGAGTATCCTTTCATTTTGCTCACTTCCCCTATCTTAGTGAACCATCCCTACCCTGAGTATCTGGGAACTCAGGAAGGCTTTCTCAGTGGTATCCTATAGGAACCCCTGATGATTGTGATAATATTATAGACATTACACCTGCTGGAACTGATGTAGCAAACAGCCCTAATTTAATATGAAGGAAATTTCTTCCGAATAAAATCCTTGTTTCAGCAGTCAGGTGGCGGATTTAAGATACATATATTGGTTATTGGATTTTAGACTGTTTATTAATACTTCAGACCCGTGCAGCCCTGAGCATTACACTCATTTAGTAACAAGAAGATGCTATCAACGTTTTATGTGGGCAGTAGTCTGTGACAAGATGACTGTTATGATCTAAGTTCAGAGCTTTCCCTACAGCAGAAATAACATTATTGACAAAGTATGTTCTGCCTTCAAAGGATAAAAAGCACAGTTCCCATATCTAGGAACTGGATGATGTAACAAAACTTTAGTTTCCACGCATTTAGAAAACATATAAATAATCTATTGATGATGGTAACTTAATAAAAGCCATTTGTATTCCCCAAAAGAGCCTACAGGGTGTGGAGTAAGTCTTAACCCCCTCTTGCATTATTTATTAGGCACAGTGCACAAGCAGAAATCACAGGCATAAATATGAGAAGATTGGAAAACAGCACAAATTTAGCACACAAGAACAAGCCATGAAAATATAAGCAACAACTGATTCAGTTTCATGTAAGACTGAAATATTGAAGACTTACGTTGAGTCCTTCTCTTAGAAGCCAACTGTCTTTGTATGAGATTTGTCCTTGTTGTTTATGTCTTCTTGCGATGATGTGAGGGATGCTAACAGGAAGTGTATCTGTGGCTCTTCCAATCCTTAAAGTTGTTGAGCCAGGATGTATCACAATAATGAAGTTGCTCTGGATTTGCTAAAAATAATAAAACAAGCCCATATTTTATTCTGAAAACAAATTTCTGTGACAATATTATAAATTAAACTTATTCCATTGTAAGCTATCCTACGTTTTTGAGTTATGCAGTTTTATTGCAGACTCCCTTTATATCAATAAAAAGTTTTTGATTTAAAAGCAATGAAAGAGTATAGTATACTTGCACACTTCCTTATACAAATCTAAGTAAAAATCATATATGTATGCCTAAATATGGGAGAGTGAAAGAGCAGATTGATACTTATGTACAGTTATCTAGAAATGGCTCTACTGAATAGGTTTTACTTTTGAATAGACTTACATTATAACATTGCAAACAATTAAGTACACAGATTTAACATGATGTCCCCAATTTGATAAATTCCAGAGAGAATCTTAAATTTTGGAGAAAATAAATATTTTTAAAATCCCATAGATTTTTTTGTGCGAGGGTCCCCATATAATATTCAAACACAAGAGAGATTATGTATATAGCATTTTAAAGCTTGGTCTCAGTGGAGTTTATTCTTACTAAACATCAAGTTACCTAAGAGACACATTTGAGCAACTGCTATAGGTTAAAGAATACAGGTAGTCCTTGACTCACAACTGAGCCCAGCATTTCCATTGCTAAGCAAGACAGTTGTTAAGTGAGCTTTGTCCCATTTTACGTTAAGTTAGTAACATGATTAAGTGAATCTGACTTCTTCACTGACCTTGCTAGTCAGAACGTCGCAATCGTATGACACTACAACTGTCATAAAAGTCATGTCACTTTTTTCAGTTCCTTTGTAACTTTGGTTACAAAATGAATGGTTGTAAATCAAGGACTACCTGTATCACTTCAAGCTACAAGTATGGCCACAAAATAAGTCAAATGTGCAATTCACCTATAAATTCAGTGACCATATATTCTCTATTATATTAAGAGGTAGCCCTTTATTTTAGAAAGCTATCTTTTAGATTTATTTATTTTCTTGGTTTTGGTCTTGAATTTTTCTTTGTGAAACTGAGTTATAAACAGTTATCCTTATGGACATCTTTCAGATTTTACACCCTTCTTTATGTTTCTCTTTGACTTTTTCCCAAAAAATATGATCATTGTACTTATAAATAGGGGAAAAAAACCACCCTGCATTTGTGGGGAGGAGGATGCAGGGATACAATAACATTACAGTAAGTTAAGGCTTCTCCTCCTGACTGACTTACGGCTCTACAATCAATATATATTTTTAAAGACACGCTCAAAACGGGGACACCAACAGAAACGACAACAGTCCAAGAAACCACTCATTTCCGCAATGAAGTAAACTAAAGCAAGGGGAATACTTGATCAAACTGAGCTCAACCGAGCAACAAAGATGATTAGGGACTGGAGGCTAAAACATATGAAGAACGGTTGCAGGAACTGGGTATGTCTAGTTTAATGAAAAGAAGGACTAGGGGAGACATGATAGCAGTGTTCCAATAGGTCAAAATGGATCAAAGAAGAGGGAGTCAAGCTATTCTCTAAAGCACCTGAGGGCAGGACAAGAAGTAATGGGTGGAAACTAATCAAGAGAGAAGCAACTTAGAACTAAGGAGAAATTTCCTGACAGAACAATTAATCAGTGGAACAACTTGCCTCCAAAAGTTGTGGGTGCTCCAACACTGGAGGTTTTTAAGATGATGTTGGATAACCATTTGTCTGAAGTCCTTAAGGTTTCCTGCCTAGGCTAGTAGGCTGCCAAGGTCCCTTCCAACTATTCCTATTCCTATTCCTATTTTACTCTACTCTACTCTACTCTACTCTCTACTCTCTTTTATTCCTGATGGCTACCTGGGCGCATCCACCCTTAAGAGGTAGCCCATGCTGCTTCCGGGTTGATGCTTGGCTTCCCAGGCTAGTTGAGCGCCCGAGGCCTTCCGGGTGATTTCCTAGGGAAATACAACCATGTGGGGGGTGAGGGTGTGAGGGCGAAATGCCAAGGCAACAACAAAAAAAGCAGGCCTTAATGACCACAAGCGCTGCCGAGAAAGCTTTCCACATCGCCGGAGGCTTCCTGCAACTCTGGCTCGGTGGAGGCGAGGCCGGCTGCGAAGCCCCGCGTTGGAAAGGACCCGGCCGGGGCCTGCACGGCTGAACCCGATCCTTGCGCGCCGGCCGCGGAGCTCACCTCCTGCAACGAGTCGGGGACGGCGGCGGGGACGATGGGCCTCTTGGCGCCGCGCTGCTCCTTCTCCTTGTCGCGCTCTTTGTCTTTCCCGTTCTCTGCAGCCGCCGCAGCGGCGGCTGTTTCCCCCTTCTCCGCCTGGGTCATCTTCTCGCCCGCCGGCCCGCCGAGCGAAGGGCCGGCTGGGATTCCTCCTCCGAGGGGAAGCGCGGCGAGAGCAGACGCCCGTCCCTGCCTCAGCGGCGAGGTGGGCTGGAGTAAGCGGGGCTGCGATTCCTCCGGGCGATCAAAACGATCCCGGGGTGGTTTTACTTCCCGGTGACGGGGAAACAAGCTGCCGATAACAGCCGCCTTCCCGCCCCCCCCCCCTCCTCCCACCTTAAAAGCCTTAGCGCGCCGCCTTCTCAAAAGGCCCTTTTTCCTGGTTCCTATTAACTCCCCGTAGTAGGTAAACCAAAACAGCGAAGGCTGCTCAGAAGGGCGGCTCTTCTGTTGCCGGGTGCACCATGGATGCCGCCTCCAGGGAGTGCGTTATTTTAAAAGTGGCTGAAGCCAGAACTGAGTTTGACAAAAGGTGAAATTGGCGACTTCAAGGCTTAAGTAATTGGGCCCCTGAAAAGAAACAACACACTAGAATAATAGAATAGAATAGAATAGAATAGAATAGAATAGAATAGAATAGAATAGAATAGAATAGAATAGAATAGAATAGAATAGAATAGAATAGAATAGAACAACAGAGTTGGAAGGGATCTTGGAGGTCTTCTAGTCCAACCCCCTGCTTAGGCAGGAAACCCTACACCACTTCAGACAAATGGGTATCCAATCTCTTCTTAAAAATTTCCAGTGTTGGAGCATTCAAATGGTTTATCTTTGTTTATTTTAGGGGAGGCCCAAAAACGGGTTCAGGAGTGGTCCACAGAGATAATAATAAAAGTATAATCAGATTTCAATCCGCTTTGTTGCTTAACCTTGGGCACTTGAAGCTGTGTGGACTTCAACTCCCAGAATTCCCTAGCCAATATTGAGGAATTCTGGGAGTTGAAGTCCACATAGCTTCAAATGGTCAAGGTTGAGAAACACAATCTTAGCAGATAGTGTGAACTCGGCTGCTGAAGTTAAGCGAAATGGATCGTTGAGTTGGAGCTTGCACTGTAGTGCCAAATTGTTTTCTTTCAAACCAAACCGCAGCATCCTGGAGATTCTGGTGAACTGTTATTACTAATACCTAGCATAACCCACCTTATGACTGCTCTCTACATTTCCAGCACTTCCATTTCATCACTTTCAGTGTCCCAATGCAGCAAATCTGCATTGTCTTTTCTTTCCCACCCACCAATTTTTTCAGTTTCTCCCCTCAGTTTTTTTTTAACTTTCCCCATTTCCCCTCCCACCCAAAACAAAACTTTCTGTTCCACGAATACAAAATGTTGTTTATACTGTATGTATAACCAAAACTTGCATCCAATTCTGTGCATGAAATGGCTCATGGACATAAAAGGTTGAGACATTCCTATTAACAAAATACCTGAATTTTGGTTTTTTTGTTTTGTATTTCAGCCAAGATAGTTTATTTTTTTCTTACTTTTCTTACTAAACTGAGCTCAGGTTCAGGAATCACCCTAGAACATTTGACACCACAGTTTTATTATGGCTAACATGGTATGATTTTTTTGTGGTAATAATAGGAATCTAGCAGTGAGCAAATGATGTAGTTTCTGCCTTTAGAAAAATATGCAAGTTTTCTTGCAAGTTTTAAGGGGGGGGGGAACCCTGATGTTCTTCTGCTGAATCATTATTTCAACCCAGTCATCTCTTATTGCTAAAATGCTCATAGCACCTACCAGGTTTCCTGCTCCACTTTTAATACCACAGGAGAAAAAAACCCACACCAAATGATTGCTGAAAGAATGGCATCCTTACCTCTATTATCATATTTTAAAAAGAGAAGAGAAAAATTATAAGATCTTTGTTGAAGTTTATTAAAGTTTCCTAAGGCTGTACAGCACATATGAAAGAAGTGTTTTACAAATGCACTAACACCAGCAAAGCTCATTTCCTTAAAGCAGAAAAACAGCTGTCTCCTTTGGAAAGCTTGGAAGGCTGGTTTCCTGGTTGACCAGCTGTGTATTCGTATGCAGACATTTCCACTGGGACTGCTGGCACAGTTGTACCTGCACCCACATACGCAAACAGCCAGAGGCAGTCTTTGGAACAGCTATCTCAAAGATATAAGACTTTAGCACTTCAGAAGCGTGCGGGGTGGGGTCCCTTTGCTATTATATTTTTCAAAGCACTGTTTAAATGTTTTATCCAGCCTCTGTAATGGTCCCTTTTAAAATCAGGTTTATATCCATTTTTAAATAGAGGTAATCCTAATTTAATATGCCATCACTTTCCAGCAGCATCCTTTTCTATATATCCAGTCAACTTCCAAACACTCAGTCATATACAATATTCAGCATAAAAAAGAGCAATATACAGAAGCTGGGAGAAAATACAAGAACAAATCTCAGAATATACTACTCCGTTAAAGAAACTTACTTAAAATAATTTTTTAAAAGGGAGATTCCAGCATGAAATTGAATTAAATTGTCCCAGAAAACTCTGATCTTACTCTGTAATGGTACTTATAAATTGGACTGACTCCCATACATAAACAAAATGAAACTTAAGGAAAACTGAGTTGGAGTCTAAAACTCTTGGTTAGCATTAGATTTTGCAAATAAGTAGTTACCAGGATTTAGTGTGAGGATTTAGCAATCATGATAAATGTATTTTATTTATAAATTTATTTATCGATATAAATTGCAGTAAGATCAGCTTTTATATTTGGGATTTAACATGGCAATGAAGAAATCAAAATGAAACAGGTCATAAATTATAAGTAACACAAATAATGGGTGTAGATAACGGGAAAAACAATGGGATTATACTTTTGAAACAGCTGGATGTCCACAGATTGTCTGCTGACTTTAAGCCATAATCAATTAGTGTTCAAAACACAAGACACCGTTTTCCTTCAAAAAATAACTGAGATACCCAAGATTTTTTTGGGGGTGGTGGTGGTTTAAAATTAAATAAAAAAAGAATTTGAAACTGTAATAATTTCACCAAAAGCATTTTAAGGTATATAGATCTAGTGGGATGTTAGAAGCAGTTTAAGCTTGTAGCAGTTTCTTCCCTAACTTAATATACATATTCTGAGATTATCCTTTTTTTTAAGTCTTCATGTGCACAATTTGTCCATTCTAAAATATATTGATTACAATTAAATGATTCCAAGTCAGTATTTTGCAAAGTCATATTTCCATAACTTTACATCTACCACAAAATACCCATCAGCTATATAAAAGGCTTAAAACAGACAGTAAACAGGTTCATTTAATTTAATAGAACTGCACTTCAGTTACACTGGATCCTAGAAAATGGAATTCCCAGTACAACTTCATTGTTCTGTTGATTCACAGAGCAGTTAAATCACTTAGACAACATATTTGCAACCCTCAGTTCCCTTTGCAGCATTCTTGATCAGGTTCTTTTAGTCGTGCAAATATGTAGTCTGATGCCTACTTTTTAAAGCAGGCATTTACCTATGGAGAAAGAAAAGAGAAATTGATTAAAGTATTCGTTTATTTTTTCACAGTTACTGGTAGCTGTTACCCAATAAAGTATTTCCTGAACCTGAAAAAGCCATTTTAAGCTTGCTTTACTTTATATAGTAATACACTTTCTACAGCCCTTCTGATAAATCTGTTTGTGATGCAGACGTAAGTAAACTTTCAAAGGAGACCAATAATCGCACTGATCTTACATACTTCTAAGTAGAATATTAGCACTAACTAAAATATGCTTAGATTGTATTCCAAAGTTATTAGGCATATAACTGAATTTTAGGGTATTCAACATGAATTAGCTATGCTAATGTAATACACTAGAATACTAAAAATTTCCATAATGGAAGAAGTCTAATAAGTGGTTCTGTTACAAGATTCTCTTTGTTTTCTCTCCCATAAAACAGTTGCCAGTGTATCTGCAGTGTATTTCTACATATTCTCAGAAGTATATAATGTAGAGTGCCCCAAATCGGGAAACTACAGCAGGGAATGGTTGGGGAACGAAAGGAAGTATCATGCAATACTTTGTCAATTTATTTTACTGACTATATTACAGGTAGTCCTTTTTAGTGAGCACCATTGGGACCACCATTAAGCAAAGCAGTTGATAAATATAACCGAACTCTGCTCATGATCTTACTTCAGCTTTTCTTTGCAGACCTGTGAAGATGACAAATGCAAGGACTGGTTGCAAAGTTACTTTTTATCACCATGATAACTGCAAATGGCTACTGTGTGAGACTATCACTAAACAAGGACTACCTATAGTGGAAAACATAGGATGTTATATATGTAGGATATATCCATTCCCATTTTTCCTAATCTCAAATCTTATTTTATGTAATATACATTTACCTTTTTGAATTTAGTGTATGCTAAAAATCAATAAAATAAATAAGCCTTTTTGAATTAAGGATAAAAATAAACAGAAAAGCTCATCCACTTGGTCTACAAGTATTTAAAATTCTGCAAGATTATTCTTGTAACTTTAAGCATTATGATATTATTTAGCTGAATTCAATGTGACTTTCGGGCAGAGCATTTTAAGAAGAAAAGGATGGACTACCTTCCTCATCCACCACCAGCCATTGGTGGGGGATTTGGACCTCCAAAGTGGGTTATTCGACCCATTCTACGGCGAGGAAATCCTGGAGGTCTAAAAGAAACAAAGATCAAATTAAAAAGCAGCAATTTCCACCTCTGTGGTCACATTTGGGCATCACAATAATGTAGATTAAAAACTGATTTAATGTGAACCAAGTATATAGTCATATGTGCTATTCACCTGTTAACAGATATGATTGTATTTAGGTAACCCCCATCTGTGACATATTTTGAATTAGACAAGTACAGAGATTTCTTTTCCAAAGCAGAACAAACCCAATGAACTCATGGTTTACAACTGGTTCATTAGAAAATAAATACCAAAAATAAGAATTAAGTACAGGTAGTCCTCGATTTACAACCTTAATTGAGCCTGAAAAAAAAAATAAGCTTAGAGACTACCAAGTAACCCTGAACTATAAATATTCTCTTCTGTTGTTATGGTCTTAAATTGTGGCATTAAGCAAGTCATCACTTGACCAGCCCAATTTTACAATCTTTTTTGTCATGGTCATTAAGCTAATGAAACAGTTTTCTTCATTGGGCATTTTTTAAAAAAAAATAGAAGTAAATATCAGAAAATGGCAAAAAAAACCCACAAATCATAATTATTTGACCAAAAAGATCATAAATGCAGCCAGTTTCCAAGCATCCAAAATTGAACATGTGACCATGGGAATGTGTCCATCTGTCAAAATTACAGAACTTGACAGTAAGTAGCTCTGGAGAGGTCCATAGTTATGTGAAAACTTCTTATATGCCTGTGACGATAAACAAACCATAACAGAGTTGAAATTCCCATGGCAGGAGGAAACAAGCAAGGAAAATTACATAGCCTGGTCTTTCATGAATTTAGCTCTGAATCTTAGAAGACATAATCTGATGAATGTAGCTTTTATCATTTTTGCACCCAAAATCAATTATACTTAAGCGTGGAAACATAACTTATAATGGAGATACTACAGAAGTGCTTAAGCTTTATAAATATATAGACACTCTGGAAAAACACAATGACTTTTAACCATTGCACCCCAATTTTTCACACTGTATTTCATCTAAATTAAAGTGAAAAAAAGCAATACCCTCTTCCATCGTCATATCTTGAAGAAGAGGAAGATGTGTAGCCTCTCCTCAAATCTGGGTGAATAATGCTCTGAAAACTAAAATGAAAATCTCTGTTAACTGAAATAAGAAAATCTGAAATATCCAGTATTTTTAGAACTATGTGCAACATTTTGAAAATAACCAATGTTAAAAATCAAGCAATTGGTTGTTCTAAATTTATTTTCCAAACACAGAAATAGATTGAAAGTGAATTTTATAATGCAAGGCTTAAATGATTGAAGTTAACTATCCTATATAAAATCATAATTTTCCAATACTGTGTAACAATGGACAATAGTCAATATATAATAAAACTTGCAGAACCCAGCATTAAGTAACTTATAGCTCTTTCTGGATGGAACTATTTAATGTCTCACTACGTCATCCGTTTCTTCATTTGCTGAATTGAAAAAGAATAGCTAAAATGTCCAAAGGCATAGAATATATAATATCTAAATGGTATTGCAGACTGATAGGTCAAATAGGCCAGCACTAGACATTTCACTGCCTGTGGAAGACAAGATAATACTACCATTACATTCCATATATAAATGGATTATAACAGTAGCTGAATTCCATTTTGTTGTTCATGAGAAAATATGATCCTGGATCAGAAAACATTGCCAGGAAATGCAGACCAAGCTACAGTACCCAATTCTTTGTCTCCACTCATCACTCATCAAGGCTGGGAAGCACTTTCACGTTGCCTAATGGCAGAAGCCTGACCTTTTAAGGAACAGCCAACATTTTTGAAATTTGAAATTTTTCTTGAAATTTGAAATTTTATTTTAAAGTTATTTAATCCATCTGATCTTTTAATTAAATATGGATTCAGAGGTGTTACAAGCACAATCCAGTTTGAGGGACAATTATTAGTTCAGCCTTCTTCAGATATTCAAGGATACTCCAAAAATTGTTAGTTTTTCCAAAAACTCCGTTATATAAGGAATTCTATACATAGAGAAGCTATGTATTTATTTGTACATATCTAAATTACTTTATAAATCTTGGAAAATTACCACTGAAAATTCAGCCTTGTTTGTAATTTCCTTTCACATCTTTTGTTAAGACATTGACTATATGTTTTGATTAATTTTAATCAAAAACTCCACAAGAAGAGCAATAAGAATGAGATTCTTCTACTCCATTGGAGTTTTGCTAAATAAATTTAACTGTAAAATGGATCCATTATATATACTAATCTAGTCAGGCCTTAAGTGTCTCAAGGGGAATAATTGCATAAGTCATGTTTGTTTGTTTTTTATTTGAGGGAGAAACTTCACTTACAACAAAACTATGAAATCTGCTATTCCCCAGAAGAAGTCAGTTATAGACGACAAACTCCATGGAGCCCGGCTCCGGTTATCCAAAACTTGTCCTACAACCCAGAACAAACAATGATTACCGTTTTGAAATAATAACGGCAATAATCCTATACTGTAATAAAAGAGCTGATCATACAATATTATTAATCCAAAATTTGTTTATAAACCCAGGCATGGCCATTCCTTTCATTGTTCAGGTTAATAAATTATAGTTCCAGAAGCGACAAATCAAATCAAACCAAATCAAATCAAATCAAAAGATGACATGTAATAAAAAGGCCATGAGAATAATGCAAGACAGAGTGATTCCCCCACCGCGCCCCTTTAAAGAGTGATCTTTTCACCGGCGGATCCGCGGGAATTCCTTTCCGTGCGTATTGCCGGGACGACTCCAGCCCAACTTGGTACCCAAGAGGAAGGTAGCAAGCGGCCAGGTAAACCACCAGGCTGTGTTACGCCTTTGCTGCGCTGCTCCCGCCCTCCCTCGGGATCAAAGCCAGGCAAAACAGAACGCTGAGACACCTGAACGTTCCCCCTCCCCGGGATACGGGCTCCCCACCCTCATAAAAAAAAAAAAAAAACTCCGGTTCTCACCGTTCGAAATGTAAACCATCGCTCCCGCCGCCTCGCCACCGCCCCGAGAGTGCCCGGCAATCCCCTGCAGCCGACCCTTCGGTGTTCTTTCTCTGGCTCCGCCCCTTCAACCAAGGAAGTCAGCGCTGGGAAGACTCCATTGGCTGAGAGTCAGGGCTGGCCCGTGGCGTCATCGTCATTTCGACGCTTCCTTTCCCACCCCCTCATCTTTTTTTTTTCTCTCTCAGGAATATAGAACTAGAAATGTAGAAGGGATATGGCTTGGTAAGGAAAAGGAGATTCGGAATGCACAGCACTGTAAAATGCTCATTCTGCTTATTGTATCTCTGCCTGACATAAGTAAATATTGGTCGACTCGAGGCAGGATCGAAGGAATACAATGCACGACAACAAGTTTGCTTCCAGAAACACTTTTGGATGTTCCTTATAGATTTTTGGCTAAGGTGACCAGATTTTAACATTGGTAAAAAGGGACATTGTGGGCGTGGCTTATTTTGTGGGCGTGGCTATCTGGTCATGTGACTGGGTGGGCGTGGCTATCTGGTCATGTGACCGGGTGGCCATGGCTATGTGTATAGGGTAAGGTGAACAGATTTTAACATTGGTAAGAAGGACACCATTGTGGGCGTGACTTATTGTGTGGGCGTGGCTTGGAGGCCATGTGACTGGGTGGGCGTGGCTAGCTGGTCATGTGACCGGGTGGCCATGGCTATGTGTATAGGGACTACTCAGAGGGCTGAAAAGTCATTTCTGACAGGTCCTCACACTTTTGACTGGTCCTCACACTTATGACCATCCTCACATTTATGCCCATGCAGCATTCTTAACAACCATGTCACTCATTTCACAACTGCTTCTCTTCACCATGGTGACAAGATAGGGCAAAAATGTAAAATGTGAGGACAGTCGTAAGTTCGAGGACTGGTCAAAAGTGTGAGGACCAGTCAAAAATAACTTTTTCAGCCCTCTGAGTAGTCCATATGCACAAAAGGATTAACCAGAGGGCTGAAAAAAGTCATTTCTGACAGGTCCTCGCACTTTTGACTGGTCCTCACACTTATGACCATCCTCATATTTATGCCCATGCAGCATTCTTAACAACCATATCACTCATTTCACAACTGCTTCTCTTCACCATGATGACAAGATAGGGCAAAAATGTAAAATGTGAGGACAGTCATAAGTTCAAGGACTGGTCAAAAGTGTGAGGACCAGTCAAAACTAACTTTTTCAGCCCTCTGAGTAGTCCATATGCATTAAAGGATACAGCAATAGAGAGGGATGAAGGAATGGAAATTAGAGTAGGAGTGAGGGTAAGAGAGGGAGGAAGAGAGGAGGAGAAGGAGAAAGGAAGAGGAAGTAGAGAGGAGAAAAAGAGGGTGGGGGAAGAGAAAGTAAGAAGGAAAGAAAAGAGAGTGGTGGTAGGTTTGAGGAGAAAGATTGCTGTACAATAAAAAAGATGAAAGGGAAGAAAGCCAACCCCAAGCAAATATAAAGATATTAAGATTAAGAATGAATTGTTAAACTTTAAAGAATAAAAGAGAACAAATATGAATAAATAGCAATAATTAGAAACACACATACAAACATACAATGTATTTTCTTTGAACAGAATATTTGGCTGGTTCACAAATTTAAACAGCGTTTAGTCATTTCAATTAAATTTACAATTTCTATATTTCCTTTTTGCCATATTTATTCCTCATCTATTTTTTTAAAAAAACAATATTATCCTTCATCCTCATCTCTAATCTTAATCAAATTCAATTTTTCCCTTCTATTCTATATTATACCCCTTCCCATTGTCATCTATTTTTATATCCATCCTCACATTGGTTAATTATGTAATTATGTAATACAGTTGTTTAATACAAATTCAACATTTTAATATAAATCAATTAGTTATATAACTATCTTTTTTGTATATTAATCAATATGAACATGAATATTCCAATTATTTCCATGCAATCCAATTTCTTACAAATCAATTAATTATATTTACCAATAATAATAAACCAAATAATTTCCCCCATATATTCCTCCAAACCACAACTTAACCATTTCTGCTTTCAACACAATATACAATTATTAATAGTATCTCAATTATTACAATTCCCTAGTTAAATAGAGCTTTTTTTCTTTTGTGTTTTAAAATCTTGAACTCTCCTCTTTTGCCCAAAATTTCCCATTATTTGCAGTTTTGTACCTACCTTTTTTGGTGAGGAAAAAGAAAAAGAAAAAGAAAGAAATCTCTCTCTGCCTCATTTTGTCACCTTGCAGGTTTAGTTTCGCTTTCGCCTTTGTTTTCAGTATAGCTGGGGGGGGGGGGGGAATCTGCTCCAGGAACTTTTTGCAGCTTTTTGCAGCTAATTAACCTAGCGGAAGCTGTTAACAGGGGCTGTTTTTTCTATTTTTGCAGACATGGGTCTATTCATTTTTTTTTTAACACTGATCAGCTGCAGGTCGGCCCTTTGAAGCCCCGCGGCAAGAGTTTGAAGAGTTTTTTTTCCCTCTAGCCATCAGCGGGGATTCAGGAGGCAGCCGGGACTCAGGAGCAGAATGAAAAATCGGGACTTTTTTAAAACGCTGCGGGACGCGGGACAAATTGCTCAAAAGCGGGACTGTCCCGCCAAAAGCGGGACGTCTGGTCACCTTATTTTTGGCTGCTAATCGTGAAGATAATCTATTACATTATTTAGTTAGTTAGTTAGTTAGTTAGTTAGTTAGTTAGTTAGTTAGTCAAGCATGTATTAAATAACAGATATAAGTATAAACATGATTATGAATACATGAAATGGATACAAATAAAAGGAAACATTAGGACAGGGACGGTGCGCTTATGCACGTCCCTTACAGACCTCTTAGGAATGGGGTGAGGTTGATAGTAGACAGTATTTTTTAATTAATTTTTAATTATTTTTTAAATTATGTTTTATTGACATCTATTTTTACACAATAGCAATGTATAGGTAGTCCTCAACTTACAACAGTTCATTTAGTGACTGCTCGAAGTTACATCGTCACTGAATAAAGTGACTTATGACCATTTTTCACATTTGGCAACCATTGCACCAGTGGTGGGTTCCTCCCGGTTCAGTCCGGTTCGGCCGAGCCGGTAGCGGTTACGATATGACATCACCAAACCGGTTCTCCCCCTCCCACCCCCCCACCCACGTTATTCTTACTTTTTATTTGGTCGCACCCCCAATCTATTGCTGCCTCCTGAGTCCCAGCTGATGATTAGAGGGAAAAAAACTGTTTAAACTCTTGTCGCGGGGCTTCAAAGGGCCGTCCTCCAGCTGATCAGTGTTAAAAGCAAACAAATGAGTTGGGTCGTAAGTGCAAGGACTGGTCGTAAGTGCGAGGACCTTCCAGAAATGACTCTGACCAGCTAGCCATGCCCACCTAGTCACATGACCTCCAAGCCACACCCACAAAATAAGCCACGCCCACAGAACTGGTAGTAAAAAAATTTAGAAACCACTCCTGCATTGCACCATCCCCATGGTCACATGATCAAAATTCAGATGCTTAACAACTGACTTATTTATGACGATCACAGTCTCCAGTGGTCATGTGATCCCCTTTTGCAAACTTCTGACAAGCAAAGTCAATGGGGAAGCCAGATTCACTTAATAACCATTGGTAAATTAACAACTGCGGCGATTCACTTAACAACTGTATCAAGAAAGATCGTAAAATGAGGTAAAACTCACTTATCAAATGTTGCACTTAGCAACAGAGATTTTCGGCTCATTTGTGCTCGTAAATCAAGGACTACCTGTACACCCTTCAGTCCCTTTTGGCTATGCTGCACATATGAAAGAAGCATACACAAACATGGGACTGTTGTTGAAGCACAAGTACACCAAGTACAACTGGAATATCGGTGAGATCTAAAAGTCATGGCTCTGATGCTTGGAACACAGCACACATATACCCGATACAGTTGTTACATATGCAAATGGTGCAAAAGAATTTCATTATATTTAAAACAAATAGCCAAAGAATTTGGTTCCAGGGCAGAAAAATGTGGCACAGGAACCATTTGTTAACCTAAGGTTTTTGCCTCTGCTTTACATAAAACTCAGACAGATGAAAAATGTGAAAATGATGAACAAGGAAGCTGAAGGTTTTTGTTATTTCAAGACCGATGTTTCTAAGAATAACTGATGCTAAGATTCAGGAGGACTTTTTTTTTTTGGTCTACGGATCAGATATGTTATCGGTGACAAGAGGTGTGAAGACCTAAGTGGGATCAGAAAAAAGTATTAAAAAATACTTTCAAGGATATAGTTGAGAACTTTTTTGGCAACTAAGAGCATCAAACTACATTCAGCTGGTTGACAAACTTCTTACAACATACAAAACCATTAAGTACAACATGTCACTGAAGATTCATTTTCTGCTTTCACACTAAGAGTTCTTTCCCAAAAAATCTAGGTGCAATCAATGACAAACATGGTAAATAAATAAATAAATAAATTTATTTCTATACCGCCCTTCTCCCGAAGGACTCAGGGCGGTGTACAGCCTATTAAAAAACACAAAGACAAACATCAGTTAAAAATAATTAAAATTATTACATAATTCGGCTGAAATTTAAAACCCCAAAAATTTAAAACCCATTTTAAAAATCATTAAATTGATAGCCCGGCTTGGCGGAACAGCAGGGTCTTGAGGGCACAGCGAAATACACGGAGGTCGGAGATCTTGCGCATTTCCAGGTGCAGTTCATTCCACAGGGCAGGGGCTCCCACAGAGAAGGCCCTCCTCCCCCTGGGTGTCGCCAGCCGACATAACTTGGCAGATGGCACCTTGAGGAGACCCTCTCTGTGGGAGCAAACTGGCCGGTGGGAGGCTGTTTGTGGCAGGAGTCGGTCTTGAAGGTACCCGGGTCCTATGCCATGGAGCGCTTTAAAGGTGGGGACCAACACCTTGAATCGCACCCAGAAGACCACTGGGAGCCAGTGCAGCTCGCACAGGAGAGGTGTCACGTGGGCACAATGAGTTGCGCCCATAACCACCTGCACGGCCACATTCTGGACCAGCTGGAGCCTCCGAGTGCTCTTCAAGGGGAGCCCCATGTAGAGAGCATTACAATAGTCCAGCCGGGTGGTGACAAGGGTGTGAGTGACCGTGCACAGGGCCGGATTTTCCTATAGGCTAACTAGGCTTCAGCCTAGAGCCTCAAGATCAAGGGGGGCCTACATTCAAATTGTTAGCAAAATTTAAATTACACTTTCACTATAGGTGAAAGGGCCTCATAAGTGGAATAGCCTAGGGCCTCTTTTCATCTAAATCCGGCCCTGACCATGCGCAAGGCATCCCGGTCCAGAAAGGGCCGCAACTGGCAAATCAGGCGAACCTGATAAAAAGCCCCCCTGGCCACGGCCGTCATATGCTCTTCTAAAGACAGCCGTGTGTCCAGGAGGACGCCCAGATTGCGAGCCCTCTCTGTGGGGGGCAAAGATTCACCCCCAATAGTCAGCGATGGCACCAGCTGACTATATTGGGATGCCGGCAGCCACAGCCACTTGGTCTTGGAAGGGTTGAGTCTGAGCCTATTTCTCCCCATCCAGACCCGCACAGCCTCCAGGCAGCGAGACATCACATCAAGGGCATCGTTGGGGTGGTCTGGGGTGGAGATGTACAGTTGTACAACTGTACAGGTAAAGGTTTTCACTAAGACATTGCCACAATAAAAAAATGATATCTGAGCAACTGGAAAGGTGCTACAGTACTATAGTGGCAACACACTCCATTATCTTTATTTTGTCTGTAAAGGAGGCATCTTATGCATAAATTAAGAATATGCCTCAAAAATTATGAGTTGTAGAAGGTTTTTTTAAAAATTGAAATGGAAACTTTCTGAAGCTACTAAGTATGTTTCCAATTAGCATAGTCATCTCTAAATCTGCCTAGATATTTGGTTACATTGCTGGGAAGGGTTGGGAACAGAGATGAAATCCTTGCTACTCCATTTTTAAAACAATCACCCAAAAAGCAAACTTTATACAAGTTTGAAACTTTAAACAAGTTTAGAAAATCTTCTAGACTGCATCTCTGTGTCAGTAATTTATTACTATTAAAAATGTTATGTAAATGTTTTAATTACTCAAGGGGCATAATATCTGTCATCATACCTGGTGACAACCATGGCCTTAACAAGATTTAGCTTTAACATGTTTTATTACTTTCTTGTCTACATTTGTTTACTCCCAAAGGGGAAATCATGATGGGTATGTTTGCATATATCTATGTATGTTTATACATATGAATGCATGTATGTATATATGTTCCTCCCATGTGTTTGAGTCTAAAAGAGCACTTAATAGAGCATGGGTGTCAAACTTGCTGCATTATATTGATGTCACATGATGTATCGCGATGTTTTTTGCTTTCATGGAGCTGGGGTGGGTGCCAGTTTGACACCTCTGTAATAGAGGAATTCCTCATAGACTTTCTATTTTATATCAACTTTGCTATCAGCCGTTCAGATATATTAGAGGACAATTCCTGCCATTCCCCACTAATAGGCCGGGGAAAGCCTTCTTACACTTGGCGTAACAATTGCTTACCATTTGAGATGTAAGACATTGATGTCTTTTCCTTCCAAATCTTTTGTTTATTTGTTTGTTTGTTTCTCTTTCTCACTCCACTTGACCTCAAGGGTTTCTGATCTTCTTGCATGAAAGGTACATATGCATATAAGCTATTGCCTGGGAACTGCTAACAGAATATATCATAATTGTTGCCATGCCAACAGTTATAATGGTACAGTTTCAGATTATACCTACTGCCTGGTCCTATGGGACTTCCAAATATAACATAAAGATACTATAAAAATGTCATAAAAATACTTAAGGTATTCCTTAAGTGTTCTTGCATTCCTTATATTCCTTCAAAATATCATAAAGATACTTAAGGTATTTATAGCTGATGTAGTTTTGGATGATGCCTAAACACATTGATATTTTGGGTTTTATGGGACTTGGGTTTTATACCACACTAAAATAAAACTAACAACACATTACAAAACCAGCCATTGGGTTTGTTTATATATTTATTTATATTGTTTGTATCTGACTTTCATTTTGTACAGCTCAGGTTGTTATATACATAATGCTCCATCCTCTTATTTTCCCACAACAACCCCTTGTGTGGTAGGTTGAGCCAAGAAAGTGGGACTAGCCCAAAGTCATCCAGTCAGCTTTTCTGCTAAAAGAACTAGAATTCAAATCTCCTAGCTTCTAGTCCAGTATTTTAATCATTATACCCAACTGGCTGTATGTAGAAGTGATCATAAATATTCATTCTTCATAAAATTAAAAAAGAAGCTAATTGATTTAGTGCTTGTTTTTTATTGCTAAATGTGTATACTCACAGGTTAAAGTAGGAGGCCATTCATGTTTATTGAACAAACAACCATAAATAAGCATTCACAAATTTCTAAAAGTTTAGGGATATTAATTTTCTTCGAAAGGGCCATTTTTTTGGTGAGCATGAGCTTCATTTAATAAAGGTGGGAGGATAATTGTTTTGGACTGAAAAAAATACAAAGTGGAGACTTCTATGTTATTTATATTAGCAGGAATTAGATTTTCCTTGTTTTACTTCTCATTTCAATGGGGAGAGAAGTTAGGGTGTTTCATTAGCCTGTAAGGTTTTTGAGTGCAGCTCAGAATCTGATAAATCCAATGAAACTCTGAACATGAGGCCACTGATATTCAGCTTTATTATTGATCAAGATTAAGCTGGGCGACCTTTTATCTCCCACCTTAAACAGAGCAGGTAGAGAGAGAAAAAGCAAAAGCCGAAGCTGCTGCACGCAAAAACTTTTTCTCGAACTTCTTATCATTTACACAGCTTGCACAGCTTGTTATAGTGTTAGAAACATGATTTCATATCCATTAGTTCATGCAAACTTCATGATTTTCTCAGCGCTCTGAAAACAAAGGACTTCAGAAAGGAAGAAAAGAATACATTTTCTGGCATATAGCCCAGAGCTTTGTTAGGAGGTGCTATCTCACATAAGTTTGCTGAGAATACACATTTTATGTTACAAGCAGAATTCACATTTTGCATTTCACAAGTTATTTTGCTAGGCTACTTGGCAATTAGCCTGGAGGATTTATCTATGCAGATAGAGCATTAGGTCACAATGCTTCTCTCAGCAGCAATAATAAAAGCTGAGTTAGGTTACATTCTGTGTATGCTCTAATCCTTTCATGCCTTTAAAGTATACAGGTAGTTCTCAACTTACAACAGTTTGTTTAGTGACAGTTCAAAGTTACAATGGCACTGAAAAATGGGATTTATGACTGTTTTTCAGTTATGACCTTTGCAGCATCCCCATGATCAGGTGATCAAAATTCAGATGCTTGGCAACTGGTTCATATTTATGACTGTTGCTGTGTCCCAAGATCATGTGATCCCATTTTGCAATCTTCTGACAAGCAAAGTCAACGGGGAAGCCAGATTCATTTAACAATCGGGTTGTTAACTTATCAACTGCAGTGATTCACTTAACAACTGAGGAAAGAAAATGGGACAAAACTCACTTAACAAATGTCTCACTTAACAGAAATTTTGGGGAAACAGAAAAGAGAATAACAGAAGGGAAGGGACCTTGGAGGTCTTCTAGTTGAACCCCCTGCTTAGGCAGGAAACCCTACATCACTTCAGACAAATAGTTGTCCAATATCTTCTTAAAAACTTCCAGTGTTGGAGCATTCACAATTTCTGGGGGCAAATTGTTCCACTGATTAATTGTTCTAACTGTCAGGAAATTTCTCCTTAGTTCTAAGTTGCTTCTCTCCTTGATTAGTTTCCACCCATTGCTTCTTGTTCTACCCTCAGGTGCTTTGGAGAATAGCTTAACTCCCTCTTCTTTGTGGCAGCCCCTGAGATATCGGAACACTGCTATCAAGTCACCCTGAGTCCTTCTTTTCATTAAACTAGACATACCCAGTTCCTGCAGCCATTCTTCATATGTTTTAGCCTCCAGTCCCCATCTTTATTGCTCCTCTCTGCACTCTTTCTAGAGTCTCAACATCTTTTTTACATCATGGCAACCAAAACTGAATGCCGTATTCCAAGTGTGGCCTTACTAAGGCATTATAAAGTGGTATTAACATTTCACCTGGTCTTGATTGTATCCCTCTCTTTATGCAGCCTAGAACTGTGTTGGCTTTTTTGGCAGCTGCTGCACATTGCTGGCTCATATTTAAATGGTTGTCCACTTGGACTCCAAGATCCCTCTCACAGTTACTACTATTGAGCGAGGTACTACATATACTGTACCTGTGCATTTTGTTTTTCTTGCCTAAATGTGGAACCTTACTTTTTTCACCGTTGAATTTCATTTTGTTAGATAGCGCCCAATGTTCAAGTCTGTCAACATCCTTCTGTATCTTAAGTCTATCTTCTGGAGTGTTGGCTATTCCTTCTAGCTTGGTGTCATCTGCAAATTTGATGAGTTCCTCATCTATCCCCTTGTCCAAATCATTGATGAAGATGTTGAAGAGTATTGGGCCTAAAATAGAGCCCTGTGGTACCTCACTGCATACTTCCCTCCATGTAGATGCAGTTCCTTTGAGGAGTACACGTTGAGTGCGGTTGATCAGCCAGTTACGAATCCATCTGGTGGTGATGCTGTAACCCACAATTTTCTATTTTATCTAGTAGTAGGTTATGGTCTACTTTATCAAATGCCTTACTGAAGTCCAAGTAAATTATATCGACAGCACCTCTGGTCCACTAATTTGTCACGTCATCAAAGAATGCAATAAGAATAGTCTGGCATGATCTGATTTGGGCTCAATTATGATCATAAGTCAAGGACTACCTGTATTATATCTCACTTTTACCAATTTATTCTCAATGGATGATAGCACTTGGCAATGTTTGGTTGACCTGGAAAGCTAAGTGAAGTTGTTTGGATAGGGGATTATCAAAATACAGGTAGTCCTCAATTTACAAAGTTAATTTAGTGATCGTTCAAAGTTACAACAGATCTGAAAAAAAGTGACTTATGCCATGATACACACTTATAACCATTACAGCATCCCCACAATCATGTGATAAAAATTTGGATGCTTGGCAACTGGTTCATATTTATGACACTTGAAATATCCTGGGGTCATGTGATTGGCTTTTGCAAACTTCTGAAAAGCAAAATCAATGGGGAAATCAGATTCTCCTAACAACCATGTTACTAACTTGACAACTGCAGTGATTTACTTTACATCTTATCAAGAAAAGTCATAAAATGGGGCAAAACTCAGTTAGGAAATTTCTCACTTAACAACATAAACTTTTAGGTAAATTGTGGTTGTAAATTGAAGACTACCTGTATCTGAGAATCATAAATTAGATTAGAGGTAGGGGGGGAAAGTTATATTGCAAAGCACTTCTATAATGCTGCCAAGAACATTGCCTGAATGCAAGCAGAAATCCAACCCAACACCAGTATGTCTTTAACTTTTGTATATCAGTTTGCTTATTGCTGCCTTGGAATATAGGAACCCATGCCACTGATTTTCAACAATAGTGATGGGATTCCAAAAAGGTGGCTAGGTTAAATGTGACCGTGGGACCTAAGATTCCCTGTTGTTGTTCTGAAAGATTTGACAGCAATTGATGAATGCAAATATAAGCCAGATGCACCTGGTTTGACACGGAATCATCTGTTAGTTAGAAACTACTAGAGGTTACTGCACATTTCAATTAATGCTTATTGCTGGGCATTTAACTCCAGTCTCATCCTATCATAAGGCAAATAAAGTCAAGTACCAAAGCCGCTAATTTGAGAGTTAGGAAGGAAGAATGAGTTGTAATTCATTCTTTAAAATGTTTATTTAATACCCAGGAGGTGCATTAAAATGAAGTGATTGAATAACATATTTAAAATTGAAGTTTCTTTAACGTTGTGCATGTATGTGTGTGTTCCCAGGATTTTATTATTGATTCCCCGTCTTTTTTTAAAGCATTTTATGTATGTTTAATATTCTATTTATTTCATTTTTAAAAACTCTCATGCCATGGATCTTATAATTTTCATTTGAACCATTTATTGAGTTCATCTATCACCTTTGTCAATATCTGATTATTTATTAGCTTTATAGGTTTTATATTTTAAATTCTACTTTAATTGCCTTCTCCTTTGGATGAATTTGCAATTTTTACTATGACATTTATGCAACACAAATGAAATTTGAAGTTGGAACATCTTGAAAAAAATCTAATGACAATTATTGAACAGAACTGAAAAAATATAATTTCATGCTTGCTGCTCCATATTTCATTATGTTTTAATATATGTTTTTGAGTTTTGAATTATTACTGTTTCATTTCTGTATAGCAACAGCATTTTACTACTGATCTGGGATATCTTAAGGCTACTGTATATCCTTATAGGAACAGTTTACATTTGAGTAACTGCCTTAGCCAACTGAAAAAGAGGAAGGAAAGAAATTAGCTCTGCTTTTGTCTTCTAAAATGAAAACTTCATACAGACACACACATTTGTTTTGTAATAAAACTTTTCCCATAACTTTATCAGTCCTGCACTAATACATGACAAATCCCTATTGAAGTGGTACAATAGAATTTCTAAAGCATATACTGATCGCTTGCTGAGAAACCGGAGTTGATAAAATTTCTTCTTGAATCCCCCAAAACTCTCTCATAATCCCTTTTATGCAGAAGCAGTTAAAAACCTATCAGTGCATTGCCATTCAACCAGAGGGACCTTTAAGAAGTTGGATTGAAATCCGGATAATTTCCTGTTTTGATAGCTAGTCCGAGAACTTCAGAAATAGAGCATCTTGCCTGATTGAGCAAAATTGTGAGAAACTGGGAAGAAAATGTGAAGAAAGTATGGTTGGAATGAGAAGTCCACATGTGAGAGATGTGGTAAGGAAATGTTTTAAAGAGACTCTGGTTTAATCTCTGGCTGACTGACTGACTGACTGACTGACTGACTAACTAACTGACTGTCTATCTATTTATCTCTGTGAATCTATATCATCTATCATTATCATCTTATCTATCATTATCTATCATTGTGACAAGAGCAACAGTTACTCCTTATGTTAGATCGGCGCAGGGAAAGGAAGACGTGACCAGCTCGTTACATTAGTAACTTTATTTGGAATAAGAAACAGTAGCAAGACTGGCTGTGCGCTGCCGGGGCTCTCCTTATATTTGCTCCGGCAGACGCACCGCCCCCTGACAGGGATTCAAATCTTCCCGCCCGGTGGCTAGCAGCCAATCCGGGCGGATGTCCTTATAAGGACATAACACTCCTCCCCCCTAGTCCAAAGAAAAAAAATAGTTCAGCGTTCGTCAATGAACGTGACGTAGTCCCGCAGGTACGTAGGACGCCTAGGCACCCTACTTGACCTGCGCAGTCTCATTTCCTCCGCGTCCCCGCCCTGGACGGACGGGGTTCCTGTGGCTCCTGGCTCCTTCCCCGGAACCGGGCTCGGTTCGGCTGGCGAGTGTGCGGGGTCACCCTCAGCGCCTCCGGCCGGACCGCAGACCTTGGATGGCTGGTTCTGGTCGTCTTCCTCCTGGCCTGTGGATCTTTCGCCTCGGCGGTGCTGTTCGGTCTCGACCCGGGAAGAGCGTCTGAGTCTCGGTAAGACCCCGGCTGTCACTTGCTCTTCCTGGGTCTCTCGGTGGCTGCGGTTCTGCTGCGGCCCGGTTCGTTGTGGTCCGGAGGGTGGTTCGGGCCGGTGCCCTTGGGTCTGGTCTGCTCGCTGTGGGTGGTGTTGATTCGGGTAGCGGTGTCCGACCTTGCAGGGGTGGCGCAGGTCTCCTTTGCCGGGCTGGCGCTGGCCTTCCCCGTCGGGTTGGTGGTGGTCGACCTGGTCGGGGTGTCGTTGTGGGGCTTCCTCCTCGGGCTGGTGGAGGTCTCCCCTGCCGGGGTGGCGCAGGCCTCCCTGGCCGGGTTGTTGTCGGCTTTCCCTTCCCCCTAGTCCCTGGTCTACCGCCAGTTGGTGGTTGGGGTCGTCTGGGTTGGGTTGTTGTTGCCGGGTTGTTTCTTGCGTTGGGCGGGGGTCCCCCTCGCCGGGGAGTCGTGTGCCACCCTCACCCATGTGCTGTGATGTGCCCATCTGCGACAGTCCCCGGTCTACTCGCCTTGCGTTGAGGTCTCCCTGGTAGGGCTGCCGTGGGTTGCCGTCACTGGTGGGGTGTGGTGCTCCCCTTCTGGGCAGGTCCCAGTCTACCTGCGGGCTGGGTCGGGGGTCCCTGGGCCTGCTGTGCCGGGTGCCCACCTGGTCGGGTTGGTGTTGCCATCCCCCGTGTGGTTGGCCCCGGTCTACCTCGCTGCACTGCCGACGTGACAGTGCCTGGTAGTGTGCTGGGCCGACCTCGTCGGGATGGCGTTGCTCTGCCTCGCAGGGGTGTGGTAGGCCTACCTCGTCTGGGTGTTGTAGGCCCACCTCGCCGGGGTGTTGCAGGCCTACCTCGTCTGGGTGTTGTAGGCCTACCTCGTCAGGCTGGCTTTCGTGTGCTCCCCCCCACCTTTTCCGGAGTTGGTCGATGTGACGTCTCACGACCTGTCCATCTTCCAACTCGACTGTGTAGGATTTGGGGCCGGTTGTGCTGGCAATCTTCCCCTTCAGCCACTTAGGAGAGCCGTTGAAATTCAGCGCGAAAACTGAATCTCCTTTGCTGAAGGCGCGAAGCGGGCGGCTGGCGGTTGCGGTCACTTCCGGGCTGTATTGGGGGTGTAGCCGGTCCAAGGGTGACCTCAACCTTCTGCCCATCAGGAGTTCGGCCGGGCTCTTGTGGGTGGTGGCATGCGGCGAGATGTGCTGGGTGAGGAGGAAGTTGTCGATGCGTTCTTGCCAGTCTCCCGGGCCCATCTTGGTGAGGGCTTCCTTTGTGAGCCGGACCATCCGTTCCGCTTGTCCGTTTCCGGCCGGCCTGTACGGAGCGGAGAGGGCATGGCGGATGCCCAGTCCTGCCAGGAAGGACTCCATGGCCAGGGATGTGAGCTGGGGGCCGTTGTCCGAGACCAGCACGTCCGGTAGTCCGTGTGTGGCAAACAGGCGGCGCAGGGCTCGGATCGTCGCTTCCGTTGTGGTAGATGCCATGGGTATCACCTCGAGCCACTTGGAGAAGGCATCTACCACGATGAGGAGGTGCCGCCCTTGCATCGGGCCCGCGAAGTCGATGTGGACCCTCGACCATGGGTTGCTGGGGGTCTCCCAGTTCGTGACTTCGGCTTGTGGTGGTGCTGGGCGGACTTCTTGGCACGGGTCACATCTGGAGACCCATTGTTCAATGTCTCTGTCCAGTGAGGGCCACCAGACGTAGCTCCGTGCCAGGGCCTTCATGCGGACGATGCCTGGGTGCCCGTTGTGCAGAGTCTCTAGCGTCCGCCGTTGCAGAGTGCTTGGGATCAGCACCCTGTCTCCCCATAGCAGACAGCCCTTTATGGTGGACAGCTCCGTCTGTTTCCTGGTGAACGGGCTGAACCTCTCTTCCGTCTGTTTCGCTGGCCACCCCCTGAGGATCCAGGACCTTACTTGGCGGAGGGTGGGGTCCCTCTGGGTGTGCGCGGCCACATCTGCGGAGGAGACTGGACAGCTGGCGTCATCATCTATGTGGAATAGATGGAGCGTGGGGGCTGGGTCTTCCACCGGGTTCTTCGATGGGCATCTGCTGAGTGCGTCGGCGTTTCCTATGGCTGTGCCTGGCTGGTGCACGAGCCTATAAGAGTAGCCGGCTAGGAAGATGGCCCATCTCGTCATCCGCGGGGACATGAAGGTCGGGGTGGGTTGGTCGCCTGCGAGGAGTCCCAGGAGTGGCTTGTGATCCGTGACTATGGTGAAGCGCCTTCCATAGAGGTATTCGTGGAAGCGCTTCACTCCTGCCACGATGGCCAGGGCTTCTTTGTCCAGCTGACTGTAGTTCCGCTCTGCGCCGGACATGGTTTTCGAGAAGTAGGCGATGGGGGCCTCCGTGCCGTTGGGCAGCTCGTGGCTGAGGACTGCCCCCACCCCGTATGGCGACGCGTCGCAGGTCAGCTTGATGGGGAGCGTCTCGCTGTATTGAATGAGGACGCTTTTGGACGTCAGTAGTCCCTTGATGGCCCGGAACGCTGCTTCCTCTTCCTGGCCCCACTTCCAGGAAGCCGATTTCCCCAGCAGGCGGTGGAGTGGCTCAGCAACTGTGGCTTTCTGTTTTAAGAAAATGGCGTAGAAGTTGAGCAACCCAAGGAAAGCCTGAAGCTCCGTTTTGTTTTTTGGGCTTGGAGCTTCATGGATTGCTTCCACTTTTGATTTGGTGGGGTGGATGCCTGTGCCATCAATGAGGTAGCCCAGGAACTCGACTTCCTGTACTCCTATGATGCACTTGTCCCGCCTGACCCTCAAACCCTTGGCCTTGAATCGCTGCAGGACAAGCCTGAGCCTTTCAAGGAGTTGAGCTCTTGAGTCACCGGAGACGAGCACATCGTCGAAGTAAGGCACCACCCCTGGAACGCCTTGGAGGAGGCGTTCCATCATGGATTGGAAGATGCCGGGGGCAGCGCTGACTCCAAATTGGAGCCGGTTGCATTTGAATGCCCCCCTGTGCGTGACAATTGTTTGAGCCTCCGCCGTTTTTTCATCCACTGGCAGCTGCTGGTAAGCCTGGGCCAGGTCCAGTTTCGCAAAAATTGATCCCAATCCCAGGGAATGCAGCAGATGTTGCACCACTGGGACTGGGTATGCGCTCTGTGCCAACGCTTTGTTGATGGTGCAACGGTAGTCGGCGCAGATGCGCACAGACCCATCATGCTTCAGTGGGGTCACAATGGGGGTCTCCCATGAGGCATGATCGATCGGTTCCAGGACGCCCTGGGCGATCAGCTTATCCAGCTGCTCATCTACTTTGGGCCGCAGGGCAAACGGAACTCGGCGGGGCTTGGGCCTAATTGGGGTGATTCCCTTGTCCAGATTGAAGGAGATTGGCCTCCCCACAAATTTCCCCAGCTTACCATCGAAGACTTCCTTGAACTCTTCGATGAGGTAGTCGAGTTCGTCCCTGCCAATTTGGTTGATGCCCTCGATTGAGAGCCCCAGCGGCTTGAACCACTCCACTCCTAGCAGGTTCGGTCGGCTGTCCCGTACGACGGTGATGGGGAGCTTGCCTTCGAACTGCTTGTAGGTGACCCGGATGTTGGCTCTTCCTAGCACTCCGATGGGGTTTCCCCCGAAGTCGACGAGCTTGGAGTGTAGTGGCTTCAGCTCTCGCTTGGTGATGCTGGGTTGCAGGCGCTTCAACTGCTGCCAGTCCATGATGGAGTAGACCGAGCCGGAGTCTACCTCCATTTTGCAGGGTGCTCCTTCCACGTGGATGGTCACATGGAACTTGGTGGCACTGTCTGACGTCGTGTGAGCGATGGTCATCTGGTGGACTGCTCTGCTCCGGGGAAATTCGTCGTCTCTGCGTCTGGAAGGGCCAGAGGACCGTTTGGATGACCTCTGGTAATCCTTCCGATTCTCGCGGGGACGGTGGCTGGAGGGCTCTGGGGCTGGTTCCTCAGCTCTGCAAGCTTCGGCGATGTGACCCCTTCTGTTGCAGCGTCGGCAGGTCGCATCTCTCCACTTGCAGGTTGCTCTGGCATGGTCCCCTCTGCAGCTGGCGCAGCGCTCCCCTTTGTAGTTCCGTTGGGCGGTTTCCCGCCTTGGGGGTCTGGATACCTTGTGGACGGTGGACTCTCCCTCCGACTCGGATCCAGCCGTGGAATCCTCTGTTGAAGATTGCTCTGTGGCGCGAATCTTGTGGATTCCCTTGGCTCTGCTTACTGCGGCAGCTGCTTTCTCCGAGATTTCGGATGCGGTGGCTTCCTCCACCACATCCTTGAGCACGAGCTTCTTCCTGCTCAGGAATTTCTTTTGCAGGCCTCTGTCCCTCATGCCGAAGACCACGCGGTCAGCGATGGCGTTGTCCACGTGGTCGAACTCACAGCTGGCTGCGATCTGGCGTAGGGCGGCCACGAATTCCTTGATCGTCTCACCCTCCTTCTGGTCCCGTTGGTGGAAGGTGAAACGGTTCGCCACCGGTGTTCCTGTTGGGGCATAGTGGTCCTCCAGGATCTGCAGCAGGTCTGTCCATGGCACTTCTTCGATGTCTCGTGGTGCTACGAGATCGATTGCCATGTCGAGGACCTCGGAGCCGCAGTTGGCCAGGAAGATGCCCTTCTTCCGGTCATCATCGGCATCCCTGATGTTGTTGCCTCTCAGGTATTGCCGGAATTTCACTACATAGGATTTCCACTTGTCCTTCCCTGGGCGGAAAGGAGCAAGGGCTGGCAAAGTGACTTCAGCGGATGCCATGCCTTTGGAAATGCCTACTGTAGTTCCCGGTGCCGGAGTCTTGTCTTGTTGGCTTGGTGCCGCGAGGTTCGTTCTTCTCTCAGTCCTTCGTCGCCAGTGTTAGATCGGCGCAGGGAAAGGAAGACGTGACCAGCTCGTTACATTAGTAACTTTATTTGGAATAAGAAACAGTAGCAAGACTGGCTGTGCGCTGCCGGGGCTCTCCTTATATTCGCTCCGGCAGACGCACCGCCCCCTGACAGGGATTCAAATCTTCCCGCCCGGTGGCTAGCAGCCAATCCGGGCGGATGTCCTTATAAGGACATAACACTTTAGACCAGCATTAAAGATGATTTAGAGACAATAACTGTTCCTTTTGTCAAACCCGACATAGCTAGCAAACTAAAGAAAGAAGACATTCCAGAAGGGCATAAATCATTGATTGACTTGGAGGTACACAAGGCTTGACAATAGCAAGTTATTCTCTCTGAACATTTTTTAAAAAATTTCCTCCCTATTCTACAAAACTGAGAGATTAGTGGTCAGGTAGAAAGAAGGTCTGCCTACCAATATCCAAACGGAAGGCCCAGGTGCAATGAATTCTATGGTAAATTCTAAACAAACAGAGTTCCCATTCAAACTTAAGAAACATAGGGAGATGGGGCTGGGAGCAAATGATATTGTGCAGGAACACCAAGCAAATGCTGCAATTTTTTTGCCTGCATCAGATGTTGCATAAGTACCTCTTGCCTGATGACCGAGTTGCACATCAATCACCAGTTTGCCATTACTGAAGTTTTTAACATGCCGCTGGTGCTGTTTGCATGTTAGTTGCAGTAATTAATTTTTTTATTGCATGATGGAGTAAAGCTTCTGACATTTGATGTCTTGAGTTGATGTAATGGCCTTTGAATAGTCAATTGCCCAGAAAAGTAATATTTGCCACACTTCTCCACTTTGCATAGGGAAAGGGAAGATTGTCAGTTTAGCTGGCATTTACAGAGGGACAGATATCTTGAACCACTGAGAAACTTTGGAGGCAATAAGATGAAGCAATTATTCCAAATATTTAATGGTTTATAAAATGAAAACCTGAATGAATAATAAGTGAAGCATGAGAACTGGGAAACAGCTAAAGTTCAGGAGAACATGAAAGCCTGCTCACTTATTTCCCCCCCCCTTTTTTTTTTTTGGTGACAGGCTGATCCCTAGTCATAGAAAAGTCCAAGAATGCTGTTTTTAAAATCAGAATTGGACCTAGGGAATTCTCAAAGCTTGAGGACAGGAAGGTTAACTTATGTTTATTGAGCAGAGTTCTAGAGAAATCATGATACATCACAGTGATGAGATCCAATTTTTTTTACTACTGGGTTCTGTGGGCATGGCTTGGTGGGCATGCTGTGGTTTGGTGGGTGTGGCAGGGGAAGGATACTGCAAAATCTCCATTTCCACCCCACTCCAGGGGAAGGATATTGCAAAATCTCCATTCCCGCGCCACTCTGGGACCATCCAGAGGTGGTATTTGCTGATTCTCCAAACTACTCAAAAGTTCCACTACCGGTTCTCCAGAACCTGTTAGAACCTGCTGGATTTCACCCCGATACATCACTTCTTCAGTGATGAAAAGAGCCTGCTAATCTTGACTTTAATAGGGGAAATTATCCATTGGTGGGTCTGGCTGTTACTGCAGTATTGAGACATCGCTAGACCATGAATCCCTGTGAACAGAGCTGTGTTGAATTCCATATCTTAATATGAGCAACTAATGTGTTGGCTGCAGTGTCTTCATTCATTTATTTTAAGTGTTTTATACACCTAATAAATCTAGCATCTAATGTATAATTTCCACGTATCCTTTGGCCACATAGCCACAGGGTGGCAGCATAACAGAATATTTTGCACATAACATCTGCCTTGGGTAAATAAAAAAGAGCATCATACTCTGTTCTTTGTGTACAAGAGTATTTTGTATTGCTAGATTTACTGCCCGACTAGTGAACAGACTTACAATACACTAGTGAAACCTTGACATGTTGAGCAATCCAAAAAGGAGGTCAGGCAGATACAACATTGTTAGAGAACATTTTCTATTTTTGCAATGAAAGCAATTCCTGTACAGTATAAGTCCATGATCAAAGCCTGTCTGTGTGATTAGATATAAAAATGACATAAGTGCTTTATATACTAGGGATTGGATTGGCCTGAATATAAATGATGTGTATTCTGTACTTAGCATGGGGGATGCCTATACTTAAATCTGTGGTTCTTATGTTCTGTGATTATACTAATTTAAACACAGTTGGTTGTTGATAAAAATGAAAATGATTGACTTATAGAACATGCTGGCTTTTGCTACGTACATGGGAATAAAAACTGTCTCAGGATTAAAGCAGATTTGAATATTTCCCTCAAATCTACATAAGAAATGTTAAAGGAAATATTGTTTTCCTTATTTCCTTCTTTGAACAGTAGGAAATTAGGTCAGTCCCCACAGAGTAAATTATCAACTATCTCTATTGGCATTATAGTCAAACTATTGATTTACAAATAACATTTTGGTCAAGGGTTAAGGGGTATGATTTCTAAGATTCTGTAGCAGAGAGACAATAGGATTCCAGATCCATCTGTTAGGAATGCTTCAGCTTTGAAGAGGACAAGGTTGATCTCAAAACCATAAATAGCCATGTTGCAGGGATGAAATCCAGCAGGTTCTGACAGGCTCTGGAGAACTGGTAGTGGAAATTTTGAGTAGTTCGGAGAACCGGCAAATACCACCTCTGGTTGGCCCCACAGAGGGGTGGGAATGGAGATTTTGCAATATCCTTCCCCCAGGAGTGGGGAGGGAATGGAGATTTTGCAGTACCCTTCCCCTGCCACACCCATGAAGCCATGCCCACAAAGCCACGCCATACCCACCAAGCCATGCCCACAGAACTGGTAGTAAAAAAATTTGGATTTCACCACTTCCATGTTGAATTCCGTGATATAGCAGAAAACACCACAGGATACATCCACAATCTGTTTCCCGTTGTGGCAAGGAGTATGGTGGACATCATCATGATCATCATCTTGCCTTTTTTTCTAGTAAGATATAAAGCTAATAGCTTTCTGGCATGAAAGTGATCTATCACATCCTATTTAAACCTGAAGTTTCTTTATAGCTATCATGATTGAACAAAATTGAGCAGCAAATCATGAAATGCCACTGGCACAATTTCCCACTCATTTGAGGGGGAAGGAAATTTTTAAAAGTGTGCTGAGCTTCTTATAATCTTAACAAACCTATAAAATGCATTTGTTCCTCCCATTTCATCTTTTATGCAAACAAGCCACAATGCAGTAGCGAATCATTTCCATACCTTTGTCAAGAATCATTATATGTGCCAAGCTCAACTCAAAGGAGACTTAACAAGGAGCAGTCAGCCAGGTACGATTCAGGTTTTTTTGAATTAAATGTTTGTAATGTCTGCAAGATGATTGGAAACAAAATACCACAATTTGTCAAATTCTGATTAAGGATGATTCAGGAAGGAATTGAAAAGAATAAATGAGTATCCTCTACCCATTCATAAATTTACAGGAGCACTACATTTGGAATGCTGGGTATTTTCTGGCACTTTATCCGAAGAAGAACACCTTCACGGTAGAAGTATCAAACTTGTTTTGTATTGTTAGAAGAAATGTCCTTCTGGGTTCAGTTCCAAGTGGGGGAAAAGATACTGAATTCATGGAAGTTGCTTGGAAAGAAGGTTTATTGATGAACAGGATCACATGGCTTGAGTTCCTGAGCAGAAAAAGGGCCGAAATGCGGAGAGTGCCTTGATTTTATGCCCTCTGTTGAACTTTGAATTTGAGCTTGTATTCTGATTGGTTGTCAGACTCCCATGGGACCATGCAGGGGCAACTCTGTAGGCCAGAGGTCTTCAAACTTGGCAGCTTTAAGACTTGTGGACTTCAACACCCATAATTCTCCAACCAGCATAGCTGGCTGGAGAATTCTAGGAGTTGAAGTCCACAAGTCTTAAAGTGCCAAGTTTGAAGACCTCTCCTGTAGGCTGTCCTGAGTCCCAGGCTTGGTTGAGCCTTGCTGGGGGATGATGTAATCTTCCCAGGTGCCATGTGATGAGTTCTGTTGCTAGATGGGTAGAGGGCTAATCCTACCTTTGTTGGATCTTGGGTGAGGGCATTTGCCTATAAATAGACCTAGTTATCTCTTTACCTCTTAAGTGTGGACATCTGCTATTGAGGATGGTGGGGGCTATTAAGAGTGAGTCTGTTTCCTGCCTAAAAACACATTTCTCCATTTCTCATCCAGGGAAATATAATATTCTGCCTTTTTAATATTTTCTAGAATATTTCATTTTCATAGGAGAGGGTGGGTGCTAACTTCCTACAGTATCAAACCATGATTGGTCAGTCCATGACACACAATCTATATTTTAACAAAAGCAGCTAGAAACTGTGGAACTCTGCTCATGACTGCCTAGGTAGATGAAGGATAAGAGTATTTATCAATTTATTCTGAGACATGTTCTCTGTTTTAGACATATGGTGGGTTTTTTCCTATTAACTGAATAACAGTTGATTGGAGAAGCAAGAATTACTGGCAAAAATCTGTCATTTCATGCCTCATTGTTTCCTTCCCAGAAAAAGAAAAGGTCTGGTTAGTGATAAAATAGAACAAATATTTTTATTTCCCTCCTTCACTACATTTACAGATATTGACTTCATACCGTTACTTAGTTATCAAGTCTGGCATTCGGTGCAAACAGTTACAGCTTGTAAAGTGCAGTTTCTTGTTGATACTTCTCAGTTCAACTGTCATTTGCTAATGCATCAGGGAACACAGTATTATAAAAGTGCTAAAAATAGTGCAATTTTCACTTACTAGTAAATGTTACTAGAACTAGAAGTCTCTAAGGAGGAATCTTATGCAATTGAGCTCCAGAAGTGAAGAAAGGAATGGAAGAAAAATACATGATCAGTATGTTGCTTGTTAAGCCACCTCCCAAATACTGGCTCATTTTCTAATGACCGCATCATAAAATGGAAAAATGGAAAAAGTTGAAAAAAGACTGTATTTTAAGGCAATAATGAATGTAAAATAAAAAAAAAACATATACTCTACAATGAAAAATATTCAATGAAATATTCATTAAATGTTATAATTTCTAGTCATAATAATCTACTGCTGTAAAATCAACTAGCAAAGCTCTGGCTTTTATGGAACAGAGACTATGTTGTCAGATAAAACATAGGCTGGATTCATGTACTTCAGTAAGATACTTTTCTCTAAGAATTTTTCATGGTACAGCTGTTACGGTTTGTAAACCAGAGTATGATTTGATGCACTATCTTCATCCAGTCAAGGTGGATTATCATACAAACTAAATCATGGTTTGAGGTGATATGGGAAGCCAGTTATATGGGCTAGAAAAAAATGATTCATCTTTGTAAAGCCCATTTATGGAAAGCTTTCTCACACTGAAGCAGACCAGTGAGCCACTAAGCCAGGCAATTTTACAGGCAATGACACTCTGCCTGTCAAGAGCTTGAGAAGAACTTTTGTTCAGTATGCTATTCCTACTTACTCAAGAGCCAGTCCACAGTCCACTCTCTTCTGCAGAGGTTACCATGTGACTTTGATGGGTCACTATCTCTCTCAACTCAACCTACTTCACAGAATTGTTGTGTGAGGTTACGCTGGTTACTCTTTGCCACCTTGAGCTCTTTGAATGTCAATGCAAGGAATGAAGAAACATAAATAAATATCTTGTACTAAATAATTTGTTACATTTATACCCTTGTGTCTATTTAAGAGCTCGAGATAGTTTAGGTGGGGCCCTCCCTTCCTCTTCCCTTTTCTCTTTCTGTGACTGCCCAACTCCTAACAACTTTGGGCAGTGTATAAATACTTTAAAAAAAAAACATACCCATGGTATCCTTTTGGGCCTGCTATAGGGACTGGGTGGCATAGTATTGTGCTGGTTCATCTCTTTTCTCCAAGGCCAATCCCAACTGGTGTTAATAGGAAATGAGAATTCCAGCCCTCAGCTGCTATTCTGTGCTCTGTTCAGGGTTCAGTACGCTTTCCGCTCTACATGAAGCCACTGAGTGAAATAATCTATCACTATGGGTTGAGATATCGCCAGTATGCTGTTGATACTCAGCTCTATATCTCCACTCTTGTGACGAAATGTTGCTGCAGCTACCCTCTCATAGTGCCTGGAAGCTACTGGGCCTAGATGGTGAACAACAGACTTTGGCTGAACCCTGGCAAGACCAAGTGGCTTTGGGTACATGGAGCTTCAAGATCCAGGACTTTAACATCTTTATTGCTGGATGGGGTGGCATTACCCCACATAGACCCGGTCTGCAACTAGGAGGTACTCGGGACCCCTACTTGAAGAGCAGGTGGTTGCTGGTCTGCTTCTGGAAGCAATTCAAGGTGTTGGTCATCACCTTTAAACCCCTGTATGGTATGGTCCAGTCTACCTGAGGAAGTGTCTCACCCTGATAGACCAGCCTGCCTCCCCCATGCTGGCAGAGGAGGCATAGTGTGGATCCCATCAGCCAAGCTCCAATAGAAAAGCCTTCTCTGCTATGGTTCCTGCCCTCTGGAACATCTTACCCCATGAGGTGAGATTTGACTCCCACCCTTTTGACATTTCAAAAGAGCTTTAAGACCTGGCTCTGGTAAATGGCTTGGGTACTCAATGGGGGAGCTTCATATTGGTAGTGATTGACTAATTGGGCTCCTCTGGCCCAATGGCCCAATATCAAGGTCTTCATAGAATAGCAGGAATGAGCTCCACCTGAATCTCAGGCAACAAACTATTCCACAGTGCAGGCACTTCAACACAAAGCATGGTTCCTGAATCCCATCAGATGACACTGCTTGATAGAAGGGAGAGGGACCCATAGAATGCCAATTCTGCCAGATCTGGTGGGATTGGCAAAAGTAACAGAAGAAATATAGTTTTGCAAATAGTTTATAGGTATCAACTAGTTCTTGAATTACTTCTGGAATCATATTAGAAGACAATTCAGGACCAAAATTAGTAGCATAACTTAAGCATACCCCTGCATTTTGAACAAACTGGACCTTCTTAGATATCTTCAAGGGTAGAACCAGCCATCCAAGCAGGAGATGCCAAAAGAATGCATTACCATGACCAAATTGTCCTGCTCCAGTAATGGGCACTGAGCAAGCATGATGATGACATAATGTAAAGCATCTCCTGGCCGCATCGCTACCTGCTCTTACAGTAAGAGATGAGAAGTGAAAGTCTCAGGATTGTCCACAAATCTCAGATAAGGAAGTACAACCCACTTGAGGCTAACTGTCAGCATTGCAACGCTGGCATAGGTCAGTCTTGCCCGCGCGGAGTCATGATCTGGTGGCTGAGCTCAATTAAAGAAAGATTTCCTTAAAGATTGGCAGTTTGGAAATTAATTTAATTTTGAGATAGTACCGAAGTCTGACAGACGGACAAGACTGACCTTTTGCCTCCCAATCCCTCCCTTTCCTATCCCCAAGCCTCTGCTTCTCATTGGCTGTCTTCCAAGTCATTCTTCAGACTTCTTCTCCTCGTCATTTCTCAGGAATTTGTCCCCCTCCCCTGATTCCCACAACAACCAAACTTCAAAGGGATTTTGCAGGCAAAAGTTTCAGAGTTTATCTTTCGCTCTCCTCTGCTCTCTCTATGCCAGCATTGCAACGCTGACATCAATGGAATATCCCCAGGACAGGGCCCCCAAATAAACCCTGTCAGCGGTGATGGGATTCAATTTTTTTAACAACAGGTTCTGTGGGCATGGCTTAATTGGGGGTGTGGCTTGGCAATCATGTGACTGGGTGGGCGTGGCTAGCTGGTCACGTGACTGTGTAGGCATGGGTAGCTCGTCATGTGACAGGGTGGGCATGGCTATGTGCATAGGGACTACTCAGAGGGCTGAAAAAAGTCATTTCTGACTGGGCCTCGGAGTTTTGACCGGTCCTCACACTTATGACCATCCTCACATTTATGCCCATGCAGCTTTCTTAACAACCATGTCACTCATTTCACAACTGCTTCTCTTCACCATGGTGACAAGATAGGGCAAAAACGTAAAATGTGAGGACAGTCGTAAGTTCGAGGACTGGTCAAAAGTGCGAGGACCAGTCAAAAATAACTTTTTCAGCCCTCTGAGTAGTCCATATGCATAAAAGGATACAGCAATAGAGAGGGATGAAGGAAGGGAAGGGAAATTAGAGTAGGAGGGAGGGTAAGAGAGGGAGGAAGAGAGGAGGAGAAGGAGAAAGGAAGAGGAAGTAGGGAGGAGAAGAAGAGGGGGAGGAAGAGAAAGTAAAAAGGAAAGAAAAGAGAGAGGAGGTAGGTTTGAGTAGAAAGATTGCTGTACAATAAAAAAGATGAAAGGGAAGAAAGCCAACCACAAACAAATATAAAGATATTAAGATAAAGAATGAATTGTTAAATTTTAAAGAATAAAAGAGAATAAATATGAATAAATAACAATAATTAGAAGCACACATACAAACATACAATGTATTTTCTTTCTTTGAGTATTTGGCCGGTTCACAAATTTAAACAGTGTTTAGTCATTTCAATTAAATTTACAATTTCTATATTTCCTTTTTGCCATATTTATTCCTCATCTATTTTTGTAAAAAACCAGTATTACCCTTCATCCTCATCTCTAATCTTAATCAAATTCAATTTTTCCTTTCTATTCTATATTATACCCCTTCGCATTGTCATCTATTTTCATATCCATCCTCACATTGGTTAATTATGTAATTATGTAATACAGTTGTTTAATATAAATTCAACATTTTAATATAAATCAATTAGTTATATAACTACCTTTTTTGTATATTAATCAATATAAACATGAATATTCCAATTATTTCCATGCAATCCAATTTCTTACAAATCAATTAATTATATTTACCAATAATAATAAACCAAATAATTTCCCCCATATATTCCTCCAAACCACAACTTAACCATTTCTCCTTTCAGAAATATACAATTAATAGTATCTCAATTATTACAATTCCCTAGTTAAATAGAGCTTTTTTTCTTTTGTGTTTTAAAATCTTGAACTCTCCTCTTTTTCCCTAAATTTCCCATTGTTTGCACCTAGCTTTTTTGGTGAGGAAAAAGAAAAGAATTCTGCCTGCCTAATTTTCCAACCTTGCAGCAACAGCAAAACAGTTTCAGTTTTGTGTTTCAGCAGAGCTAAGGGAAAAAAAATCTGCTCCAGGACTCTTTGCAAGGAAGCAGAAGAGCCCTGAGCAAAACAGCTGAGACAAATCAGCTGAGAGCCGGGACGCCAATTAGCCTATGCTGAAACTCCATGGGCCAATAAAATTACAAAAAAACCACTGAACCATTTGTTAAATTGCTGGCTCCCCCGCCCCTTGCCCCCACTATTTATTGGCAATAAATAGTGGTGCGGAGGGGCGGGGCAAGCCAGCAATTTAACAAACGGTTCGGCTGCACCACTGGCTCTAGGGCGGCCCTTTTTAGCCCCGCGGCAAGAATTTGAAGTTTTTTTTCCTCTAGCCATCAGCTGGGACTCTGGAGGCAGCAATAGATGGGGAGTGGGCGGGGTAAGCGAGCGGCCGGTGATCCAACAGAGCAGAGAGTGAGGGCGAGTGAAGGCGTGGAAGCTGCTTTCTCCATCCTGCTCTCTTGCGTCCGGAGCCGGTGGGGAACCACGTGGCAGCCCACATGAATCCCAGGCAGCCAAGCTGTCTCAGGAATTCTGGAAGTTGAAGTCCACAGGTTGTAAAAGAGCCACAATTGCCTACCCCTGGCTACGGTAGGCTGGCGCCGCGTTGGTGGGAGGCGAGCGGCGGGCGAGCCAGCAATTTAACAAACGGTTCGAGGGCCAATAAATTACAAAAAAAAACACCGAACCGTTTGTTAAATTGCTGGGTTGCCCGCCCCATTTATTGGGAATAAATAGTAGTGCGGAAGGGCGGGGCAAGGGGCGGGGTGAGCTAGCAATTTAACAAAGGGTTCGGCCGAACCCCCTAGAACCCCAGAATCCCACCATTGCCTGTCAGTTGATTTTGTCAGGGTTGGATCTGTATTTGTTCCTCTCCATACAGGCCTGTACAATCTCTAGACACTGGGCGAGGATTTCAACAGTATCACTTGGTTGGTCTCGGATTGACACATACAACTAGGTATAATCATCATGTTGATAATAGCTAGCTCCAAATCAATGGATGACCTCATCTTGGAGGTCATTCTACTCACATTCAAGGGCATTTCATCTGTCAAGAATTTTTCATTTTTGACTATCAGTTTAAAAAGTCATTTGTGAAACACAGTGATGTTATTTTTTATTTGCTTGCTTGAAGCTGACTTTCTAACACAACTGTTCTCAAAAAATATTCTGTATTGTAAAAGAAATCTTTTGTTCATTGGCAACCTCCTAATTTTTTTTTCAAGCAATACCTCTTGGTACTGCAGTAGTGAATTGAATTTGTGCTTTCCAGGCTGGCAATTATTTTAATCAAGTCCTTTCTGACAAGAAACATAGGTTTTTTTGACAACATAGCAGATGACATTTCATTTCAAAACTCCCAGAAATGGCTTAGAAAAAAAATACCATTTAAAATAAAATATGGGAACATAAAAACACAATCACTTCAACACAGTATATTGCTTGAACAGATTGGATTGATTCCAAACAGAGTCATGCTTTGAACAGATCTACTTCAGAGAAGAAGACATAGCTAAATCTAATTTGTTAATTACACAGAGACCTCTCTGCAGGGTGGTCTGCAGTAGGCTGGGATACCAAAATCAAAATGGTGGCCACAGACACGTGAGTGACACCTTTTTCTTTTCCATCTGTGTTAGGCATTGGACACATAAGAAAGGGGTGGGACTTCAATCACATGGGTACAGACACTATCTTGATACCTGTCCTTCCTTTGCTAACTTTTGTCTCTCTGAATTTTTTGATTGATAGTTTGGTATTTACTTTCCATCTTCTTTCCTTTTCAGTGAATGTTTATAGATTACTACATAGGGACATAAAACATTAAATTATCAATAAACTTAAGGCTCACTGATTTTAAATGGTCTCTTTTAAGGGCAGTGAAAAGTGATTCCAGATTGATGGCTTCTAGCACTACTGATCAGAAGACATTGTAGAAGTGTTGCTGGGTTCCATATGAATGAAGACTGTGATAAAGGAGTTGGGTATTATCTCCTTTCCTACCCCTCTCTCTTTCTGTCTCTCTGTCTCTCTCACACACACAAACACACACCTATCTACTATCTACTATTTGCTATCTGCTATCTGCTATCTGCTATCCGCTATCCGCTATCCGCTATCCACTATCTACTATCTACTATCTACCACACTGGACAGGACCCAAGGTACAGACTGCAGAGAAACCTCAGAGACAGTCCAACACATAGTGGCAGGGTGTAACATGCAATCAGTAACAGCATATGTATACTAAATGGTAGAAGTAGCTGGCATTGTGTATGGGTACATCTGTATGGTGTATGGCCTACAGCCATCTGAGTCCAGATGGAAAGTTCCACAGAAAGTTATAGAGAATAAGATCTTGTGGGACTTCCAGATCCAGCAGGTCAATCAACCAGACATTATGGTAGTAGACAAGGACCAGAAAACAGCAGTGGTGATAGATGTAGCAGTGCCAGGTGACAACATCATCAGGAAAATTGAGTATGAGAAGCTGATTCTGTAAGCTTAGACAGGGCTGTAAAGCATTGTAAAGTGGTATATAAGTCTAAGTGCTATTACTATTGCTATTCTACATTCAAATTTCTTCCCAAAGTCCATTGCTATGTTGATCAGAGATTTGTTAATGAGCTGACAAAATGGTCAGATAGTTACTGGAATAACAATTATACTCACAATTACTGGTAATGCACAAGAAGTAGCCATAACTGCTAGTATAGAATAATAGATGATTTGTTCAATGCTAACATGCATTGAGGAAGAGTTTGTGTTCAAAGAAACTATTTGTTTTTTAAAATACTAAACTGAAATAAGTAAATGCTTTACATCTGTACTGCTTGGGCATTTTGCTTTATGTTGCTAGTCTTAAGTCACATATCTATGAAACATCCTTTCTCATTCACTGGTTCCAGGGACACAAGATGATATTCCTTATATTGGGCAACATCTATAACCTTACATCTGGATCTCTGTTATAATTCTCTCCACTTCATTTTTTAATTAATCCAACACTATGCTCATTATAATTACTGTAGTAGGGAAGTATGCCTTTCTTATTTTTTTCTAGGGCTATGAAGTGAATAATTCATTTTAAGAATGAGCCTAAGCAGACTAAATGCATTTGGCAAAAGCCGTTTCCTTAGTAAGAATAATCAATTATGTGAGGGGAAGATTTTTTCCTCTCTGACATGCTGAGTGAATCTTTCCACCTGGGTCTCTCATGTCAACTGGAAAAGTAGAATGAAAGGGGACAGCATGGAGATTACAGACTTTCCTGTTTCATTCCTCGAACTGGCTTTTCACTCCCTTTGCAGATGATACCTTTGACAGTTTAAAAAACTTTAGTGTAATAGTAAACTCTTATTTTTATTTTGGTTAAAATGGGAAAATATGAAAGAAATGTATTTATATAATAAAAAGGAAGATAAACAGTCAAAATGGAAAAATATAGTAAATGAAATTTAACCAATTCCTCCAACTAATAGAAAAAAAGATCCATATAAATATACAGTAAATACTTTAAAAGGATCCATATAAGTATAAATAAAATCAATTCAAGCTTTAAGTTAATCATTAAATTTAAATCATAGAACAACATATTGTATCATCTTCTCCTTTTTACAACATAGAGACTTAAAAATTGGAACTTAACTCATATCCAAATCCATTCCTTAAAATATGATAACTGTTTCTATGATAAATTATTGACTCTTAAACTAGATAATACTACTTATCATAGACTCCCTGTCTATTATGCTGTCTCAATAGGGTGAGGGTGGGTATTACTGGGAGGGATGAGAGATGAACTCTGGGAATGTTCACTAGTAATACAGTGATGACCCAAAGCATGAAGGTCATCCTAGCTGCCCAGCTAAAACAAACAGGCACTTTATCTATATCATTCTAAAACTCTCATTGTCATGACCTTTAACTGGGAATAACAGTGAATCATAGGGCAGCCATTTTAAAACCAAGCTGCCTCAAACGGGCTAACATTTAGAATGTGTCCAAAATACGGAATCCATGACTCATGAGGGAATGAAATTTAGGTTCAATGCTGTTGGGCTGCTGCTGTTATGTGATCATTTTTAATGTATTGTGACAGCTTCCCAGCCACTCTTGCAATACCTCACTCTCTTCCCCCATCCAACAGCAATCACTTACCTGCCTGCTGAGAAGAGAAGGAAAGGGGAAAGAAGAGGGATAGAGAGAGGGAAGAAGATTTCTGACAAACAAGGAAACTCGGTTGGAAAACTGGCAAGAAATTAGAAGACACTTCTAGTCCCACTGCCTTTTTTGCCCAGATATTTTCATTCTCTTTCACTGTCTAGGTAAAGGACTATCTCTGAAATGACCCAATGGGGCTCAGGTTGTCTAATTCTATTCATTCATTCATTCATTCATTCATTCATTCATTCATTCAGGAACAGTGATATACAAACATGCTAGAGGCTGATGATTATATTAGTGACAACAGCAAAGACATTATTTCATACTGTGCTACAGAGGGAAATGGTAAACACTTCTGTTTACTAGAAAACAACATGGATATACAATATAAATTAATTGGATGATGGTTCTGTCAGGTCAGATGGCACTCCATATATTATTGAGGGAGCTCTGAGGAGCTTTCAAAGTACTAATTATGTTTATGCTATAACTACATTAAAGCCTTCCAGATGTCTACTTGCTGATTTTGCCCTTGAGAAAAAGAAAATCTGTAGTTTTAAAGATAAAATTCAGTAGGAAAATGGAATATAAAAAGCATGAACATGGGAAAGTCAACACAGTGAAAATATGAAATGAATCAATCACACATTGACATTTTAGGCACCAGTGAAGTGAAATGACTGGAATTGGACATTTTCAGTAAGCAGATTATACTTTTTACTACTCAAGAAACACAAAAAAATAAAGTAGGATTAGTGTTGCTGTCACAGTCAGGAAGAATGTTCCAAATCAAGCTAAAGTCGAAGAACAAAGCCAAACAGATACAGTTTTGACAATATCGGGATTATTTTCAAGAGAAATATCAGGAATTACTTTGAAATCTTGATTTTAAAAAAAACCCAATAAAACTGTGGAATGAAAACAAAGAAGTTTTTAATTATAACTGTGAAAAGAAGCTTCCAAGGACCAAGGAACTGAAGAAAGCAAACTGGATGACAGTGTTGGAGGGTGGATCAGGATAGGAGCTGATAGAGACACACAGAGACAGCATTTGAACAAATGATGGATTTTATTGTGAACACTAAGATTCTTATGCCAATAAAAAAGTGTGAGCTAAGATATACAAGTGACAATATAATTTTCAGAAATCTTGTATGTGTAGAATAGAATGTATAGATTATAAGAAATAAGCTTCTTAATTTTCTCCCACTCAACTGTTTCCCTTGCTTTTTATGCTATATTTTGGCTTCTGCATTGCCTTTTTATCTAAGTGACTGATACTGGAATGTGGGAGATTTTTCATGGCTGTCTTGCTGCCAAAATCTTTAACTTGTGGAATGCCACTGTACAGTATCTGAATTTTCTTAGACGCAATGCAGCCCATCCTCTTGTCTTCCCACATTTTCAAAAGTGTCTGCTGGATTTTTTTTCTGGTCTCCCTCCTAGTATTAGGTATGGAATCTGTTGATTTGACAGGATCTACTCCAGCCCACATATACCAGGTGACATCCTGTCCTGTACAGCAGTGTGTTCTGCAGGATCTGTAACAGCCCCTTCCTCTCCTCTTCTTGACTCATTTTATAATCTATACTGAAGAAGCATGCATACTACTATACAGGTGCTTTCTAGCATTTTTCTCTTTCAGCCTGTGTGCTCATGGTTTTGACCTGAGTTGTCTGTCTTCCAGAAAACCCCTCCATGACCTTGGCACAACCCCAACTGCTTTCCTTCAGTCAGGCACTTTGATGTGCCACAGTCAGAACAAATGGTGGAACTTAACAATAGAAGAGAATCCAAAGCCAAGAAAGTCAAAGATCTCAGGATTGGACTTCACACATAATTTTGGAAATTTGTTAAAAGAGAAATTATTATTATTTGTAAATATATTGATGATGGAAGGAGACATGAAAAAATAGAGAAAACCTTCCAAAAATCTTTTTACTGATTTTTTTTCTCCATTTAATCAGAGGCTGAAGAGCTCCCTTCCCACTTTTTAATCTTGGCACTCAGCTGATCATACGGTTTTTTCCTACTGTATGATCCAAGACAGGCCACTATTTCTGATGAATACATCTTGACTGAAACTCAGATGTCTCTGGCTGTCATTCCAGGTGATCTTGCCTGTCCATCCACTACAGGGCTGTTGAGCGTCATCTCTTTAGGTTTGTAAACAATCCTTTGAAGCTGAGCTATGGTTCAGCTCTTCTGTTGGTGAGAGTGTGCAAAGTATATTGTAGCAAAGTAAGTGCAATAACACACAATACACTTTTATGCAATAAGGCTAACTTGCATTGCTGTTAAATGTGAATGCCTGCATGATGTTGGAATTTGCCAGAGGCCACCAAAAGCCCTCACACTTGTTTCCTGAAGCTGGGATCTTAAACTTGAGACCATGGTCCAAAGGCAATTAGTAAAATGTCTGTTTAAAACAATCTCTGCCGATCGAGTCATGGTCTTGCTCTATCACAGAATCTACAATGTATTTCAATCATACTTGAAAATTGATTGCTTTTGGTTGTCCCTCTTAAATGCTAAATGTAACTTCTTTCTCCTCCATCTTAGTTTTCTTACAGGAGTCATTCATTGTCTGTGAAATAGTTCAGAAGAAACTATGGCTCATGAGTGACATGCATGAACATCTGGTCATTATCATTTTAGAAATGATTGTGTTCAATATTTCATTTTGCGAGGCGTACTTAAGAACAATACGCTCTGAGTAGCTAAGCACAGAGTTCTGCTTCCTGTTGCTTTTCTCTTATCTTACCCGTTGCTAGTTTCCTGGATTTTTTGCTGCTGGATCTGTGTCAACATTTTGAATCTTCTATTAATATACTGGATTTATAAAAACACATTTATCTAAATGGCATCACATGGAAGGAACATGATGATAGTTCCATTTTGCTAAATTACTTTTAACTTTCTTGCTTTACAAAGACCAAAAGCTAAACCAGATACAACACAAAAAGAAAAATAATTGAGCTGGAGCAAAAAGTAAACAAAGCTGAGTTACAAGGTTCAAAGGGTGCTAGTAGTTCATCAGATAACAAAGCTCGATCAAAACTCAGAGGAAAGTGCTTTATTTGCCTCTGTGGATCTCAGCACTGGCAAATGATAATTGAAGAAAAGGGCTTCCATTTGGAGATGAATCAGCGTACAAAGCAAAGTATCTACATCTGTTGACAATGGAAAGATGGCAGCACTAAGCGAAATAGGAGATAGATGTCAGAAATCATGAATGAATTACTATGTAGATCACAAGCAACAAAGCAGGAACTTACTGGCTTCCTATCTTTAAGAGCCATGGTGGCGCTGTGGTTAGAATGCAGTATTGCAGGGTAACATACTATTCACTGCCAGGAGTTCGATCCTGACCATCTTAAGATTGATTCAGCCTTCCATCCTTCCGAGGTCAGTAAAATGAGGACTCAGATTGTTGGGAGCAATATGCTGACTCTGTAAACTGTTTAGAGAGGGATGTAAACAGTAGTGGGTTTTCACTTACCTTCGCTACCTCTTTGGAACTGTGAATGTGCATGTGTGCACACGCTTCGCTCACATGTGGCACTTCTGCACATGCATAGAACCTTCTGCGCATGCACAGAGTGTCCGTGATGACATCTGGGTGGGTGGCTGGAGCCTCCTGCCACTGGCACTCCAGTGGTAGAAACCCACCACTGGATGTAAAGCACTGTGAAGCAGTATATAAATCTACGGTTAAGTGCTATTGCTAAGTGCTAAGTGCTATAGCCAACTCTCTTGCCTCTGAAAATACCAATCACAGTTACTGGCAAAACATCAAAAAAATTGTTATTTAGACTACGGTCACTAAAACCTGAAGCCAAACAGATCTGTAACAGATACTGGCCATTGAAAGCCTACACCAGTGTATTAAAGTTGCATAAAGCAGAGATTATTCAGAGGAGCTGCCAAAGAGTTCCAGCATCATGAGACCTTGAGACATGGCACAGATCCCAGATTAATGCAAACTGGGTATGCAGAATGGCTCTCTTGAGAAGTACTGTGGAAACAAGAAGGAAGTCCTACCCATTATTGCAAGAATAGGCAACATGGCTCCTATAAACATCGCCCTTGGTGCCTGCTAAAGTCCCTTAACCAACCAGAAGCAATTTTTTTTTTGTCAGAGATCCAATTGACCCTTTAAAAAAAAATCAAATGAAAGACAACTGCAGCTTTCTTCTTCGAGAGCTTGCCTATCTGTCTCTTCAAAAGACAAAGGAACATTAAAGAGAAATCTATGGATTGGCAAAGAGCAGAAAAGACTGTTCCATAAGTTTGCCTTCTAATGGCTGGTATTCCCCTTATGCTGCCACATGGAAAGTATAACTAAAGATTATCTCCCCTTGTATTATGCTACCTAAACATTTTGTTAGACGTTCACATCATATTGTGAGATGTAAAATACAGGTAATCCTGGGACTGGGATTGGCAACTCTGCTGTTAAGCAAATTAGTTGCTAGGTGAAACTGTGATTGTACTTATCTTATAAGTTTCCTTTCCTTTACATACCTGTGAAGGTTGTAAAGTTACTTTTTCATCTCTATTGTTAACAACAAACAGTTGCTGAACAAGGCAATCACGAAACAAAAGGACTAACTTTTATTGGATTTAAGAAATTATGTCTAGTTTTTGTTGCAGTTGCTGTTGTTCCAACTTCTGCATTATTGTACAGAACAATCTTTATTTTAAAACCAAATTAGATGTGAAAGTTCTGCATCTGAAGCTTCCTGTGTCTTTGTCACTGAAAAAAAAAATGAAGCAAAGATGACCTTTAGGAAGTTGATTTAGCTTGGAGCCCAAGGAAATAGAATCACCCTTTGGGCCCCAATACACCCCAGCCTGAATTTCATAGAATTTCAATGCTATCCATAGAGAGACAGTATTTGGGGGACCGAATAATTTGGAAACAAGACACAAGACTCCTAAATATTTTGCTATCCTTTCCAACACTTATTTTCAGGTTCCCTCTGCTGAACTCAATTCACAGAGCTATTAATTTCATAGGTCTTAAAAGTGTGTGTTTTCTCTGTTTGGCCTCCTATAAATTCAGAATATCCAATCTTCGCAGTCTTGTAATTGCCACATTGCCTACAGTCTTTTGATTCACTTCTGAGTAATTGAAGAAGGAGGCAGCTGAACTGTTTGGCTTTACTATTTGAGTGTTTCAGTTGTATTTTGATGTTTTCAAGTTCTAAGATAATGATGAACACAAAATATTCCCACTGTGAATTTCCAAGAAAAGAAATGATTTAAAAACTGACTGCATGTGCTAGTAATGCTCCAGTTTTGATTACTGCAATTCTCTCTACATGGGGCTGCTTTTATATGGAAACTTGTTAGTTTATTGTTAGGCTTACATTTCGCTATTCTCCATAAACTCATTAAGATACATATTGCCCTCCTTCTTCCAATGCATCCCATTACTGCACACTTATGACCAAGGGCATCTAATGCCTGGCCTAAAGTCACCCATTGAACTTCCACAGCTAGAAGTGGACTTGAAACTGAGAAATTATAATGACTCAAGGTACTGATAATTTGTTTCAGGTTGAAGTAGAAGTGCTGGTAATAAAGTCCTAAGTGGTTTCGGTCCAGGTTATATGAAGGTATGCCTTCTTCTACGTGATTCCCTGCCTTCTTCTTTGGTTATTGAGAGCATTTAAAGCAGAGTACCCCAACCTTTTCAGCTGTGCAGACCAGCAGGGTGGGGGGGGGAGGGAGGGTTCTGCATGAGTGGCTGACAAGCCTGTGTGCAGCTCCATTTACCTACTTCCACAAGTGGGGATTGCGCTTGCTCACTCACCCACCACTTCCATGGCCCAGCTTCGAATGACTGTGACCCCTGTTCTAAAGAGTCTGACTAGTTTCTTGGAGGATGTAGGGAGAAAGGAAGGTGACTTTGACTTTGACCAAGATGTACAGCTACTATTGCCTAGGCCAGTGATGGCTAACCTTTTTGTCGTCACGTGCCAAAAGCATGCGTGGATGCCTACACTCATAATGCAATGTGTGCTCCCCCCCATGCCCCATTTTGGGTCCAGCAGGCTTCCTGCAGCCTCCTAGGACCAAAAACGGGCCGATGTGCGGTGCGGTGTGCTCCCCCATGACACCTGCGCTCCCCCCACCCCCTCAAATGCATACGCAACCCCCCCACACCCATGCATGCATGCGCGACCCCACCCCACCCTCTGGGTATGCGTGCGTGTCTCCCCCATGTGCCCGACCTCCCGCACATACGCAGCAGAGACCCAAAAATCAGCTGACCGGTGGAAGGCGCATGCGCATGCGGGGTGGAGTTGAGCTGGGCGAAGGCTCACATGCCTGCAGAGATGGCTCTGCGTGCCACCTGTGGCATGTGTGCCATAAATTCGTCATCAGGGACCTAGGCAAATGGGGCCAAAATCTAGAACATGCTGGTATTTTTTGAAAGTATCTCAGAAGGACACTTCCCTAATTCAACAAACTATTAGAAGGAGAGAAAGTACAGCACAATAAGACTTGCAAGCAGGGGTGAAATCCAAAATTTTTCCCTACCGGTTCTGTGGGTGTAGCAGGGGAAGAATATTGCAAAATCCCCATTCCCTCCCTTCCTGGGGGAAGGGTATTGCAAAATCTTCATTCCCTCCCCACTCTGGGGCCAGCCAGAGGTGGTATTTGCCGGTTCTCCAAACTACTCAAAATTTCCGCTACCAGTTCTCCAGAACCTGTTAGAACCTGCTGGATTTCACCCCTGCTTGCAAGATTCCGTTATTATAGTCAATGTCAAGGTAGTTTTACCTATCCCATACAATTGATTTTATGATCTAGTCCACCAAGAATGGCTAGCAGAATGGCTAGAAACTTTTGGGTGTGCATGTTTCTGCAAATGGGAATTTGACATGAGCAAGGAATTGAGAAGTAGGTTTTATAATTAGAACAGAAAGGAGATACCTGTATAGGCAATATATCATAAGGACAAGCCTATCACCTAGTTAGCCACATCCTATCAACAATATACAGTGGTATCTTGATACTCGACTGCTTTGAAACTCATCGAATTTGGTACTCAATGCATTTTGATGTGAATATTGTGTCTCGGTACTTATCATTTGTTTGGTACTCAATGCATAAGCTAGAACTTGTCGGTGTCAGCTGCCTTGCAACTCACTACATTATTCCTAATGGGAAAAATTTGTTTGGTACATATCATTTTTGGTACCCATTGCGCCTCTCAGAACCAATTAATGATGGGTACCAAGGTACCACTGTAGTCAAAGATGATGTGCTTTGTATGATTGTGCCTAGGAAGAAAGAAAGTGACTTCATATTAGCAACCGCATAAAAACAGAACAGGACAAAGGGGAAACGCTGAGCAAATTCTTAATTATCAGGAGACATTATCAAATTCTTAATTATCAGGAGACATTATCAGGAAAGCAGGAGACAAGATGGAAAGGATTTACCAGGATTGAAATTGTATTTTGTTGCTTGTTTAGTCTGGATGAAAGAATGATGTTGCTGAGAAACAAGAGACCTTTTACAGTTAGAATTTCATGAACTGAGATTTGGATGGCATGGTATTTATGGTATAATCAAGTTAAAGTTAATGTGAAGTTTAAAAATCATTTCATTAGATATGCCTAATTAAGAATATGGAACAGATATAAATCCAGGTTGTGCCTGAAAACAACTTCATGGATCTCAGCTCAGGAAGTGTATTATAAAAAGGAAATTGCAAATAAAGAAAAATAGTTGATGTATAGCAGTGGTGAAATCCAATTTTTTTTTACTACTGGTTCTGTGGGCGTGGCTTGGTGGGCGTGGTATGGCTTGGTGGGTGTGGCAGGGAAGGATACTGCAAAATCTCCATTCCCACCCCACTCCAAGGGAAGAATGCTGCATAATCCCCATTCCCATTCCACTCTGGAGGTGGTATTTGCCGGTTCTCTGAACTATTCAAAATCTCCAGTACCGGTTCTCCGAACTACTCAATATTTCCGCTACTGGTTCTCCAGAACCTGTCAGAACCTGCTGGATTTCACCCCTGATGTATAGGACTTATTGGAAAATTATCAAAGGGAATTTAAAATTAGATCAAGATAACAATAACAGAAGGCTACAGTTGTCAATGATTTGTTATTATTTATTATTTAATATTATTAGAAGAGTAATGTGATGTAACTTTAGAAAGAGGTTAAAGTATGTTTGTGTATCTTTAACTGCTGTGAAGAATATTGGAAGTACCTCTTCATTTTTTTGGTCTTTTTTCTACTTTTCTTTACTTTTTCTTGCTTTTTTTGCTTTTAGTTTGATCTCTTTCTATTCCTTTTTCCTTTCTCTACTTTACTTTATATTAATTTGTGTTAGTTTTTATTTTCTTGTTTAAAAGTTTTAATAAAAATTATATGCAAAGAAAGGAAATCAGGAAGCACTGAACAATCAGCACCATAAAAATAAATATAAAAAATAATATATTTTTTAACATTTTGAAAAATTCCAATAACTATAAAAGCTATATAAAAACAATAAAATTTTACATATACAGGTATTCCTGAACCACAACTGAGCCCAAAATTTATGTTGCTAAGTGAGAAATTTGTTAACTGAGTTTTGGTCCATTTTATGACTTTTCTTGCCACAGTTGATAAGTGAATCACTACAGTTGTTAAATTAGTAACACATTTGTTAAGTGAGTCTGGCTTCCTCATTGACTTTGCTTGTCAGAAGTTCACAAAAGGTGATCACATGACCTTGGGACACTGCAACTGTCATAAATATGAGCTAGTTGTCAAGGATCAAAATTTAAATCACATGACCATGGGAATGCTGCAAGGGTCATAAGAGAAAAAAACGGTCATAAGTCACTTTTTTCAGTGCCGTTGTAACTTTGAATGGTCACTAAACAAACTGATGTAAGTCAAGGACTATCTGTACATATAAGAGTTGAAAAGGAAGAAAATAAAATAAATGCACATCTTAATAATTTCTTAATATTTCCTCCTGCTTTAATATATTCATCTGGTATAAAACAATTATGGTTGCTCTGGTTAGCATAAGACATAAAATCAGACCATGTATTTGAGAAGGCTTTAATTTGATCAGAGAGTAGGGTCAATTTCTCAGCTATGGTAATGTGCCAAACATTTTAGAGTTCCAACATTTCAGTTTTATCTTTCCAGTGTTTAGCCATGGGCATTCTAGCAGCCCTCAACAAAATTCCCACTAATTCTTTAAAGTAATTATTTGTGTTATCCCAAGCTTGTTTTCAGAATGTAGTATGTAGCCATGGATACATACTAATTCTTTAATATATAATTTGACCAATTTCCAAAAATACCCCTCAACCAGAAAGAAAATACATTGGGAAGTAGAAATAAGTTTCATTTCCTTCAGAACTATTACAACAAAAAAGAAGTTTTGTTGTTGTTCATGCATGCTAATGTATAAAGAGTCATATACCACCTATGACGCCATGTGTCATCACAGCAAGTCAGGGATCAATTTTCAAGCAGCTTAGGATTCAGTCTCTGCAAAGTTGAAGCACTTCATCTTTTGCTGAAGTTTTAAAAGAAATAACATCCATCCATCCATCCATCCATCCAATTTCTATAGCCGCCTATTTCAACCAAGTGAATCTGGCAGTTTACAATATATATAATATGATACAATGCTGCAACAGTTAAGCCTATTTTAAATGAATTCTTATACTGTACACAGAGTTAAGTATCACATTTTAGATATTAAACTAGTGCCTTGTTGATAGAATAGATTAGAATAAAATTTTTTATTGGCCAAGTGTGATTGCACACACAAGGAATTTCTCTTGGTGCATATGCTCTCAGTGTACATAAAAAAAAAGTGTACATTCATCAAGAATCATAAGGTACAACACTTAATGATAGTCATAGGGAACAGATAAGCAATCAGGAAACAATATTAATATAAATCATAAGGATACAAGCAACAAAGTTACAGTCATACAGTCATAAGTGGAAGGAGATGGGTGGTGAGAATGATGAAAAGATTAATAGTAGTGCAGACTTAGTAAATAGTTTGACAGTGTTGAGGGAATTATTTGTTTAACAGAGTGATGGCGTTTGGGAAAAAACTGTTCTTGTGTCTAGTTGTTCTGATGTGCAGTGCTCTATAGCATTGTTTTGAGGGTAGGAGTTGAAACAGTTTATGTCTAGGATATGAGGGGTCTGTAAATATTTTCACAGCCCTCGTTTTGATTCGTGCAGTATACAGGTCCTCAATGGAAGGCAGGTTGGTAGCAATTATTTTTTCTGCAGTTCTAATTATCCTCTGAAGTCTGTGTCTATCTTGTTGGATTGCAGAACCAAACCAGACAGTTATAGAGGTGCACATGACAGACTCAATAATTCCTCTGTAAAACTATATCAGCAGCTCCTTGGGCAGTTTGAGCTTCCTGAGTTGGCGCAGAAAGAACATTCTTCGTTGTGCTTTTTTGATGTTTTTGATGTTAGGTGTCCATTTTAGATCTTGCAATCTGGTAGAACCTAGAAATTTGAAGGTCTCTACTGTTGATACTGTGTTGTCTAGTATTGTGAGAGGTGGAAGTATGGAAGGGTTTCTCCTAAAGTCTTGACTCATCATTTCAGAAGTATTTCTATATCCAAACAGGAAAACAAAATTACCATCAACAGGCAGGAAAGCAGTGGGAGCAGGAGTGACTTCTGACTTCCAGCCAGCTTCCACACATTGTTTCCTTGTGGAAAATTGACAGGGATAATTGGAAATACTTCCTCCCTTCCTTCCAATACATAACCATTAGGATTTAAACTAGAGTCAAGGAGACAATACTTTTTTTTAAAAAAAAAAACTGTGAATATGACCAAATTATGTTTCAAACCAATCCATATCTTTATTAATATATTGTCTCTGTTCCTCTGCAATGTACATTTTTATCTGTAAAGCAGTCAGCTTGCCTCCCCTTGGTTTGTGCCTGCTAATGAAAATGAATTCTGGGCTGTGACATTGTCTGCCAGTTCTGTGCTTTCATGTGTTTGCTCAAAAGAAAGCATGCTTTTTGATGTTGTTCTACTTACGCTCATCAAAGGTTTTACAGCAGCTGTCTTTCATGGTTCTGTCCAAAAACCACCTGCAAGACATCAGTCATCTGAAAGTGATATTCTTCAGAGTGCCTTGCAGACTCCAATCTGCAGGTTGCTGAATGCCGCTAAATTGAAAGCAGCTCTCTTTGAAAGGAAATAGATGCTGTCAGTTCTTTAAGAATATCAAAAGCTACAGTACCACACAGTGCACGAAATATAATGGAGTTCTACAAAACCAGCTGGAATCTACAGTACTCATGTAATTTGTTGACTTCTAGTTGTGCACAATTGGGACCTTACAAATTTCCTAAAGCATTGCTTTGATTCTGAGTGTTTGCTTCAATGTTATTTCAGTGTACAATCACAAGGACCAAACTAAAGAGTTGTGAAGCAGTCACGTGGATCTTTTTCTGCTAACAGTTACTCTGGTAAATAAGGACTATGCATTGAAATCGAAGTATGAATCGAAGTTGGCACAAGACACCAGACAGAAACCTGGGCATTCAGACAAGGCTGAAGATTATGAATGGCATTCTCCCCACCTCCCCACCTCCTTCACAGTGATTAAATGCCTTAATGTTAAGAAAGAGACTAATGCAAACCAGGCTTGATTAAAATCATTACAACAATGTGGGAAATTGCATTCTATGCCGAATGATGATCATGCATATTCATTTTTAGACTGCATAAAGGCTACAGAATGTAGCATTTGAGTGGATTCCAAATCTCTAAACAATGCACATCAACAAGCCAGTGTCCCTCAAAAGGCAAGTACTAGGTCTAACAAGTTTACATGTCTTTTGTGAAACTCTAATTTTTGAGAAGTGGCTTTAATCTACCGCTCCAGAATTGGTTCATTAAGTATGAACTCTCACATCTAAATAAGTCAATTATGTTTGAGCATGGAGAGTGAGTCAGAATTCTAGCTATCTATTGGAGGAAAAAGAGATGGCCAGAGAAGACCTGAACAGAAGCACATCCACAAACATTTGTTCATAGGACACTTTTCCAGTGTGTTATATAAAATCTAAAGAGGTTACCAGTTCCAGGCTGGAAAATTTCAGACAATCACTAGAGGGCAGCTAAGGAATAAAGAAGAGGAACACATTGCTGCCCTCTAGTGGAGGTCAACATTTTTACTGCCTAAAACTGATTGGGTAAGGCAAGGCAACCTTGTAAGCGCTTTGACCCTATGCTTTGCATTGTGCTTTGACTAACTGGCCCACTGCAGCTCTTATTCATAAACAAAGCATTAAAAAAAACAAATTTAAAGTTCCATTTTAGGATTAGTGACCTACAGCTAATAAAATTGCTGCACTTTCCATGTGTTAAATAGTTTCACTATTTTTTTTAAATGAAAGACTTCCATTTGGCAATTTGTAGAGGGTTCACATGGGTGGCATAGGCGGCTTCCTGGTTCATAGCAAAGAACAAGAACAAAAAGTTAACAGAGAGGGATTAACCCTCTCTGCTTGAAAAGTTTGATGCTGGTATCCGTGGGACAAATTCAAGATGAAGTGTTCCAACTCTTAAGCACAGAAGTAGGAGTTGTCTACCTGCTCCTTGTTCTCTGCTTGCCAGCATCTGCATAACACATGGTGGTTGAGATACTTAACCCCTCTCTTCTCAGAATTATCTCACCCTTCATCTGCTAATTTCTTCCCACCAGCTTGCCCGTCAGCTCCACATGCTCCCAGCAACTGCCTACAACTGCTTCCTGTCACTTCGTATCTGACTTATTTATTTATTGTTTATTTATTGGTTCGATTTATATGCCGTCCTTCTCCAGAGACTCGGGGCGGCTTACAATGCATTAAGCAATAGCGTTCATACTTTTGTATATACCTGCTTAGTAGGGTTTTGCCCCCCCCCAGCAGTGTTCTTTTTTATACAAAGTCAATTTATTGCCCCCACAATCGGGGTCCTCATTTTACCTACCTTGGAAGGATGGAAGGCTGAGTCAACCTTGAGCCTGGTGAGATTTAAACTCGCAGTAATTGCAGACAGCTGGCAGCTAAGTGCTACTTAACAGCACTTTAGTCTGCTGCACCCCCAAGGCTCAACTATACCTTTTACAATTGTAAAAATGATGCACTTTACTCAGTACAACAGAGCTCAGGAAGACAACTGATGCTCATGAAATGGATGGAACTAATTAGACAATAACCTTGTACCATGTGCTCCACCTCCACTTGACTTTAATTTGGGGAGCTGGTATGCTGCAAGGACACCACCAGATAATTAGGCCAAAATGGGCCAGTAGTAGAGGTTAGGAATAGACAGGTTTTTGGCTTAAGGTGGCAAGTGCTACTTCTCCTTCTTCTCTACCTTTTTCTGGCTGCAGAAGGAATCCTAGTAATGTAGTGACCTCATTAGGTGTGAGGAAGCTGAGATTGTTGGTCTTTTTTACTGGCGATGGGGGAGATGAGAGGAAGGTTATTCATTCGAATGGGGTGAAGGGGAGGAAGACATTTTAGAACTCTCATTAATAACCCCCACTACACACACTAAAAATATGTTGCAGACAATTGCTATTTTGTGGCCAAAATTTGATAGGGCAGTCTTGAGGACATGAAATGGGTCTGTCCATCTTTCACAGATCATAAGTATTTGTACTCAATACAAATCTATACATCAGAAAACAAGAGAAGTATTCAGATTTTGCTCTAATATTAAAATCCATAGTTTCAGAACCTATAATTTCGCCCTTTCTAGTGTTCAAGGTACTGTGAGTATGTAAAATCAATCATCCCCTTTGATTGGCAGAATTCTGAACCTCTCCTGAAATGAAAACAGGCTCCTGCCAACTTTATTTTTTATTGAATGTAATATTTTATCTTTGCTTCTTTATGCCTGTAAGTTAGAAATAAAATAAATAATAAAATAAAAGGGCAGAGTAATCATTTAATCAAATGTGTTACTTAGTAAAGGTGCTAACAGGTTTCTTCTGAGTTGTGGGAACCAGGAAAAATTAAATTGCAGGTCTATTACAAGGGCTTGGCTCAGAGGCCACTATTCTCTCCCTTTGACTAGATCCCAAATTGAGCCAATTATTCCTATTGGCATGTCCCACTCTGAGTTTGTACTCTTTGAATGGATCCAGTAGGTGTCACCCTCTTACACGGTACATGAAATAAATATCTATGCTGCTAGAGAAAAGCTGCAGCCTCAGAACAGAGAAATATGTGACTATTAATGTACATTTTGCTTAAGATGTTTCTGCTGTAAATTACATGCATAATGGCATCACTTAATAAACCTTGGCTTAAAGAGCTCTAGCTTGGATCTACCTCTCTCTCTCATATGCACGCATAGAGACACACACAGCCCTGGAAGAGAAAGTTGTTTCTACTTTAAGTACACTTGCAAGCTGTTTGTTTTTCCTCTCTTCAGCTTTCAATGGAAAAAAAAATCTTACACACTGTGACAATAATCATACCTAAATCTCAGTTTCAAACCTGGTCCCACTCAGCTCCATTTGGTAAATATTTCCCTAGGTAATTGTAATTTACACTTTTATTCTGCCCTGCCATTACACTGTAGTAGCCAATCATTTCCTCTCCCCAAGTGTTAATCCTATTTCTAATTCTAAGTATTATTCCTTAAAGCGGTTAACCCTTCATTAACTCGGTCTCTCGGGCATGTGCATGTATAGATGGGGTGGGGAGAGCGGCGGAAGGAAGAAATTACCTTCTATTTGAATGTGTGCATGGTTTATTTTTTTAAAAAAAAACAGTGCTACAATGAATACTTATCTTAGTAATTTTGGTGCTCGAGACAAATTATGATGCTCAGCTCTTGTGATGACAAGGAAGATGAAAAATTTCAAAGCACTTTACGCCTCTTCAGTGCTCTATAGCAATCACTGATAGGCTCAGTGAAATTCCTTTTTTTTTTCAGCTTGTTTGCTGTTGCTCTGGCACAGAGGAAGAAAGAGAGAGAGAATCTATTATGGTGTGTTTACTGAGTACTCAGGAGAGGCAAAAAGAAGTCCAGAATTCATACGCAATCGGGGGTCCCATTAAAGACTCCAAGGGTGGGAAGCCGCAATGAATGGTTCACAAACAACCCCTTTTCTCTGTGCAACAAATTGGCACATGCACTTGTGATTGTTCATCCTTAGACAAGCTGCACTGTGCCCTTTATGATTGGGATAGGTAATTGCAATATCACATAAATGAGTATTAACCAAGGGGGTCCAGTAGATCAATGTTTTTCAAAGTTGGCAGCTTTAAGATGTTGGTTGGGGAATTCTGGGGGTTGAAGTCCCCATATCTGAAAATTGCCAAGTTTCAAAAAAGAGATCTATGAATTCTATCACTCAGTGCCACAGCAAAAGGATCCAGTCCACTATGTTGTCTTTGAAAGGAAACTTTATATTTCATGAAGGTCTGCAAAATTCTAGAGATCTTTGGTCCCAGATACGCCCAGTGGTGCAATTATGGAATTGGAGTAGGGCTGAAATCCAGCAGGTTCTGACAGGCTGTAGAGAACCGATAGTGGAAGTTTTGAGCAGTTCGGAGAATTGGTAGCAGAAATTTTGAGTAGTTTGGAGAACTGGCAAATACCACCTCTGGCTGGCCCCAGAGTGGGGTGGGAATGGAGATTTTGCAGTATCCTTCCCCTGCCATGCCCACCAAGCCACACCCACCAAACCGCACCATGCCCACCAAGCCATGCCCACAGAACAGGTAGTAAAAAAATTTGGATTTCATCACTGAATTGGAGACCTTGGACTCCACACACTTATGGCTGTCTTGTTTTAGGTAGCTGTTTGGGGATCAATATTGTTTGTGGAAAAGCATAATAGGTTTTGAAAAGTAAAAATATAGCATTTCCCATTTTTCCTGTATTATTGAGTACTTCTAAATTCTTTATTTCTAAGACATGGTTAAGGGGTACATTGGAGGGACAAGAGATTTTTTTCCAAAATGTTTTTGCCATATAAAAGTGGTCAGTCAGTTTACGTAAATTTAGCATTCATTTGAAAGAAATGTTATTTTCCTCTGAAGTAATATATTGAAAATATGGTAACAGCAGGCAAATTATCTTTGAGGGTTGGAGGTCACCCATCCTCTTTATTTACACACATGCCCACAATTTTAACGCTGCAGTTGTGGTCATCATCATAAACTATTTTGATATCCCTCATTCCATGTCCTCACAAATGACCAAATATGCAATTTTTGAATCAGCTTGTGTCTTCCCTGAGTAGAAGTTGTCACTTGTGTTTCTTTGGCTGCTCTAGATCTGAACAGAGACAGCTCGAAGTGCTAAATGCCTGTTGATTAATTTCTTTGGCTTGGAAAATATGAGTACAAATTTCCAAAATATGAATATGGGTGCTTATGAAGCCAAAAAGATACCACCCATATGCAAAACTGATGATTCAACAGCTTCAGGGTTACCATAATGATAATGTTGTAAAATGGCAAATTCCCAAGTCAGCTCAATGAGAACTGGCCATGATAATTGGCCAAGAGATTTAATTGAATAAGAAAAACTAGAACTATAAATGGAAGTTGGAACAGAATGGAGTATTGTGGAAGAGAGCAAGGCTGATGGACTGGAGTAATCATGCTACTGCCATATTTCTTGAAGTCTTCCTGTGATGATTGAATGGGCCCCATTGAAAGGATAAACAATTCTTCTATCATTTTAGAAAGAAAGGTTAGATATAAGATGTTTTCCAGTCGTCTTTCTGTGAAGACTTCATGTAAAAAGTTCCCTCAAAAGAAAATTTCCTTTTCACTTTGTTTTTACTTATCAACCCCAGTGTCTTTCTTTTCCACACACCTAATATTTCTTTCACAGATAATTTTATCCAATTTATTTAACTTTATGATGAGATAATGTTTGCCTTCCCAGTGCATTTTGCCTACAAAACATGGATTTGCATTCTCTTGGTTTCCATGGAACTTAGCTGTATGTAATAAATTAATGGTTGGAATATAATTCTCCAGTGGCATTCCATAACGTATACTTCAGCATAACTGCATTATTAATTCTTGTATAAATTAATATTATGGCATTCAGCTTCGTAGTTGCAATGTAGATATATGCAATGACTTTATTACAGCTGGGAAACACACCTGCAATTTTGCCCAGCAATTTTATTAGAAAAGAATATTTTTATTAAGGTCACTGACCAGAACTGCAAACAAAGACACAGTAAAAATGAAGATAATGTGTAAACAAAAGAAGATAAAATATTACGTAGTGATATTACTTATTTGTGAAATATTACGTATTCGTAGTGAGTTCTTTAATGGATAATAAAAGTCTGCCAAATTTTACGAGCACTATTACAAAATTTAGCTATATTAAAGGAGACTAAATGATACTGATATGACAACAACTGTACATTAAAAGGATTTTGCTCTTGCTGGGAATTTCATCTTAAGTTTTAATACCTCGGGTTCATGTGAACAAGAAAAGCTTATTAACAGAATAACAGATTTGGAAGGGACCTTGGAGGTCTTGTCTGAAATAGTATAGGGCTATGATGCCGAACCTATGGCACCTGTTGCCCCAGTTTAGCTCTGCCGCACATGCATGTATGCCTCCTGCCGGCCAACTGGTCATCGGGTCTCTGCTGTGCATGTGCGGGGGTGGGGCGCGTGCGGGGGGGGCACGTGCGCATGCACAGGGAGTGGTCTGAATGCAGGGGGGGTGCACACATTGCATTTTGGGGGGTTCGCTTCGGGCATTCAGTCCGGAAAAACTTTGTCATCACGGGTATAGGGTTTCCTGCCTGAGCAGGGGTTTGCACTAGAAGACCTTCAATGTCCCTTCCAAATCTGTTATGCTGTTATTCTGTTATTCTAGTCCAATCACCTGCTCAGGTAGAATGGTCATTCAATTCTTCTTTAAAACTTCCAGTGTTAGAGTATTCACAACTTCTGGAGGCAAGTTGTTCCACTGATTAATTATTCTACCTATCAGGAAATTTGTCCTTAGTTCTAGGTTGGCTATTTCTTTGATTAGTTTCCATCCATTGCTCCTTGTCATGCCTTCAGGTGCTTTGGAGACCAGGTTGACCCCCCCTCCTCTTCTTTGTGGCAGCCCCCTAGGTATTGGAACACTGCTATCATGTCACCCTTGGTCCTTCTTTTCATTAAATTACTGTAGACATACCCAATTTCAGCAACCTTCTATATGTTGTAGCCTCCAGTCCCCTAATAATCTTTGTTGCTCTTCTCTGCACTCTTTCTAAAGGCTCAACATCTTTTTTAATATTGTGGCGACTGAAACTTGATGCAGTATTCCAAGTGTGGTCTTACCAAGGCATTATAAAGTGGTATTAACACTTCATGTGATCATGATTCCATCCCAAACACAACTGCAAAATATGCTAGGACAAAATATGGAACAGTATTTAGCTTGGAAACATCTTGTTCATATTGATGTAATTAGTACAGTTTAAGCATTGCCATTGTAAGGTTACACAAAAAGATTTTCCAGAAGCGTTAGTGGTTTTTGGTCTCTTTAAGCAACAGTGAGACTGGTCACTACAGTCTAGACATCTTCAAGGATAGCTGAGCCAACAGATTGGATACTATACCAATTACTTTTTATAGCTTGAGGAAAGAAATAAGATGGGGCCTCTTCACATTTTATACACTACTGGCTGAAAAATAGAAAAGTATTTTTTTCAAAGTATTCTTTCCAAACATTTGATTCAGAAGCATATTTAAAAAATAATCTAAATAAAGTTGTCAGAGATTTGCAGATGGTAAAGACAAAGTAGAGAAAATGAAGGCTGGTTTTAAGGTACATTTGGAATGATGGTAGTAGGATAAATATCAGTAGCTTTGTTTTTGTGTATGTAAAATAGTTGTTTTACTTACAGTTAATTTGACTCATTGTTGCTCTATTTAGAATCTCTTCCCCTTCACATAATTGTCTTTAGACATTTTGTATGGCAAAAGCCAAATATAGAAAACATAGTATAGTAGATTTATATAAATTCAAAGAGTATGAAAATATGTGTGGGTTCATTTATAACCCCCAACAGAGATCAAGTATTCAGAAGAAAGAAGGCTATGAGAAAATGACTCTGGTTTGATAGAGGATTCCATGTAAAGATAATCCATAAAAAGAGATTCAACTGTTATCTCTCCACTATGAAAGTATGGATCAAAGTCAGAAAGAGCTACATTGTACTTGACAAGTACCTGACATGGAAGTTTACCTCTTGTTTAGATGTGAGAGTATATTTCATTCATCATTTTTTTGATGTACTCAATAATGATTCTCACATGTTCTGAGAATTCCAGAGGAAAGACACTGGAATGCACACATGCACAAAATATGGGAAGTAAACAAGGAAAAAAAACTTAATAAAGGAAGAAAAAAAGATGATGAAATGGACATTTATGATAAAATAAATGGTGGGATGAATTTCCTGAGTGCAGTGCAACTTATTGAAAAGGAATAAAGCAGAGAAAAGGGGAGAAGAAATAACATTATATATGAGAGAAATGTACACATGTATTGCAATTCAGATATTAGAATACGAGGGTCTGTTAAGTGCTATCAGACCTATGAGGTGGGCCAGATGAGGAAACATGCACTATAAGAAGTACAGATAATACTCGAGTTACGACTGTAATTGAAGTTGGAATTATGGTCATAAATTGTGGTCATTAAGTAAGTCACCATGTGACTCTACCTGGCTTTACAACCTTTTTAGCAATGGTTGTTAAGCAAATGCATGGTTGTTAAATAAAGACCACAGTCATTAAGCAAACGTAGCAGTCATTAAATAGATCCATTTTATCCAATGAATGCTTTTGCTGAAATGGACTCAAATCCAGAAAAATGGGGGAAAGTGCTAAAAATTTTGGTCCTGTGGCCAAGAGAGACTGGAAACAGTCATAAATGTGAGCCAGCTGCCCAGCACCCAAAATGTGATTATGGGAGGGGGGCAGCCATCAGAACTCCAGAACCAGATCATAAGTATTGTTGCCGGGGTGGGGTGGGGGGAGCTCTGTTGTATCTTTGAATGGCTGCTAAGCAATCAGTCATTAAGCGAGCACTAACCTGTATGGGGTTTTACTATATTGTTATAAGGAATAATAACAAATTTCTGTCAGGGTATGTAGATTTAATAGCTGTAAGCTGATGAGAGGTTGTAAGCGGAGGGAACAAGAAATTGATGCAATGGGAATGAGGTAGCAGGGTTACTGCCACTTTAAGAAGCTGGGTAAGAAGCTGCCTATATAAGGGAAGCCATTAGAGGACGTTCCTTCTCCTCATGTTCTCTCTCGTTGTGTATCTTATTGCTTTCCTTGTGTCAGTAGCTTTATGATAAGGTATTTAACCACATATAAGTCTGTATATATTTAGCTGTAGATAAAAGCACTGTTATTTATCTAAAGGCTCTGTGTGCTGTGTTTTGCTCCTGGGTTTATCTCATAATACTAGTACTCTGACAGTTTCTCTTTCCATCCTTTTTATATCAAAGAGAGTCAAGGTGAGGCAATTGTCTTCCTCACTGCCTCCTGTCTTTGGTAATAGCCAAACCTGACGTTTGGTAATAGCATAGGCACTTAGACTTATATACCGCTTCACGGTGCTTTACAGCCTTCTTTAAGCGGTTTACAGAGCCAGCATATTTCCCTCAACAATCTGGGTCTTCATTTTACCAACCTTGGAAGGATGGAAGGTTGAGTCAACCTTGAGCCGGTCAGGATTGAACTGGTGGCAGTGATCAGAGTTGCCTGCAATGCTACATTCTACTCGCTGCATCACCATGGCTCATTTTAGCAGTGGTCATTAAGCAAAATCACGGCTGTTAAATGAATGCCACAGTCATGAGGCAAATGTGGCAGTCATTAAATCAATCCATTTTTATCCAATAAATATTTTTGATGAAAAGTGGAAACAATCCAGGAAAACAGGAAAACGTGCCAACGCTGCCATAAACTTTTTTCAAGGCTACCTCTGTGCTCCTTTGAGAGTCCATTGCAATGGTGAAATCCTCTGAGGTACGACACTGGTTTGCTGCGCGCACATGCACGGTGTGCACCAAATGCACACTGCATGTGCATGCGCGCGACAAGCACTACCGTACAGTGCAGAAAAAGGAGGCTTAAGAAGGTAAGGAGAACAGCAAGGGGGGGGAGAACAGTTGTGCCGCGTGATTTAGATTTTCTAGAAAGCAGGAAATCCTGATTTCTAGCAAATATAAATTGCACAGCACAGCTGATCGTTGGAAATACTGGTTCAGACGAACCGGTAGCATTTTTTTACTACCAGTTCACCTGAACTGGTAGCTTTTATTACTACCGGTTCACACGACTCGGTGCGAACCAGTAGAATCCCACCACCAATGGTCCATTGGTAAGATTTGACCAATAGGTGAACTGTTCTTAACTTCAGGAATTACGCAGTTCCGGAAAACCTTTGTGTGATTTAGTCCCGTGGGATGCTGTTTGGAAAGCGATGTATGAAACCATCGGGGAAAACGTTATTATTCATGTACACTTGCATGTGGTACATGCACAGTGTTACAAATCGCTTCCAGGGCACTGCTTTTTCCCCAAGGGGTATCCGAAAGATATTCCAACTGCCAGGTTTTGTATCTGGTTCTTTGATTTAGATGAAAGGTTCATGGGGTGTGAAATGGCCTCTATGCTCAAAAGGGAAGTTCAGTGGCATAATTAATATTTTGTCTCCAAGGGCAGTTTAATCTATGCTCACTAAACATGGCCTCAAATGCTGCAGTCTTAGGCTGTTGACAGATGACTGGCCATTTAAAAAAAAAACAAAACCCAATTTGCTGCTTTGCTACTCCTCTTTTGAGAAGCTCTTATCAAAAATGCAGTGGGCTTAGAGTAGCACAGCTGGCCGAGAGCCTCTGTTTTGTTATGTAAGAGAGCAAACACAGGCCCTGTCTCATCAGTGCTTAACATTCTTTGTGATCTGGAGAGATCCAGAGAAGATTAAAGGGGTTACTTTGGCAGTAAGAGAAATGGGGGGGGGTGCATTTAATTGGGCTATGTCAGTGCACGTGAGTGTTATCCTTGTCTCTTTTTTAAAAAGTCTATCAAGAGTTTTTGCCAAGAGTAAAGAGCAGGAGAGGAAGAAAGGTAGCTGCGCCTTGGGCACAGAGCGAGAGAAATTGTGAGCGTTTGTTGCAAAAGTTGAGATTTCTGCAGCTAGGATATCCTCTTTGAATAGGATCCTCTTTGAATCCTCTTTGTCTGCTGCATATAGGGCATCCTTGACTTATGACCACAACTGAGCCCAACATTTTGGTTGCTAAGTGAAACATTTGTTAAGTGAATTTTGCCCCATTTTACCACCTTACTTGCCACAGTTGTTGAGTTAGTAACACAGTTGTTAAGTGAATCTGGCTTCCCCATTGACTTTGCTTGTCACAAATTCCTAAAAGGGGATTACATGACCCTGGGACACTGCAACTGTCATAAATGTGAGTCAGTTGCCAAGTGTCTGAATTTGGATCATGTGACCATGGGGATGCTGCAATTGTCATAAATGTGAAAAACGATCATAAGCCACTTTTTCCAGTCATTCTCTCTCTTTCATCCTGTCTCTTTCTTTCATTCTCTCTCTCTCATCCTCTTTCTGTCTCTCTCTCTCTCACATTCTCTCTTTCATTCTCTCTCTCTCTCTCATTCTCTCTCTCTCTCTCTCATTCTCTTTCTCTTTCATTCTCTCTCTCTCTCATTCTGTCTCTCTCTCTCTCTCATTCTCTTTCTGTCTCTCTCTCTCTCACATTCTCTCTTTCATTCTGTCTCTCTCTCTCTCATTCTCTCTCTCTCTCTCATTCTCTTTCTCTTTCATTCTCTCTCTCTCTCTCATTCTCTCTTTCATTCTCTCATTCTCTCTTTCTCTCTTTCTCTTTCTCTCTCTCATCTCATAGGCCAGCCAGTGACTTGGGGCTGAGAGGAAGTCAAGCATCTCCCTGAGAGACCGAGGTGCGTGAAGCATCAATAGGGTCTGGAAGAAATGGCTGCGAGATCCAGCAAGAGACGAAGCTCGCTCCTGCTCTGGAATATCGAGCAAATCTCCATCCCCCACCCTTCCCTTGCCAGGCGAGGAATGACTGGAAAGGGAGGGCGAGGGGCAGCCACTAGAGGGTTCATCTGGCAGGAAGCTACAGCAGGGGGAAGAAACAGCCCAGGGTTTCTGCCACCCATTGCTTCAGCCTGGCTGTATTGCCACCCTGCCTTGCACCATTACCTCATTCCGGCCGGCGAGGGCTGCGCTGCAAAGTTACAAGTTACACGAATCTTCCTTTACAGCAGAGATTTACAGTCCCACCATGAGCTGCTTGGCCAGTCCCATATTCCAGAGCTCTAGTCACAGAACTGGCCATTGCTCATCCCAGAACAGCTCTTCCACCCAGGTGTGCCATTGACCACCAATGGTCCGCGGACCACCGGTTAGTGACCACTGATCTAGTCCAACCCCCCGACCCCCAAGCAGGAGACTCTACACCACTTCTGACAAATGGTTGTCCAGTCTCTTCTTGAAAGCCTTCAATGATGAAGTTCCCACAACTTCCGAAGGCAAGCTGTTCCATTGGTTGATTGTTCTCACTGTCAGAAAATTTCTCCTTATTTCCAGGTTGAATCTCTCCTTGGGCTCTTATGGGCATTTGGCAAATGGCATGTATTTATGACAATCGCACTGGGGCTCATGTGATCACCGTTTGTAACCATCTCACCAACTTTCAACAAGCAAAATCAATAGGGGAAGTCAGATTTGCTTAATGCCTGCATGATTCAATTAAGACCTGCAGTGACCTGCTTCACTGTGCCAACAAAAGATCATCAATGGGGCAAAACTCACTTAACAACTGCCTTGCTTAGCAACAAAAAAATTGGGCTCAATTATAGTCATAAATCAAGGATTACCTGTATTTGTTTTGACACTTATGCATTTATTTGACTTAGTCCTTGGGCTTTCTTGTAACTTGACTGAAACTGAAAATTCATGTAGAAATAAAATCATTATGGTTACGATGCAGGAAGCTTTTTAAAACACTCCAATTCAAATTATCAGTCGTGTCGGCTAGGGAGCCAGCATAGAAATATAGTGCCAATGTAGCTGAAAATGCTTATCTGCAAAGCATTAAGACCGAGGTTCACAACTTTAATTATTCATGTCATTTGACTTTGGGTCAAAGAATGTGGCAGCTAGTAGAACTGTGTCTTCCCTGGACAAACTTAACTTCTGTCCTACCCATGACTTTTTTCTTCTCAGCTCTCTTCTGGACACCAGAACAGCTTGTTCTGATGAAAAAGAAACACCATAAATAAGTAAAGCAGTAAGAACATGGAGGGTGAAGCACTCTGCACTCAGATGTTATTCTTGCAATAAAGCTTAGAAAACTTTTCAGATGCTGGGCACCACTGTGTGATTTCTGCAGATGACCCCCCTCTGCTAAAAAATGCCCCAAAGGCTATATATAATCATAAGAATCTCATAAGATTTCAGTGACTGCATTTCTGACATCTTTTATAATACGATCTTACATTAAAGGGAAAATGATAATATATCCTTTTTATGTACTAATCGTATTTCAATATGTGATCCTGATTCTTTGTGTCTGAGACAGGATCTCTTAGAGACTCTATCACTGTAGTTGAACTTAACTAAAATTGGTAAACAATGCACTGAAAAATAAGCTAAATTTGTGGAATTCTGAAAAAAATGTTTAAAACAGAATCTTCCCGGATAAATCCCTCAATTTATCATTTGAGGAAGCATGTCAATTTCTGTTTCAGAATAACCGATTTGGAAGGGACCTTGGAGGTCTTCTAATCCAACTTTCTGCTCAAGCAGGAAACCATATACCATTTCAGATAAATGGCTGACCAATCTCTTCTTAAAAGTCTCCAGTGTTGGAGCACCCACAAGTTCTGGAGGCAAGTTGTTCCACTGATTAATTGTTCTAACTGTCGGGAAATTTCTCCTTAGGCCTAGGTTGGCTCTCTCCTTCATTAGTTTCAATTCATTGCTTCTTATCCTGCCTTCAGGTGCTTTGGATAAGGTGACCAGACGTCCCGCTTTTGGCGGGACAGTCCCGCTTTTGAGCAATTTGTCCCGCGTCCCGCGGCGTTTTAAAAAAGTCCCGATTTTTCATTCTGCCTCCTGAATCCCCGCTGATGGCTAGAGGGAAAAAAAACTCTTTAAACTCTTGCCGCGGGGCTTCAAAGGGCCGACCTACAGCTGATCAGTGTTAAAAAAAAAATGAATAGACCCATGCCTGCAAAAATAGAAAAAACAGCCCCTGTTAACAGCTTCCGCTAGGTTAATTAGCTGCAAAAAGCTGCAAAAAGTTCCTGGAGCAGATTTCCCCCCCCCCTAGCTATACTGAAAACAAAGGCGAAAGCGAAACTAAACCTGCAACATGACAAAATGAGGCAGAGAGAGATTTCTTTCTTTTTCTTTTTCTTTTTCCTCACCAAAAAAGGTAGGTACAAAACTGCAAACAATGGGAAATTTTGGGCAAAAGAGGAGAGTTCAAGATTTTAAAACACACAAGAAAAAAAGCTCTATTTAACTAGGGAATTGTAATAATTGAGATACTATTAATAATTGTATATTGTGTTGAAAGCAGAAATGGTTAAGTTGTGGTTTGGAGGAATATATGGGGGAAATTATTTGGTTTATTATTATTGGTAAATATAATTAATTGATTTGTAAGAAATTGGATTGCATGGAAATAATTGGAATATTCATGTTCATATTGATTAATATACAAAAAAGATAGTTATATAACTAATTGATTTATATTAAAATGTTGAATTTGTATTAAACAACTGTATTACATAATTACATAATTAACCAATGTGAGGATGGATATAAAAATAGATGACAATGGGAAGGGGTATAATATAGAATAGAAGGGAAAAATTGAATTTGATTAAGATTAGAGATGAGGATGAAGGGTAATATTGTTTTTTTAAAAAAATAGATGAGGAATAAATATGGCAAAAAGGAAATATAGAAATTGTAAATTTAATTGAAATGACTAAATGATGTTTAAATTTGTGAACCAGCCAAATATTCTGTTCAAAGAAAATACATTGCATGTTTGTATGTGTGTTTCTAATTATTGCTATTTATTCATATTTGTTCTCTTTTATTCTTTAAAGTTTAACAATTCATTCTTAATCTTAATATCTTTATATTTGCTTGGGGTTGGCTTTCTTCCCTTTCATCTTTTTTATTGTACAGCAATCTTTCTCCTCAAACCTACCACCACTCTCTTTTCTTTCCTTCTTACTTTCTCTTCCCCCCACCCTCTTTTTCTCCTCTCTACTTCCTCTTCCTTTCTCCTTCTCCTCCTCTCTTCCTCCCTCTCTTACCCTCACTCCTACTCTAATTTCCATTCCTTCATCCCTCTCTATTGCTGTATCCTTTAATGCATATGGACTACTCAGAGGGCTGAAAAAGTTATTTTTGACTGGTCCTCACACTTTTGACCAGTCCTCGAATTTATGACTGTCCTCACATTTTATATTTTTGCCCTATCTTGTCATCATGGTGAAGAGAAGCAGTTGTGAAATGAGTGACATGGTTGTTAAGAATGCTGCACGGGCATAAATGTGAGGATGGTCATAAGTGTGAGGACCAGTCAAAAGTGCGAGGACCTGTCAGAAATGACTTTTTTCAGCCCTCTGGTTAGTCCTTTTGTGCATATGGACTACTCAGAGGGCTGAAAAAGTTATTTTTGACTGGTCCTCACACTTTTGACCAGTCCTCGAACTTACGACTGTCCTCACATTTTACGTTTTTGCCCTATCTTGTCACCATGGTGAAGAGAAGCAGTTGTGAAATGAGTGACATGGTTGTTAAGAATACTGCACGGGCATAAATGTGAGGATGGTCATAAGTGTGAGGACCAGTCAAAAGTGTGAGGACCTGTCAGAAATGACTTTTCAGCCCTCTGAGTAGTCCCTATACACATAGCCATGGCCACCCGGTCACATGACCAGCTAGCCACACCCACCCAGTCACATGGCCTCCAAGCCACGCCCACACAATAAGTCACGCCCACAATGGTGTCCTTCTTACCAATGTTAAAATCTGTTCACCTTACCCTATACGCATAGCCATGGCCACCCGGTCACATGACCAGCTAGCCACACCCATCCAGTCACATGACCAGCTAGCCACGCCCACCCAGTCACATGACCAGCTAGCCACGCCCACAAAATAAGCCACGCCCACAATGTCCCTCTTTACCAATGTTAAAATCTGGTCACCTTAGCTTTGGAGAATAGGTTAACCCCCTCTTCTTTGTGGCAAACCCTGAGATATTGGAACACTGCTATCAAAACTGCTATATATAGCTGCATCAGTAAGCTAAAACTGATGTGAATAAGTTTTCAATAGCTTACAAACAGAAAATAGTAGATCAAAATCAATTATACTGTTATAGCAGAAGTTCACACATACCACCTCAATGTAGATTTAAAGGAGAAATCTGCAAAAAAATAATAATAATGAAATAAAGTGGGATTAATTCAGAGACCTTGTTATTTTGGTAAAAGCAAATTATATACTAAAAATAGGCAACAGTTATTAGTTTAAAAAGAGTACATCCTACAGATGCAGTATTTAGTAATAAAAATGAAACAGAGAGCGCTATCTTGGAAATCTAGAACATAAAAATGAAATGAGACCAGCACAGCCGGTGAAAACCAACTCTAAAAGTTCCCGCAGTTTTCACCTAATTAAAAGAGCAAATGTTCTCCCTCCCAGATGTCACCGATCACATTGTCCAATGAAAGTAGCTGGCAGGCTAAGGGGGAGGGAGGGGTTCAAGTTTTATATACAAAGGAGGGTTTTTCCTTTTACTTGACATGAGTATACTGTGTGGAAGTCTGGGGGGAGGGGAGGGTTAGGGTGGGTTAGGGAGGTTGGGAAGTTTGGGGTGGGTTGAGGGGGGGAAAAAGGGGTGAAAATGTAATTGTAAAACTTTTGCAATAAAAAAAAAAAGAAAGTAGCTGGCAGGATGCTTGGTCACTCCTCTCTTTCAACTGCCACCTGTTGAGATTACCTTGGTTCCCACAAGAAAACTTTTTGTTTTGACTGTTAGCCAGTGTATCTACTTCCTCCTCCCTTCCCCTCTCTCAGGGATCATGGCAACTATGAGGCAGTGAAAGATGACTTCAGCCAGGTTCGCTTCAGAGTTGATACTAGCACTTTCAATAGTTTACAACATTGAGATAACCTCAGTGACTGCTTTTTTAAAGAATTATTTGGGATATTTGAAATACATACAATATCTATCTAGATAATTTTGTTGGAGGAAGATAGAAAGTAGCTGTTTATTCTTTGATAGACATTAAGATAACCCAAATATTTTTTTAGGTGAGACCTGGGCATACTTGCTGACTAAAGAAAGCAAGAACATATTTCTTTTCTGTTATCTCTTTTGCAGAAGGAGAGAAATAAATGAGAAGATGAATGTTTAAAGCAGGGTTTAATTTGGCACTTGGTTAAAGGACAGCATATACATATATAAATTTAAAATTCAAAATAAGGAGATAGTAAAGGGAATGGGGAACTAAGAAATACATTATTCATTTAAAAACATGAGCAAGTGGCGAAGACTATTAGCTAGTTTGGTCCTGATCAGCTGATTGACTAAATTGCCTTGTGTGTGAAAAGCTACATATCAGAGAAGTGAAAGGTGACACAATTTTCCTGTTAATTGAATTTAAAAACAGAGAAAAAAGAAATCCATCTTGAGCGGATGCAGCCTGGGTATTGATTAAGAGTTTTTTCATCCTTTATATCTCCTTTCAACAGGAAAAAATGTTTTTGTTTGATTATCACAATCCCAACTTCTGATTATGCATTGCTGTTTAAAGTTACTGGTAACAAGCATGTTATAAATGAGGGAATCCCAGAACAAATTATGTGTGGGGGTGGGCTGTCTCTCCAATCTTCCTTTCATTGGTCCATATTCTCCTGAGTCTCTATTCCAAGCAGTTTTTAGTTTGTTACTTCTCTTTAGAGGTTTTCCCACATCATTGTTTGCAACACGGACTTCCTGATTATAATCTGTAGTTCTGCAAGTCTCCAAAATGTAAAAGGAGCAAAAGAGGGGCTACCAGTTCTGGATAGTCCCAAAAGTGCTTTTTCAGGAAGCAACTGGACTTTCTTGTTTTTTCTTTGAAAATGTTTCGCTTCTCATCCAAGAAGCTTCTTCAGAAGCGAAACGTCTTCAAAGAAAAAACAAGAAAGTCCAGTTGTCTCCTGAAAAAGCACCTTTCGGACAACCATGACCCGAATGACTAAGAATCTCTACAGACTTTCAGTTCTAGAGAGCAAAAATATGGGGGCCTACTAGTGGTAATCTGGTACTGCAGCCCAGTCCAGCCCAGCCCAACAGATAACTTCAGGCAATATTTGAAGTATTGCTCCTACAATGTTTTTTTTTTTTTACAAGACAGCCCAGTCTTTCATTTTAAAGATATGTGTCTTTTTTCAAAATTAAAACTCTAAACTATAATACAGACTAAGAAAGAAAAGAAAAAAAAAACCTACCTCATATTTTATACTTACAATAATCACTGGTTTACTAATGAATTCAAGATTATTCTCTCTCTCTCTCTCTCTCTCTCTCATCTATCTATCTATCTATCTATCTATCTATCTATCTATCTATCTATTCTCTATCATCTCTACCTCCATCTCTCTGTCCCATTTGTACACCTGTCCATTTCACATAGTACTCTGGGTGACATGCATAATAAATGAAATATATCAAGATCATTGAAAACCACAATTTAAATTTAAAAAACAACCTTAAAAATAATAAAGAATGATGACAAAGCAGACAAAGAGTATTCAGTTAAGTATCATACAGCATCTAGCAGGCCCCACTTTATCATGGGATACCAAGCCTGTTGGCAAAACTATGTTTTGAGAAGGCTGACAGGGCCTGGGGTCAGCCCCACTTTAGGAGGGAAAGATGTTCCACAGGGCCAGGACAAAACCTTTTCTCCTAGGTCCTGTCTGATGAAACTTTATAGCTGACAGGACTCACAACATAACTCTTGCTGGATATGATGGGATGGATAGATACAGCATAATAGGAACAATTAACAAAAGTTAAGAGCCAGTTTACTGTAGTGCAGTGGTAGGTTGCTCCCGATTCGGTCCGGCTCTATAGAACTGGTAGTAAAACCAGAGGGATGCTCTGCCCACCTGCCATGACATCATCATGGGTGATCTGTGCATGCGCAGAAGCTTCTGTGCATGCACAGAAGAGCACGCACGCAGTCCCATTGCGAACTGGTAGTAAAGGTAAGTAGAACCCACCCATGCTGTAGAGGTGAAGGTGCTGGTCTAGAAACCAGGAAATTGTGAGTTTCCTAGCTTCTAATCTGATGCCTTAACCATTAGAGGACCTAACTGGTTTATTGAAAATTCTAGCTCTCTAGGCTGTTTGAAATAACCCAGAAATATCCACTTTAAAAATATTCTTGAGCTTTTGACAAAGATATATTATAGGATGCAATTCTGTTATGGAATCCATAAGGTAAGAAAGCAAATAAGTTGCCTTTGCAGCAGCCAAAGTGTCTGGTCCATATTGATCCATATTTCTCAATATCAATAATGATTAGTGTTTGTCTCCAGCACTGGGGGAACAATAGACATTAAGATTTTCCATAGCAATGAAGCAAATAGGAAAAATTATGTGGGGCTCTTTATCTGTACTGGAGTTCTCTTTGAGTATACATTTGATGAATTGAAAGTTCAATTTCATATGTGGCTATTCTGAAATAAGCCTCATTCCATATAATGGACCTTCTATCCATCTGTCCTTTGTAAACTGGATAATTAATCTTTACAAATAACCTCAAATTTCAGTGGCACAGTCACACAAGTTTTGGTGTTGTTTGACACAAAGTTCAAGAATTGAAGGAGCTTTCTCCTAGGGATTTCCATCTTTTGGTAAATGTAATGTCAATGTTCTATATGTTTTATTTGAATAAAATAACTTAAAAAGCAATATATTAGGTACCAATTAAAAAACACCTGGTCAAGAGGAACATGTATGTAACAATTCCACATCTCAACTTTCCTTACATCTTTCCAACCTTGTCAAATTATACAAGAGTGGGTTTTACATGTCTAATGAAGTACAGCTCAAGAGATTAGGAACAAAGCAGTTGTGTTGAATGAACCTGCACTTCAGATATGAGAGTGCAGGCCTGTTGCTTATCCACAAATAGGTTCTGTCAGTTTCAGCTTTTTATCTTGGATGTTCCTAAAGGAATCTGGATTAGCATAATGAGGATGGAGATGAATCCATCTCATTATGATTTTAAAGTTTTTTCAGCACTGAAGTAATATATTCTGTTGTTGAACTCAGGGTCTCAAACCTCTTTAACCCTGGAAATATTTTGTTTAAGTTATAATGTGGCATAATTCGATTCTGCATCTTGTTTTATATATAATAAATGGGGAGAAGAAAAAGGTACAACAATTATGGAATACTGAGCATAATAGACTCTATGTTATACCAAACCCAGTAGAACTTGTCTTGATAAATTGTAATCAAGTTTTTGTTTTCTACCTCCTCAAGTTAGAGAGTTGCACTAATTACAGCATATTTCACATTAATTCAGGACAGCTGATATAGTTTTCTCTTTCTTATACTGTTGCTATCCGGATACTACTGTAGAGTATGACAAGATTTTAAAAAAAGAGGAAAAGAAAAATGCAGCATATTACAAAGGTGCTCAGCCACGGTTTTTCTTCCTGTGGGTTGGATGTTCACAAAGCTTAGAAAGCAAAAATTAGATCTATACATTGCACTAAATCATAGATGCAACTTCTTTGGTTCTATGCACTTAGTTATTTTAATTTATAATCAAGGGGTATGGTATAGTATATGTATTCAAACATTTTAATGGTTTAAAGAAACCAATTTAGCTTGTTCAAGAAACAAAATTTAAACAATTATGGTCAAGTGCAATGTGTACACATAACATTGTCAGTGTCTCAGATCATCACCTAGTCTGTTAAGTAGCATTACCAGATGTGGGCTACAAAACTCTGGATGACTTTCAGATGGTTGAAAAACCATAGAGTTTTCTTTATTTCTGTGCTACCGTCTACTGGTTGTCTGGATGTTTGAATTCCAGATGTACTGGTTCCACTAAACATTCCTATGTGCATACTATAAACAGGTCTCCATGCCAGCAAGAAGAAAAGGATAGTGATGTTAAAAAGAGAATCTACTTGCTTTTATTTAGTTTGCCTTTGTAAATTAACTATGTGGCAAATTTAAGTAAGTGCGCAGGGCCACCTTCCTAAATAAACTAGTTTGTTTTAATGTCCTTAAAAACTCATTAAGTTGTCATAGAAATTAATTGTCATAGGAATTAATTATTATGATGCAAATTATTATGCTGATTTGCTACTGGAGACCTAAAAAATTGAACCTATTTCACATAAAACCTATGTATGTTGTAGCCCATGTTGTAACGATATGTGAGTTCTGGTGGCACAGATGTTAAAGTGCAGTACTGCTGTTCCGATTCAGTCTTAGCAAGTAATGATAAGCCATAAGTTTGTTCGCGAGTACAACAAACCCCTTTTCAAACAGAGTAGGAACAGTCTTTTATTCATGTGGATAAACAAAAATCAAATGTCATTAGCTCCAACAGACCTGGCCAAGAAATCTGAATTGCTTGCTGAATCCTAAAAGTGAATGGTTACATGACAACCGGCCACTTCCAAAACCCTCCTATTTATTTCTCAGCCAGAGAGGGCTGGCTATCATCTGTGTCTGCCTCTCCTTGAGAGCTGGCTTATTGCTTTCCTTTGCTCTCCTCTCCTTTCCTCTCTATGCATATGCACATCTGAGATGGGTCCAATCTGTTTCTCCCACTCACTCAGCTCAGCCCCAAAGACAGCTGCCTCTCCACCTGGGGGAGGATGGAAGATCCTGGTTCTGCCTCTGTCTCTGATGCTGTTTCCTTATCAGAGCCTCCCAAAGGCTCCGAAGCTGGCCCAGGCTCTCCCTCCATCTCCTCCTTGTCTTACTCTGCTGCTAGGTCTGCTGGCAGCCGACAGGCCACAACAACTGCAAGCAAACTCTGCCTACAACCTGGAGTTTGATCCTGATGGGGTTGATCCAAGGTTGATTCAGACTTCATTCTTCCAAAGTCAGTAAAATGAGTACCCAGATAGTTGGGGACAATATACTGACTCTGTAAATTGCTTACAGAGGGCTGTAGAGCACTATGGGCTGGTATATATAAGCCAAAATTCTATTACTATTGCTATATAACTGCAATAGAATTTTGAATGAATTTCTGCAAATGGATTCACAATGAATATTTACTATTTCTTGCTGAAATCAATAGATCTAAATATGTGTAATTTTGGAGGGCTCATATTCCTTCTTCTGCTATTAATAGCAGTGGTGAAATCTAAAATTTGTTACTACCGGTTCTGTGGACGTGGCTTGGGGGGGGGGTAATGTGACTGGGTGGGCATGGCCAATTTCTTTTTTTACTTTTAAAACCATTTTTTACATGTAAAACCATGTAAAAAATGCTTTCAAAAGGCTCTGACGATCCCAGCTGAGTTGCCTGATCGGCAGGCAACTCAGCTGGGATCATCAGAGCTTGGATTGTCAGAGCTTTTAAAAGAAAAAGCTGGAATCGTCAGAGCTTGGATCGTCAGAGGCATTTAAAAGAAAAAAAGCCTCTAATGATTGCCCGGCTCAGCTGGGCATAGGGGGCGAGGGCAGGGATTTTTGCTACCGATTCTCTGAACTGCCCAACGCCATCGCTACCTACTCGCCTGAGCCGGTCCGAACTGGGAGCATTTCATCCCTGATTAATAGCTGCTGCATTGATTTTTATTCATCTTACCTTGCAGCTATACATCTGCTTATTGTAATTCAAAATAGAGCATACATAGTGAAATCCAAGGAAACAACACAAAAGTTCATTTAAAAATTGAGATATATTATGTAAGTAATATATTTTGATGAATGTATAATTCATTTTAATTATATAAAAGACATTTTCCTCTTCAGTGGCATTCATTTTCTTCTATGACCCTATAATACAGGAAGGCAATTTTCTTCTTCTTCTTCTTCTTTTTTTTTTTTTGCAAAGCTTTTCTATTATTTGTAATAGCCACTTTTCTTTGTGCTTTTTTTGTAAGAGATAATTGATTTTAAAATTGCTGAATTAAAATATTCAGGTTGGTTACATTAGACATCTGTGATACAGCTTAATGTGACTTAATGCAAATTTGAAAGAAGTGGGATTTTACAGCTTTAAAGGAAGATTGATTCACCAAATCATAATGAAAAAAAACATTAAATTTTGAGTGGTGAAGTACTAGTTTGTGATCTTCAACTAGAGACTTTCTGATTGATCTAAACTATGGAGGATTATATAAAAATGTCTGGCCCCTACAAATATGGTTGTTCTTTTCAGTTAATTCATTTTTATAACTTGTCTGGTTTCAAAATCAAAGCAAGGCCAGACTTTTGGATATCAAGATGAAATATCAGGGCTATAGGGTAGACCTGGAGTGGGGGGGGGGGGGGAGGGAAGTAGAGGGAAAGTCTATGAGAAGGCTTTGGAAAATTCTTCCATATTGCTGGAATGGATGTTCAAGAGGTCTCCAGAAACTGAGTTCAACTTTATGTCTTTTTTCACTCCTTTTTATCTCTTTTATACTTTTACACCTACCAACTTTAACAATCTTCTTACGGAAAAACATCCAAGATAGAGCTATGTTGAATGATAAAAAGACAGGTTCTAGCAAAAACAGATGCTATGTTGTTCAAGGCAAAAAACTAGCAAGGTGGATGGCTATTGAGATTTTAAGAGCAAAGTAGAAATAATATTTAAAAATCTATGCCTGATATATATATATATCAGTGACAATGCCTTTTTACCTGAAAAGGATCAGGAAGAGATATCTCCTTCTAACTTGATCAGCCTTAGGAAAGACACTGAAATAGGATCTGGAGGCGGATCATCAAGCAAGATCCAGAAGTTTCTTGACAGACTTGAACACTGGGCCCAATCAAAAAATATGCAATTCAGTGCTGAGAAAAGTAAGGTTTTACACTTAGGCAGACCCACCCACCCTAAATGCACAGGTATAGAATAGAAATACCAATAGCACTTAGACTTATATACTGCTTTATAGCCCTCTCTAAATGGTTTACAGAGTCAGCCTATTGCCCTCAACAATCTGGGCCCTGATTTTACTGACCTTGTAAGGATCGAAGGCTGAGTCAACCTTGAGCCTGGTGAGATTTGAACTGCCAAATTGCAGACAGCCGGCAGTCAGCAGAAGTAGCTTTCAGTACTGCATTCTAACCATTGCACCACCATGGCTCATACAGTGGTATGTGGTATGTGATTCAATAACAGTTTAAATTAAATTAAATTAAATTAAAATTAATTCAATTAAATTTAAAATTTAATAATTTAGTTAAAAAATTAATGGAATAACATTTTGTAAAGCAAGACACCAACTTCAAGCACAACTGTTATGTAGACCACATAAATTTACAGGGTATTTTGGAGAAATAAAATGGGTCAATGGCCATTGTGTGATTGGCGATGCCCTACTGTGAGACTATGCATAACATCCTGTCAAAATTTCAGATGTGATCCAAAAACTTGGGGATCTCTGGTTTAGAGCTTTAAAACAAAAACAACAAACCACACAGAAATGAAGAACTAACTTATAGCTGTGCTGAACATTTGATTTGATCCTCACTTTTAATTTTTAATTCATACTTTTAGACCATGTTGGTCTTTAGATCATTCTTACTTCCCCAAGGGACATGCTTCCCTGAATTTTATGAAACAGATCTTGGTTTAAAATTTGTATTTTAAAATGACTATTTTATAGAGAAATGCATTCAATTGAAATGCAAATGTACATAGATTTTAAAAAAAGAAATATTTCACAGTCTTATTTAGAAATGAGGCTGAATGTACTGTATTTATGACTGAGCATACAATATGCACACTGAAATATACCAGAAAGGAGACTAAGCTATCAATTTCTGATGGAAAATAGTGCCATATGATCAAACTGGGTATTTTGACAGGCATCTTGGTAACAAGATTTTGCACCACTGGAGGTCTATAGATTGTTTTTAATGATGCTACCTTACAGATCCTTACTAGTCTGGTTTGGACTATAACTGAGGCCATATTAACATTCACTAATAAGACTGCCAAAACAGTCTTTAGTTCTACTATTTATCCGTGTTAGAGATTTTTCCATATTGCATGTGGACTTTCCATTATTAGCAAATGGAAATAAGATAGACAAATTGCATGTCACCTGTATAAAAGTGACATCTCAATTTATACCATTTAAGTTTCTAAACCAAAAATCAGACTGAGTGCAGCCTTTATACTTTCATATAAATGAATTAGTTTTATTTTTCTGTTATTAAAAAAATAAACAATTGGTGGTATATGTTCTGCAAACTCTATCTTCCACTACTGATCAGATTTCCAAACCATAGCAGAAATACTAGTCAGTCCTGGTGGATCCCTAAAATACACAAAAGTCCATATCCTCACCCATCCAGGCACATGCATTATAATAAAGGGCATGTTGCCAAAAGTTATAGTGTAAATCATTTTCCTTAGAAAAATAAAACCGTGTAATAAAGTTGTATTTCACCAGATCTAATTTTCCCTAGTGAATGATTAGAATATTAAAGGAGGTTTAAGATATGCTAAATTATCATTCCAGCACATTTAGCAAACCCTGTTTTGATGAGTTTTGAATACTGGAAAATTTTTATAAATGCTATTTGCATTAACCTTATGGCTAGCATATTTTAAGCAGGACTCGTGTTACATGTTTAATTACAAAATAATGTCAATTCACAGGGTTGTTAAGATACAGAAGAGTACCTTAACCTGGCACACAGTTACGTTGCTTACATCGTTGTGCATCTTTCAAGGCTGACTTAAACTGTTGGACTATTTAGAAAGTTATTCATAATTTATTATTTGGGGCAGGCTGGTCAACTTTTATGGGACCTGCATTCAGATGTTGAAGTCATTCCAGGAGCACAAAAATAGGCAGGAAGAATGGGCAGAGCTAAAAATGGAGATGCTAATTATTATTATGATAATCAATTTCCAGTGCTATGGTTATCATTATTCCCCATTTCCTCCACATTCTTATTATTGTTGTTTGTTGCACAGTCAGCAGATGCTCAGATTGGATATGGCATTTTTACCTGCCCATCTAATCCTTCTCAAGGATCTGAGATGGACCGATGTGGATGTATCATCTCAGGATATAAATTGTTCTGAATAAAGCTGCCTTTTGCAATTGACTGAATTTGTCAATGTCAATAGTATTCAAGCGATCCTCCAGTTGTTTTGGGATTGCACTTGAGGCTCCTTTTACTATTGGAACTACCTTTGCTTTCTTTTGCCACAGTTGTTCTATTTCCATTTGCAGTCCTTTGTATTTTGGCATCTTCTCCAGTTCTTTTTCTTCTGTTCTGCTGTCTCCAGGTACTGCAACACTCACTAGCCAGCCTTTTTTGTCTTTCTTATTGACAATTGTTGAGTCTGATGTGTTATGTGGCAGTTGCCTGTCTGCTTGAATTCTAAAGCCCCGAATACTTTAGCCTTTTTTCCCCTATTACTTGTCTATTTTATGGTCCCACCAGTTCTTTTACAAATTATTATTATCAGTGCCATCACTAGGATAATAATTATAACCATTTCTGCTTATAATTTATTAGTAGTATGGTCATCATTTTTAGAATTAGTATTAATTCTACCCATCTCCTTCCACGTATGACTGTAACTTTGTTGCTTGTATCCTTACAATTTATATTGATGTTGTTTCCCGATTGCTTATTTGTACCCTATGACTACCATTAAATGTTATACCTTATGATTCTTGATGAACGTATCTTTTCTTTTATGTACACGGAGAGTGTATGCACCAAGACAAATTCCTTATGTGTCCAATCACACTTGGCCAATAAAAAATTCTATTCTATTCTATTCTATTCTATTCTATTCTATTCTATTCTATTCTATTCATATGACTAATGCTGCCTTTAAAATAACTGACAATGTAGCTTGATGCCTGTCTACCTATAGCAGTTCCTGTCTGCAATGTAGGTCTACATAGCTTGTTAAAGGAAAAGAAGAAATGGAAACAACTTCCAAACAAGACATTTTTGTTTTAGGGTTTGTTTGTTTGTTTATTTAGTTTATTGATAGGGGGAGGAGGGGCTTTTATATACATTTTTAGTGGTTGTTCCAAAATATACATTTATCATTTGCTGATAAGATTCCTCAATCTATATTACCAGATCAGTAAGTCCCATTAAATTCATAAGGAGTTATGTACTGCTAATTATGTATAACACCTTTTCCAGTCTGAGAGCTTACAAATGTACTGGATTTCAACTCCTAGATGTTTATACATGTTCTAATTGTAAACGTACAGCGATCAGAACATGTTCCAGGAACATTTAGAAGGACATCAAGCATTAGAGGCTCACAAAACACGAACTGCAAGAATGAAACTATGCCTGGCATTATTGAAACAATTATTGACTAAAATTAAATCATGCCAGTGGTAAATTAATTTGCTCTCATAAATTGCCCTAAATGGCCAAGATAAAAGAAAGACCTATGACAAACAAGAAATAAGTAAGTGATGTGGAATATATATGTAATAAAAGATATCTGTTCAATGTCATTAACCTATAGAATGAGCATTCTTGGAGACAACACAGTAGCCTTTTACAATGAAGTGATACCCAGCCTGGTTCAAAATACAATTCCATGGAAGTCCCTCTCATTTACTGAAAACATAAAAAGTAAATGTATTTGAATATTTGTTTTAAAAGTAAATATTTACTTGTCCACAGAGGAGTGTCTCAAGCATAACAGAAACACAAAGGAGAGTTACTGAAAGGAAAACAATTTAGTGCCTGTTTCCTTTTGGTATGTTTTCTAAGGACATAAATATAAAAAGTGTGTATATGGGAGGGATGGAGGAACCAAAAGAGTAAAGCTCAGCATTTATCTTAGTAGGACTGAAAGGCACTTCAACTGGATGGGTTTTTTGCTCCCCAGCCACTTAAGGCAAAAATCGATCTGCAATTGCCTTTACTGCTGCTGGCCTCGAAAATCAGGGACCCTCCTGAAAACAACACCAACCAATCATCCAGTTCCTTCAACTAACTAATAGGAGAAAGAAAGAAAAAAAGTGAGAGAGTAATTTCTCCACATTGCCCAGCTATGCCAGGTCCTGAGAAATGAAAATAATGGCAAGAGAAAAAGAAATCGTTACTGGTTCTTTCCACTCCCTATTGCTATGATGGAGACCCATGTTTGAGATAATGGTTTGTAAAAACAAGGAAGCATTCAAGCAATCTACTCACTATTTGGGATACCACACACAAAATTCTGAATAAAACTTTAAGAGAAGCACCGAATTATCAATCTAGCTAAGCATGGTTGCATGCTAAAGTAAGACAAAGAGGAGAGATGTCTCAAACAATGGAGACAATCTTCAATAAAATTCCCTTAAACCATTGTCAGGATGGAGCCAAGGGACTCTGGCTATTCACAGATTGTACAAAGAAGTTCACACAGAAAAAAAGAATAGAACTGTAGGAAGTTAGCACCCACCCCCTCCTAGAAAAATGTAATATTCTAGGAAATATTAAAAAGGTAGAATATTATATCTCCCTGGATGAGAAATGGAGAAACATGTTTTTAGGCAGGAAGCAGACTCACTCTTAATAGCCCACACACTCTCAATAGCCCACAGCAGATGTCAGCACTTAAGGGATAAAGAAATAGCTAGGTCTATTCATAAGCAAATGCTCTCACCCAAGATCCAACAAAGATAGGATTAGCCCTCTATCCATCTAGCAACAGAACTCACCACATGGCCCCTGGGGAGATTGCATCACCCAGCAAGGCTCAACCAAGCCTCGGACTCAGAAGACAACCTACAAGAAGTTACCCCTGCATGGTCCCATCAGAGTCTGACAACCAATCAGAATACAAGCTCAAATTCAAAGCCCAACAAAGGGTAGAAATCTCTCTCTTTCTCTCATCCATGTGCCTTTTTGCCCAGGACCTCAAAATCATGTGGCCCTCTCCACCATTAAACCATCTTTTCAAGCAGTCTCCATGTTTCCAGTGTCTTTCTCCCCTCTTGGAACTGAACCCCAGATGGACATTTCTTCCAACAGAACTAAAGAAGGCCCTGCTTATTTCCCCCTTCCTTTTGGCAAGGGACTAGCTGATGCACAAGGTGAGCCTACTTAGATACATGTCCAGCACCTGCTTCAAATAAAATGACTCACTTAAGCCCCGAAGCAGAGCAAGGTAAGAAGGAGCTTCCCACAAGCCCCAGTGTAGCAACAGAAAAGAGCTAGAAGAAAAGCTCTTCAAATAAACTCATGACATCTGATCAAGAAATTCTAAACTAAATAAATCTGCTGAACAGGAGGTGTTCCATTCAGGATCTTTAATCTGTATTTCTATAAGCAATCGTAACTTTAAACTGGAAATACTGGCATCACACCATTTTCTCTCCTCAGGGAAAATCTGTTTTCTACATCCTAGAAAAGGTAGATAACAACCATCAGCAAACACTCCCCTCTTTGCCCCTCCACAAATAGTGAACCCTCACTTTTACCCTCCTTTTAAGAAAAAAAAAACTTCAAATGAAACTGCAGTTGTGAATAACAACATTTGAATGATAGAAAGATGATTGCTATTACGAACAATATACTTCCTTCTTGCACTTTGCATAGTATAATATTTCCACATAGCCATGAAGATCAATTAAATAAAAACCTGCATTTGTTTAAATAAAAGAATATCAGAGCCAAAGCTGACAAAAATAGGATTAAAAGTATTTATAATCAGAAATTTGGATTAAAATCTATTTTATTATTACATTCTGAAAAAAAATGCTGATTGATCATTAGATATGTCCAATGTGCATTCGTGGAATAAATGAATGTGCCTAAATGCACTATATCTTACAGTTAGAGGACAGCAGAAAGCTACACTTTTTTTGTAATTTTTTACTGCCATCTAACAATCATGGAGACTTTTACATTCCAGATTTGCTAGCTCTGATGTGTCCTGAATATGTGGAGGCACTAGCAACAGGGAACAACACCAGAAAGCTATTAATTTTAACAGTTTGATGGCCCATTGTATGACTAAAGCTTGAACTAGATGGATCTTTGGTCTAAAACAATAGGGTTGCACCTATGTAAAAAGACCCTCTTTGCATGCTTATATATGGAAGGCATATTGTGCTTTGTCCTTGTCTAATCTGAGCAATCATGTTGCCTACTCCTCCAATGTGGCCAATGCCCCCAGCCAACCTACTATGTGGGATGAAAATCTTTGCTACACACACTGCCTTGGAAGAAAATTGCATTAAATTGATTGGAACTTGCTGAATAGATAGGTGCATCCTAGGTGATCAAGCAGTATTCACAACCACACACATTCAGTCCACCTTACATTATCCACAACTGGCCCAGGTCCCACCAGAGAGCAGTCATCAATGTGCGATTTAGTCACTGTTTATATATTTCTTGGGGGTGCTCAAATTGCTTTACTACCCTAATCAGAATTGCACATTTCCACATGCAGGATGTATTAAAGGTTAAGTCACATCATTTGCTTCATTAACTATTTTAATATTTGATTAAGAAATAATATATGAATAAATGAATATTATCCCACTGATGTAGCACATTTGCTACAAGTGGTTTGTATCTGCATAGTCAGTAATAGTTGCTATAGTTACAAGGCAATTTTTCCCTCTGTAAATTATCTGAGGAAGGAATGAGTGAATGTGTCCAATATAAACTAAGTAAAAATGAAGTAGCCTTTTTAAAATCCTGATGATATTCAGTTTGGCATGACTGGCAGGTTATTATTTATGATTATACAAAACTGTCACTGCTCCAACTGGCAGCAGATCTTTTTGGGTGTCAGGTGTGTGTTGTTGGCCTTCCTCAGTTTGCTGCTTGACACATGGAAATCAACAATGCCAGGAACTGAAGACAGGAGTTTTGAGTATATGTGAGCCAACGTTGACTTTACCTGCTCCAGGAAAAAATAATAAAAGATGTCTGTATCTCTATAATTGTAGGGCTAGTGATTTCTGAAAAAGCTGTATGTCTGTGTTAAAATAAAAGTATGTTTCGACTCCCAGTGAGTATAAAACACAGACAGGCAGTTGTTGACATCTGGCTGTGTCATAGTTCAGGTATTTCCTCCTTTTGTTGGTAAAATATATACTTTCATTTTGTAACAAAAATTTAACCCACCTCATCAATTCTAAAGAAACGCAAAAGTATTATAAGGATAGTGTTTTGCAATGTATGCAGTATTATATGCTAGTACAGGAAAAACCACTGAGGCAGAGAGAGAGAGTTTGCTGTAAACTGGTTATAGCAAATGTCTAACTTCTTTTAAATAGTGCTTGTGTTGAATAACTAAGTGGCATTCAATAGGACTTGTGACATAGTATGGGCAAATGCTTGCCATCTTGAGGTGTTTTTAGTAATATAGCTCTTGCAAAGGCATTCCAGTAATTACTTGATTCAATCCTTTCACTTTGTTGATTGTTTCCCCTTTTTTAAAATTCCCCTTAACCTTGAGAAATGTAGTTATTTTTTCTTGTTTGTCATCTGCTTACATCAATTTGTGGTTGTTGATTATCACTGCAAGAAAACAGCTAGCCTTTATTCCGTGAGACATTGTTGGCATCTCAAGGACACACCAAGCAGATGTCCTAGCATGGCTGGCTATTTCCCATAACAAAATGAAGAGAAGTGATAGGTGGACATATTGGATTGTGGGTGGCCCATAGAGAAAAGGGGGAATTAACTAGGCTTGCTTTTGCACAGGAAACCTAGAGCTGGTTTCGCTCCTTCTGTGCCAATGTGGTTTATTCAGTAAAGTTTTATACTTGGTAAATTAATGTCAACTGTCTAGTTAGCGAATCCAGAAAAAAAAACTCCTGGGACATTATTTTACCAAGACTATAAAACTTTACTGAATAAACCACATTGCCACAGAAGGAGGGAAACCAGCTCTGGGTTTCCCATGCAAAAGCAAATATAGTTAATTTCTCCCTTTCCCTACCAGCCACCCACAGTCCAATACATCCACCTATCACTTCTGTTCATTTTATTATGGGAAACAGCCAGCCACTCTGGGACATCTGCTTGGTGCGTCCTTGAGATGCCAGCAATGTCTCACGGAAGCCAACAGTTACTTGGATATCATTCTCCCACCCTTGCATTCCATACCCCTCCCCCACCCCGCTATTGTCAAGCTGTGAGCAAAATGTAAGTGTAGGTAAAAGTGCGAGTCAGTCTTGACAATTTGGCCCTTGACTGATTGGTTCTTTTTGTGGTGCCTTGACAGTCTTATCCAACTCCAAAACCATAACATGAAAGTTTATCTTCTTTGACTCACTTTCTTACTGGCAAGCCATATGTATATCACAAGACTATTACCTTACATATTCTATTTTAAGTTTATCATTGTCATCTTCTCTAGGATTAAGTCCTCTTTTCTGTTTTATCCTGCTTTATTTTTAAATCCCCCCTCAATAAAATTATCTGCTGTATTCATTATGTTCACTAAACATAGAGATTTACATTACCTTTGTACCTTAATATTTAGCTTTGGCCCAGATTTTTCACTTTTTATTTTTATGTTCATAATGATCTCTTCTAAACCTTATTTATATTCAGCTAGCAAAGTAGTTTTGTCTGCATATCTAAATGTTGACCTTTGCTTTTGATTTTAGTGTCAGCTTTACCAATCTGTTTATAATCAAGCCAAATAGAGGATAATGTATGTAACTTCCAAACTAAAATCAATAGGGAGAGTTCATCCCAGCTGAGGGATCATAAAACGAGGCACGAATCTACAAGAGCTATGGGAAGGAAATATTTGCTGAATAATGTTATCCGGGGTTTCAATGGATTAATGAGATAAGAGTTCCAGGGAAAGTTTCCAGTAGTCAAGGCCAATAACCGAAAATCCTTAACCCAAAGAAACAGCTGACACTGGTCACTTGAAATGTTTTGCTGACTTCCATTTTGGGTAGAAGGAGAACACTGTGCATGAAACTGCAATATGGAATATTAATAATTGTTTGAATTGTGACTGCCTGCATTCCAAGCAGTGAAGAATCAATGATATTAGTAGTTTGTATTGTTTGTATCAATGTATTGTAGTTTGTGATCAACATACAAAAGGAATTGGTTTTGCGGTCAAATAACTGTTGTTTTTCAAACTATTTTGAGTCAACTTGCTATGCTAGATATCATTCAAATGCATTTGGTCACTCTTTACCCACGCATGGCTCGCAAGCGAACTGGTAGCAAAGGTAAATGAAATCCACCACTGGTCAAGGCAATTATGTAATTTTTAGTTTGCTTTTAATCTACATATTGGAGTAATTGTATGCCTCCCAAATTCTTCTTGAAGTTGGACAACCTTAAGAAATTCAATAAATCAATAAAAAAATATGTGAAATTGGATTAATTCTGTTCTCCAAGCCATATTGGACTCCAATAAAGGAGAATATTTGTAGCTCAGAGAGCACCAAGGACTCCTCATATTGGATTCCTTACTACACTGTGATGTCATCATTGCATCGTTGTTGCAGAAGACTTGAATGCTAATGGGGCAAACTGGCAAGGGTGATAGAATATACTTAGAAATGTTACACAGGGAGCACCGAATGATAATGGCTTGTGTCTGTCATCGTTTGCAGCAGAAAATTGGCTAACCGTTGGAAACAGCATATTCTAACACCAAATTGTGTACTGTGCCCTGAATAGAAAAGGTGACCCAGTTCTGTAATACTTCATACTACCCAACCAATTTAACAATATCCTTTAACAATAGTATTGATATATTGCAGTTTGTACTGTGTGACTGTGCAGCTCTGATGAAAAAGACTCACCTAGAGGAATGGCCTTAACTTGCTGATTCTGTCTTCAAGCAATAATTAAAATTTGCTTTCATTCAATAATTAAAATCCTTGCAGAATCAGAAAGTACTGAGGAAGCAGTAGGACAACTGTAAAGCAAATCTCAAGTCTCTTTGCCCTGTTCCCCATAAATGCATTCAGGTCTGGAATCCAATGGACGTTTGCACATGTCTCATCACTGGAAAAGTAGCATATTAGTTGATGCATCCCAATTCTGTAGTAGCACTAGTAGTAGCAATGACTGACATACAGTAGTCAAATTTTGGTGTGCATACTAATGTTAGGCTTTCACCATGAGCACCAGATGAGTGAACCAAAAGTGGTGGCTGTCAGCATCTCAGAACTGACATAGAAAAGGGAGGAAAAGCCTGAACTTTTGCCTGCTAAATCCCTTTGAAGATTCGGTCTCCTCGGAGATGGGGAGGGGGGGAGACATTCCTGTGACCTGACGAAGAAAGGAATCAGGAAAGTGACTTGGAAGATAGCCAATGAGAAGCAGAGAATTGGGGATCAGAAAGGGAGGGATTGGGGGGCAAAGGTCAGTACTGACCACGATGAGTCAGGATCAGATTGCTGTGCTCGAATAAAGAGAAAATTTCCTTAAAGATCGGCAGTTTGGAAGTTCATTTATTTTGAGATAGCATCAAAACCTGACAGTGGCACCAGTTTACTTTTTCACTTCAGCTGTGAGGCAGAACATTTGTTGCTTATTCAACAATTTGATTTAAAGAAAAATGTCTCCTTACCAAAAATGGCCCTCTATTACTATTGCAGCTTTTCAGTGCATTTTGGGAAGGAATAAAGCCAATTTCTTTAATCTGGTTTTTAATATAGGTTACTATATTTTAGAAAATATTGTTACATTTTTGTTGCTAATTTTGTACCTGCAGAAATGCCCTGCCCTATGCAAATGAAGACTTTCTGCATATTCTCAACATATTGAGTTGGATGAAATGATTGCAGATCGCCTTCAAGTTGCTTTGAAGGTGACAAGAATGTGTGGAAGCAATTATGGTGTGCAAATCAGTGGTGGGTTGCCCCCGGTTCGCACTGGTACTATAGAACTGGTAATAAAACTGGCAGGAGGCTCTGCCCACTGACCCCAATGTCATTAGAACGCTTCTGTGCATGCAGAAGAGCGCGCGTCCCCGTTGCAAACCAGTAGTAAAGATAAATAGAACTCACCCCTCGTGCAAATGCCTTAAAATGTCTTCCACCTATTTTACCGAAAATGAAAACTACTTCCTTGCGATGTAATCCACGCTAGTCGCTGTGACGATATGCATGAATATCAAACTCTGGTAGGGAAAATCACCAGACTATTTTCAAGAGGTAGGACATTACATTAGCATTTGTAATATGGCTTTCCTTTGGTTAATAGGTAGTGTTTGCTACTTGTGATGCTTTATGGAGAGAAAAAAAAATCTGTCGCTCCATAAATAATAAAAGTAAATGGAAGCAGTTAATGTATATAATGTTTGCACCATGGCAGAATGTTTGCATCAAAGCAGAGTTCTCCTTAGTGTATTAAGATTAATTTATGATTAGTCTGAAGTTTTTTCTTCTGTATCATAATTCAGCTAATACACAGGTCATAGAGTAATGGCAGTAACTACTTTGATACTGAGAATGTTATATTCATTACAGTTAGATAATCAAATAGTCTGAAGAGCATTTTGTCCCAATTAAATGTTTGCATAATCAACTTATTATCTATCCATTCATTTTCACCCAATAGTCGAAACCCTTTGTGCAAATTATGATGTTAATTGATACTGAATAAGAATTCTAGGATGTCACTTGTAATGTAGTTCCAAATTGCATTATACATTTCTCTTCTCAGGAAATAATTGAAATTTTTATGCTCATTTCCTATGGACAGTGACAATTATATTTCTGAGACATCATGACAGTTTATGTAATAGAATGCTTATCTTATACTATCTGGCATGATCCACCCTGTCACATGTTAAATCAACTTACTATGACCATCTCACTCCATGGATTTTCATTTCCATATTTAATTTCAGGCAACCACTAAACCAAGGACATGCTCAAATCCGGATATTAATGCTCAAGTTGACAGAGACACTTGCTAACCTCAGAACCTTGAAATGGTTGGCCCAGAACAAAAAAACCTTTTGACTAGACAAATAATTAACTCTGGGCCTGACATGGTGACACAAAGGACAGCCCTAATCAGATCAACATTTATGCTCCTGGATTGTAGGGTAACACATAGGTAATTTCATCCAATACTTTATCCAGATAGGATATTTACAGTATATGTGGCATGTCACAAATAGAGGATAACACTCACATCCTCTTTGATTGCCAACTGTATACTCCAGCCAGAAAACAGCATTTAAAGCTGCTAATTGACAGAATAGCTCATTGGGACCCCATCAACAAGATAATCTTACTTCCTCCAAAGTACAAACACTTGGACAGTAAGAATCCTTTCCAAATTAACAGCTGAAGCCATTCAACTGAGAGCTACTGTATCTATCTAGATCAGACTTGTGGATGATCTTACCTGATTATTTCATTGAATATTTTTACATCCCAACACATGGTAGTATTTTATCATTTTAATATAATGTAGTCATTAGACTAATCAATATACTGTTGAGTATTGAATGACAATTCAAGCGGACCAATTAGAAGCGAGTAAATAGAGCGGGAGATTTAGACAGCACATCAATGGCTGAAGCCGTGGACAGCTCCCTTTAAAAGGGGCTGCTGCGGCTAGGCAATCCATTGCTGTACTGGAGCTAATAAAGAGCTGCAACTGAAGTCCGTGTCCTGTGTCCTTCCTGTGCCCATTATTTAACACTGGTGATGAAGGTGGGACCTCAAGAGGACAATCAGACACCAAATCACTGAAACTCCACGTGGCAATCAGCAGCCATTGGAATCAACGGCCAGAAAATGTCTTCGATCATTCCACCCACACCATTCAACCCGGCTGGAGAAGACTGGGAATCGTACATGGAGAGATTCCACATGTTCCTGGAAGCAAATGACTTGCTAAGCCTATCAGAACAAAGAAAGAGGGCACTCTTCCTCACACACTGCGGAGCCGCCATTTTCAAAATGGCAAAAGCCTTAGCCTCACTGGCAGAGCTGAAGACAATGACCTGGCCAACCCTGCAAGACATCCTGAAAGCACACTACGCACCCCAAGCTTCATCCCTGGTAAGAAGGCACGAATTCTACCGGAGAGACCAGAGGGAAGGAGAATCAATAAGCGAGTTCGTGGCAACACTATGTGAAATAGCCACTGCTTGTGAATTCTCAAATCTGGACGAGGCTATGAGGGACCGTTTAGTGCTGGAACTGAGGGACCTCACGTTGCAAAGCCATTTACTTGCAAAGCCCAAAATAACATTTCAAGAGGCTATGGAGGAAGCAACAGTGACTGAGGCATCCCAGAAATCTGCAGCCGCAATGAAGAAAATGAATAAGGGGCCGCAAGGGAAGGAAGACTCCTCAATCCAGTACGAGGAGGTAGAAACCAAATCAGAAGATGAGGAGGAGGATGAAGTTCATCACCTCCACTCAGAATGTAAGGGGTGTCACTGCGTTTTTGTATTTACCAGTTGAGCTCTCATTTCTGGACTGTCAGACTTTCCGTAGCTTGCCAATTTCTTATCAGTAAGCTACGTGTATCTGCATTCCTTCTTACCCTTTCCTTTGTTCTCTTGCCAGAAAGGTCCAGCTGCTGAGAAGCAGCTGGCATGAACTTTATTTCAAAATGTAACAATTAATCCAATTAGATCAGTTAGATATTTTATTTTCTTCTTTATAATAAATATGAGTTTAATTAAAAGATGTATTCCGGTTTTATTTTTCAAAAGTATACACAAGGAAAATGCCATGATCCAGGCAATTACCCCAGGAAGGTAACGGGGCTGATTGCCTCTGACAAGGGGAGACCCTAGGAGAAAGGAAAGAAGTAGTTCTGGTGTGCAGGATGCGAAGGGAATCACCCAAGGACCGAGTGCAGGTCCCAAGATTTATTTATTTATTTATTTATTTATTTATTTATTTATTTATTTATTGAAATATATACACCGCCCTTCTCCCGGAGGACTCGGGGCAGCTCACAACCATCATGTAGAGTAAAAACAATAACAATAACAATAAATAAAGTTAAAAAAATACAATTAAAATCCCACAATTAATTAAAAACTCCCAACAGATCAGACAATTTATTTAAAAAGCCGTGTCTTCAGGTCTTTGTGGAAAGAACGGAGATCAGGGGCTGTCCAGAGCCCAGTGGGTAACTCATTCCAGAGGGTCGGTGCAGCCACAGAGAATGCCCTCATCCTGGGTGCCGTCAGCCGACATTGTCTGACAGACGGCACCCGGAGGACAGCAGTCCTATGTGAGTGCACTGGGCGGTGGGAGGCCGGTAGGAGGTGCTCCTGCAAGTACCCCGGGCCCATGCCATGAAGGGCTTTATAGGTCAGTACCAGCACCTTGAAGTGGACCCAAAGGACTACCGGCAACCAGTGCAGCTCGCGCAGGAGAGGTGTTACCCGGGAGTAATGGGAAGCTCCTGTAACAACCCGCGCGGCTGCATTCTGGACCAGTTGGAGCCTCTGGGTGCACCCCAAGAGCAGCCCCATGTAGAGAGCATTGCAGTAGTCCAAATGAGAGATAACAAGAGCGTGAGTGACTGTATGGAGGGCATCCCTATCTAGGAAGGGTCGCAACTGGCGCATCAGGTGAACCTGTGCAAAAGCTCCCCTGGACATGGCCGTCAGATGATCCACTAAGGACAGCCGTGAATCCAGGAGGACACCAAGGTTGCGAACCCTATCATAGGGAGTCAACAGCTCCCCTCCCATCAAAAGTGATGGGGCCATTAGATCCTGGGATGCCGACATCCACAGCCACTCCGTCTTGGAGGGGTTGAGTCTGAGCCTGTTCCTGCCCATCCAAACCCCCACCGCCTCCAGGCATTTAGACATCACGGAAAGGGCATCCCTGGATTGGTCCGGGGTGGAGATGTAAAGCTGAGTATCATCAGCATCTTGATGGTAACTCACCCCGAAACTCCGAATGATCTCACCCAGTGGCTTCATATAGATGTTAAAGAGCAAGGGGGAGAGAACCAAACCCTGAGGAACCCCACAAGTAAGGGGCCTTGAGGAAGATCTCTGTCCCCCCTGCCCAGACAAACTGTGTACGGCCTGAGAGGTAGGAGGAGAACCACTGTAAGACAGTGGCCCCCACTCCCAACCCCTCGAGTCATCGCAGTAAGATACCAGGGTCGATGGTATCAAAAACTGCTGAGAGGTCAAGTAAGACCAGAGCAGAGGAATAACCCCTGTCCTGGGCGCACCAGAGATCATTCACCAGGGCGACCAATGCCGTTTCCATGCTGTGTCCGCGCCTGAAGCCCGATTGGTAGGGGTCTAGATGCAATCTGCCAGAGGTGCGATCGGAAAGGGCACATAGCAAGAGCCTGCAGGGCATCTCAGCCAGTATCCTGCAGGAGCAGACAAACCAGCCCGCCACCAAGAACCAGACAATTCAAGCAGGAAACCGAAAGCAGACGTTTGGAAGAAACCACAGGAGCGAGGACTATGCTATATAAAGCTATATAAACTAAACTCGCTAATCTGGTCTTCAAAATGCTTGTTGTTCTCTTTTCTGGTTCTTTTTTGCTGCTTACGTTTGGAATTCTGCTAAGCTCATTTTCATAAAACAACTTCTCTCCTTTAAATAATACTCATTCTCTCTCAATCTTCCTCTCCTTCCCACCCTTCCTCCATCCCTCTCTTTCTTCTTCTTGCTAACTTAGTCACTTTTTTCTCCTCACATGTTGGATACTACCAAGCAATAAATATCATTGGATAAGCACCAATTTCTAGTGAAATACAGTAAGGTCAGTTTTAAAAAAGCAACATCAGTATTATGCTAAATAAAGGAATTTAGGAAAGAAGAGATGAAGAGACAGAAATTGGCTCCAGGTCCTGGCAAAGCTTCAAATACCTTCCCTTTCCCCCCCGCCCCAAATGAGTTCAGTTATTCCAAAGTCTGAATTTAGATAGATCTGTTATACATAGAAAATAGTGGTAAGTAAAAAAGGAACATTTTTTCCCTGTGAAATCAAAAGCATTGGATCACATGAACTTCAAGCAGCTGCTCTTGAAACATTTCTAAAATTCCATTTGTCAAGCCAATAGTATTGCAGCCACCTGAAAGGGAAGCTGCTTTTACTCAGAAAGTTTATATTTAAAACTTTAGATCCCGGGTGTCAAATTTGCTGTGTCATGTTGCCGTCATGTGATGTATCGTGATGTTTTTCCCTTTGTAGAACTGGGGTGAGCGTGAACTGCATATGACTCATCCAGCTCGTGGGCCGCTAGTTTCAGTGGTGGGTTGCCCCTGGTTTGCACCAGTTCTATAGAACTGGTAGTAAAACTGGGGGGAAGCCCCGCCCACTGACCCTGATGTCATGAAAATGCTTTTGCGTATTCACGGAAGCTTCTGCGCATGCGCGTGTGGCCCCGTTACGAACCGGTAGTAAAGGTAAGTAGAACCCATCCCAGGCTAGTTTTAGATTTTTTAGATATACTGTGTTTCCCCAAAATTATGTCCCTGTCTTATATTTTTTTGAACCCTGAAATAAGCGCTTGGCCTTATTTTCGGGGAGGTCTTATTATTTTGGGGCACATGGAGGAAACCAGAGGAAATGGTGGGAACCAGCTGCGCATGCGTTTAAATATTTTCGGGAAGGGATTATTTTCAGGGGAGGGATTATTTTAGTGCATGCGCTCAAAAGCCCGATTGGGCTTATTATCAGGGGATGTCTTATTTTAGGGGAAACAGGTTAGTAATATGGACAGGTAAGAGCCTTTTTTTCCAGCTTTCCTTATAGGGTGCATTCAGAATTGTTTTCTTTTTTTTAGCGAGGAGCAGATACATATTCAATACCTACTGGAAAACCAGTTTGGTATAATGGCTAAGATGCTAAGCTAGAAACTGGAAGACTGTGATTTGAGCTTGTCAGCTGGAAAGCTAACAGTCCAAGTTTGAGACTTAAACACTTTGCAACAGGGTGAGCTTCTGTTATTTGTCCCAGCTCCTGTCAACCTAGCAGTTTGAAGGCAAGCAAACGCAGGTAGACAAATAGGTACCACTTTGGTGGGAAAGTAACAGTGTCATGTGCACCTCACTATATAGTCATGCTGGTCATTTGACCACGGAAGTGTCTTTGGACCACGCTCGTTCCCTTGACTAAAAACGGAGATGAGCATTACTCCCTAAAGTCAGACACAACTGGACAAGGGAAACCTTTATTTTTACCTTTTTACTTATACATGAAACCTGGCTGACTAACTATGAGCTAGTTACTTTCTCTCAGCCCACTTCACCTCACATGATTGTCGTTTTGGGGAAACAAGAGTCAGGGACATCAAGTATATGTGCAGTATTATGTGACAAAAGGAGCCCTCTTATTTAATATTATGACTTCATCCACATGTCACATAAGTGACGACTGCTTTCATTAGTTATTATTAACAGTATTTATCATTGTCTGTCTAGCTGTCTAGTTACAGTACCTGGTTCTTCCAAAATGGCCTACAAGCAATATATATATAACCATAAATAAAGGTTAGATGCTATCAAATTGAGCTGGAATCCTGTTAGTCACAGAGAGAAATGTTTTTCATCTTGACCTTTCTTCACGCATAGAGTGGAGCTTTCAAGGTCAATCTTGTAATCTTCTTGATCCATTCACCTTATTTGTTGTTCTCCCTTTCTATTTCTTCCAACAAAGCTCACACCGTTTTTTTTCTAATCCATAATCTGCTCTTATCTGCTAGTTGATCATCACTCCAATGGAACAGTCAATTTTTATGTGGTCCAGGAATGATTGATTAGTTCTTCTTGCAGTCCATGGCACTCTTAGTAGTCTTCTCCAAATCCATAATTCAAACATGTTTATCTTCTTTGTCTTTTTCAGTGTCCTCCTTTCAAGTCATACATTATTACTAGAAAATCAATTTCTTTAATTTTTCTGAACTTTGTTGTCTTTAGGATATCCTTATCCTTCATGATCTGGTCTTATACTGTCATTGCCTTTTTCCCTATGATTAATCTCGTCTTTATTTCTCTAGCACACTGTCCTTTTTAATTTATTATTGAATTCAAGGGAACAAAACTATCTGCCACCTTTGCTGTTCCAGCCACAACCATAATTTTACTAATATGCTGGTTGACATTATATTTCTCTCCTCTGTATTTTCACTGCCCATTTTTACTTGCATACAGATGTAAAAATACAAAAACTAAATATTAAAACTACTATTCTCTGAGATTCATTACATATGTCAACTAGTAGTAATGATTGAGAAGGGGAAATGATGCCAGGTAGAGCAAGCTTCTGGGACTGACTTTCTCTGACATTTTTTAAAACCATTATTTCTGTTTCCTAGGTATATAACAGTATAGTTAGTCATAAGCTGGTTTACTTGTCAACCACAGCAAGAGAGATGAGTGAACTTCAAGTTCCAGAATGCTGACTGGGGAATTCTGGGAATTGAAGTCCATTCATATTAATGTTGTTGAGGTTAGTATAGTTTACAAAGACAATCTTTTGTAATGTAGAATAGATGATAATACTCTTCTACACCACAAAGACCAGAAGTTCTAAAACCATAGGCACTGTAGTACAATTAGACATTATTTAAGACCATGATGAAAACAAAAGATAAAATTTTGGAAGGCTTGTTCCAGAAAAATCTATGAGTTAATGTCAAGTTAAAGTGCTTCAGGGATATAATACCCATCTGTGAGAATGTTGTTTTTGTTTGGCTTGATCAAAAGTGTAAACAAAATCTGCATGTACATAGTGCCCATTACTAATAAATATTTTGCAGTAATATTTATCATAAAAATGTTTAACTGATTTTTAAATATATAAATCTTATATTTAAAGTAAGACATGCAGCTGAATGTCTTACGATATATAATTAAATTAACATCTATAATGTGACATTTTCTTTTTAAAAAACAAGCACATTTTTATTAAATGCAAACATATGAGTAAACATTTCTCAGTTCATAACATTAAATAATAATGAGACTTAATATTTTGATAACACCTTCTTTTAAAGCTGCCCAAGAAAACATCAGTTAAATTACTTTCCTAGCCCCCTGTAATGCAGATTCATAAAGAAGTTACGTTTGAAAATGCAAACATAAAATCGTTCCACTGAGAAAAGTACAGCCAAATCGCAGTGTGGGAAAAGCTATAAAACAGCATGATCTTGAGAAGTGACTTGAGTCTAAATTCTAAATATCTCCACACCTTTTTTATAATTACTTGCAGTTGTCTGTTACTGACACATTCACCCTCATATAGTTGAAAAAATGGTATTTTCAGGATCCAGTAGGAAGAAGGAAGGAAGGAAGGAAGGAAGGAAGGAGGGAGGGAGGGAGGGACGGAGGGAGGGAGGGAAGGAAGGAAGGAAGGAAGGAAGGAAGGAAGGAAGGAAGGAAGGAGAAATCAATCAATCAATGGTGCTTTTTAAATCTGTTGACATTTCTTTCAGTACATAGTCTTTGTGGTTTTTACTTGAGGAATCTTACTTGAGGACAACAGATTGAATGCTAGAATAACAGAGTTGGAAGAACCTTAGAAGTCTTCTAGTCCAATCCCCTGCAGGAGGCCCTATGCCATTCCAGACAAATCCCTGTCCAGTCTCTTCTTAAAAAACCTCCAATGATAGAGCACCCACAACTTCTGAAGGGAAGCCTTTCCACTGGTTAATTGTTCTCACTGTCAGGAAACTATATTGCTTCTCTCCTTGATTAAATTCTTCTTGCTTCTCGTTTTACATTCTGGTGCTTTGGAGGTTTTACAGCATTCAAGGACCAAGAAACTGAAGCCTACCAGCTTTGAAAACCCTACCATATTTGACACACTCAAATAAGTAGTGTATGTTTGGTGGGGGGGGGGAATCAGTAACATAGGAAGAGTGAGATGAAAGGTAATGTTTTGGCCACAAACCATTGTTTGTGAACGAAGCAACAAAATGTACCCCAGAATAACATTTGGTAGAGTAGTAGGTAGAGACATCCTTGCAAAAGGTACTCAGATGCCATGATGTGTCTATACCTACAAACATCAGAATTGTTCAGACACTCTATGGAAGTGAAAGTTGGACTTTGAAGAAGCACGAAAGAAATAATATTGCTGCTTTTGAATTTTATTTGAGATCATCCAAGGAAAAATAAGGGCAACAATATTAAAATTTCCGGTCCAAAGTATTGTCTAATTTCAGTATTTAAATTTCTTAGGTACTTAATAGCTTTACAGCAAGAAATGAAGCCTCTTGTGTTCTCGCTCTCCCATAATGATCTATTTAATCAATATAAACAGTTGCTGTTGTATACATTTTAAATAAAAATATAAATCTACCAATGCAGGAATTTCTGGCAGGAACATGTTTTCTACGTTAATAAACAATGGGTTTTGAGGACCCTGATTTGGCTCTGAGAAGAAAACAGCATCCTGGTGTGACTACTTCCTCAGTATTATTATACTGTAGGCAGCAGAAATGTGTAAACATCGAAGTGGTTTTAATAGGTAGAAGGCTTATCAACTGTCATCTTCATGGTGGTTAATGACTGGACGCGGGCAAGGAGTATTTAAGGATGTGACATCGGTTGCCAAGTTCTGTTTCAGATCTACTCTGAAGAGGCCAACAGAATGGCTAGTGAGAAGTGTCAGCACATATTTTTAGTCTCATGCAGAATTACTTAGAAGTTATTTTGCCAATAAAGAGATGTGAACTACTGCTCTTCCTGTCCCTCTCTACTTTAATTGCCACATGGGGCGATAAATAGTTTCAGATGGTACGTTGATTGGTCCAAAAGGAGAGGGGAAAACACGATCCTTTCCCTTCATCTTGAATACAGTTTGAAGGCTTTATTGCACTGACCAGCCATTATTAGGGATGGTAGCTTGCATGATAAAGATGAAATCACTGCATTTTCTTGCTCTCAGCTCAATTCCCACCCTCATCAAAATATGTTTCCCACTTATCTACAGAGACATTCCATGAAGCTTGTGTTGTTTTGCTTGATGAACTATTGTCCAAACTCTTGGGAGATCAAAGAAAACAAGTGGGGAGTTGGGTAGCAGATGCCTTTCAGAGCTTACTCAAAGCATTTCTTTTCACCCAGCGTTCATAATTGAATTGTATTATACTAATAAGAGAAACTACATTTCAGTCTTTTTGAGCCAGGTGTTGGCTGTGTTAAGCATAAAGAACCCCCCCCCCCGCCAATGTTTCTTTTGAAGTCTCTCCTTTAATCTCTTTGTGTTTCAGAATGTTGATCTATTTTCTTTCACTCCCAATAATGCAAGTTGTGAGATTTTTTTTTTAAAAAAAAAATGGATATCAACAATAAACTGATTTAGGCTACGTATTATGAGACAATGACTTCAGACTTTGTGTCTATATTGTATGTGGATCACACTATCATTTCAGTTTTAATTAAAGGATTATGGTAATAAGTCTTATTCAGAATGGCAGCATAGATCAGCAGCTTTCCCTTCTTCCAAATTATTTTCTCTAGGGGCATTTCATTTGTCTTGGTTATATACATATGTTCTATTTAGCATTTCTAATAGTAAAAAAAAAAAAACCTCTCAGACCCCCACCCCACCTCAGATAATATAGCTATGTTTTTCCAGATGCCATGAGCAAAATGCAACACAGTTTGATCTCTCCTTATCACACATAACAGAAAATCCCAAGATCCCCTTGGCCTATTCATTAGATTTGCTAGGGAATGTGTCAGGCAACTGTTTGTAATAAGCATAAATAATGAAGTTATATCTTAGTCTTAGCAAGGAACCATGTCTATTGCTCTCCTCTTTGAAAATAACTAAACAGTTCAATCCACGTCCACTTTTTTAAAAAATGCAAACGCTCCAGTACATTCAGGGTTTATAGTTTCAAATACACGCTATCTTAGGAATAAATGGTAGCAGTGCATTTTATTTATTTTGTTTTTTCAGAGAGCAAGCACAAATATATACAAAGAACAGGATTCATCAGTCACCTGGGGTGTGGGCCAACCTAGCATACATATCACAATCTTATAGGGCCATTTGTTTGAACATTTATTATCCATAAAGTCACACATACATACGTGTGTGTGTGTGTGTGTGTGTATGTACAGTTAATATTTCGGGTTTCTTCCCGTGTAATTGTGAACATATCCCTAAAAGGGTAGAAGCGACGTTTCGACAGAATCTCATCTGCCATCATCAGGCTTATGTGAGGGGTCTTTTGCAGTAAAGACCCCTTACATAAGCCTTATGATGGCAGATGAGATTCTGTCGAAACGTTGCTTCTACCCTTTTAGGGATATGTTCACAGTTACATGGGAAGAAACCCGAAATATTAACTGTACACACATATATACCCGTGAAAACTTACACACACACACACATACACACACACACACACATACACATACACACACACATACACACACACACACACACACACACAATTTGCGATTTATCCATGCCAACAATGAAATCTTGTTTGCAATAATTATTCTGAGATATTTGAAAGAATTCAAATAATATCTAAGATTCATTTATACCATTTCTGTAGCTCCCTTGGACCACGGAGGCGCAATGGTTATAATGCAGTATTGTAGGTTACTTCTGCTGACTGCTGGCTGCCTGCAATTTGGCAGTTTGAATCTCACCAGGCTCAAGGTTGACTCAGCCTTCCATCCTTCTGAGGTCGGTAAAATGAGGACCCAAATTGTTGGGAGCAATATGCTGACTCTGTAAACCTCTTAGAGAGGGCTGTAAAGTACTGTGAAGCGGTATATAAGTCTAAGTGCTAAGTCCCTTAGATCCAAAAGGGTGCATTTTATTCAAATTAAATGGAATTTTTGAAAATGTACTATATCAATACATTTTCATGAAGAACATTGATATTTATCAATGAAGTAAAAGTAACATTTGCATATAGCATATAGCATATAATGACATAACATAACATAACATAACATAACATAACATAACATAACATAACATAACATAACATAACATAACATAACATAACAGCAACATAAACACAATATAGTACAATATAATAGCAATTTGTGTTCTATTCCAGTCACCTCACTTCAAATGCTTTTACATTGTGAACAATGGCCTTCTTTTAGTAGACTAATAAAATGGAGAAAGCATTTCTCATAATCTGATGAGTGAAAAAGAAAAACAATTTTGATAATCTTAACTAATGGGTTAAGGTTACATTTCAATTCAACAAAGGAAAATTCAATTCATCTAAGGCATACTGTAATAATTTAATTATCATATTAAAGGCCTTTCCTGAATCCAATGAACATCACCAAATGTACTTGATCATATAGCAAGTATATCACTAGTAACAGGGGTGGGTTCTACTTACTTTTACTACCGGTTCACAACGGGGCCGTGCGCAAGCGCAGAAGCATTTTGATGATGTCAGAAGGTGGAGCCTCCCACCTGTTTTACTACCAGTTCTATAGAACTGGTGCGAACCGGGGACAACCCACCACTGACTAATAGTCTTACATTAACTATGGCTTGTCACCCTTTTAGAAAACCAGATTCTGCTGGATGAAATATTGAGGGAAATATAGTTTGAAGTCTTCAAATCAAAATTGCTGTTAACATTTTAGTGTCTGCACTTAACAAACCAAGAGGGCCATCCCTTGCAGAACTCTGCAGGAAATTTCCCCCTAGTGAAAAAATAAATAATAGAAAAAGGGAAACCTTTGTCAAAGGATAGCATTATAAATCACCACAAATGCAGCAGCAAGATTCAAAAAATAAAAATTGGAATACGCAAATAATTTTTTGAACTAGAAATCTATAACAGAAGAGTCAAGAAATGGCCTTGGGTGGCCACCATCCATCTCTGCTTGATGCTGATTTGGGCTGTACCACAACTAACAATTTTCTTCTGCCTTTTATTGTAAACCAGCTTGGGAATAAACTTCTTAACTTCTTAAGTTTTACTGCTTAATTTCTTCATAACAATGTTGGATAGTAGTAAAAATTTCACTCAGGGTTGAATGGATGCAAAATGTACACTATGTAAATTCTATCTCCAAACTATATCTAGGCGAACCTATGGAATGTATGCTGGACGTTGCACACAGAGCCATATCTCTGGGTGCGGCAGCCATTGCCCGTTGGGTTCCAGCGCACACGTATGCTGGCCAGCTGGTCTTCGCGCATGCAGGAGCAGAGGAAACTGGAAGAGCAGCTCCCTGGTGCCCATACACACATTGGGAAGCTGAGCTTCCAGTTTCTGGCGCGCACATGTGCACCAGCCAGCTGGTCTTCACGTATGCATGCACGCCAGAAACTGGAAGACCAGCATGCACACGTTGGAAACCAGAAACTCAGCTTCCCGGTGTGCACATGCGCACTGGGGAACTGCTTTTCCAGTTTCCGGTGCTCCCCTGAATGTGTGTGCTCCCATTTCGGCACTCAGTGCCGAAATGTTTCACCAACATTGATCTAGACTAAAGTGAGAAAATCTTATGGAAGAGTTTTTGCATAAACAACACCAAAATCTGATCTAGGCCAGTATTAACAACCTAGGTATATTAAAAAAAATGATTTTTATGTAAAAAAGCCTATGAATGAGAAATTTCATTTTTTTTTAATTTATATGCCGCCCTTCTCCAGAGACTCAGGGCAGCTTACAATGCGCTAAGCAATAGCCTTCATACTTTTGTATATTTATACAAAGTCATCTTATTGCCCCCACAACTGGGTCCTCAATTTACCTACCTTAGAAAGGATGGAAGGCTGAGTCAACCTTGAGCCTGGTGAGGTTCGAACCTGCAGTAATTGCAGGCAGCTGGTGTTAATAACAGGATGCTTTAGACCACTGTACTACCAAGGCTCTACTACCAATTTTATTCTTGTCCCTACTCAAAAAGTTCTTCTAGGCTTCAACCAGCCTCTTTTGTAAATCCAATATAGAAAAACTATTCAGGTCACACTCTCTTAGGGTTTTTTCTTTTCCCGTAGATCCTTTTTTTTTATTGCAATATCAGACAGTTTCTTTTGTATGTGAAATATATGTTTCTCCATGCCATTTTTGTACTCTTATTATTTTAAAATCCATTTTTACATCAATCTTGTCAGATAAAATTTGTTCCTCTTCCATAACATCTTTTAAATACAGTCTTTCTATAGATGTAGACACTTTTAGAATTAACTTCTGGATACATTGTTCAAACATATCCTTCAATATGTCCAATGTTAAAATATTTTGCTTCATTCTGTATTTGTAAGTTGAATTTCAGTGTTCTCCTTTAATTGTAATGCTTCATTGCGTCTAGTTATCTCTAGTGCCCAACCTTCAAAATCCCATCCTATCATTTTAAAAAAAGCATTCAAAACAAAAATATTTTCCCATGGGTAGGTTTATAATTAATATAATTATAATTAATTCCAAAATATTATTTTAAATCCATCTGTATACTTAGTCCATTTGTAACTTTCCAAAATCAAAGTTTATCACCCTTTTGCTGTTTATTATTAGTTTTAAAGTCCTTAAACTTGTATTTAAAACTTCTTTCATTAAGGTTTGAAGGAAAGTTGCCCAATGCTGTAAAACATGTTGAACCAAAGGTTCCTAACAGCTGAAAAGCAGTTAAGCAATTTCTTTTTTTAAAATTTAAATTTATTGTTTTATCATAGAAAATGAAAAACAAAACAGTAAAACAAACAAACAAACAAACAAAATGAAACAAAACAGAAACATACCTTCAACTCTAACAACAACAAAGAAAAAAATAGGAAACAGTGGAAAATTAAATTTAACATTTAAAATGTAGGATCCACTTTGGCTGCTTGCTGAAAAAAAAGCAATAAACTCTTCTTCCCTTTTACACACACACAAAGAAATAGCAGTCAACAGGTTGAGCTAAACATTACACTAATCTTCAAATCTATGTTAACCCTCTGTTATTATATTCAGCAGGTAGAAAGTCCACAAATGGTTTCCAATCTCTTATAAAGCTGTCTAGTCCATGATCTCTAATCAAAGCAATTAATTTTGCCATATCTGCTAATTCAGTCAATTTCAAAATCCATTCTTCAACTGTCACCATCTCTCTTTCTTTCCAATGTTTGGCAAATACAATCCTCGCAGCCGTCACCATGTGAAGGAATAGACCCCAAATTGTTTCTCAATTGACTTGTCCATCATACCTAAAAGAAAAGCATCATGTTTCATTAACATTTGTATCTTAAATATTTTTGCATTGTCATAGTTACGTTTATCCAGTATATTTTCACATTTTTGCAAGAATATTTTGATTTTGATTACATTTCCAGAACTTATTAGGAATCCCTTTATACATTTTCGCTATTCTATCTGGGGTCAAGTACTAACAATACATTCTTGTCAAGGTAGAAGATTTTTCTTTTTCTGATGCTGTAATTTGGAATCCATAATTCATTCTCAAAAAATGAATTACTTAGGAGGTAACAAGTAAAATAGTTTGCTGCAAGATTCCAATCTGGGTCAGTCACCGGGACGAGAGGTTTAATCTTCTAAGCTTTCAGACTTGTGCCGCAGCCCATCCTCAGGGAACTTCTCTCTACTGGAATATGTGCTTTGGGGTATTCTATGCATCGTATTTATTTAGTGCCTTTCTATTGGTTGATTGGTATGTTGATTGGTGATTATTGGCTATGGAAGGAAAGTCTTGGAAATCAGACCCTTGTCAGACAATAGGAGTGTTACCAGGGAAATGACCGAAGCCTGAGAAATGGACCCCTTGTCAGTCAACAGGAGGGCTGATTTATCACCAGCTTATCACGTACTTAGGAGCCAAGGACTTGGCAGAACAAGGAAACAATAGCCAATCACTGGTCATCAACACACTAATCAACTAATAGGAAAGCACCACATAAATATGATGCATAGAGTAGCTCACAGCACACATTCTGGTAGAGAGCAGTTCCCTGAGGATGGGCTCTAGTGCAAGTCTGAAAGCTCGGAAGACTAAACCTCTGTTCCCAGTGAGTGACCCAGACTGGATTTTTGAACATTGCCCTGGGACAAATATATTTGCCTTCATTTGTGAAGTTGTTGGCTTTTCAATTAGTTTTAACTAATTAATCTATAGAACAGTGATGACTAACCTTTTTGCCATCGCGTGCCAAAAGCAAAGGGAGCGTGGGGGGGGGGGGGAATCGGCACGTGCATGCGGCCACACCCATAATTCTATGTGCACCGCCCCCTGTGCATGCGTGCATGACCTCCCCTGTGTTCCCCCCGCTTTTGGCACAGTGGGCCCAGTAGGCCCATTTTTCACTCTCCCCAGGCTCCAGAGCCTCTCTAGGAGCCTGGGAAGGGCAAAAACGGCCTTCTCCACCCCTCCAGAAACTGGAAACGGCCCGTTTGCCAACTTCCGGTGGGACCAAAAGATGGCAAATGGACCATTTCTGGCCTCTGGAGGGCCTCCGGGGGGTGGGGAAGGCTCTTTTTGCCCTCTCCAGGGTCCTAGAAAGGCTCTGGAGCCTGGGGAGAGCGAAAAACAGTCCTTCCCGAACCCCCAAGGCAGGAAACAGCCTGTTTCCCTACTTCCAGGGCCCCAGAAGGCACGAAGATCAGCTAGTCAGCATGCACATGTGTGCCATAGGTTCATCATCATGGCTATAGAACAATCCAATACTAGGCAATTCTCTACAAAATTTATAGAGAAGGTAAGATTGTTGATTAAACAGTCTGTATTAAGAAACTAGAATGTCTTTTTCTACATAATAATAAGAATATAAAAATAGTTCTGCTGAATCAAGCCAAGGCATTTCGTTTCTTAGAGTATCCAACTAGATGCCTCTGTGGAGATGCCTAGTTACCACTCTTTTGCAGATGCTTCCTGCAACTGGCCTAAATTTTTAAGACTGATAGACCTAGACCAGTGATTGCTAACCTTTTTCTGATTGTGTGCTGAAAGTGCTCATGCGCGTGTGACTCCCTGTGCATGCACGTGACCCCCCCGGTGCATGCACGCACGTCTCACACATGTGCCCCCCCCTGCATCCCAAAAATCAGCTGTCTGAAGGGAAGTGCATGCGCATGCACAGTGAAGCTGAGCTGGGTGACGGCTCGTGTGCCCGCAGAAAGATCTCCGCATGCCAGCTGTGGCACACGTACCTTAGGTTCGCCATCACGGACCTAGACTGTATCTAATGTCCTTTTAGACACACAGATTCATGACCATCATCACATTTTTCAGTAATATCTACAGGTTAATTATGCTCTTCTCAGAATAGGAAGATAGGTCAGAATAGGAGAAATTCAGGAAGAGGGTTTTTTTTAATGTTTAAGTTGATTTCTGAGTTATGTTTAGTCCCCTTCTTTATTTATTTTTTTTTTATTGAAAAAGTTTTCAAATACAAGTTTTTCCCCCTTTTCCCCCCCCCCTCTTCCCTAACCCACCCTTTCCACCCAACCCCCCCTGTGACTTCTTCACAACAATAGGCTATTTCATAACTAGTTACATACATAATATCTTCCCTTTCCCTTAATCCCTTCTCGGAATACTGACCCTTAACTTGTTAATCTTATAACTCCCATTTTTACGGTAATCTGTCCTTTTTCTCCTCCCCTAAACTTATTGAGTATTATTACAAATTAACCTTTAATCTTTTATATATATTAATATAACATTTTAAATCGGCCTTCTCCCTGCAACCAAATTTGTTCAATTCTGTCCACTTCCTCCACTCCTCTAAATATATGACTTGAAATCAGACAATACAATTCTAAATATAATCCACTACCCCCTTTACTAGAATATACACATATCTATATATGCATCCCATTTTATAACAATCAGTAAACTAACCTATTTCAGCCCTTCAATTCCTACAAAATCATGCAATACGATTCTAAATATAATCAACTGCCCACTTTACTAAGATATACACATATCTATATATGCATTTCATTATGTAAAAAGAGAAAAGACAATAACTTTAAGTTTATGATCCATATAATATCTTCTTTGATGTCTTTCCACTAGATTGTTAAATCCATCACCCATAATAGGGTAAAATAACATGCTGGTGCAACAGTTTGTTCAAAATCTTCAGTCATCTTCTGCCCCCATCAGTAATAGATATCCTCACACCTGTATAAAAGTAAAAACAACCACCCGAGTGACATTATAATTATGAATATATCCGTATGGTTATAGTTGTGGTATTCATCAGGATTGTTAATTCCCGTCATCCTACTGAGTAACATCCAGATCTTCTGCATGCCCCAGCAAAACTCTCCTGCCTTATAACTCAAAGTAGTTATAATATATTTCCAAGAGAAAAAAAAAGTAAATAAGAAAAAATTAGATGATTCAAATCCAACAAAGTGAGGCTCTTTCCACTTCTCAAAATCATGGCCTTGCAGAGATCTGCCACAATCCTCAGGATAGTATCAGACAATTGTTCGCCACCACTGTCTTTTCTAATATTCATTCATTTTTTAAAGCGCCTGGCTTCACTGTTGCTTAGTTTGGAAATTGCTGTTTCTATAAGATCTGTTTCTTTTCTTTTTCTTTTTCGGGTTGAATTTCCATCCTCTTTTCTTGCTTACCAATTGTATATCTGCTGGTTGATTTTCATTCTGCTTTGTGGATTGTTCTTGTTGGGTTAATTTTATCATCTCATCTTTCTTCTCCATCACTTGTATATCAACTGATTGATTTGCGCACTTGTCTGTGACTTGATGATTCATCACCTTGGGTTCGGATGACACTGCTCTCTTATTTATAAACAGTCCAGCTGGGGTCTCCAAGGAGTCCAAAGACAATTTATCCATCACAGCCTCTGTAATTTGATGTTTTCCTTTTATTTCCAACTCCTTTTGCTTATCCTGTATTATGCCTAAAGGTATTAAATTCATTTTTAGAATTTTTTGATAAAAATCTTCCGCTTTTTCAACAGTGTGCAATTGATATCTTACGCCTTGATATCTCAATATTAAACCAGCTGGGATGTCCCACCTGAATAGGATATTTCTTTTTTTTAATTCAGTCACTAAAAAGCCAAATTTCTTCCTCTCCATTAACATCTTGGGCGGGAGCTCCTTGAGAATCCAAATCTTTCTTCCATGAAATTGCAAATTGGAATTAAAAGAGTTCTGCACAATATTATTCCTAATTTCTTTATCTGTAAAATAGATCACCACATCTCTAGGCAGTTGCCTTTGCTTTGCCCACCAGGAGTTTATTCTATAAATTCTATCAATCCTGCAATACACTTCATCAGGTTGAACCTTTAAGATCCCAGCCAGAATTTCAGAAGATACTTTCCTTAAATCATCTCTATTATTTTCCTGCAGACCTCTCAATCTAATTGCATATTCTGTAAAATTATATTGAATCATTAAAACTTCTCTTTCAATCCTCTGTTGTACATTTTCCTCATTACCAATCTTTTGGTCAGTCTCCATTTTAGATTTGTCTTCCAAGCTATTATCCTGAATGTTTATCAAATCCTTTTTAATTTTTTGAGTCATGTCATCCAAATTCTCCTCGACTTCCTTCATTTTAGTCTCTAATAATTCAGTCTTTGCCTCCATCCGAATCAGAAAGCCTGATAAACCATTAGCAACTTTTGAAATCTTTTTATTCAAGAAGTCAGACTCTGATTTCACCAATTCACCAATTTCTTTAATTTCCTGCTTAAATTTTTCAAGTTGCTGATTCACAATCTCATCCCTTCTTACAATCTCTTCAAGGATAAATTCTAATATATTAAAATCGGGTTTCTGACGCTGGAGAGTTGAAATTTGTTGGCGCAATTTCTTAAGGGGGGAAATTCCCCCCCCCCTGTTTGTCCAGCTGTATAAGTCCTGATGCCATTTCCCACACAGACAAGATTTAGCAAAAATAAGAGAAGAAATAGAAAACAAAAAGACTTTCCCTCATTAAAAAAAACTTCTGAGCAGCACAGGAGCGAGTTTTCTCTAGAAATGTAGCCAATGATATTTATTCCGCTACATTGTAATAATGAAAAACGGAAGGACTTTCCCTTTTAGCCCTTCTCCAGCCACAGCAGACGCCATTTTAGAAGGCTCTTTTTCCCTCTTTTCCTCTGCTCTTTTCTTTTAAATAGTTTTTGAAAGGGTGAGATACTTGCGGTTCAGTATTAAGGGTCCAGTTCTTCATTTCTTTAGTTATTCTTTTAGATTCACAGGCTTGCTCTTGACGCCTGGCTCTGCATAGGCAGAGGTCTCCCAAAGCCCGGAGCAGCGGCAGGGGATATGGGGCTTCTCATCCGCTCCATCCCAAAAGTTAAAAAAAAAACTTTTGGGACTCTGCGGGGAGTTCTACCCACCCCTGCCGGCTCTCTCTCCGTTTCCTCTTGGAAACGGAGTTTTTTCGAGCCGCCATCCGCTGTAACGGCGGCTCTATACAGGCAGAGGGAGCTGACGATCCCAGAGGAACGTCTGGCGGCGGCCAGCAGCAAACCGGAAGTCTTTAGTCCCCTTCTTTAAACAACTTTTCTCAGTTCCCACTAGATAACCAGATTTTGACTGTTGCTCAAAACATCGTTAATGTTTTCATTCCAATTAGATAGGCTTGAATTTATAAAACAAGTCATATCAAGACAAACTATGTGATTTAAGTGTCCTTAACCTTTGTTCTGAACCAGAAACTTTGTTTAATGTAATTTATCATTGCAGGCTGCTAACTGGAACCAGATGTTGGAATTATATCTCATCAGAACTTCCATTAGTTCTGACTGATTTCTAATTTAAGATGTTGGTGACAACTTCAAAGTCATAGATGGTATGGAACAAGGCTAACTGAGCCATTACTTGCTTTCAACTCGGCTTGCCAATAAACATATAAACAGTCCCCTCCTGTTGGAAGCAAGTGATGACAAAGGTAATTTCAAATAGAGGCACCAGATTTTCAGAGTGGTCCTTTCAAAGAGGCTTGCCTGGCGCATTCATTAAATACATGTATTTTCACAGCTTTAACAGAGGTGTACTCCCTGTGAAAGCATTTTAGTATTCCAACCATAACTTGGGATAAGCAACTGGATATTGGGTTGAGCCAGTCAGTGGCAGGGCTTAAGTCTTGATGCATGGCAATTCAGACTTTCTGGCTTCAGGAATGTTTCCATTCAGATAGTCATGTATTTTGATCTTATCTAGATTTCTGTTGATATACAGGTGTGTATTTTAAAGAAGGCAATCTAGTTAGTGGAGCAACTTGATTTTGAAAAGTGGCTTGTAAATAATAATAATAATAATAATAATAATAATAATAATAATAATAATTTTTAGAGAATGAGAAACTCAAGATCTTGTGGGACTTTAGGATTCAGACTGACAGGCACTTGGTCCACAACACACTTGACATAACAATAGTTGAAAAGAAAAAAGTATGGTTCATTGACATTGCAATACCTGGTGACGAACGGACTGAAGATAAGCAGCAAGAAAAAATCACAAAGTACCGGGACTTGCAAATTGAAGTTGAGCGACTGTGAAAAAAGAAATCGTGTGTTGTCCCGATTGTAATTGGAGCCCTTGGAGCAATACCCAAAGGGCTACCCCGCTATTTAGAAATTCTAAATTTATCGGACTTGAACATTTTGACTTTACAAAAAACCACTTTACCCAGAACAGCTTACATCCTCCGACGATACCTTAACAGTTCCTAGGCCCTTGGTTAGGACTCAAGCTGCTGAGCTGTTAACCAGCCTCAAAGACTGTGAATCTCACTAAAGATTAAATAATAATAATAATAATAATAATAATAATAATAATAATAATACATGAGGAGGGTCCACAAAATATTAAAATCAAAACTGAATGCTGGAAACATAATTAGAGGCATTAATACATGAGCAGTTCCAGTGATACACTATTCAGCTGGAATCATCAACTGGACTTGGCTGAACTGGAATACTTGGACTGGAAAACGCCAAACTTTTCAATATGTACCACGTTTTACATCCACGAAATGACATTGACAGGTTGTACCTGCCAAGAAAAATGGGGGAAGAGGACTATTGCAAATCCATCAAACTGTAGAAGAAGAAAAATGAAGTTTGAACGATTATGTGAACCAAAGTTCAGAAAAATTGTTGCAGGCTGTGAAAATGGAGAACATTATAAAAACAACAGAAACAAAGGCAGAATATAACGAAAAACAGCTGTATGACAGATTAAATAGATGGAAAACCAAAGCTTTGCATGGACAGCACTTGAAAAACATTGAAAGAAAATGTGATGACAACTTTACATGGGCATGGCTTAAAATGGGAACCATCAAGAAAGAAACAAAAGGTTTAATACTGGCTGCTCAAGAACGAGCACTACAAACTAATGCTATGAAAGCAAAGATACAAAAATCCACCGAAATCCAAACTACCGACTTTGCAACACCAAAGTCGAAACTGTTTCACATTTAATATGTGAATGCAGCAAAATCGCACAAACTGATTACAAAGCTAGACATGACTGAGTTGCTAAATTAATCCACTGGTCATTATGTAAAAAATACAACTTTCCTGTATCCAAAATGTCATGGGAACATAAAGTGGAAAAAGTTATAGAAAATGAGAAGGTGAAGATCTTGTGGGACTTTCAAATACAGATGGATTGTCACCTGGAACACAACACCCCAGATATCACAGTTGTCGAAAACCGAAACGTACAATTTATTGACATCGCGGTACCAGGAAACGCCAGAGTCGAAGAAAAAGAACTGGAAAAAATCATGAAATATCGCAACCTGGCCATAGAAACTACACGGCTATGGATGAAACATGTCACAATGATACCCATTGTCATCGGGGCACTTAGTACCATATCCAGGAATTTCACAAAACACTTCAAGAAATTGCAGCTTCCTGCAATAACACCAGCGGAACTTCAAAAAACTGCGCTACTCGGAACATCATATATTTTAAGAAAGTACTTGGTTGATACCTAGGACGCTGGCAGCAACCCATATCAACCATTAGCACCAGTCAATGGTATTTGTGATACATTTTTAAATGTCCAGTTGACTGAGTTTCATTTTTAATGAATAAAAGAGAATAATATTATTTAGAAATTTAGAAATTTATTTAGAAATTATTTAGAAATTCTAAATTTACCGGACTTGAACATTTTGACTCTACAAAAACCCACCTTACTCGGAACAGCTTACAGCCTCCGACAATACCTTAACAGTTCCTAGGTCCTTGGTTAGGACTCAAGCTGCTGAGCTATTAACCAGCCTCAAAGGCTGTGAATCTCACTAAAGATTAAATAATAATAATAATAATAATAATAATAATAATAATAATAATAATGTAGAAAAAGGAAAAGAACTGGTTATGGCTGACCAACGGAACACTGAAGAAAGAGACAGAAGGAACAAGCCATCAGAACGAATGTAATCAAAGCCAGAATAGAAAAATCTGCTAATGCAGACTCTGCAGAAAAGTGGATGAAACCATTGATCATATACTGAGCGGTTGCAAGACAATAACTCAGACTGACTACAAACAACGCCATAACACAGTCGCTCAGATGGTCCACTGGAACTTGTGTCACAACTACCATCTGCCTGTAACAAAGAACTGGTGGGATCATAAGCCTGAAAAAGTGGTCGAAAATGAGCATGCAAAACTACTGTGGGACTTCTGAATACAGACTGACAAAGTTTTGGAACACAATACCCCGGATATCACGATTGTGGAGAAGAAAAAGGTATGGATCGTCGACATTGCCATACCTGGTGACAGCAGAATCGATGAGAAACAACGTGAAAAAGTCACCAGATATCAGGACTTGAGAATCGAACTGCAGAGACTCTGGCATAAACCAGTGCAGGTGGTTCCAGTGGTACTCGGCACACTGGGTGCTGTGCCTAAAGACCTAGGCAAGCACTTAAAAACAATTGGCGCTGACAAGATCACCATTGGTCAGCTGCGGAAGGCCACCTTACTGGGATCTTCTCGCATAATCCGCTGATACATCACGCAGTCCTAAACGTTTGGGAAGAGTTTGGCTAGTGATTTGGGATACGAAACATTGCAATACCTGGTGATGCACGGATTGAAAATAAGCAGCAAGAAAAAATCACAAAGTACCAAGATTTGCAAATTGAAGTTGAGCAACTGTGGAAAAAGAAATCGTGTGTTGTCCCGATTGTAATTGGAGCCCTTGGAGCAATACCCAAAGAGCTACCCCGCTATTTAGAAATTCTAAATTTGCTGAACTTGAACATTTTGACTCTACAAAAAACCACCTTACTCGGAACAGCTTACATTCTCCAACGATACCTTAACAGTTCCTAGGTCCTTGGTTAGGACTCAAGCTGCTGAGCTATTAACCAGCCTCAAAGGCTGTGAATCTCACTAAAGATTAATCAATAATAATATAAAATAAAATAGTACTAAGGATATAAAATAGCAACCAAATAGTTGAGTACCAATGGGGCGGTCGAGCGAGCCAATGCAATGGTGGAGAGATATCTACGCTCCTACGTATCCTACCAACAGGATGATTGGTATGACCTATTACCACAGGATTGGAAATCACAAAAGTCAGTATCTACATTCTGGGTGAATTTGTTCCCACGTGTGTGTTTGTGTGTTGTATGTGTGTGTGTATGTATATATGTATGTATGTATGTAGGTAGGTAGGTAGGTAGGTAGGTAGATAGAGATAGATAGATAGATAGATAGATAGATAGATAGATAGATAAATAGATAGATAGATAGAGATATATGTGCTTGTGCGTGTGTATACGCACGTGTGTGTAGGCATTATTACTCCACTATTTTGCCTAATTTCTTGTATAAATGCACAATACCGCTAATGATGATATTTTCAAAAAGTGAAATTGCATTTGAAAATCTTGTAGGTTTGTTTCAGCAACATCCAATCATGCACTTACTTACTCTTTTAAAAAAACTAACAATTTTAGTCATCGACCAACTAATACAAATGCCAACTTATTCCCTTGACAGTAGTAGAAATTTACACGATGAGAAATAAAGCCTACCTAGCGTACACTCTTATGTTTACGTGTAATTAGCAGATGCAAAGCAAATGTAGTTTAATAGGAGAACAAATTGTTGTGGCAAGAATGCAGTCATCCACAGGGCATTCAAGACCAGGTGAGTAATCTTTCAAAAAATATTTGCAATCTGTTTTATAAGCACAAATGCTGGTAAAGGAGCTGCCCAGGAGGGTGGGGGTGGGGCACATGTTTTTTTTTAATCATAACATTTTATTATTTGTACTTGACAACAGGGGGCCAGAGATAATTATGTGTATAGTTTTGGTTTAAATGGGGCACCAGAGAATGAAAATACCCCTTAATTTGTCACTCAGAATGTAGATCTTAATTGCAGGGCTATAATGTGCCATTAGCAACACCCCGTGCCACGATAATGAAATGCTGGGCTCACCGAAGAAAACTGGTGGTCTCAAGAAGAGGCAGATGAAAAACCCAACCAGAGTTGCACCATAGAAAGTATAACTGCTTCAGGTGTTGTGCTTTTAGAAAGTAAATTGGCCTTAATCAAGGTAGCAATGGAGGAGCAATGTGTTGGGCAGGCTATGGTATTTCTAAAAGCCAAACAGTTCCATTGTATTGTCAGTTGTGGACTTACTGAATTTATGAAATTTCCCAAATGCCAAACTTCAGTCTTTTCTTTAAAAGCAGTATATGTACTGGAACTACGTAGAAGGACAAGGTGACAAAGAAAAAGCATCTTTATCCTAATCTCATTTCAGCAATTTTCAGGTTTCCTGGATAATTGGAAACCTGAAATACTAGAATAAATTGACCTAGGGTGTTCTATTATCGATGGATGTTTAAAGTAAGATATTCTGTTTCAATTGTATTTATTCAGATGATCCGTGTTTCTAAAACATTCTAATAAGACATCCACACATATTTCTAAGCCATAGAACATGGCTTGTAAACCCCAATAGCTGAGTTCACATATCACATTAAACTAAAAATATGTTATGTCTCAGTCTAAACTTTGAACCCAATCAATAGTGTCATATTTACACATGTCTCTTGTTGCACTCCTTTGTCCTTGCCCTTCTTTTCAATGCCCAAGTATTGATTCTGGTGCTTCAGTTCTGAATTTCATTCAAGCCAAACCATCATGTGTCATTCAAGATCCTTCTGTGATGTGTCCTTCAAGGAATTTTGATGTAAAATGCCTTAGCTAACCAGGATAACAATACATGCTTCAATTAGGATTTAATCCAGAGTTACTTCACCAGGAGGATGCTATGATTATTAGTACCGGTAGTTGCTAAGAACTCTAAAAGTATGAACAAGGTCACAGTTCTGTTACTTTCCTAGCAAAATCACTCTTCAGATAGTCCAGGAGTTTTGATGTCAAACTAAAAACTGATTGGGAAAAAAAATGGAGAAAGCAAATTTAACCAAAGCGCACACTTAGTGTTCCCTAATATGGTTCTAATAAGCAATGCTTTGACAATAAGGAAAAATCCTTCATTGGGCATGCTGATGTGACCATGCATTGCTGATTTTCAAAGATATAAAACTGATAATAGAAATTACAGGACAGAAAAGGTGATCAATGGTGCCAACTAGTATTTTTGTTGGAGATAATATTTGTGAAGCGTTGACTGTGTCATTGGTAATTGCTTCATGTTAGGAGTAAAGAGAAAGGGCTAACTAGTCAAATGTGAGAAATAATGGCCGGAGTGGGGCTTGAGAGCATGTATAAGCCTGTGAAACATATTCCTTTGAAGTGCAGAAGCCAACAATGTGTCAGAAGAATAATTTCGGGTTCCAATTTGAGCCAGGGCTGTGCAAGAATAAATAAAAATGAGATCTAGACAGCTCTGAGGGAGGAAGAAATATTTATTCCTAAAAGCCAAACAGTTTGCCTTTAGGGGCAGGCTGCAGAGAAATGGGGTACAGCTGATATTTATAAGGGGAGCTTGTCTGGGGTGAAGTGCTGATTCTAGGGTGACTCTTGAGGTGTGTGTGTGTGTGTATGTGTGTGTGTGTGTGTGTATAGATATATTTATTCTTGCGAACATGCAGTTTCTTTGGGAGACCTAATTTAATTAACTCTTGTGTTTGCAGATCTTATCCTTTGATATGTCTGGGTAACTTATTTGGGGGTTTGAGGAAGTTTGTTAATTTTAGTTGATTAACTTTGTTTCAGCTTGACGGTCAATTATGCAGTGGAGACATTGATTCCCAGACCATTGTGGATTCTGGAAACAGTATAAACAGTATAAGAGCCTTGGTGGCGCACCAGAGTAAAGCACTGTTAAGTAACACCAGCTGCCTGCAATTACTGCAAGTTCAAATCTCACCAGGCTCAAGGTTGACTCAGCCTTCCATCCTTTCGAGGTAGGTAAAATGAGGACCTGGATTGTGGGGGCAATAAGCTGACTTTGTATAAAAAAGAACACTGCTTAAGGGGGGCCCGAAAGCCCTACTAAGCAGTTATGTACAAAAGTAGGAAGGCTATTGCTTAACGCATTGTAAGCTGCCCTGAGTCTCCGGAAAAGGGCGGCATATAAATTGAACAAACAAACAAACAAACAAACAAACAAATAAATAAATAAATAAATTTGGATATAAAACTTCTCACAATTGGATAAGGAGAAACAAGCCGATGAGCCGGAACTAAGCTGTCCTGAATAAAGGCCTTTCCTAGAATCAGGAAGGTAATATAGGAACCATGGGTACAAGAGATGGGTGGGAATGTTTAACCATTGCAACCGAGGACTAGTGCTTTATACCACTATCATACAAGAAAGCCTGGAGCTCCTATGCCACAGGTGGCAAGCGGAGCCATATTGGTGGGCATGCGAGTGTTGCCCTAGCTCAGCTCCAGCGTGCATGCGTGCACCAGCCAACTGATTTTCAGGCCTTCCAGTCCCACAGGAAGTTGGGAAACTGGTTGTTTCTGGCCTCCAGGAAGGCCTCCGGGGGGATGGGGAAGGCTGTTTGTGCCCTCCCCACGCTCCTAGAAAGCCTCTGGAGCCTGGGGAGGAGGAAAAATGGGCCTACTGGGCCCACCGTGCCATCGTGTGCCAAAAGCAGGGGGAAGTGTGGGGAGGTCACGTGCGCATGCGCAGGAAGGCGGGATGCATTGAATTATGGATGTGGGCACCTGCACCCGCGACCTCCCACGCTCCCCCCGCTTTTGGCACGCGACAGCAAAAAGGTTAGCCATCACTGTCCTATACCTTTAGACGTGGGTTATTGAAAGCTAAATTGTAATAATTTTCCCTATGCAGTAAAAATCAACTTAGAAGATGTCTACAGTGACTCCATCTCCAAGGGAAGGCATTAACTGAGGAAGCCCTGATTCTCTCATAACGCTTCAGTTAGCTATTTTTATTTGGAAGAAAGAGATGTTACTTGGGCTCTAGTTGAGAACATGTTTTCATCTCAATTAGGCCTCAGTGCTGATTTTCCAACAAAGATCAGTAGTGTATTGATTGCTGGGAACAAGTATTATTTCTGGATTAACAACAAAGGTCAATATTTAGCAAAGCTACCCTTCCTTCAGTAAAATGATCAAGTCTCAAAAATCTAGAAAAGGCATCTAAAAGATAATTTAAAACAGAGCAGCACAACAAAGAAAGGCTACTGCTTTCAATTTACAGCAAAATGCTAATGATTCTTAGCAAGATTTTCCAAGTTATGTTTTGCTATTACAAGTTTGGAAATCTTGGATTATTTGAATGTAATTGTTCTTTTATGACTGTGAAAGAGAACAAAGTGAGCCCAGGCATTTGATGGCAGAGGTGCTTTAGGAGCCACAAAATGAAGGTTCATGTCAGCTACTCACCTTATAATATGAAACTTCACACTTGATCAGTTACAAAGCCAAAAGGGGACAAACAGAAATAAAACATGTCCTGTCCACCCAGGGCAAAGCTATCATTTGCAATGTGCATTGTAATTATTTATAGTTAATTATCCCAGTGGTGAATTTCAGGCATCAAAGACAGGGCATTTTGTCTCCTTGGCTGAAAAGAAAAGGGAGAAAAAAGAGGAGGGAGGGGAGGAAGGAGAGATTAGGTCTTAGATGAACTGAATTTCCAAAATTTAGATGGCTAACAAAATTGAATGTTTTGCTGGAAAAAGCAGCAATAACTAGATGGCATCGTTATTTTGTTTATGAACCACTGCAGGCTGCACAAAATTTGTGTTAAAAAAGGAACCCTTACCCACTTTGGATAAATAGCTGTGATTTTCAGCTTCTTGCATGTTAATTTTTCCTATGAGTTTCTACACCCTCTTGAAATATTTGGACCTAATTAAGGCTACAACCAAAATACTTTGGTACAATATTAAAATGGATCAATGTTCATGTATGCAACTAAACTTTAAAAAATGCAATAGCTAGAACTAATAAGAGGAAGTACAGGAAGAATCCTGGGGTCTTAAATCTTGAGAACACTCAGTATGGTATGATATATCTACAAACTGACATGTCATAAAAACAATATAGTCACATTCACATGTAACATTAAATAATTCTTCAGCATTTCAAGGACAAGGCCAGAACGATTGTCAAGAGAAATCTGCAAGCTTTTTCTTCCAGTTTGGATTAAATGAAAAGTTAAATGAACTTTTTTTGAGTTGTCCAGAATCAACAAATTGCACTTGATGCTCCTGGTAAACTGAAATACCTACTGTTTATCAAATGGACTAAGCATAATGGCGTTTAACCCCAATGTAGAGTTTGGACATTCAACTGAATTGCAGTTCATTTGGACCAAGGGTGAAATCCAGCAGATTCTGACCGGTTCTGGAGAACCGGTAGTGGAAATTTTGAGTAGTTCGGAGAACCGGCAAATACCACCTCTGGCTGGTCCCAGAGTGGGGTGGGAATGGAGATTTTGCAATATCCTTTCCGTAGGAGTGGGGAGAGAATGGGGATTTTACAGTATCCTTCCCCTTGAGTAGGGTGGGAATGGAGAGTCTGCAGTATCCTTCTCGTCCCATGTCCACCAAGCCATGCCCACCAAGCCATGCTCACAGAACCAGTAGTAAAAAAATTTGGATTTCACCACTGATTTGGACATAAAGCTAAACTACTGCTAGGTAATGGAAACTTTCTAGTGTCAGGTTTCGAGGTCGTCTCAAATAAATTGCATTTCAAACAAAGTCTTTGAAGGAAAACTCCTATTTATTAAGCACGACATTTTAAACCCGACTCCATAGAAGCCAACACTGACTTCTAGACCCAAAACCCTCCCTTTCTGTTCCCCACTCCCCTGCACTCATTGGCCATCTTCCAAGTCATTCTACCCCAATCTACTGCTCCAGCTCAAAGGAATTTCCCCCTCCCATCCCATCTCCTAGGGGATATTATCTCCAAGGAAAATAAGTAGGTGAAAAGTCAAACGTCCCTTTCCAGACGCCTCCCTTCTCCTTCTTATGTCAGCACTAGAGTAAATGCAGCTTGAAGTGCTGACATCCGGCCCCTCCCCCTTCATTTTTCCAGGGTGGCCTGTGTAAGACAAACAACAAGTTAAGTACTGTTACCCCATCCGGGTGTGTGTGTCCCGCCCCCTCCCGCCTTGCCTGGGTGATCTGCATGGAACTTGGCTATACGGCGGTCAGCTTGGATGTTTCTGCTTTTCACCCAGGAAGCCTCTGACAAGGGGTAACCCTTCCACTTGATTAAGTATTGGAGGTGACCCCTGTGCCACCTTGAATCGAGAATTCGCTGTACCTCATAGTGAGTGTGGCCCCCAATGACCAGGGGCTGACATCTAGATCCTTATTTCAGATAAGGGCAAAGGCTCTGAACATTTTTTTTTTGGTTCAGCATTAGACATAAAGGCATTTAATACTGATTACACTTTGTCTCCTTTCAAACAATCTTTGTGGCAATGGAAGCCAGGTTTATTTATGGCTTATTTATCCATCTTCAAAAATATGTCCAGATACATTTTGGGTGTAGTTTGTACCATACTCAGCTAAACAGGGGAAAACAATAACAGACTCAGTCCCAAACTACATACACTTTCCTCTGAAACAATATATTTGCAAGGGACCACCTGTGTGTTTGGAAGCATTTTAGGGAAGGTTTGGGATTTTGAACTCTTTCCAAAATTAAAAGAACTCCAGGTAGTTGTTTAATTTTCTCAGTCGGAGCATACATAGACACAATGAGGGCACACACGGAACTGGTGCAAATTCTGTAATTTGCATTAGTACCTTCACTGTTTCAAATTACACGATTTGCATCATTTGAACCACAATACAATAATGTGGGGGAAGACTCCTCCCTCCTACCCTCCGTACATGTGAAAGTAAGTTGAATACACATACTCCTCACTTAATGAAACGTCGCTTAGGAAGCATTTGAAATTACAAAGGACCATCCCTGATTTCAGAGTTCCAATGATGACACTTTATGGTCCCATGACTGCATTTTGGGCATTAGGGAGCCAACTCACCTTTACAGCTGATTGCATCATTCTGTGGTCATTTGACCAATGTTTTTTCCAATGAAAAACACCCTTTGAAATAAATGGTTCTGCTTAACAACTGTGGTATTCATTTAACAACTGCTGCAAAGAAACTTGTAAAATCGGGTTGGTCATGTGGATCCCTTGATTTATGACCGTCATCATTTATGATGGAAAGTATAGTTTATGTTCATAAGGTAAAAACCACCCATATAGATCGATTGTCCTTCATTCCATAGATTTTTCTCAGCCCTCCCTTTTGCTTTTCGGGAATAGGCTCCAGATTAGCATTCACCAAGGTCCATGAAACAGGGATGGTTCTCCCTACCATATTGTTCAGTTTTGTGCAAAATGCTTCCCTTCCCAAATAGCAATAGCACTTAGATTTATATACCACTTTACAGTGCTTTACGGCCCTCCCTAAGTGGTTTACAGAGTCAGCATATTGCCCCTAACAATTTGGGTCCTCATTTTACTCACCTTGAAAGGATGGAAGGCTGAGTCAACCTTGAGCCTGGTGAGATTTTAACTGCCAAATTGCAGTCAGCTGGCAGTCAGCAGAAGTAGCCTGCAGTACTGCACTCTAACCACTGTGCCACCGCAGCTCAAAAGAGCAGTTGCAGGCAGCTAGCCTTCCCCATCTTGGCAACTTCCAGATATGTTGACTACAATCCCCAGAAGTCCATCTTTAGCTATTATGTTGGGAGTTTTGGGAATTCTAGACCCGCACATTTAAAGGACACCAATTAGTGAAGGTTGTGTTAAATCTTCATATGTTAGTACAGTAAAAGTATATTTTTCAAAATAATTAAAGTGGATAACATGTGCTTTCTTAATACTCTGAATTGACCTTCAGAGAATAATATAATGTGACTTAAGTTCTAGGAATGTCCAAAGCTTCAAAGAAGATATTTGATTCAAAGGAAACTCAATCAAATTGAATCTTTAAATCAAATCCTGGAGGCATTTCAAGGTGTGGAATCAAATCAAGTGGCAATAATCACTTCAGAGATATTCAAAGACAGTCTTAGAGTTAGATCAGTGTTTTTCAAGCTTGGCAACCTCAGGCTGGCTGGAGAGTTGAACTCCATACATCTTAAAAGTTGCCAAGTTTGAAAAAGACTGGATTAAATGGACTTTAAGATGCTCTTGGTTTTCCAGTTTAAAATACTGTTGTGTTTTCCCCTCCATATAGGGAACAAATGGGGGGGGGGCAGTTAAATGGTGTGATCTAGTTTGTTTAACATAAGTGGTTTGACAATAAAATTGTCAGATTAGCAATAGTACTTAGATTTATATACCACTTCATAGTGCTTTACAGCCCTCTCTAAGGGGTTTACAGAGTCAGCCTATTGCCCCCAACAATCTGGGTCCTCATTTTACCGACCTTGGAAGGATGGAAGGCTGAGTCAACTTTGACTCTGGTGAGATTCAATCTGCCAAACTGTTGGCAGCCGGTGATCAGCAGAAGTAGCCTGCAGTACTGCACTCTAACCACTGTGCCACCGCGGCTCTTTAGATTGCTTGTAGAACTGCTCTCCTGCAGTTTGTACCTTACTCTTCTGATAGAATTTGTGATTTTTTTGTAATTAGTGTTGTAATCAGTGATGGGTTGCCCCCGTTTCAGACTGGTTTGCAAGAACCGGTAGTAAAACCGGTGGGAGACCCTGCCCACTGCCCCGGGTGTCGTCACTGGTGATCTGCGCATGCTGAGAAGCTTCTGCACGTGTGGAGAAGCAAGGCGCGCATGTGAGTGAAGCGAGCGTGCACGCAATCCGGTTGCAAACCAGTAGTAAAGGTAAGTAGAACCCACCCTGGTTGTAATGATTTCATTCCATATATAGAACTAAAATAGACTATTGCATATAATGCAGACTATTGCTTTATATCATAATCAAGAGCGGAGTTTTGATCACACAATTTTGACATTTTTTTACCACACCTCATGGACACCCCTTATTATTATGTGAGTAATAATAATAACTTGTGCAAGTATCAGATTAAAAAAAAAAGATTATGCAAGCCATACTATGCGAATAATTTATTTACCATCCCAGAAAAGCGAATGGTCAGAAGGTGGTGTACTTGATTTTTATTCAGAATTTACTTTTTAAACATTTAAACACTTGAAGTAGAACATGCTTCTGCATTGCTTTAGCAGAACTTCTCTGTAGACGCTGCTGGGAAGTTTGGAGGCTGCTCTGTTCCTATTTCCATATCCCTGCAATTTCTGCCATGAGATGCAGGAGAAATATTTCAAAACATTGGTGGAAGTTTTCAAAGTTAATATATTTGAGATGGTCTGTAATTCTTCCATTTTCATTCCTTTCTGCCTGGATGAAACAACTCCAGCTATTTTGGTCCTTCCTCGTCATAGCCTAGAGTCAAGTCTTGCAGTGCATTGGATATTGAACTGATTCATATAAAATCTTACTGCCTTTGATTTGATTCAATTATTTCCATCTCTGAATCTTAAATATGAATGAATCTTGGCTGATTTGCATATCCTTATTAGCAGCGGTGGTATTCACTTACCTTCCCTACTGGTTCACAAATGGGCACGCACACGCCATCTTCCTTGCACGAGCCTTGAAAACGTAAAAAAATGGGACGTCATGACATCCGTGCAGGTGGGCGGGACATCCCGCAGTCGCCTCTACTGGTTCCCCCAAATCGGATAGAACTGGCTGAATACCACCGCTGCTTATTAGAGATGCACATGGTTAGCCTTAATGATAGCAAAATCTTGAAGTCTGTTGGAATATGCAAGCTCTGTCTTTCAAGTTGTGGACTGATATCACATACAAGTATGTAAGGTTTTTTTGTAAGCTTGTTCTTTTTAAAGAAGAAACCGTCCCTCTTTCTTATGCTAAACTTTAGCCTTTTGTAGATTTGCTTACAGCTAAGAGTTGAGTTATGAAATGTTGTTTTATATATGTTAATATTATTGTTTTAGGGCTCTGTTTGGAGTTTTTGCTGACACCTGGATTGGAGAAGGTGTTATTGGATGTGCCTACAATTAAAAAATGGGATGAAGAGCTTTATATATGCTAATTAAGAGGTAGAGATATAGGGGCTTCCGGTTTGCTGCTGGCCGCCGCCAGACGTTCCTCTGGGATCGTCAGCTCCCTCTGCCTGTATAGAGCCGCCGTTACAGCGGATGGCGGCTCGAAAAAACTCCGTTTCCAAGAGGAAACGGAGATAGAGCCGGCAGGGGTGGGTAGAACTCTCCGCAGAGTCCCAAAAGTTTTTTTTTTAACTTTTGGGACGGAGCGGATGAGAAGCCCCATATCCCCTGCCGCTGCTCCGGGCTTTGGGAGACCTCTGCCTATGCAGAGCCAGGCGTCAAGAGCAAGCCTGTGAATCTAAAAGAATAATTAAAGAAATGAAGAACTGGACCCTTAATACTGAACCGCAAGTATCTCACCCTTTCACAAACTATTTAAAAGAAAAGAGCAGAGGAAAAGAGGGAAAAAGAGCCTTCTAAAATGGCGTCTGCTGTGGCTGGAGAAGGGCTAAAAGGGAAAGTCCTTCCGTTTCTCATTATTACAATGTAGCGGAATAAATATCACTGGCTACATTTCTAGAGAAAACCTCGCTCCTGTGCTGCTCAAAAGTTTTTTTTAATGAGGGAAAGTCTTTTTGTTTTCTATTTCTTCTCTCATTTTTGCTAAATCTTGTCTGTGTGGGAAATGGCATCAGGACTTACACAGCTGAACAAACAGGGGGGGGGGAATTTCCCCCCTTAAGAAATTGCGCCAACAAATTTCAACTCTCCAGTGTCAGAAACCCGATTTTAATATATTAGAATTTATTCTTGAAGAGATTGTAAGAAGGGATGAGATTGTGAATCAGCAACTTGAAAAATTTAAGCAGGAAATTAAAGAAATTGGTGAATTGGTGAAATCAAAGTCTGACTTCTTGAATAAAAAGATTTCAAAAGCTGCTAATGGTTTATCAGGCTTTCTGATTCGGGTGGAGGCAAAGACTGAATTATTAGAGACTAAAATGAAGGAAATCGAGGAGAATTTGGATGACATGACTCAAAAAATTAAAAAGGATTTGATAAACATTCAGGATAATAGCTTGGAAGACAAATCTAAAATGGAGACTGACCAAAAGATTGGTAATGAGGAAAATGTACAACAGAGGATTGAAAGAGAAGTTTTAATGACTCAATATAATTTTACAGAATATGCAATTAGACTGAGAGGTCTGCAGGAAAATAATAGAGATGATTTAAGGAAAGTATCTTCTGAAATTCTGGCTGGGATCTTAAAGGTTCAACCTGATGAAGTGTATTGCAGGATTGATAGAACTTATAGAATAAACTCCTGCTGGGCAAAGCAAAGGCAATTGCCTAGAGATGTGGTGATCTATTTTACAGATAAAGAAATTAGGAATAATATTGTGCAGAACTCTTTTAATTCCAATTTGCAATTTCATGGAAGAAAGATTTGGATTTTCAAGGAGCTCCCGCCCAAGATGTTAATGGAGAGGAAGAAATTTGGCTTTTTAGTGACTGAATTAAAAAAAAGAAATATCCTATTCAGGTGGGACATCCCAGTTGGTTTAATATTGAGATATCAAGGCGTAAGATATCAATTGCACACTGTTGAAAAAGCGGAAGATTTTTATCAAAAAATTCTAAAAATGAATTTAACACCTTTAGGCATAATACAGGATAAGCAAAAGGAGTTGGAAATAAAAGGAAAACATCAAATTACAGAGGCTGTGATGGATAAATTGTCTTTGGACTCCTTGGAGACCCCAGCTGGACTGTTTATAAATAAGAGAGCAGTGTCATCCGAACCCAAGGTGATGAATCATCAAGTCACAGACAAGTGCGCAAATCAATCAGTTGATATACAAGTGACGGAGAAGAAAGATGAGATGATAAAATTAACCCAACAAGAACAATCCACAAAGCACAATGAAAATCAACCAGCAGATATACAATTGGTAGGCAAGAAAAGAGGATGGAAATTCAACCCGAAAAAGAAAAAGAAAAGAAACAGATCTTATAGAAACAGCAATTTCTAAACTAAGCAACAGTGAAGCCAGGCGCTTTAAAAAATGAATGAATATTAGAAAAGATAGTGGCGGCGAACAATTGTCTGATACTATCCTGAGGATTGTGGCAGATCTCTGCAAGGCCATGATTTTGGGATGTGGAAAGAGCCTCACTTTGTTGGATTTGAATCATCTAATTTTTTCTTATTTACCTTTTTTTTCTCTTGGAAATATATTATAACTACTTTGAGTTATAAGGCAGGAGAGTTTTGCCGGGGCATGCAGAAGATCTGGATGTTACTCAGTAGGATGATGGGAATTAACAATCCTGATGAATACCACAACTATAACCATACGGATATATTCATAATTATAATGTCACTCGGGTGGTTGTTTTTACTTTTATACAGGTGTGAGGATATCTACTACTGATGGGGGCAGAAGATGACTGAAGATTTTGAACAAACTGTTGCACCAGCATGTTATTTTACCCTATTATGGGTGATGGATTTAACAATCTAGTGGAAAGACATCAAAGAAGATATTATATGGATCATAAACTTAAAGTTATTGTCTTTTCTCTTTTTACATAATGAAATGCATATATAGATATGTGTATATCTTAGTAATGTGGGCAGTTGATTATATTTAGAATTGTACTGCATGATTTTGTAGGAATTGAAGGGTTGAAATAGGTTAGTTTACTGATTGTTATAAAATGGGATGCATATATAGATATGTGTATATTTTAGTAAAGTGGGTAGTGGATTATATTTAGAATTGTATTGTCTGATTTCAAGTCATATATTTAGAGGAGTGGAGGAAGTGGACAGAATTGAATAAATTTGGTTGCAGGGAGAAGGCCGATTTAAAATGTTATATTAATATATATAAAAGATTAAAGGTTAATTTGTAATAATACTCAATAAGTTTAGGGGAGGAGAAAAAGGGCAGATTACCGTAAAAATGGGAGTTATAAGATTAACAAGTTAAGGGTCAGTATTCCGAGAAGGGATTAAGGGAAAGGGAAGATATTATGTATGTAACTAGTTATGAAATAGCCTATTGTTGTGAAGAAGTCACAGGGGGGGTTGGGTGGAAAGGGTGGGTTAGGGAAGAGGGGGGGGGGGAAAGGGGGAAAACTTGTATTTGAAAACTTTTTCAATAAAAAAAAAAAAGAGGTAGAGATATAGTGAAATTTTTATATTTGTTGTGATGAGGCTGGGAAGTTGCTTTCTTTTTCCTTTCACTATTTTTTCTTTCTTCTTTGCTGTTTTACACCTTTTTTCTTTTAGTTCATATTATTTTTACTGTATTATCTTTTAACATTGTAATTAAAACTTTTCATAAAATAAAAAAGCTCAGTGACAGCCAGTATGATAGGGTGGTTAAAGTACTGGCTAGGAATAGGAAGATACAAGTTCTGGTCCTCCCTTAGGCATTGAAAACAGATGAAAGTGTTCTGGTCCATCGGCTGCCAGCAGAGCTAGCAGTAAAGTCAGACCAGGAGGAGATGGAGGGAGAGCCTGGGCCAGCTTTGGAGCCTTTGGAAGGCTCTGATAAGGAAACAGCATCAGAGACAGAGGCAGAGCTGGGGCCTGCTGTCCTCCCCCAGGGGGAGAGGCAGCTGTCTTCGGGGCTTAAGCTGAGTGAGGGGGAGGAACAGATGAGTGTCCCATCCTAGCTGCGCTTATGCACACAGAGTAAAAGAGAGGAGAGCAAAGGAAAACAATAAGCCAGCTCTCAGGGAGAGGCAGACGCAGATGATAGTCAGGAAATAAATAGAAGGGGTTTGGGAGTGGGCAGTTGTCGTAGATAACCGTTTGCTTCTAGTATACAGCAAGCAATTCGGATTTCTTGGATAAACCCAGGTTTGTTGGGACTAATTACATTTGATGTTTTGTTTATCCCTGTGAATAAAAGACTGTTACTGCCCTGTTATAAAAAGGGGTTGTTTTACTCATGAGTAAACATCTTATCACTACTTGTGAAGGCTGGGTCACAACAGAAAGGCTTCGTGCTAGTCACTGTCTCTTAGACTTTAGCTGTATCAGGCTCTGCAGCAAGCTGGCTTTATTGCATCATGCATTTTGCCGTAAATTCTAGGCAAAAGCATTGACAAAACAATTGGATTGAGATAGGTGGCTATGGAAATAGAAAACATTAAATAAGTCCAATCCTGCAACCATGTGGGAAAACAACCAGCCTCAAAAAGCTAAGGTCAGAGCTAATTAGTATTTAGCTGGGCAACCACCAGGGAAGCCTGGAGCTACAGTAGAGGCTAGACTTGACAATGGTGAAAACATCCTTGAAGAAATTAGCGGCCATCTCCTTCCATATTGTTGTCAAAGAATTTATACAGCTGGATCCATGAAATCTCCAGTTGTTGAATTTGACATTAGAAAAATGCTTCTGAGAACAAACAGGAATGGAAACATAGCACCTGCCTGCATCCTTTAAAACAGCTGTATTATATATTGAGATTGCAAGGCTGCACTTTACATCTTCTATGGGACCTCAGGAAATGAGCGGGGAGGTGTTCCTTAGTGCTCTCCGACCGAGGTTGGTTGTTTTCTTGCAGACATTTCATTACCTAAATTAGAACCAAGTTCAGAGAGCACCAAGGAATTCTCACTTCAAAGTCGAGTTACAAATATTGTCTTTTATTGATCTCAGGAAAAGAGTGGCAGATGCTGAAGCACATTTTGAGAACTGAGTTGCAAGCAGATAAGCTCACACCCACACTCTGATAGAAGTTCTTTAATTGTTGTTCGCCCCTTTTCTTGTATGGGAGATACTGTATTTTTCAGACCATAAGACGCACCAGTGTATAAGATGCATCAAGATTAGGTAAGCAAGAAAAAAAAAAGGTTTTTGCTCCCCCCCAGCTCCCGGGAGCACTCTTGCAGGCCTCCCAAAGCCTCTGCGCACCCTGTTTTTGCGGAAAAAAAGGGTCCGTTTTTCACAAAAATGGGACACGTGGGATGGGGCTTCGGGAGGCCAATAATGGCTGTATTCAGTGTATAAGATGCACCAACATTTCTACCCTCTTTTTTTGGGGGGGGGGAAGTGTGTCTTATACTCCGAAAAGTACGGTATATGTATATGGTTGGATTCAAGATTACATTTGTATTTTGTATGTTGTGTTCAAATGTGGCCAGAAATAAGAGGGAGAATCATTCTTTAATAAATTCTTTGTAAATAAATGCCTTAGACAGCTCATATAAGGTTGCTGTACAATAATATTTTCACACTGCAGATAAATCAGCAGTAGAAGACAGATATATGTAGGTAGGTTTCATAAATTGTAGCTCTATACAAATCATTAAGTCTCCCTGATCTACTCTTTGAAGCTGGTTCAAGGCCCACCTGTGTTTGTCTAGCTTTGCTTCACCTGCAACTCCAGCAGAAGCACCTTCAGATCTTGCACACACAAGACCTTGGGAGGGTCCCAGAGAAGCCCCACCAAGACTCCAAGCCATTGCTTTGCAGTTTCAAGGAGCACATCCAGCTTTCCACCTCGAGGCCCACAATTCAATTACTGTAAACATTTGATTTCTTTCTCTCTTTTATTTTTCCTGGAAGGGCCCTAAAGGGGAAGGTTTTTTTCAATTTGGATCTAAGGAGGATACTGATTGAATAGCACCCCATGTTTTTTTATCGAGTGTGTAAAAAGATATCTGAAGAGAAAGGAACCGAAAAACATTTATCAGTGTAAAAAAGGGAAGCATTCCAGCAAACTGGGAAAAGAACAATGAAGACACTGAATGGAAGGTGCCCCCAACACGTGTGGGGTTTGAAAAATGAGCATTGCACTCCTGTGTTTACCTGCTGTCCTCATTAGGCAATTAATTTTTCTTCTGGCTTAGCTGCGGCACAGCTCAAATAGCATCGCATTTGCTCTGCATTTTACGATGCTCAAATTGGAGACACAGCTTTTTCCCAGTTTGCTGGAATGCTTCCCTTATCCTGCCTCCTGCTGCCTGAACTTGGGAACTCTTTAATAGAGTTTACGGGAAACTTCAACTGAACATAAAATTTCTAATTAGTTTCTAGTCAACTTCACCATTTCTGAAGAAAATGCTATGCTTGAGTTTAACTGCTTATATAAGATGCTTGAACTGACCTCTTGCCTTATCTTGACTAGCAGACTCTGAGACGTTTTTCTCAAAGCCCCCACGGCATGCACATAGGAGCTCTAAACTGGAATTGTATTCGTAGTTGTTGAATTTTCCCCTTTTGGTAAAGAAAGGAGATATAGAGATTTCTCTTAGGCCAGTGTATACCATAGATGAGGGAAAGGAACCAGACTGAACATGAATTCTTCTGGGGGAAACATGGAAGACTTGAGATTTTTCTGCTTGTTTTATGGCTATTCTCTGCATCCTGAAGTTTGTGATTTAATGAATGGATCATAGCATTGAAAGAGACCTCTCAGAGGTTATCTAGTCTAATTCTCTGATAGATGCAGTATCTGCTAAAGCATTTTGGACAGATGGCTATCCAGCTGCTGCTTGAAGAACTCCACTGAAGAGGAACATACTACTTCATGAGACAGCTAATTTTACTGATGGACAGCTTTTACTATCAGGAAATTCCTCTTAACCTAACAAGATTCTATTCTCTTTGTTTCAAGTCATCAGTTCTTCAGAATGACCAAGAAGAACTCCACTCCGTTTCTCCCACCCCGTCCGGCTAACATATAGGCAGTCCTCAATTTACAATTATAATTGGGGCCAGAACTTCCATTCCTAAGTGAGGTGGTCGTTAAGTGAGTCACACCCAATTTTGTGACCCCCCCAGTCGTTAAGCAAATCACCCTCACTAACTTTAAGCAAATCACCCTCACTAACTTTGCTTCATAGAAGCTGGTCAGGAAGTTGCATAATCACATAATGGTGATTATGTGACCCTAGGATGCTGTCACTGTCATAATTACATGACGGTTACCAAGCTCCCACATTTTGATCACGTGACTGCGGGGACGCTGTGATAGTCATAAATGTGAGGACCAGTTGTAAATCACTTTTTCAGCACCACTGTAACTTCAAACTCTCAGGTGAATGATTATAATTGGAGGATTACCAGTTCTTAGTTCCTTTTGTATTTAATACTTCTGAACTAACCCCTAGTGCCCTATTTAGCGACCTAATTAAAATAGTTGATCCTTTACACCTTTACCTAAAAAAATATAAACAATACTCACTGCTTCAGAAAGATGTCTTGTTCTGTATCAAAAATAGCTAAAAATTCTCCCCTTCCAAAAATAGTTCTTTTACTGGCAGCAAAAATTTTTGGAGATGGATTTATAGATAGATTTTTAAAAATTAAAAATGGGTTCTATATGAAGTCTGTATTGGATCAGGAGCTCTACTCTGTATGATGAGCTTTAATCTTGCATCTAAAGCAGGGGTCCTCAAACATTTTAAACAGAGCCAATTCACGGTCCCTCAGACTGTTGAGGGGGCCAGACTGGCTGAGTGGGTGTGGCTAGGAGATCATGTGACTGGATGGGCATGGCTAGGTCATGTGACCAGGTGGGCGTGGCCAATTTAACAGTTCATTAAACAATGCATACAAATTAAACTAACATGGCATGCACACCCCGTTTTTCACCTACCCCACCTCCAGAACCTCTCTGCAGGCCAAAATTGTTGCCCTTACCTTCCAGTTCCAGCCCGCGGGGCTTGCGAAGGTAAGTCCTGTGCTTGGCCGAAGGGTGGGGGCCAGTGGGTGGGTGGGGCAATGTAGGCGGGGCAGCCTCGTGGTCCTGCACGGGCTGGATTAATGGCTTTGGCAGGCTTTATGCAGCCCGCGGGCCATATTTGAGGACCCTTGATCTAAAGGAAACAATTGAGCTTTTTGCATTAAAAATGACTTCTGTCATCCATTAACTTTAGGACTGATGGTTTATGAGTCATCTTTATACCAAACATTTATTAGACTATTCTTAGAAAGGCACCTTTGATTTACCATCCATAGGCATAATTGTTACAGTTTCCCAGTTTTCCATTTAATTAGAACTACACCTGTGCCCTATGGGATCATCATTTAAGATATTTTCTTAGCTAAACAGAGAAGTGGAAGTACTACAGGTGGGCAAAAAGCAGGAGGAGTGGGAGTGACTTCTGCTTTCTTGTCAGCTTTCTCACTGAGTTTCCTTGTGAGAAGCTGGCAGATGCATCAGAAACCAACTTTAGTAGTTATATCTTAGTTTGTTTATTTAAATCTCAGTGAATGGATTGTCAGTCATATTAAGTCGAATATCAAGCCAATTATCAGTGGTAATAAAGAAGGCTCAGCTTATCTTTTCATACCCAAGTGTCCAATTGTCATTGGCAAATGTGAGATGAATCACAAAGAATCTATTTGACTGATTTCCTCCCTCCCTCCCTTCCTTTTTTCCAACTATTTTTTCTATCAGTCCAAAAAGAAAAATCTCTCACCAGATTCTATATTAATCTTTAAAATCCTCTGAATTGGTTTGTGTATGTGAAGCCTGGTTTTCCTAACATTTTTTATACAACTGTTGAATAAAATGTCTCTTCTTGTTGTTCACATTTCCAACATAAATGCGAAGCGCCTTTATACATTCTAGACCAGGGTCAAACTCAATTTCATTGAGGACTGCATCAGGGTTGTGTTTGACCTTGGGAGACCAGGAGAGTGTGGCTCAGATGGGTATGGCCAGCTCAATATCACTCATGTCGGGGGCACATGTGGTGGGTCTTGGAGATCCATTGTCTCCAGTGGAGGAATGTGAGACCAGGAAGAGCACCAAAACCCTTGTCCTCCAGAGGAGCCTTGCCATCCCTCTCAGGCCACATGGAGGACCCCTGGACTGTGGCACAAGCTGTCCAGAGCTCTAGGCAGTGGAGGGCAAGTGCCCAGCCCAGCCCTCAAGCTTCCAGGGCACCAGGACCTCACAGCCAGCCCAGCCCAGCCCAGTCCCACTTCCCCGAGGGGGTCTCCGGCTGTGCTTATCTTCTTGAGGCTGTTGTGCTCACTCTCCTTGGCCAGGTTTTTCATGGTGTGTGTGGGAGGGCAAAGTGCATGGGTCAGAAGGAGGCCTACTCCCTCTCCACGGAAGAGACCTGGCTTTGTAACCAAAGCATCCTCAGCGATAGGATGAGAGATCACCAGGAGAGGTCTGAAGGAGACAAGGGGATGGCAAAAGGGCAGCAGGGCTGCTGGTGGCCAAGTGCTAAGGCAGGACTATCCTTCCTTCCTTTTTCCTTCCCTCTTCATTCTCCTTTCTCCTTCCTTCCCCTGTTTCTTCTTCCTTCCTTGCTTTCTTCCCATCTTTCCTTTTTTTTGTCTTTCCTCTTTCCCTTTCTCCTTTCCTGTCCCTTCTTGGATGCTCAAATGCAAAAAGGGAAACATTTATCCTTTTGTTTTGATTGCTAGCCCTTTGCCAGTGAAAATGGAGCCCAGGGGGCTGGTCCTTCATTGTTTCTAGGATGACCCCTTGGGCCAGATCTAAGCACCCTGTGGGCCAGATCTGGGCCTTGAGTTTGATACCCCTGCTCTAGACAGTTTCTCTAGTGGCATATATCAATGCTGCGTCATTTTATAAAAATTCTCTGTAAGGTTCACTCAATGGTTAGATGGGCAGCGTACAGATTTTATTTAAAAAACATTATAACATACTATTATCAGTTCTGAGGTTGATTTCTGCATATTATAGTTTGTCATTATTTTATTCTTCTTCATATTTAATTGTAGCCCCATTTCCCCTACTCTGCCCTTTAAATTACTAGAGAAGTGTCATCAGTGAAGTAGAGATTGATGTTTCTTCCTCCAAATTTAAATCCACATCCATTTTCTTCCAGCTCCTCTCTCTCTATATATTCTGCACATAACTTAAGCAGGGAGAGTGTCTGTAGCTTTGGCTGATTCCTTTGCCAGTCTGTTTCACCATGTTCCAGTCAAACTGTGGCTTCCTGCCATATACTATTATAGGCTGATTTTAGGGGCTTTCTTAAGCATGGAAGCTTTCATCCAAATACATTTTCCAAAACACTTTGTGAGGGTGATGGAAATATGAACCTCGATACAAACTGTGCTAAGCCATGGTGGCTTAATTATGGCTTATTAAATAATTCCCAATTGGCTGAGTTTGCACAATTCCTAAAGCCATAGGTATTAGCGTAGAATAGATAGGTTTACTCCACATGTTAAGATAAAACTAAGCGAACCAGAGAATGCCAAACTTGCTTATTACACCTCTCCTCTCCTTCTCTAGTGGGTGGATGGAGGTTCATGAAGTCTTTATTGCCCACAGTGCACATCAGTGATGGGCTGTTACCACAGGCACAATGTTTTATGACAGATTTCAAACGGTTTGTATCAAGATGTTCTCAGAACCTCTACTTATGGCAAACTTTCAATCTGAGTAAGATGAGCTGTTGTTGTTGTTTTACTCCCCTTTCATTAAAATTTAGAATGTCTGGTTTGGTTTATGCTTTCACTAGCAAAAATCATTTTCTTGAATAAGGTTTATATTTGGAATCTAAGATTTCAAAACACTAAACTTGGTTTGCAACTAGTACTGAGACCTGGTTTTTGTCATGCTGTACAATCCTAGTAGCTAAAAAATGGAGGAAACTGCTGAAATATTCTCCAGAAGAAGGGACATTTGGAGCACTGCTGGGTTGCCCCGGTTTGCCCTGGTTCTATCGAACCTGTAGTAAAACTGGCGGGAGGCTCTGTCCACCAACCCCGACGTCATCAAAATGCTTCTGCGCATGCGCAGAAGAGCGCACGGCCCCACTGTGAACTGGTAGTAAAGGTAAATAGAACCCACCCCTGGTTTGGAGGGATTTGACCACATGGTTGTGGCTGCTGTCTTGACATTTATGAACTACCCCACCTGCTTGTGGACAACCTTGTCTAGATATATTGAAGTTCATAATGTCCAGGCAGCATGATTAAAACTAGTTGGGGTGAGAATGTTAATAGTCCAGCATATTTGGAGAATGACAAGTTAGAGAAGGATCTGCAGTGCCAGCCCCTATTTAGTTGCTGTTCTCTGTGCACTGTGGTCTATTTTAGGTACATTTTATTAAGCAAATAGTATATAAATAAGTACAAATCATATCTCAGTATCAAATGACTGAATAAGTATAAACCAGTGCCTCATGAAAATATGACAAGTTCTGTATTTAGAAGGCATCTGTATTGGCTAAAAGAATTATTTCACAATACTAGAAAAAGTAATTTGCATCTGATTTGCAGCATTGAATTGTTGATACATGTTGTCAACATTTAAATTAGACCTTTTATTTTTTTTACAAAGGAGTACTTAATAAGACTTTTGAGCAATATGATGTTTTATCCTCCCCCTCTTTTTATTGTTATGATTATCACTTTGAAAATAGTGTTTATACTTCAATTTTGTTGCATATATTTAGTTTTTTTCTTTTGTTTTAGTATTAGAAATAAAAACTAACTTAACATAAAAATATCTAACCACCACACAGAAAGACTACACTAAACACTAATATTTCTCTGTTCTGCATTTACTTGGTTTATAAAGTACATAAAATGAACCTTTTAGATATAGGCATAAATAATTCCACTGAATGACAATCTAAACTTTGTTAAAACTTAAAAACATTTTGATTAGCTATTATTTTTTTCAGTGATTAAAAGTGGGATTGTGTTTGAAAAGACTGTAGTGTTTCTTGCAGGACGTCCATTTCAGCTTTGTCTACTGACCCTCAATAATACGTTTCTTCCTAGTCACTGGAAATAGGATTGGACTAAAACTGCCTAACCAGTGCTTTTCTCTTAGATTTTACAAATACGTGATGCCATGTTATGTGAGGCCAGAAATGAAACAAGATGCAAATGGAATAGGGGCCATAATATTTTGTTTTTGGTGGTCAAGATCAGTAGTGGGATTCAAATCCCATCTCTACCGGTTTGCGTGTGGGTGCACACACGCTAGTGCATAACACTTCTGCGCAGAGACATCCAGGCAAGTGGGCAGAGCCTCCTGCCCCTGCCACTACGAGTTCATCTGATCCAGGGCGAACCGATAGCAACCCACCACTGGTCAAGATGTATTGTTGAAAGGATAGAGTTTCTTTCAAGCTGGTGTTATGCTTTGGAGCATACTAGATCCAAACACTTTTTTAAATTAAAAGGTTCTTTAAAATATTTTTTTTTTATTAGCAAACACATTGTGGACTCAAGAAGCCTTGTGCTGGGGGTGGGGGTTTAGGGTAACTGGAGTGTGTGTTCCTCAAGATTGGCTTTGATATGACTAGAATCTTTTGTTTTGTGTGTTGTACATGCAAGGCATCCAAGAAGTTAAAAATGATTACACATCTGCATCCAGTTTTGGTCACCACTTTATACAAAATATGTTGAGACTTTGGAAAAAGTGCAAAGAAGTGCAACTAAGATGATTAAAGGCCTGGAAACAAAAATATATGAAGAACGGTTGCAGAAATTGAGTATGGCTAGTCTAGAGAAAAGGAGAATAGGGGTGATGTAATAGCAGCATTCCAGTATTTGAGGGGCTGCCACAAAGAAGAGGGGGTCAAATTATTTTCCAAAGCACCGGAAGGCAAGACAAGAAACAATGGATGGAAACTAATCAAGGAGAGAAGCAAATTAAATCTCTGAAATTAAAGAAAAACTTCCTAACAGTGAGAACAATTAACCAGTGGAACAGGTTGCCTTCAGAAGTTGTAGGTGCTTCATCACTGGAGGTTTTTAAGAAAAGACTGGACAGTCTTTTTGTCTAAAATGGTATAGGGTCTCCTGCTTCAGCAGGGGGTTGGACTAGAAGACCTCCAAGGTCCCTCTCAGCTCTATTTTGATTGATTGAATTGTTTGAAAAAGAAAAAAAATTGAAAGAAAAAGGAAAAAAGATTGCTAACTGTGAGAATAGACACCTGTTTTTAAAATACAGCTAATAATAGTCTCTTTACTACATGATTATTTCTGTAAAATAAAGTAATACAAATATCTTTGTAGAATATAGTAATATAGTAAATGAAAGTGCTCAGAAATACTTCTGAGAGCTCTTATATCTAATTCTCATATGGAAAAGTGATTTTAAAACCCCAGTTGTCATGCGATTACAAAGACATTACAGTTCAAACACTGTAAATATGGTATATGATTTATCTGAGTCTCTGATTTTAAAGTGGTTCTCTTTTTCCTTTTTAATTTTTTTGGGGGGGTTATTTGAAAGAAATGCTTCAGAATTGTGCGAGAAGTATATCAAGTCTTTTAGCATAGATAATGATGGTGTCCGGTGTTCTCGCCATTTCTAAAACAAACAAATAAATAAATAGGAACGTGAAAATGGGCTTTCATTACTCCTAGCTTTTTATGGCATAGAAATACAGACAAATGTCTTTGTTCCTTCTGCTTGTAGATAATGCCAGGCTGCACACAAAATTGCTGAAGTAATGCTTGCAAGCCATGTGCATAGAGAAAGGGAGAAAAGGTTACATGAGGATAGCCAAGTCGCCTCCCCCAGCCATGTCATCCTACTTTTTTGCTTAGAAGCAGCAATGCAGCTAAAGTAACTTACTGCACAGCCCTAAGCATGTCTGTTTGATGAGTTCAGCGGGGCTTCTTTCCTTAGAAATATGAATTATAGCCTCTCAAGAGGCCTTTCAGGGGGAGTTAAGATAGAAGGAGCAAGGGGTAAAAGGGTAACTACATTGGAAGGAAGGAATGCTATAAACGAGAAAATATTAAGGAGCTGATACTATAAGGAAATCAGAGCAGGAACCAGCTGCTACTGCTGTCTTCTATAATGGCCAGTCTGCTGTTTTCAAACAACTCGGCTGTGAAATGATACAAGCCTCAAGATTATTACTAGTCCCTAATGATGCTGCTTTGCCAGCTTCTTCCTTTGTCTCAGGGGCTGACAGTATTGTAGGTGATTATGTCCTATGGCACTATAGGTGAAATATTCCTCTGAATGACCTAAAAGACATTGATTATGGTATGTTTCCGCTTGAGCTTCCCACATCCATTTGAAGTTTGTGCTTCTCTCTCTCTCTCTCTCTCTCTTTCTCTCTCTCTCTCCCTCCCTCTCTCTCTCCCTCCCCCCCTCTCTTTTTAATGAACATACCCATCTCCTTGGCAAAACCTGCAGTACTGAGATGTCATCCTGAACTACTGCAGTTTTCTGGCTTAACACAATTCTTAAAGTAATATCTGGTGCTTGAAAAATTAGTAGCATTTTCCAATGTGAAAAGTAGCTCCCTCAGAATGCAGCTGATAGCAGCAGGGTGGGGATGTTCTCAAGGGGTTGGGTGGCACAAGAGTATAAAAGATGGCATCATCAGGCCATCAAAACTCTACACTTCCTTGATGTGCATTGCACACATCATACACACATAGAAAGGGATGGGGCTTCACTTGACTGATGATGCCTATCATGTGGATGTTGTTGACCCCTTCCATGGATGATGTACAGGAGCAGCGCTATCAGTAAGCAGAATGAAGCAGCTACTGAGAGTGGATAGGAAGCAGGGGCAAAGCACCAGATATAGATTTTTATGTGCTAGTCATTAGGTCAGCTATCCTCGTAATCAATTGTATATTAAAAAGGGTTTTAATTTTCCCTGTTTTCTATTTTCCTTGTTTCTATAATAACATTTGCATGCCAAAATCAGCAGCTCCTGATTCTCAAGTAATATTCACCAAGTTTCAAAACAAAATCTGTTTAAATGTAGGCTTGAACCAAATGTGGATGACCACACTGTGTAAACAGAAGACTTATCTGATGTACAGGAACATTACTTCTATATATGTGGAGTGGCACTTATATATGTATGTATGTATGTATGTATGTATGTATGTATGTAGAGAGAGAGAGAGAGGGAGAGAGAGAGAGACGGAGAGAGAGAGAGGGATAGCCTCTGTAATGAGCAATAGGAATAACCTTGAAGAACAGGAGAAACACCCAACGCAAGTCAGATAAAAGAAATTTGAGTTTGAGGCAGAAATGTAATTCGAGAAACTGTATTATACATGACCCTACCTAGTTGTCATAAAAATGAAGGGAGGGAGGAACAAATGCATTCAGAATTGCTAGATTCTGGTACTGTAAACTTGTATTAATAGTAGTAGTAGCATTCATAATTCTCACTCTCTAGTCTGGTCTACCTTGAAGGACTGACAGCATCTCAGGATCCTCCTTGTTTAAATTCCTTGCCATTAATTCATCAGGCTTGCAGATGTATAAGAATGTATAAATATTCATTTTCCAGCCATGCATTCCTTTATGTAATAGTTAGGAGCTGTCCAAGGTCCTGTAAATAACACAACCTTCTTTTCCTCCCATAAAGTCATGAAGCCTGATGGAGGGATAGATGAATTAGGGGGCAAGATGCATTAGACAGGCGACTTTATTACCCATGCTGTGCACCTATCAAGATGAGCAAAAGAATTTCCTCCTCACAGAGAAGATACAAGATTGACTTAGAAGTAGTAGGGAATGACTACTGTAAGGGAAAAGTAGTTTCAATAATAATTAAAGAAAGGCGAGTTTTATTTTCTGATGTTTTGTAACACATCTCTGCTGAAAAAAAATGAAATGAAGGAAGAAGTATGACAATCCTGCAAACAAGAAAAATATAAGATCTGTGATAGATGGAGTGGAAGCTTTTGATCTACTTCAATGTCAAGATGTACACATGACAGAAAAACGGGCCTGTTTTTAGCAAAAATGGGATATGCAGAAGGTTTGGTAGGCCTGCAGAGTGTCCCTGGGATTGTGGAGGGCAAAAATGTCCGTTTTTGTGGAAAACAGGCCCATTTTTGCAAAAAAATGGGCCCATTTTTGGCCTCCCAACACCCCCACCCATTTTTTTCCCTCCCCAGCCCCCAGGAGCACTCTGTAGGCCTCCCAAACCTTCTGTGTGCCCCATTTTTGGCCTCCCAACCCCTCCCCTGGTGTCACATTTTTGCTCTCCCCGGCCGGTTTTTGCAAAAAATGGGACATGTAGAGGGTTTGAGAGGCCTGCAGGGTGATCCTGGGGACCAGGGAGGGCAAAAACTTTTTTTTTCTTTGCTTACCTCTTCAAAATCTTGGTGCGTCTTATAGTCCAAAAAATACGGGTAATATTATCAGCATTCATTTAAGATCAGGATCCTATATATCATAATATAATTATATCCCATCTATCTGGCAGGATCTCAAGACAACATGTGTACCACTCCTGCCCTCATGGCTTCCAAGAACATACTTTCACATATAGTATAGAGATATAACACAGTAAGAGCAGAAACATTCACCCACAAAGAGAGGAAACACATATATACTCACCTGATTAGTCTCTCTTTCTCTCTCTCTTGCCTACTCACACACAACTACACATGCACATGTACTGATTAGTTCCTGGCAAGAATATGTACACATGTGCATTCTCACAGATATTATAATTTACTTCATTACAAAAGCAGAAACATGGAGATACCTTCTGTGTCACCAATGCATAGAGAGGTCAGAAATAATTCCAGAAGCCACTTATTTCTTGCTATAACTCTAATTCTCCTTTCTCCAAGTAATTTGTGAGCTTATGATTTGCCCCAGATCATCTAATGAACTGGATGAGAATGAACGTAAAGGTAAACTTCACAGTCTTAATTCAACACCCAAACCACAATAGCAAACTAATTTCAATCTTAAATATTGTACTCTTATAACACAATATTGCAAATTTGTTTATATTAAACATTAAATTTTAATCTAGGTTGCTGAAGTTTTACACTCCTGCCAATAAAGCACGTTAGTCATACTACTATTCTATGCTGCTCATATGAGGGAGCTTTGCAGCATTAAGTATCATAGGTATCACCTTGAGAGTTTACCTTTTCGTTTTTGCTGAAACAGATCACATGAACCACTTATCTAAAAGTGAGGCCCAATCCTCCTCCTCTGAACTAGGATTAATTGTATATTTCAGCAATCAACAAATAAACAGGGAGGGAGACGGGAGGTTAGGAAATAGGAAATATAAATAAAAGAATATTTTAAAAGTTAAAACTTTCTCATTTGTCATTGATAATGCTTATACAATTGGTACAAGGAAAACATATTGAATAAGAACACTGAATAAGAATATCTGAATCCTTCATATCATTTAAAATCCCTCATATATTTAATTATGCAACAACTAGCTAGGTTAATTTAATAGTAAATTTAAGCCAAATTAGTTTATAAAAAGCACTCTGTTTACTTATATGATACAGGGAAAAATGGAATGGAAAAATATTTTTTTCATCATATATGTTTAAGGGAAATGATGATTTATTCAAATATGTAGGATCTTCTTGGAAATATAATATCTATTTCCTGTAAAGTAATTTTAAAAATACCAATTACGGTATAAATTGGTCCATCTAAGATACATATCTGTTGACCATTACTCTTTATAACCCTAGGCATATATATATATTATGTTTTGAATATCCCAGTTGGACTGCTTAAAATGAAACATGCCATTAAATAGTAGCATGCAAAGCAGTCAGACTGAAATTTCTTACATTAGTGTCATCGTGGCAGATTAATAGTCTAAACACCCAGAAATATATCTATGCTTCAACAACCCTTTGACATAAACACAAATACATCCATGCTGCAGAAATTATTAATGCTTTTATTTGTTATACATGTTTAAAACCAAAAGTGTTGTCCTTATTCCTGTTGAGGATCATTATTTGAATAAATAAATTCTAGCTTCCTTGGAGTTTTATATTATGAAAACTGTCATTATTGATCGGAAGCTAAAGACTAAAATCACGCCAGCATACCTGAAACTATCCAAACTTTTAAAAATGTATGTTGGCTTGGTCCTTTAGTTGCAAGGTCATTTTTTTTAAAGATGAATTTTTCCCATCAGGCTTTAAATGTTTTATGATCCATGCAAGATTACTGCAGAAGAAATAGTCCTATAATCTATGGAGCTTCCACTGCTGCAATTAGCTTTCAAGAAGACTTCCTGTAACAATATTACCAATACTGGAAAATTTGAATCAGAGAGTGGAACAAAAGAAAGAAATAAGTGTATAAGGAAGGAGGCTGTGGAATGGGAAACTTATGATTTAGACTCTGCCAACCTGCTATCCTCCAGATGGGATGAACTGTTACTTTGGATATCCTCAACCATCAGATAACTGGCCATACTGGATAGTAGTTGGTAAAAATTAGCTTGTTTCTTCTTTTACTATGGTAGTAGTCTAATACATCCAAAGGGTTGAATACACTATTGCAGTAGATGCCATTTGAATTTGAGGCATCCCTCCCCCCCACAAGTCTGGTTAAGGATGGAAAGCTATTCTCAATATTTTGGGGAGAACTGACAAGTGGTGAGCTAGGTGGATATAAGAAAAGAGTAGGAATTGCTATACTCTCTATAAATTTGCTGTTCTTATGAATTCCTTTTAATGCAAACAGTGGAAAGGGAATTCTGTTGATGGATTCCCTCCAGGTCTAGCCTAAAACAACAGAAAACAGAGCTGCAAAACCTTCAGCAGTGCGGGGGAGGTGGGGTGTACAACTGATATCTGGGGGCTTTTCTGTTTGGATTCTTACTTTGACCCTGGAGAGGAATTGACATACTATTTGATGGCCCCAGGATATTTGCTGTATAAATACAAGCATTCTATAAATAAAATAATAATAATATTCTTCAGCAATTATATTCAAACTTGGTGGTTTTCCTTGCTGCGCATTTATAATTGGACTTGCAGATTTTATATTTTTTTTTATGGGACAAAATATCTTTCTTGATGTGGTTTTTTTTTATTGTTCTTGCCATCTGATTCTGCTATTTAAGTAGGCTGGCATCTTTTTTAGATTTATTTCCTAATCTGTGTCCTTTATGTGCGTGCCTTTTTTTGTCTTTCTAAAGCCGCTTCCTTCTTTACCTTAGCTTCCTTTTGATGGGTTGATCTTTTTATGGCGTGGGATACTTATTGACTGAAATTAAATATGCCTCTTCTTTTTGCAATCAAAGGATAAGGAAAATGAATGTGAGAAAATATCAATGGAGGAAGAGATAGGAGAGAAAAAACAGTACAGAAAGAGGAATGTGGTAGTTTAGGAATCAGCATTAAAAATGACATGGTAGAGGTGGTCAGAACTCAGCAATATGTGTGATAACAGCTGTCTTCCCAAATGTGGGACACAAATTAGTCCAAGAATAGATACATGCATTTATTTATTCATTCATATGCATATACAATTTACAGAACATTCAACTCCTAGTGTTCTGCCCCGGCTATGGACCCCAAAGAACACAGCACACACAAAGTCTGTACAAACCTTAGTTTACTAATTAAAGACTACTAATGAGCTTTCTTAGTAGTTGTTCGAACACAAATACAGTTTAAATCAGTCTTTTCTGAACAAGGGCTGTTAATTTAACTTCATTAACAGCTGACAAGAATCCAAAGAATAATAACTCAATTCTGAGGTACAGTATTTCAGATAACCGTAATCTTACTGTGGTTGGCAGAATGCCCAGAAGCAATTTGCAGGAAAACTGACGAGAGAAACAAGAGCCGAATCAAACGTTTCTGGAATCAAGACAAGAAGGAATATGAACAAAGTTGTTTCCTGCAAATTGCATCAGTTGTCGTCCTTCCTTAAATAGGCTAGGGGAGTGGCCAATTAGCCCCAAGCCTTACTCTCAAGGAGACCTCCTCCTGAGGAGCCACTCCTGCCTTTTAACAGCTCTGCACGCTCGTGCATTGAGAAGAGGCTCCTCCTCTTCTTCCTCTTCACTTATGGGAGCGTCTGGAAGTTATGAAGACCCTGGCTGAATCTCCACCTCTGGCACATCTTCTCCAGCCTCATTGTCTGACTTGAGCGCCAGTTGCACAGACTGCTGGCGCAGCACCACACCACAACACCTAGTGACTGTGAGTGGCTTACGGTGGAAAAAAAACAGCAGCAATATAATAAATAGAAAAAAATAAATATAGTGGTGTCTTGGTACTGATGAATGCCAAACAACCATATGACTTACCATGTGACCCTTTGTTTGAGCCACGAAGGATTTCCAGTCTGTCATTTTTCCTATGTCAGTGACCTTCCCAGCATGTCCGACTTCCAATCCACTCTCTGCGGCCATTCCCTCTTCCTTTTGTAGCCAACTTCCTGGCATGGCCAACTTCCTGTCTGTTCTCCATGGCCATCCCCCTATTCCTATAGCAGAGCATCAAACACCAAACAAACAAAGCATACCAGGACAACATGTTCACATGTTGGAAACTGGAAGAGCAGCCACTCAGCATGCATGTGCATGCTGGGAAGATGATCTTCTGGTTTCTGGTGCACAAACGTCATTGGCCAGTAGGTCTTTGTGCGTGCATGCGCACCAGAACCGGAAGTCCAGGTGCATGCGCCAGAAACCAGAAGATCATCTTCCCGGCATGCACATTCACACCGGGTGGCTGCTCTTCCAGTTTCCGGTGCTCCTGTGCATGTGAAGACCAGCTGGCCAGTGCGCTGGAATCCAGAAGAGCCATGGGCAATGGCCCACGTACCCAGAAAGATGACTCTGTGTGCCACTTCCAGCACGCGTGCCATAGGTTCACCATCCCAGGCTAGAAGTACAGTAGCCTGGTAAATTGAATATGAGTAGCTGAAAACATCATTAATTTACAGCATTCTAGCACACCAGTGCAATGCAGTCCCTCCTAGGCAGGAATGTGGTAATATTTTCACTTTTCCTCATTTTCACTTTTACCCTTCGTGCAATTGCTTAAACCAGCTGACTGCCGCCATTTCAAAGTTAAATTAATATCATTATGATTTTAAGTTAGAAAATGAATGCGTCCTGCAAATGTATAATATGAATACAATATTTACTCCATTGTTTTAAACTGGAACTAGAGCTGTTGTTGGACTACAACTCCCATCATGCCCAACTAGCATGGCCAATGGCCAATTTATACATTCAGTTCAAAATTTATGTTCTAACTCAATTTTTATGTCTTGCAGAGAAATGACACACACACACAGAGAGAGAAAAATATACCTACACAGAATAAAACTTGTACAAATTGGAATTTGGCATCTTACTAGGTATTGTCATCTATCAATGTTACTTCATTTCAGTATTAAAGCTTAGTTGAACCACTTATCATTGCAGTAACTGGCTTGCATGCACAAGTGAGAGAAAGAGAGGGATGGGGGGAGGGAAAAAGAGATTGCCTTCCCAAATCAAATCTGCCCATCTGGTCCAATTATTAAGAGAGCTGGTTGTAGCTGTACATTCTTTGTGAAATTCCCGGGGTCATGACACGGGGACATCCTTTCTCAGTGGCAGTCCTCATTTTAAGCACCATGTTCCCTCTGGAGATACAGATGGCCTCTACTCTATTTGAATTTCAAAAACTAGAAAGCAGTACGATGTCAGTGGGCATTTTGTCCTGAGGTTAGCTTAACTGAAGAGTACCTCCTATGTTGTACTGATCTGTTACTGACAATTTTTTATTATTTAATCCTCTTGTTAAATATGTTGCTCTTGTTTTGACTATGGTATACCTTTGTCTAAAGTCTGTTTGGATTGGGACAGTGTACAAACATTATAAATGAAAAAATATAAAACATACACTATATTCCACCATATCTTTCATAAAGCCTTTTACCTATATTTTGTCCCAATTGATGATGTTGTTCTCTTAGATCTTGGGGCAGGGTGGGGATTGAACCCCTATGGAAAGATTGTGTTTTTTATATATACAGTGTTTGCCTTCTGTTTGTGCACGATCTGTTTATTTTTATTGTTCTCACTTTTTTTAATGTGCAAGAATTGCTTGGAGTCTATTGATCTTTATAGTTCATTAATTAATTAATTAATTTAACTGGTATAAATGATACCTGGAAGTTTAACCTTAAATTTATTCCACCGATCTTAATATCTTGGTTTGTGGATGAATCTCTACCTGCATATTAAAAGGAAGATTGGGCAACAGCAGATTTCCAGATAAACAGTATACATGTGACAGTTTCCAAAGAAATCACCAAGCTGGAGCAAGCAGTAAAAAATAGTAGCAGTACAAAATGAAGGATTAAGAACTATGCCTTTGGTTTTTCATAAAAAGCCACTATTTTGCATATTTAGAGAGATATTTTGGAGTATATTTTGGCATACAGACATAGCTACGGATAATACTATGTGAGTGCATTGCCTCTCCCCCTCCCATATTATTCATATACATGATTAACTACAGTGATTTGATTAAAATATCTTTTTTTTTTCCTGCAGAAATTACTAGTTTGGCTGATATGTTAATATATATTAACATATCAGTGTATTCGAAAAGAATTTGCACAACTGTCAGAAAAGTAAACACAATAATCATTTGTGCCAATTATTTTATTTCTTCCTGCTCTTTTCCCCTGTGCCATATGTTCCCCCAAGTGTCCTTCTTAATTGCCTTTTTCTTCATACTCAGCAAATGCAAAGTATTTTGTAGAATTCTCCTTTCAAGCCATTCCACCTGGATATGCACTTGAAAAGAGAGAAATAACATAATTTCTCTGGAGTAAGCAAAGACAAGAAACAGAAGTACTGCTAGGATTTGGATGGAAAGCAGTTCCATTCTTCTAGAAGGCACCTGGAAAGCAAAATCATGGGTGACAGTGAAGTGCTCCAGGAAGGTGCAAAAAAACCTCTAATTGAAGCTTTCTAGTCCTGTGAAAGAGTCCTGCTGTCTTCTAAAATGGGCTAAAGAGCCAATGATTCGTAGGTAACTCTTCAACCCATCCTAGTGCCTGTTTATACCTTACCATTCCTATTCCGAGTTGATTGCACTCTTTCAAGAAGACCAAATTATAGCAACAGCTTCCAAGTTTCTCGTTGTTATCTGCCAGACAGCTATTTGTGAAGCATGTAATTTCAGGTAAGCTCCTGGCTTGTCAGTCAGACTTTAAAGCAGGGATCTGACAAATTATGGACCAAATGCCAGGGATGTAGCCTACTGTTTTATCTGCCAAATTCTGAAATCCAGCTTTTCCTTGGTTGCCAAGTTCAAGAAATATACACTCGGTTACTCTGTCATCCCTTTTGGGATAAACATGGATGGAATTTGAAATGACACAAATTGAAAATATAATACAAAAATACTGAAGCATAAACGATGAGGCTTTATTTCATTTGCAGTCCAATTTCTTGTACACACAGTGCTATGTAAACTGTAAAAAGATATACAATAAAACAATACAATCAGTGAACGTTGAACACTGAGCTCTGTGATAGAAGATAGAACTGTGATAGAAGTTGCATTTGTTGCCTGTTTGTTTCAGTACAGAATGTGGAATTACCAGAACTTGCTTATGAACTAATAATACTCCAGGCACAACAGATGACAGAAATACTGGGGTTTTTGGTTTGTTTTTTTTTTTTTTTTGCATAGTTTTATTCTATCTATTATGTCCATTGAGAACTAATCTTAACACTAGGAACTTAATAAGTAGATGCTTCCTGGTGGGCCTCTTGGGTGATAAAACTTGTTTCTGGCTGTTCAGAATTTCCCAGGAAGATGTATTTCAGGAAAGCACAATTGAAACAACAAGACCTCAAATTGGTTCAGGAAAAAAGCGTGCTTTCTTTTCCAGGCAAATGAAAAGAGTTGGTTCCTCATAGTGCAAAAATACTTTTGCAGCACAATTCTAGAAGAGTACAAATTCTTAACTGAAGAGTGACTTCCTGTCTCTTGATCCATAACAAGTCATGCTGACATCAAAATAGCCATGACATTTACATGAAGATATCAACAGGCAAATGCTGCCATTATGTGCAATGGTGATGCCATTATCATTAGTGTGGCATTAGTCTGATGCTGTTGTCCCTGTCTGCTGTGGGGACATCTATGTTTGCTCTGATTTGTCAAGCAGTCCCTGGTCAGAGGGAAATCGTTGAGTGAAAGGAATAAAAGTACTAGCCTTGTTCCCAAGACTTTAGGAAATTGGGATCTGTTTGCAGCTTGTTCTCCAACAGGTGAATTGTACTGTTAATTTCCTCTCGTGTTACTTAGCTGTTCATTTTATTTTCATTGAAACACCTTTCACATATGCTCTGAGCCAAGCTATTCTAATTTAGGTGTTTTGTTGTTTTTTTGGAGATATGTTGTGCTACTTCTTTTGACAGCCAGCAGGAGGTGTTAGCTCATTTACATGGGGAGGTCACACAAGCTGCTTCCTTACCAGATAGATTTTCTACGATTTGGATTTTTCATATACTAATCTAGTAAATCCAGCTCTTCCAAGCAAATCGATTTCACTTCAAAAGCCAGAAAATTATTTTATGTATATCACCTATTTCTCCTAAAAATGAAAAGGCTAATAAAGCAATATATATAAGATATGGAAAACATAAAATTCCAGGCACAATTTCCAGGCGCAGAAAATTCTAGGCTAGGAGAACTAGCCTGAAAAAATGCAAATAATTCTGGGTCTTAGAAAGAAAAACAAACAAACAATCTCTTCCCCCGAAAAAAAGATTACATGATAGGAAGTTTAGCAAGATGTTCAGCTTGTAAATAGTGTTTTTTGGAAGAGATTGATGAGACTTATTGTACCAAGATGTCTTTGTATCTTCTCTGAAAAATAAATCCTACTATGCTTAATTGAGTTTTGCCACAGATGTGCTAACTAAAACTTTCATCAAGAACAGTAGTTAAGAATCTGAAGGGCAGATGGGATGAATAACTCCTTTTTGTTTTCTTTTACTTATTCCTTGGAAGGAAAGGCCTCCATTTCTTCCCCAAATATCAGCTTCACTGGTCTTGCCCAGCTCCAGTGTGTCCCCCCCACCTTATTTAGGATGCCTCAGAACACAATTATGATAAACTCTCATCGATCTTTAAGCTTCCCATGCTGGCTGGGGAAATTTGGAAGTTGATCCATGCATCTTAAAGTTGCCAAAGTTGAGAAACTTTGCCCCAGCCTATCCTACAGCTATATGGATTCTAAGCTACTCCGCCAAAAATCCTTTCCTTCACATTAGTTTGAACTAAGTAAAATGGAAAGTTCCTTGAGTTTATTTTCTCAAGAAACAGACAACAGTTTAACACCAATGCAGTCTTGCATGTGAGAAAAGTGCAAGATTATCTTTTGGGACAATGCAACCTCACAAACATGCTTGGCCTTGTGGGTTGTAAAATGTCCATTGACTGCAACAAAATGTTCTGGTCAGTTCACCAGAACAAAAACTCTGCAGCGCTGGCTCTAATCTCTACCATTCCAGCAATTTTTGTTTTCCTTTTCTCGGAGGTTTAAAGCACTTAGTTGCACACAATGACCACCATCATTTTCTAAGAATTCTATGGGTCATATATGTGGCTCTGGATGAATTTTGTAAAATGGTGTAGGAAATTAGCACCCACCTCTCCCCTACAAAAATGAAATATTTTAGGAAATATTAAAAGGGCAGAATATTTCCCCTAAAAGGGAGGCAGAAACTCAATCCTCCACCTTTGTCAATGGGCCATTAAGGCCTGAGCCAGTCTATTCTACTTAACAGAGATTTACCCTGTTCAGCTCCAGGGTGATGGGATTAAGACATGGCCCTCAGGACATGATAGTATTAGCTCTCTACCCATCATATGGCACCTGGGAAGATTACATCAGCCAGCAGGCTCAACCAAGCCTGGGAGACAGACAGCCTACAAAGTTAGCTAAGAGCCCTGCCCCCTGGGAGTCTGACCACCAATCAGAGTGCATTTCTTACACATGAACAGGAAGCTCTAGGGTGGGGTCCAACAGAGGGCATAAAACCAAGGCACTCTCAGCATCTCTGCCCTTTTTCTGCTCAGGAACTCAAGCCATGTGATCCTGTTCATCAATAAACCTTCTTTCCAAGCAACTTCCATGATTCCAGTGTCCTTTTCCCCACTTGGAACTGAACCCAGAAGGATATTTCTTCCAACAGTGGAAAAAAAGACAATCATATTAGAAGGCAGCATTTTGTTTTGCAACATGCCAGCGTCAAATTGAGTTTATTTTAATTAAAAGAATAAAGAGAGGTGAGGAAAGGGTTACCTGTCCCTGAACTAACCAATCAAAAAACTATTTAGAGATTAAATAGACTAGCCCAAGGAAGTGGAACATATATGTCAAAATCATTTATCAGTACTGGCCAGTTGGTTATTGTGAAACACTAACTTCAAGAAATAGATCCGAATATAAAATGACAAGATTTTGCCAACTGATGAAGTTCACAGAAGAGAAAGAAATGTACAATGAATACCCTAGGATTGTGATATGTGCACACTTATATGATATAGATTTTTTCAGTCTTTAAAATGCCAGAAAAATGTGTTTTTCTTTTGTTCAGAAGTTAGGATTTGTTATAACCTGAAACAACGAATAGTCTCATATAAAGAGGAATGAAATAATAGACATGTTTCCTACAGGGTTGTAAAATCATAGATACAAAAATTATGTGTAAATAAAAAAATCATAATTTTATGAAAATCTACCTATACTGTTCAAAATAGTATCTCTATATTATTTGTGAAAATGAATGAGCAGCAAATAGAAAACAGTATATTGTGTATATACAATATGACATCTAATATGATTTTTGTAGCTTTTTTAGGTTGATTAATTATTTAATAATGTGCATTGTCAATTGATTTATTTAAACTATTTATAATATAAATAGTTGACTGGGTATTTACAAAAGACAACTCTTCAATTCATAAATATATATATATATATTTAAAAAACAATCCCATAAAGACATAGCAACAACAATCCCACCTAAGTTTTAATAGGCTAAATTTGTGCAATCCAATTTCATTAGTTATTTAAAACGCCAGGCATCTTCAAACTGGGTTCTTCTAGTAGACATTTATGTATTTGCATTATAACTTAAAGGAACTCAGAGGTAGGAAAGAATGAAAGGATATAAATGGGCAGCCATTGTTGATGGTGACTGGAGAATATCTTTAGGGTTTTTTTTTTGTTAGTCTCATTCTAGAGTTTAGCTACAGTGGTTTTTCAAATATCTTGGAAAAAAATAGAAGCAGAGAGGAAGTGTGACTTGGAATATAAACAAATAAATAGCAAAGTCCGTGAATTAACAAATGAAATAAGGGAAAGAAAAATAAATCTGTTCTCTGTGAAATTAAGAGAAAAAGAATAGATGTAATAGAGTTATAAGAAAGGAGTCTGATCTTGGGAAGTTAATGAGTTCAGGCAGAGAAATGAAGGTATAAGCTTAATGAGGAGTGTTGTATGTGCATATTAAAACAGGAAGCCACACGTTGGTGAGAGTTATGCATTATATTTTGGTGAATGTTAATAACGAAAGAATAGAGGATAAGCTTTGGAAAAAAATGTGCAACATTCTCAATTATAGTAGAACATGCAACAACAGCAAAAACTGCTAAGTGATATGATATGAATAGATGGATGGGGATGGGATGAGAGAATACATTAAAAAATGACTGACTTCAAATTGGAAAACCAAACAACAAATGAGAACAGTGACTGGTAAACATTTGCTTAGGAAAAGCTCTATAGGTAGTTCTCGATTTGCAACCATTCACTTATGCCTCTTCGAAATTACAATGGTGCTGGGGAAAAAAAAAAAGACTTATGACCATTTTTCCCCACTTATGACCATTGCAGCATCTTGGTGGTTATGCGATCAACATTCAAACACTTGGGAACTGGCATGTATTTATGAGGGTTGCAGTGTTCCTAAGGTCATGTGATCACCTTTTGTGACTTTCTGAAAAGCAAAGTTAATTTGGAAGCCAGATTCACTTAATAACCATTACTAATTTAACAACTGCAGTGATTCACTTAACAACTGTGGCAAGAAAGATCGTAAAATGAGGCAGAACTCACTTGACAACTATCCTGTTTACTAACAGAAATTGTGGTCTCAATGAAGGTTAGGATTACCTGTAGTTGTTTCAAATACATGGTTTATATATAAACACATTATGTGCTGGACTTGGTGCCAGATTCAATATAAAGTTGCAGCTGATAAATTTATATTTTTGCGTAGTGGGGCTGTATTTGTGGAGAGTCCTGCACAAATTGTGACAAGAGGGTAGCAGAAGAATGAAGTGGCTGCCATTAGCATCTGAGGGATGATAAGCAAGTCAGCAAACAAATCAGGAGACTGGAGCCCAGCCCTTTGCATTTGAATATTTTGGCTTTGGTCAGGTCAGGAGATGGAAAAACCAGAGGTCTGGCATCAGCTGAATAGCTTGTAGAGACAGCAGCATCAGGGAAGAACAGAAAGCAAGAGTACTACTGAGGTGAACAGGAATCCCTACAAACTGGATTGAGATTGTCCAGAAGCAGTATTGGAGCCAGAGTCAGTGAGTGAATTCCCAGAGGAAAGAAAACTGGATTTCTGAAGAGCGAGAACCATGGGGCATTGAAGAAATCTTCTACTTCCTATAGTGAGATAAAGGGAGATAAATGGGACCTTTGCCAGCTGATGGAGGATGCCAAGGCCAGGGATGCCAAGGTCAGTGAGGAGGGATAAGTTGTAAACCCACAATGATTGGGAACATTGCCCAGGAGTGGGCTGGTTAGGAGTGTCTGTGTCAAACTGGGCTGCAATGACAAACTATCAAGAGGGAGTTTGTTTACTGTGCCTGGTAAGATCTTTGGCAAAAATGAGCCTGGAAGGACACAAGAGGTGACAATAAGCGAAATTTGGAAAGTGCAGTGTGGCTTTATGCCAAGCAGGGAGTGTACAGACTGGAATCGAATGCCTGTATGTGTGTGAGAAAGAAACATTACTGCATATTTGTAAGGCAGTGTAGCATCAAGTGAATTGGTCTGAATTATGGAATATTTTTCCTGCGAATAAGGAGTTGAAGGTTGGTTGCTGAGTGTTTTAAGGGTGATATATGATGGAAATCAATCATGAGTAAGAACAAATGGAATGCTTAAGAAATGGTTCAACACTGCGCAGGAAATAAGAGGTTTTATTCATTATTGAATTCTTGGTTATTTAAAGTATTTATATCAATAGGAAATATTTGAGGTATGTTGGCTGGAGATATGGACATGCCTTTACTTTTGTTATGGAGATGATGTCATATTGTTGGCTGCAAGCCTAATTTGCAGCATGTTAGACAGTTTGTACAACACAATGAGGAGAATGGATCTGAAAATTAATGTATCAAGCAGCAAGGTAACTGCATTTGACAGAGAATGGGATGAATGTCTCAAAGTTATGTATACATGGTGAAAAACTGGGGCACGTTGATAAATTGGTGTCTTGATAAAATGTTTACCCAATATGAGAAAATAGTTGGAGAAATTTTAAGACACCAAGATGCTCTAGAACAGAGGATCCCAACCAGGGGTGCCTGCAACCCCCCAAGGGGAGGAGATGGAATTTCAGGGGATGTGACAAAAGTGAGTTGTGTCCATTAGTGACCAGTCACAAACCACAATTACTTTTGTATGGGTGCCAATATTAAACATTTCTCAGGAGTGTGGGATATAGAGAAGGTTGGGAATGATTCTTCTACAAACTGGTGACGATGTATGTCATTTGTTGTAAGAATTTATTTTATTTTTCACAGTTTTGAAATATCCCTCTCTCTCAAAGACAGAGTCTTTGGAATGAATGTTTGCCAAAAAAACAACAACCAAGAATAAGACCATGCTTCTAATCACTTTCTTATATGGAAATAAAGCTGAGTATGTCAATAGGCGCATAAAAATAAATTGAATGGCTGTTTTGGAAGTCCATGCAATAAAACAAGGGAGAAGGTCATGAATGAATGGGTGCTGAAAGAACATGAATTGGGTACAAATGAAGTACACCACATCAATCTCCTCCTACTTATGACTGTATGACTGTAACCTTGTTGCTGATATCCTTATGGTTTATATTGGCTGTTTCCTAATATGATTTAATTGCTTATCTGTTCCCTATGACTATCATTAAGTGTTGTACCTTATGATTCTTGATGAATGTATCTTTTCCTTTATGTACAATGAGAGCGTATGCACAAAGACAAATTCCTTGTGTGTCCAATCATACTTGGCCAATAAAGAATTCTATTCTATTTTATTCAATGCACTTCATTGGTGAATGGTACCAATGAAGAACATTGATATGTTGGGGTCCTATAGAAAAAATGAATGAAGATTAAAAGGTCCTTGGTGCTCTCTGAGTTTGCTTGTTTTCTTGCAGATGTTTCATTACCCAAACTAGGTAACATCATCAGTGCTAGTGTGAAGACCAAATTATAGAACAAATTATGTAAAGCAAGATTGAAGGAGGCAAGAGGAAGGGGAAGATCAAGAAAAGTTGGCTAGAAGGAAATGAAGGAAATCCATAGAGGTGACAAGTTTAAAGACCAAAAGGCAATGTGGATGGAAGCAAGGATGAGACAGGGTGACAAAATGAAGAGAGTAGGTATAGACTAGATTTAACTGTATTTTCTTTTCCTTTTTCTTACTTCATGTATTTTTTTCTGGCTTACTATTTCTTACATCTTGCCTGTGCTTTGCATAATTTTGTTTATCCTTATGTAATCATATCCAATATTTTACATCATTATGTAATTCAGTATTAGAGCTGTGCAAAACCATATGGAAGAGTGAGCAGCTCTACTCAGCATTGCTGAACTTAATGTTAGTATTGCCTCCCAGGTTTCAGATAATGATGTTTATTCTAATGATAAGAAAAACAATATTTTCCTAGTTACCACAGTATCACGTTGCTGGCTTGAATTCAGTCTGTGTTCCACTATAAATCACAGCTCCTTTGCGACAGTGCTTTTCGCTAGCCAATTATCTCCCACTCTGAATTTTTAATTCTTTACTAGATTTTTGACTGTTGAAAGTTGGTAAGACTGACTTTTGTTCACCAAAGAATTTAAGATCCTCCTAATACCATATCATCTGTAGATGCTCAATTCTCAATTCAGAGTTTGAGAACAGGATACTGTACACCACATCATCCCAGAATCAGAATTGCAGGCCACCACTTAACTCCTCAATGAAATCTGTAAAGGGTCCTAGCTCAGTGATAAAATGCTTTCATTGCCTACATCAACTCCTTGGTTCAAGACCCCTTGCATTTCTAAGAACAGCTGAAAAAGTATATTTTAAAAACCTGGAGATCTATCATTGTCAATTTTTATCAAGGATGAACTACCATTTTAATGCAACACCCTGTATTTTTGTTTTGTAGAATAGGTCAGTACAAAATCTACATTTGATTAAAGTGAAATGTAGAATCACATTTTTATAGGGATAAAAGAGGCAATTAGGCTATTAATTAAAGCATTCCATACAATAGCTATTTAACTTCTCCCACCTCTTTGAACAATTGATCCCACTGTTAGACTGCTGTTAATGTTGGGAAGTCTTTTCTGGCATTCAGCTGGAATCTCCCTTTCTGTAACTTAAATCTGTTTTGTTGTAGTTTGGAATGAAAAACAGGTTTTCATCATTTTCTTTCTTTTCTTATTCTGAGAGTTTTTAAAAAATCAACTACATTCACAAGCAAACAAAAAGAATATGTACAATTGTAATATCTTCAATTATATAGTATAGTATAGTATAGTATAGTATAGTATAGTATAGTACAGTATAGTACAGTATAGAACAGAACAGAACAGAACAGAACAGAACAGAACAGAACAGAACAACAGAGTTGGAAGGGACCTTGGAGGTCTTCTAGTCCAAGCCCCTGCTTAGGCAGGAAACCCTACATCACTTCAGACAAATGGTTATCTAACATCTTCTTAAAAACTTCCAGTGTTGGAGCATTCACAACTTTTGGAGGCAACTTTTTTGCTGATTAATTGTTCTAACTGTCAGGAAATTTCTCCTTATTTCTAAGTTGCTTCTCTCTTTGATTAGTTTCCACCCATCGCTTCTTGTCCTGCCCTCAGGTGCTTTGGAGAATAGCTTGACTCCCTCTTCTTTGGGGCAGCCCCTGAGATATTGGAACACTGCTATCATGTCTCCCCAATCCTTCTTTTCATTAAACTAGACATACCCAGTCCCTTCAACCGTTCTTCATATATTTTAGCCTCCAGTCCCCTAATCATCTTTGTTGCTCTTCTCTGCACTCTTTCTAGAGTCTCCACATCTTTTTTACATCGTGGCAACCAATACTGAATGCAGTATTCCAAGTGTGGCCTTACCTCATTGAAGAGTGCTATCCTATTCTCCCATAACATTTTCTCAATGCTAAATATATTCGGCCTTTTTACTCTCATTGTAGACTTTGGCTTCTGGCTACTGATCATCTTCATTACCCTTCTTTGAACCTACTCCAATTTCTTTGAATTCTTCTAAAATGTGGTGCCCTGTATTAGACATAGTACTTGAGATGAAGTCTAGCTAGAATAGTATACAATGTTGGTTGATTCCTGTGATTTGAAAAATATAGTTCTGTTGATCCTACCTAAAACTGCCTTTGCCTTCTTCAAAATCACATCACTGTGTTGGATCACATTCAGTTTACAATCAGCTACTATTTAAAGTTCTTTTTTGCAAGTATTTTTTATCAATTCATCTCCATCCTACCCTTACTCATTTAATTTCTATTTCTTACATGAAAACTTTGCCTTTGTCATACAGTTATTTTCTTCCCATTTCTCCAACATAATAAAACTGTTTTACATTTCATTTCTATCTGCTCTGGTTCAATCTATCCCACCCACAGAGTGTGATCTGAATAAAGGCAGATTGATATTGTGGAGTGGGGTAGATGAAAACATTTCAGGAAATGAAAGGGTAGGTTTAATTATGAATGAAATAATTAAAATGGATGTTAAGAAATATGAATTGGTGTCAGCTAGATTGTTGTGGGTGTGTATGAAAATAGGAATCCATATGTTAATGATAGCTACATGTAATAGTCCAGTGAATGGTGCTAATGAAAGCACCAGAGATGAGTTTTGGGGAAAAGTATGCAATATTTTGAATAAATGTAATTCAGGGGAAAATGTTTATGTTAGATGACATGAATATATGGATGAAAATGAGACAAGAGAGTACAAAAATGTGACTGGTTACTTGAATTGAATGGCAACTGATGAGTATGTGCTTAGAAAATGATCTATTGGTTTTGAATGTGTTAATGAAGAACAGTCTGTCTATGGAGACACATTTATTTATTTTTCCCTAAAGTCTCATAACCCAAGTCATTCCCAAGACTTCAGATAAATATAAAGCAGTAAAGATCATCATACAAATACGATATAGCATAAATACCTTTAAGAGCTAATAGCAACTTCTGTTTAGTGTTATAATCCAGATGGCATATTTAAAAGACAGGTCTTGATAACCTTACACACAACAGTCCAACATATTTCAGGAAGAAACAAATTTCATATGAGTGGTGTCATTAAATGGGTTAGTAGATTCTCTCTGAAGATGGTCCTTAAGGTATTCTGGACCAAAGCAATGGAGGGCTGCAGAGGTCATAACCAGCGCCATTAATTATACCCAGAAATATTCAGGCAGCTAATGTAGTGCTGCAACATTGGTACTATATTAGTCACTGCATTTTGTACCAGCTGAAATTTCTAAGTTACCCTCAAGGGCATATTTTAAAAAGTATTAAAAGCAACACTGTGTACAAATCTTTTAAAATTTATGTCCTGGGAGGACCCTTTTTAGTCTTAGATTGTGACACTTATGCAGACTATATTGAATTAAACTAAAAACTAAAGTCCATTATATTAAAGTAAAAAGCTAAATGTTTTCCCTGCTAGTTGTGTCTGACTCTAGGGGGCAGTGCTCATCTCTGATTCACAGCTGAAAAGTCAGCACTGTCCAAAGACTTCCATGATCATGTGGCCAGCATGACTATATGTCAAAGGCACATAGAACACTGTTACCTTCCCACTGAAGTGGTACCTATTTATTTACTTGCATTTACATGCTTTCAAATTGCTAGGTTGGCAAAAGCTGGGGCAAGTAACTGAAGCTCACTCTGTCACATGGCAATTAGGTCTCGAACTGCTGAATTGCCGACCTTCCTGTTGACAAGCCCAATATCTTAACTGCTTGGCCACTGTGCCCCTTATTAGAAGAGGCCAACTAACTGGAAAAAGCCAACTAGACTACCAAGATGGTCTTTTGTGGTTATTGTGGGTCAGTTAATATTCCTTGCTATCTGCCTCTTCATTCATCGTTACCTCTTGGGCATCAAGGAGAATTTTGTTCTATATTTTCTGTAGTGCACTGCCCATATCTTTCCTCACCTCAATTAGCCTCCTGTCTTTCATTCCAGATTTGAGTAGAGTACAGTTTAATGTCCAGTTTATCATCCCCAAATTAATGCCATCCAACCATGTATCCAAGCTGGCCAAGAATTCTGGTAGTTGTGGTCCAAATATGTGTGGAAGATACCAGTCTGGGAAAGCTAGTCTAAGGCATTGTTAAGTACCACTTAGCTAACGATGTTAAGAAGTGGGAATCACATGCATTTCAGACAAGCATCTTTAATGGGGAAATATCTTGAAAACTTTTAACACCACATATATTTAAAGCAAGGTAAAGTGGAGTCTTTCTGAAATATTTCCTTCTCACAGTCCCCACCTCTGGGGTGGGCTACCTATTCTTGCCCTTGCTGAATTCCTTTTCTTCCCTGATTGTTCTCAGAGTCTCTCACATGTATTGACATAGCGAAATTCATAATGTATCAATAATATCAGCAACAAGTACCCATCTAACCTAATATTACAATTTTCAAAAAGGGCATCTTCTCTGAACAGTGTCAGAGAGTTCTGTTGATGTTTTAACTAAAGTTCACCTTTCTATAATTTCAAGAAATTGTATGCCTCCAATGTCCAATGGAATAAACATGTATCGAAGGCCTGTTTTAGCAATATATACTAGGGATATGTATGTCTTTAAAATGGTATACAGTTTAATCCCAAACATGCATTTTTTTTCCTAAAAAAAAAAGAGGTTGTGGGATTCAGAATTGCATAGTAATTAGCCTCTAACGTATTACTCTAACATATTACTTCTCATGTGTATGAAATATTATTTCAAGCAAATATAGCTATTACTAGGATAACAAGCTATAAAATAGTAGTGTCACTAAGCTAGCTGTTCCATTAAATTTGCCACATCTAACTTTTTAGTTTAAGACTAAAATGTGGCTAACTTAAGCTGAATCCATTTATACTTTTGCAATTATTTGCTACCATGCTTGTAGCAATTTAACACTTCACTTGCTCTGGCAGCTCCTGTTCTTCAGCAGTATAACAACCCCTCATTTGAAAAAAAAAAAAAACTTCTCAAAGTTACAATGTTTCATATCTCCTTTGAGAGCCAGTTTGAGGTAATGGTGAAGGCTGGAAACCTGGAGACTATTTTTTTTAAATTGATTTATATGCTGCCCTTCTCCGGAGACTCAGGACGGCTTACAATGCGCTAAGTAATAGCCTTCATACTTTTGTATATTTATACAAAGTCAGCTTATTGCCCCCACAAACTGGGTCCTCATTTTACCTACCTTAGAAAGGATGGAAGGCTGAGTCAACCTTGAGCCTGGTGAGATTTGAACTTACAGTAATTGCAGACAGCTGGTGTTAATCACAATGCTTTTAGTCTGCTGAGCCACCAGGCCCTATGGTGGCTATGGACTATGAGTTCTAACCAGTTTTACCTTAAGTGCAAAGCCAGCTGGGTAACTTTGGACCAGATACTTTTTCTCAGCCCTAGGAAGGAGCAATGGCCAACCACTTCCAAAAAACCTTGCCAAGAAAATTGCAGGGACTTGTCCAGATAGTAGTCTCTGATTGAAATGAAAGGGGGGGGGAGCAGCTCTTGACTGTTGACAAATATTGTTGCCTGTGCAATTGTTGCATTGATTTGTTAAGGCTAAGTATATAGTTTGATCATATAAGTGGGGTTATTTTAATACTTTGCATGCTCTTTTAATTATTTTTAGCTGCCCAGAGTCATGAACTTGAGATGGATTGCAATTTAAATTGAGATATATATACCCTGGATTATCCATTGTTCCTCACTTAAAAACTGTTTAACACAATCTTTCATTCTGCCCTTATTCCTTAAAAACAGGTTGTCTCAAGGGTGCTTTTTTCAAGAGGCGACTGGACTTTCTGTTTTTTCTTTGAAGACTTCAAAGGAAACTAGATGCATTCTTTTAGCAAGAATGAACAGCTGTCTGCAAGGAATATCAATCCTTCCATTCCCCACCATCCAGTCAGAGCTGAAGAAGCTTCTTGGATGAGAAGCGAAATGTCTTCGAAGAAAAACCAGAAAGTCCAGTTGCCTCTTGAAAAAAAGCACCTTTGGACAACCATGACCTTGATGACTGAGAATCTCCATAGACAGTTAGCACAGGTTGATAACAAAGGGCTTGGATATTGGGACCATTTTACCTTGAAAACACATAGCATCCTATGCTGTATAGGCTTGGGAGCATCCTCAGACATACCATCTGATGCTTATTTTATTTGAACTCACACCCTGTGAGTGTAAGGGATCCTAGTAACAGAACCCTGTTAAAGGTCTAGATAGCAAAAGTGGAACCTGGGAACATGTATACCAGTCCTACGAGAACAAAATGAAACACAATTTAGTATGAAATTTTGTGGGAGTGCTTTAACTTCAGATAAATACCGACAAGACTGTCATGCACAGAGATGCCAAAAGATAATAATTGGGGCATCTCAAACTTATTCTGAGCTTTTCTGGCTTCTAACATCGAGAAATCTGAGAACACGGCACATTCCTCTCTACCTGTCTGCATGACTCAAGGAAAAAAAGGAGCATGGATTCACTGCTGGGCTGCAGTAGAAAGATATTGACGGTGCTGCTGTGCAAAACAGCCTTGCAACTCTTTGTGCTCTCAACTTCTCACTCAAGATGAAAGATGGGGGGAAAAGTTATTTTCATCAGATAAAAAGCATCGGCAAGGACTGTTAAATTGTGCAAGCTCAATGCGTTCCATAAATGTGCAGTGCCAGAAGCTTTTATTTTTCTCTTGAGGTGGCATCCCTTTTTAAAAAAAGGACAAGAATGGCTGTCTGCACTGTAGGTAATGACCAGCATGTTGAAAAGGAAAGAGGAGATTTTTAATAAGGAGGAACGGAGGAGACATTGACTTGCAGATTATACTTCCAAAGAGTCCTACTAATCTAAAGCAATACTAGCACCCAGGGCATTCTCTCTCTCTCTCTCTCTCTCCCCCCCACCCCCTTCTCCAGGATGACTCAGCCCTGTTCCACTTCAGCTTCAATTTACCATTTTGGTAGCTTATTTACAATTTGGCAGGAAACTTTGTTTATATTTAAGGTAAGAGTTACCAAAGAGACAGGAGAGGGCAATGTAGTAAGGTCTATCTCAAGTCTCAATAATAAAAAAAAGAACCTTTTCTTTCTGTCCCAGGCCGGCTCTCCCTCCCTCCCTCCCTCCACAAGCCACAAAGTAGCAAAGCAATAGCTTGAGATCTTGCCCATCCTTTAATAAGGGGATTCCTCCACAAGGCCAAATTAATAATTTATTCTTCGGCTCCAGCAGCCACTTAAAACTTGCATTGATTTCCTTGTGCGGCATTTCTTTTCTTCCAACCCCCCTCCCCCCCGTACCCCCCCCCCACCAACCTCTCCATCTCAGCCAGATCTCTCCGATGTGGCTTCATTGCATCTAAGACTCAAGCGAGAGGCCCATCCGGACTACTCAAGGACATGGCGATGAGTTGACCAGACGGTCGAGTCCGCCCGGACAAGCGTCCCCTCAGGTTAACCCCCTAGAAAGACGCAGGAAGGCAGGGCCCGAGACCTTGCGTTGCGCGCCTTCCTCGCCTCTTCTTCCTCCTACCCCTCCCATGCTGCGACTTGGCCGCTCTCCGGGCGGGAGAGGTGAAGCGATCCCCTCAGCCCTCCCTCTCTCTCTCTCTCTCTCTCTCTCTCTCTCCACGGCTGCGTTAACAGCTGTCGGCCACGCAGCCGCGCGCTGCCTGAAACTAACCCGCAGCGGAGACAAGGGGCTGCCTTTGCGGCGCTCGGGCTTTTGAAACGGAGACCCGGCGCGGACCCAGCCGGTCACCTGTCTGGCCTCGGAACTTACTCGGCTCCCGCTTAGCTTCGGCAGGCTGATTTCCCCCCTCCCTTCCTCCTTCCCCCCCCAGTGGGGGCTGCATGACGGCGCACGCCGCCGCTCCCTGGACAGCTTAGCTTCGCTCCGCTCTCGCCGCTGGCGAGAACAAGGCTGCGCGGGAGCTTCGCGGCGCTGTGAATAAAAGGCGCGCTGGCTGGCTGGCCCGCGCTCTCCCCCTCGCTCCCACGCACACGGGCGCGCGATACAAAAAGCGGGAGACCCCCCCGAGCGGCGTTGCCTTCGGACCAAAGTGAGCGGGGAAGAGAGGCAGGCGAGACCCTCCCGCCTCAGCGCTCGACCCGTCGACGGCGGCAAAGACACCCGCCCCCCCCCCCTCAGCCCCGTCTATTCCCCGTCGAAGTCCCGCCTGCCTCACCACGCCGGGACGCTGCCAAGCAGCACGAGGTCCGAGAAGTAACTCCGGCAGCGCCTGGCGTTCGCCGACTGCAGGAGTTCAGGTTTCGACGGCCCGAGCGGCGGTGGAAGGGAGCGAAGCCGCAGTGCTGCCGCCGGACCCCCACCAAGGGCGCCGAAGTTTTCGAGTCCGCCGACTCTCCTTTCCTTCCGAAGCGGCGGGGTGGGAAAAAAAAAGATGGTGCCGTGACTGCTCCCCGGCCGGCCTTTTGCTCCGCTTTTCGCCCCCTTCTCTTGCCGCAACCAGCCCCTTCGAGCGGCCGAGTCCACCAGAGAAGCAGAAGCTCCCGAAGCTCGCGAGTGAGGAAGGAGAGAACCATGCCGGAGAGCGGGCGCTCGCTGCGGACTCTGCCTGCCTTCCTGGCTCTGGTCTGGACGGCGGCTAGCATCAGGCACGCCGGAGGGGCCGGTTCGGAGCAGCAGATCCCCTTGTCTGTGTGAGTGTCGCAGGCTGTGTGGAAAAGTCCGCCCGCGGTTAGGATGGGTGGGGAGCGACTTTTCGTGGTTTTGGACGGGGGGGCATCGCGCTGGCTTCCCACCAGCTTTTCTGCCAAGGGAGCCCTTGGAATTGGGGCGGACGAGAGAGGTAAACCCCTCATCGCAAGCTTTCCGCCGTAGGAACTTTCGGCTGCGGCGCCGACTAGCTCCAGACGCTCTTCCATTGCGGTCCCGTTTCATATCAGATCATCGGGGAATAAGTGATCTTGCAAAAGCGGATCTAGAGTCCGTGTCGTATATATGTATATATCCTGTAATTTCTCCCTCTCGTGCGTTACGGATAAGTTTCTCTTGAAGTTTGGCCAAAAGAGGTTTTGGTCGCGCATTGCCTGGCAGAATAGATGGACTGGGGGTGGTGGTGGGGAGTTGTCTTCACTTCGGAATCACCCCGATGTTGTTTTAAAAAGGGGGAAATCTGGGAATTGACAGTTCAGGTTCTAAAGTGTAATTTATCTGGGTCTGGTTGTATGAGCTGTTGTTTACCAGAAGTGCGTAAATTACGTTTCCCTTTTCAATATATGTCTCTGCCTGTTTTCCTCCGTAGTGTAAAACTCTGGGCCTCTGCTTTCGGTGGGGAGATCAGATCCATTGCAGCGAAATACTCAGGTTCCCAACTTCTGCAAAAGGTAAGGATCCCTCTAGCTGCAGCTCACCAAAAGATTAATTCAAATGAACTCTGGAAATGAAAAAGGATTTGGGTACTAAACAAACCAGAGGAAGAGCAGCTTTCATCTGGAGATTTTCCTCTGTTCCTTCCGATAACACCTTTTAACTGCCTGCTGTCTCTTTTCTGCTGGCGGAAACCACAATTTTCATCAGGAGGGGGTTTATTTTTAGATTTTTAGATTTAGATTACAGCCCACCCAATGACTTTCACTATCTTAGGTGAAGCTATTTAGAAATTTTGCTGGTATTCGTTTTGATTACAGATGATGAAGTTCACGTCAGTTTGTCTCTTGTTCTCATCACACACATGCAGAGTTATTTTTTGAGGAAGGAGAAAAACTGGAAATATGATGCTGCTTTGTTTAGCTGTACTTTTCTGCAACATCAACAACAAAAAAGATTGACTATTCCATGTCATCTCTGTAATTCCCCCTCCCCCCCAAACTATTATTCTTGCAGACATCTCAGGTCAGTGTTGGGATGTATCACATCATTACAGATAAGGAAAATGAATGTGGCTATCTCCCTGCTCAGCTGCACAGCTGGATAATAAGGTTGTAAAATAGTGCAGAACCTTCAGAAATTGGGCTAAGTCTCCAGAAGTCTGATGAGTAAGGGGGATAGAACATTATTAGACCTTTTATAAGAACCTGCATCTGAGCTCAGTTAAACAAACCTCATACTGAAACTTCATTGTTCAGTTAACATGTGTTTAAATATAACTGTGGTGAATACAAAATAAATGAGAAATCCAGGGGAGAATTGTGGGAGATTGTAAAAATGTTTCAGAATTGCAGTTTCGTGTGATTTGAAAAAAAATAGGCTTTAGAGGCAAAGTTCAGATTCAAGACTGAAATGATTTGATCAAATTTAAAATATTTTTAAGAAAGATATTGAGCTTTAAACTAACAATAGGCCATGTGTTTTTGTTGGAAGGGTCTAACACAATTCCTATCAGCTGAGCTGAAACACTTTCTTATTCATGAGGAATTTGTATGACAAGCTTTCCCCTATTGCACTGGTGAGGCAAACAACAAACTTTTATGGTTCAGTAAGTGTAGCTGATGCAGTAAACCTAATGATGATTGTGGAAACATAATAATCAAATACAGAAGCTCCTTGTTTTTGTTCTTTAGCACAAAGGTGATTTGATTAGGATAATTGGCAATACCAATTGCTGGGATTTATAAGTATCATTGAAATAATTTAAGGTACTTTTCTCAATCCCCATGAGATATTCTACATGTTTGGGCATTTGAAATAATATCTGCTTCATAATCAGAATGTCTTCTTTGCATGCTGTGAAAGAAAACCTCTTCTAAATCAGGGTAGACATATATACTATACAATGACTAATTTCTATATCACAGCCAAGTCAGAGATTATTGAAAGATGCACCGGGTTTAAGAAAATATTGTCCCTGGGTATATCCTCAGTTAAAATTTTAATTTGGGAATTTTGCCTTGATATAAAATCTGTGTTTTATAAGGAGAATCTCTTGACTGTTTAACCATTGAATGTTCATTTTCTACATATTTCATAGCAAATCAAGAATGCAAAAAGTTATCTTTATATAATAATTCTTTTCTCATTTACTTTAGAGCCTCCTGAAATGTGGAATATTTGTAGCAGTCAGATGCCTTTCTTTTGGTTGACGTATTGCAGTGTTGTAATTAGAAACTATTACCATGATTATTTTACATTTTCTTTATCATTTAGTTTCATTGGCTAGACAGTCTTTCAGCAGCTCAACAGTACTGTACTATTAATTCCCATCTGGAGATTTTTGTTTTTGATCTTGATACACTACAACTAAATGAAACAGGAAATATAAATGCTGAGGTTATTTGTATTCAAGATTGTATAGCTGATGGTATATTTATGGTGTCCTTGCCTTTGGTTCTGTACTTTTAGATATTTAATTTTATTTTATTTTAATGTCAGCTTTTCTGCATTCAATCTATACATTTTTGTAACTGCAGAACTAAGGTAACTGATCTCTATTACACATAGTTTTTATCATCATCACGCTTTAAACATTGCTATATAAAATATGTGCATTGTCTTTTTGGATGTATCAGAATTGGAGCTTTCAAACCATAAATATTCACTGGAACAGCAGTGATCAAAACTATTATTGCAATGTCACAATTGCACAATCTGAAATGTGAAACCCCCCCAGTGCTATTCTGGTGGCTAGGAATACATCTGGTTTTATACTGTTGTGCATTAACACAAGTGTTACTTTATCTCTCTCCCTTTATAAAATAAGAATAATGAAAATACTGAAATTCCAGATATCACATTCAAGGGGTCTTAAAATCAAGTAAGAAATTAAAGTGATACCCTGGGCCATGCAAGTTGATTTTCAAGATAACTAAATGGTTCATAAGCATATCTTGTAATTTGTATTTGTGCTTTTTTTCATAAAAGGCAGAGAGTGGCCTTTGGAAATAAAAATTTAAATTTGGTCTGATCTCACTCTGAGGTATATTATTTTATACTTTGGTTTTAGTGGATAGCTTGCATTTCCTATGGAGCCACGCTGTAATATTATATTTTAGAAGCTAAAATTATTGGAAGATAATATGGATAGCGATATGTGAGACACAGCACTACACTGCAGCACTGTAGCCCTCCAATCTAGAAGCAAGGCAGAGAATACTTGAGAGGACACCTTTTCTATTTGTCATTAATTGATCTGGAGTAACAAGCAAAATATTTTTGGACATCATCATCATCTCTATTTTGAATATTTCAAAATAAGATTTCCTTATTTTAGCAGATTTTATTTTGTTGTTAGCATATTGAAGTTCAAAACCTGAATGATACAAAGAAAAGATTAAGTCCTCAAAGCACTCTTATCAATGCTACACACCCCATTTACATCATCTTCTATTAATGGGCTACTTTATGATCAGAATTGTCTCAATCTGTATAGGCTGCATTCTCAGCTACCCTAAATATTTTCTTATTTCAATCCTTCTGTTTCCTCTACACTCATGCAAAGGACCATTATCCTTTGACAGTAGTGTCTTTTGATTAAATCCAAAAGTATTCCTAATAGTTCCTCAGTTCAATAAGGAGAGTTCAAGACAGATTCCTTTTCAGCCAATGCATTTTCATGCTTTAAAAAAGAAATTTCTTCAAGTAAGTTTGGTGAAATGGCTAGTTTTCCAGTTTCAATTTCAATTGTCATCTAGATTTGGCACCATAAAATAAATTGTCTACCTGCTTAGTTGAGTGAGGCATCATCTTGAACTTGCCAAAAACTGCAGTTAGGTTCAAATTAAGTATGGAGCTGTTTTATTTACAGTCAGGTTTAGATGAGCAGATTTTAAGCATTCATGATTTTATGTATATTTTGAAAATGTACTTCTTTCAGACTAACATACCTTAAAATTATTTAAGGTATGTATTTCCCAAGTATGAAGCATAATTCACCATGCATAATAACCTTTCAGTTATACAGGTGCATTCTCATTCTTTTCGGTTATATGGGTGAACTTCTCAGAGAATTAGCTCTTTGTGGATATTGAAGATTTGAATGACAATAAGGTTGCATTACAATACTTCACTCTAATAGATAGTGCTTTCTGCATTAAAGGAAGGATTTAAAGATATGGGAGGTTGCTATTTTGCCTGCTGTCAGATGGGTCTGAATATTAACTATTATCTGTGATCTAGAGGTTTATGAGCATTTCAGTTACAGTTTATCATGAATTGCTTTTCTGGCAAACAGTTGTCTGTTTGAGCAATAGCCATAAAATGCAAAAAGAAATTGTTTACATTTTCTTAAGTTTAAAAATTATATATAAAGAATGATAGTTCAGGTGTATTTCACATATTTCTTTAGCCATGCCCTGTTTTCTCACATCTCATTTGTACACTTTCTAACATATATACATACTGATACTCTTGATAGCATAGAATCCTCCACCTTTATTTATTTATTTTCCTAGGTATGGAATGGGCTCATTGCATTCATACCTCATATGAAATCAATTATTTCTGAAAAGCTATTCAATAATTCTGCCATCGTCCTACCATGGGCCAATGCAGCACACATTAATCACCTACATCAGGCAGTTGTCTTTGCGCATGAAGAGGGGCTTTTTGGGAGGGGGGGTCTTTTCCTGCCTGCTATGGAGGGTGTTGCCTAAGCTTAGGTCTGCACTGCAGGTGTCTTGCCTGGTGCAGGCACTGCTGTACGCTGCTGATAAGGCTGCTTTCAAGACAGTATCAACAACATTAAACCCAGTAGTATAGGCTTTCTGGAGTTAACGGGACTGCCCCTGGGGAAGCATATGACAAAATACATCATGTTTTCAAGTTAGATGTCTTTAAAAAAAACATTTTTAGTGTCCTTAAAAGGAAAGACTTTTGCAGGTATAGGAAGTGATTCGATTGGCTTTCTCTTGTTATTTCGCATCATGGGAGAACTGTTAGAAGAATTGGGCAAAAGTTTCATCAAGTTTAAGTATTAAAAACAAAAACAACATCTTCCTTGTTGAATTCACCAACTGAAATAGCAAAGATAAAAGTTACTAAACTTTTCTTTGACATACTGATTGCATTCATACAATGTGCCTCACCATGTCCTGTAAAGATGTTGGTGATATATTTGAATAACATGCAACTCTAGCTAGTTTTAAGCTTATCTGAATATATTTGCATCTTAGTATGTTATGTGAACTTAACTTGGTTAATTAATCATTCAGTTCATTGTGTTAACTTAGAAGATGTGTTAAATGTATTGAAAGATCATAGTCATATTTGATAAGTTGATGAGATGGGTTTCTTCTTCTTCAAAGATACATATTGGATATGTAAATGCATATAATTGCTGAGATTATATAGATTTAGTGTTATGTATATTAGATAAAGTAAGTGCCTACATGAGTATGGTCCAATGTTAAGCAGCTCTTATAGATTGGAGTGCAGGTAAAATATTGATTATAAGTTAAAACAGAAATAGTGTAGGGAGAGCTGGTAGTAAAAACAAAGAAGATTTGCCGTAAAACGTAACTGCTTCTTCCCATTTCATTGATCATAGATTATGAAAGTTGTGCAAAACTTCAGAAGAAGTCTGCTGAGAAAAGTAACAATGTGAATTAAGGAAGCAGCAAAATGTATGCTTAATGAATTAACATGCAATCTTCACTGGCATGCATAGATTTATGACAAAGTCATTACAGACAGCTTCCAAGATTTTTTTGTAACAGAGGAAGCATTAACAATAGAGAAATAAAATAAGGGTAAGTGAAATAATAGTCTTTTGTTGAGTGGGGGGAAGTTCAATAGCTGATTAGAAGGAAGATTAGCAGCTTTATGGCAAAGCTGGACAGAAAATGAGAAATAGCTAAAGAGAAGCTTATCCAAGAATAATTTAGTTCTGTGTTGCATTCTCCACTACCTGTAAAGTTTTTTGAAAGGATTAATTGAAGAGCTGCTATTAATTTTTATTTAGTTACTCTTTTCCTTCAATAGTTTACGCTTATGACTTCATTGTATTTCCAATGAAGCTCCTGATGTTGCTAATGGAGTTGTCCGAAGGTAAATGTTATGTCTGAAAATGTGTGGTTTCACTAGATCCAGTGTTTGGAATGTTGCCATTGATGGGGAGGCTTCATCAGATTCTACATGCTTAATAGGAAGTTTTATTTATTTATATGATTTATTTATTGACACATTTTATGGATGCAAAGTAAACTAACAAATTGTGAAATTGCATAGTAAATATGACATAATGCATTTGACAACTTAGTTCTAGTCTAAACTTGGTACCCCTAACATAAAACATACAATAGATATGGCTTTAAACACACGATTCTGGGTAGGATTCCATCTGTGTCTAGCTCTTAGATAATTTGATTTATTTTTCCTTCATTCTCCATGCAGATGTTTAGTTAGGACAGTGAAGACACTGTATGTAGCAAAGAAAGGGATACATTTTAGGATGCCATTTTTATGTGAAGGTGAGGATGCAGTTGCTTATTCAGTGAGTTACTTTTAATTGAATGACCAACATTCTTGAGCCATGGTGGCACAGTGGTTAGAATGGAGTATTGCAGGCTAATTCTGCTGACTGCCAGTAGTTTGATTCTGACCGGCTCAAGGTTGACTCAGACTTCCATCCTTTCGAGATCGGTAAAATGAGGACCCAGATTGTTGGGGGCAATATGCTGACTCTGTAAACTGAGAGAGGGCTGTGAAGCACAGTAAAATGGTATATAAGTCTAAGTACTATTGCTATTCTTCAGTATTTGTTACCTTCTATTCTTCAATATTTTGTGTTCTTCTCTGTAAACCAAGAAGAGTTGATAAATTGGAGTATGATTTCTGCTATCCACCATTCCATCCATTCTGCTATGGAATTGAATGCCAAATAGTGACCTGGAAAGAGGGACTGGAATACATGTCTCAATACATTCCAGCTAAAGAAAAGTGACTATTTGCTTCAAATGCCTAAAGTAATAGATCCATATCTCCTTTTTAACTATCCGTGTTTCAGGTCAATTAATATTCAGTTACTGCTGTATCTGGTTAGTGCTGTACATCTTATCTTCAGTTTTAAAACACATAATGGGTAAGTTAAATTCTGAAAAGAAATCATTTTATATTGATCCAGAAAAATGTACTCCAATCATCTTGACATTAATTGCTTGTCTTTCCCCTTTTCTTTGCTTACTTGGTTTAAAAGAGGAGAAAAAACTCCGCAGAACATCATCATTATTGTAAGAAGGGTCAGAAAATTATGAGACTTCTTTCAAATTAAAGGAAGTCATGAATGACATTCCCATCTTGTGTAAGTTTCATTTTGTAATGATAATTGTTTCACAGTTTTAGGCCTCCAATGTAACAGCTTTCAAGACAAAATGAACAGTTATAGAAAAAAACATTTTTATTTTTAAAATATTAATTATAATTAATGTACATAATATGAATATTATTATTAGTGTTTAAACTTCAGTCTATACACAGTTTCCCTTCACATATGAAGCTGTTACAGGATAAAATATGCAAGGATATCAAATTGCTTTCTAAGTAGATTTGAAAATGTTTACTTTTTTCTAAATGTACAAGGACACTGACGAAGTTACCCAGTTGGGCAATGAAATATCTGCAAGCAAAAACCAACCTCAGAGAGAACCAAGGACTCCACAGTTCAATCCTGAGCTACAAATATTGTATTGAAACAGTTTTAGAAGTTCGTCCCTTTAAATCTTTGCACATATTTAGGCAATTTGAGCTAGAGTCTAGAGAACTATTTTAGGCTCACCCAAAGGCTCAGAGGGTAAGTTTGACTTTCCTTCACCTTGGAACAACAGGTCCCCTGTGTCATGGCATTATCCCAGTTTCTTGAAATATTTGTTGTGTGAAATAAAGAGCTGTGCTACCTGAAATTTATTTTTGAGCACTGTGACCTCAAATACCGAATTGTAATGTATCCTCCTTTTCTGGTCCTTTGCCTTTATTACTGCAGGAAAAAAATATGCTTGGGATGTAAGGTAGGTAAAATATCATGGTTCCTTTTCATTGGTAGCTCTAGCAACTCTCCCATCTGAAATTCTGCATATTAAATACTACAATGTAGCAATCACTGATTCACCATTTACTAATCAAAGCAAATCTACCATCCTTAAGGTCATAATACAGGTGTTCCAGGAGTGCTTCTGTCCACAATTAATAATTTGTGTGCTTCAGTCTATGCTGAGTGGAATCTTTTTGCTTTGTGTCTTGATGAATAAATTCCAAAAATCAAAAGCTTTTTTAAAGGGTGTGTTTGTGTGTGTATATATATATATATATATGTAGAGAGAGAATAACTATTAATATTAGCACCTTGATGTGTAGTAGTTAAGGTGGTGGCCTAGAATTTTAGTCCTACCTTTAGGCATGAAAGCCAGCTGAGTGACCTTGAGACAGTCACTTTCTGACAGCCTGACCCACCTCACAGGGTTGTTGTGAGGAAAACAGGAGGATAAAGGAGTATTAGGTATGTTGGCTGCCTTGAGTTATTTATAAAAGTAATACAGGTGGGATAAAAATATAATACATAAGTAAAATAAATATTAAGCATGTTTTTTTCAAACTTAAAGAGTGACTTTCTTATTCCCTATTCTTATTTTTATGGAATACACATCATTAATGAGGGATGTGTAGGCCTTTTTTAACCAAATATATTTAAATCTTACCTTTCTTCCATCATGGAAGAACATGATATAAAATGAATAGCTAACTGACCTTATGCCTTGGAATTTAAAACATCTGAAGAATTTGGCTAGCTTTATAATCAAACCAAACTAAATCATAGTTTGTTTGCTGTTAGTTTAATTTGTGTGACTTGTAAATCATAGTTGATATGAGCCCAGGAAGTTGTGAACTATTCAATAATTTATGGTTAAACAAAATATAGCTTTGTGTGATGTGTGTACATATCTTTAATTTCCACAGTGCTATGGTTATAGATATTCATGTCCAAGATTAAGTTAGATAGTATTATAAATCAATAGATTTGAGCTCATGATCAATTTAAACTGCAATGATATCAGTGAGTGGCCTAGTCATACAGCTAAGTTAAATCTACATAAAATGAAAGAGAGAACTCCACCATGAAACGCAGGAATAGTATATAAGAAAAACTGGTAATTTATTTGCTATAAACAAAAGATGACACAAATTCATGACCATACTATACCTTGCTGTGCCTGTATGGTCAGAACTAATCAGTGAGGTTCCTGGATAGGTAGGAATTTAAATCAGTGGTGGGTTGCTCCCAGTTCGGTCCGGTTCTTGCAAACTGGTAGTAATGGAGGCAGGAGGCTCCGCCCACCTGCCCAGATGTCATGAATGATCTGCGTGCACTCCTGTTGCAAACCGGTAGCGGAGGTAAGTAGAACCCACCCCTGATTTCAATGTGTGTTCCAAATCCAATACAGGTAGTCCTCGCTTACCAATTGGCGTTAATTAATCATTTAATTTTATGATGTTAAAAATAGCTTTGCAACCAATCTTTGAATTTATGACCATTGCAGTTTCCCAAAGTCATGTGATCACCATTCAAGCGCCTTGCAGAGATAATGGAGAACACAGAAGTAAAACTGCAAATTGTAGTCACATGATGTCTTGCTTAATGACCAAATGGGAAATGACATACGTTTGTGATCATGTGACTGTGGCACTAAGTAACAGAATTGCTGATCCCAGTTGTGGGCACTAAGAAAGAAATACCTGCATTTGTAAAATAAGCCGTATCGCTGGTTGGGGGAAGGGTAGTGTCCATGTATGGCCCTAGAACAATGAAAAGAGCATCCCACATTCCCAACAGAAGCACTACCCTTTTTGTCCATGTGTCATTTTGATGAAAGCAAGACCTTTATGCAGATGCCCATGGTTAGCTGCATGTACCCTTACTGTCTTCCTACAAAGCATTTGGAAAAAAAATGGAAGGATTTAACAATTACCATACAGTCTGTATCAGCAATCATTTGCTGTGTGTACCACACATTTACATATATTTTCTTCATCAACTAGAAACTTATTTCAACACAGGTGAATGAGTGAAAAAAATAAATAGATCTCACTTATTTCATTTATCTGCGAGTATCTTTTTTCATAGTGTTTCTTAATAAGTCTGATAATCAACCATGTATTCTGTTTGTCTCAGTGGAAAACAATATATTTAGATTTTGCTTTTTTTAAACTGGAAGAAAAAAGGTAATTTCAATCCATTTAGTACTTGCTCACCTAATCACAGTCTCAATTAGTATTTCACAGCATTTTGCATGTATGGGATGATACCATTATTTTCATGATTAACAATGGAAGTGCTCTGTAGTGGAAATATACTTTCAGATTTATTTATAGTACATTTGCAGGACCTTATGCTTCCAATAATGCCTTTTAACATGTAGCTTTTAAATGGAAGGAAAAAGGAAAATGAAAAACATTTATGGGTAGCAGTTGTTTATCTTATTTTCTTTTAGGATTCATCTACAACTGCTTTGGTCAATTTGCATTATTTAGGGAAGAAGATAAACTTTCAAGTCCCAAAGGTGCTTTTTCGAAAGACAACTAGACTTTGTTTTTTTCCTTGAAGATATTTCACTTTCCATCCAAGAAGGTTCTTCAGTTCTGACTGAATGGTGGAGGATGGAAGGATTTATATTTGTTGCAGTCACCTGATTGTTAGCATTCATTCTGAGAGTTGTTGAGGCCAGGAGGTTTATCTGTGCCCTCAGGGTCACCTTAATAGTGCATATGAGTGTAGAACCTTCTTTGGAGCTACTGAAAGGGCTGTGTTCTAAATAGGAGATAGGTGTTGTCATATCCCTCCAACTCTGTTAAGAGAAGACTGTTCAATCTTAATGTAGGTGGCCCCTTTGACCCCTCTTTCAAACAAGTGGTCCTTTCTGTCCAGAATGTGGAATCTGCTGTCTTCAAAAGAGATCCTGCTGTCTTCAAAAAAGTGACCTTTTGTCTTTCAAATGCAGATTGATTGCTGAATCTTGTCCTGATGGGTTTGTTCTCCTATGTTGTGCCATATGTTTGTGAAGTGGTTATTTTGTTTCTCCAATGTACAGATTTGTACATGCCTCACTGCATTGTACTGCATATATCACAGTACAATGCTCAGTTTGTGTCTAGCTGTTTTATCTTCAGATACTCAATACCAGATATCAGATACTTTAAACCCCAAAATATTGTACACTAAGGCAGAAGCTTGTTCACCCCAAGGATAAAATACCTATGATAGGCTAGAACTTTGATTTTCTCAGTTCTGCAGCTTTCTCTTTGTTATTTAGGCACCTTAAAAAGAAGAAAAAGTTGCTATAATTTGGTTTGGACATATGTTTTCCCCTCTTATTCCAATTATTGTTTTATATATATCTATTTACTATCAGTTTCCATTTTTATTTTAAAAATATAATTTTAAAATTATAGATTTTAGATTACCATAATTTTCTGATTTCCAGAGTTGCCTTGATAATATTGTAAGAAGAGAGAGAGAGAGAGAGAGAGAGAGAGAGAGAGGAGAAGGTTGTATCTTACTAAAATGTTTTGCATATTCATCTCTTCCTCATACATGTATATACCTCTTTTTCATACAAATGAGAAATTTTGGGATCAACGTGGCCATTATTACACATTCAACACCTTTAAGGTACACGGACACAGAGAAAAAGAGAAAGACACACAAGCAAAGCTTGCAATCTTAAGAGGAAACATGTATGTATGGGAAAGGCATTCTTTTAAGATTGTTTATTACTGGATATGTTGTAAGATTGAAACGAACAGAAGGGATTGGCTGCAGGCATATGTCTAACCTTCAAATAACATTGTTATGGCATGTGATGAAATTATTGTGATTGATTATGGTCAATCACACACAGCTGAACGGGACTTCATAGGTAATTTATACAAGTGTTTTGCCAATGCAGGAAATAATAATTAATAATTATTAATAATAAACAAAGGAAGAAAAATGGCATTGGAAGACCATCTGAAGGACAAGTAGAAAAGATGCATCCGAGCTAGCATATCATGAAAACTTAGTGAATACCACAAAGACAAATCTGGTCTATAGAAAAGACCAAATGAAGAATAGAAAATAGACATGGTAAAAGCAAAGTATTACATGGCCAGTACATAAGGAAATTAGCAGGTAATGTAAATAACAAAACCTGCCAATGGCAAAGAGCAGGAAAGTTGAAGAAAGTGGCAGAGGGGCTGATTCTTTCTGTACAAGACCAAGCCTTAAGAACAAATGCATATAAAGCCAGAATTGAGAAGACAGCAACAGAGAGCAAATGCCACCTCTGCAAAGAAGCTGAAGAAACTGGATCTCCTAATTAGTTGCTGCAAGAAGATCGGACAGACTTAACTACAAACAATGGCATGACAAAGTAGTAGCAAGAATATCTGCAAAAAATACCATTTGACTACAAGCAAGAACTGGTGGGACCACAAAGTAGACAAAAGAAACAAGTGCTTTGGGACTTTAGATAAGACCTAATAATAGTAGATAAGGAAGTCAAAGTCTGAATGGTAAAGTACTTGGAGACAGCAGAATAGAAGAGAAAGAACTGGAGAAAATCACAAAATACAAAGACCTGCAGGTAGAAGTAGAATGACTGTGTCAAGTGAAAGCAAAGATAGTACCAATAGTAATAGGTGCCTTGGGTGGAATCCCAAAGCGTCTGGAACACCATTTAAGCACCATCTGCATTGACAAAATCAGTCAAGTGTAAAAAGACAGCTTACTTTGGAACATCTTACAACCTGCAACAATACCTTTAATGTTATTAAAAAACAACATCTGCCTAATCTAGATCCTTGGGAAGGACTTGATAGGTGGACAGAACAGCTAAATCCAGCCTAAATATTTGGCTGACTATAATAATACATTACATTTAGCTGTTGCCCAGCTCTTAACAACTCAGTCAGCTACTGCAATATCCCTAGTAGATGTACGTTCAGCCTGTTTTCACAAATACCTAATCGAAGGAATGTCAATTTTTTTATTAGACTGAGTTGAATTTTCATAGTACTAACTGTGTGAAAATGAATCCTCTAAAATTTCTTCTCAATGTCAGCCCCTTAACCATCTTCAGGAGCAATATTTGTCACTTTCTTTTCTTTGTTAATATTCTTCATGAAACCCAGTATCCAAAGCTACTTCATACTACTTCGGTAAAAAAAATAAAAGACATAGACCATTATTATTTTTTTATTCTTGTTCTTGTCTTAAATTGTCTGGAAATGACCACTTATTAGTCAAGGTGTCACCCATTCTACATGTGTGCATTTTTCAAAATGTAGAACTTTATGGAAAATTAATAGTTTTAACTTGTTAGGTTCACCTTGAGATTTGTTAATTTTTTGTAAGTTATCCACCTTTTGGTGTCCACTACAAATTTAATGAACATCTGATGTTCTGTTATATCTGGGCCATTAATATAGATGTTGAGCAACTCAAATGGAGGTTATGCCAAATATGTCTATTTTCTATAGGCATTTAATGCTCTGTATGCATGTGCCTTCAAGTCATTGTTGACTCTTGATGACTGCTTGGACGAGTCCCTGCACTTTTCTTGGGAAGAGTTTCAGAAGTATTTTGCCATTGTCTTCTTCCTAGCTCATAGCGAGAATGACTCATCCAAGGATAGTTGGTTTTGTGCCTAAGGCAGGGCTAGAACTCACAGTGTCTTGATTTCTAGCCGTGTTTTAACCACCACACCAAACTGGATCTAATACTCTGGATCCAGTTAATCAAGTATGTCTAGTCTGATGAAAAGAAGGACTAGGGTAGACATGATAGCAGTGTTCCAATATCTCAGGGGCTGCCTCAAAGAAGAGGGAGTCAAGCTATTCTCCAAAGCACCTGAGGGCAGGACAAGAAGCAATGGGTGGAAACTAATCAAAGAGAGAAGCAACTTAGAGCTAAGGATAAATTTCCTGACAGTTAGAACAATTAATAAGTGGAACAACTTGCCTCCAGAAGTTGTGAATGCTCCAACACTGGAAGTTTTTAAGAAGATGTTGGAAAACCATTTGTCTGAAGTGTTGTAGGGTTTCCTGCCTAAGCAGGAGGTTGGATTAGAAGACCTCCAAGGTCCCTTCCAACTCTGTTATTCTAAAGTTCTAAAGTTCAAAGCTTAACAGCACCATCATATCCAGTTCATATTCTATCATGTTGTCTAGATGATTTTGCTGGAGGATCTTCCTAGCATTGTTTTCATTAATTAAGATAATAAATCTGTTTAGATTATCAAAAATGTTGATAGAGATAGAAATGTTGATCTCTTCTGCCTTTTCTACCTGCTTTATTCACCACTGGTTGGGCTTTACTGAAGATGGACTCCAGGGCAGCTGCTGCATACCTAGGTTCAATAAAGCATTTCATCTGTTCAGCCATAGGTATCATTTGCAGCCAGAGAAGAAAAGGGAATAGGATTAAGACATAGTTTCTGGGGACCAGAAAAAATTAAAAAGCTGCTTGTCAGCAGCCCAAGTTAGGGAAGGAGGGAGAGAAACAGAGAAGTGAAGAGTGAGGATGAATGCCTGAGTTGCCATAGTTACTTAATTATTGTTGGGTAGCATCTTTTGGACGTTCTCCATGAAAAAATTCTCCTTCAGCTAAGAGGTCTTCCATTATCTGCCTACTTATGCAAAGACAACTTACCATTAGATAGAAACAATAAAATAGTAAAAAAAAAAAAAAGTATCAATAGAGTACAAATTCACCTCAACCCTGTTAACTTTTCATAAGGCTCTAAAAACCTGCATGTTCCTGTGCCTGGGGTGCTGAATATGTTAAAGGCCCATTTCCTACCTGGCTCGCTGGCCAAGTATCTTGTTCCCAGTATATTTAATCTAAATGTTTCTATTGTTTAATTTTTTTTAAAGTATTTTTAATTGTAAATTGGTTTTAATTTTAAGCAGCTGGAATCATTGACTGAGATGGGTGGCTATAGAAAATGAATAAATGAAGTAGGTAAATAAGTAAGTAAGTAAGTGGGTAGGTAAGTAAGCAAGCAAGCAAGCAACTGCCACTGTGACCCAGTTACTTGGCTGAGTAGTAGGTTTTGCTGCTGGAATTAAGCCAATGTTGATGCCAGCTTGCCTTCCAGATAGGATACTTCAGGAACAACATGCTAGAGCTGTTTATTTTTCTTAATTATTCTGAGAAAACTGAATTATGATAGGGATATAATTTTACAAACTAGTACTATGCCATAGCTTTTTAAATTTTGATCTACTGCTTTTTAAGTAGTGCATTCAGGGTAACTGAATGAGTAAATTTACTGCTAAAATGATTTCATCATTGAATATTTATTGGGAATTCTGGAAACCATAGTCGTAACAGATCTGGAAGGCATCCAACTGTTTGAAGTTGCCATAGAAGAGAAAACATAAGAATCTTGCTGGGTCAAGCTGAAAATTCAACATTCTGCATCTCATAGTGGCAAATGTTGGATCTGAAGCCTGTACAGCAGAGTGATAGATAGCTTCTTTTGCAGTTCCTTCCCAGCAACCTGTACAGAAGAAATGCTGATGATTATTCAGGAAGCAGAAAACATCCCTCAATATTACTAGCTGTAAAGAAGCTGATCTTTCACACTATGTCCAGTCCTCTTTTAAACCATCCAAACTGGCTACTGTACTTGTGGACAAAATTTAATTATGTACTGTAAGAAGTATTTCATTCTCTTAGTCCTAAATCTCAGTGTATTTAGTTTAAGTTGGCGGTCTCAAGATTAATATTGTGAACATGGGGGAGGGGGGAGCTTTTCCCCACATTGCCTATATAATCCTCTGCTATGTCTATCTTTACCCTCCTTATTTCCAAACTAAAGTGACCCAGTTGCATGTCTTTCTCTTAAAAAGGGAGCTGTTCCACTTCACCAATCATTTTGGTTGCCCATTTTTGCACTTTGGTCCCTGTGTAATATTTGTTTTCAGTGCAGTTGCCAGAACTGTACACAATATTCCCAGTTGTGGTATCATAGTAGATTATGTAAGGCAACTTTTGTATCAATAGTTCTTTTTTGAGTTCTCTTCCTAATGAATTTCATATGTGGAATATGCCATTTGATTTGAAAGTCTGAGAGGTTTGCATAAAGTTTGCGAATTTGATGAGTTCCCCATCTATCCCCTCATCCAAATCATTGATGAAGATGTTGAAGAGTACTGGGCCTAAAACAGAGCCTTGGACTACCTCACTGCATACTTCCCTCCATGTAGATGCAGTTCCATTGAGGCCTACATGTTGAGTGCGGTTGGTTCTTTTTTGAGTTCTCTTCCTAATGATTTCATATGTGGAATACGCCATTTGATCTGAAAGTCTGAGAGGTTTGCATAAAATTATTTGAATGGTTAAACCTTTAACAAGGAGTCACAGATAATGAAGAGGGCTGTTAAGAAAGGATTGCTTTTGCCTATGTAAGATGAACATAGTTATAATTTGTAGTCAGGATCTTGCCTTTGGGAAGTGAAGATGATTATATAGCAAATAAACCCCAGTGTACTGGTCAAATTGATTCCATTCTTACTTGGAACACCTTTTTGGTAACACAAACAGGAATCATAAATCCTTTTGATTCCCATAACCTCTTGATGGAACTATAAAAATAAGAGCTTCAGAGATTTACTTAAAAATAATGGCTAGAAATAATGGCTGGTACATTCTCTTCTCTCTTTTCTGTTAAAATGTCTATATACTTTATTATTAATGGTGCCACAAACTCCCTGATGCTGATGTAGATATGCTGATTAGAATCAGTGATTGAAAACCACAATCACTAACTCTGGTAGATGTATCTTGTTTTGCCTGAATATTTTTCCAACTCCTTGAAGCATTTTTAATAATTTGTTTTGGTTAGATATATGATAACACATGCACATACACTACATGAAAATATTCTGGTTTGTATCTGGAATAAATGGGTTTATTGGATTAAACTGAAATGTTATTATTAATAAATTCCTACTCATAAAACATACATTTTTATTTTCAAGAAATTCTATACAAAATTATCTGAGGGACAACACCAAATTTCATTGAAAATTTTGCTTTCAGATGAGTTTGATACCATGTTTCCCCGAAAATAAGACCCTGCCTTATATTTTTTTGAACCCTGAAATAAGTGCTTGGCCTTATTTTTGGGGATGTCTTATTATTTTGGGGCGCGTGGAGCAAGACCGGGCTCCTGTTGCTGTTTTACCTGATTTCCAGCTCTGTCTTCCCTAACCAGACGAAATGGCAGGGACCGGCTGCGCATGCATTTAAATTTTTTGGGAAGGGTTTATTTTCTGGAGGGGCTTATTTTAACGCTCAAAAGCCTGATTGGGCTTATTATCAGGAGATGTCTTATTTTAGGGGAAACAGGATATCTATTCTAGCCCTATGTCTTAACAATTTTCCCATTTTCTTTACTGATTGTAAATTTCAACATAGAGATGAACTAATAGCTTGAAATTATTTCTTCATACCGGTATATAGGGTGCTGATAATTTATCTTTAAACAAATAGATTAGCTAGAGATAGCCAGCCAGTTAAGTTTTGCAAAATAACAGCAACAACAGCAGCAGCAGCTTCCATCCTGGGATGGTATGTGTAACACTGTCAAACATCTAGATCTGCCTATCCCAGGTCCTTGGTAAGGATTCGATAGGTAGACAAAAATGCCAAAGCAATCTGAACATCTGGCTGACTTGGTGATGATCAATCATCATCATCATGATCATCATAGTTTGAGCCTATGATTATTTCTAGACTAAATCCAGCACTCTAATATGCTACCATTTATTTTTGTCTCCTTGAAAATTTTGAGTTTCAAAGTGAATTTTTTTATTTAAATAAAAGAGAAAGCAATTTCAGCATGCTGGCAAATGTGAAAAAGCATGCACATAGAAACTTATATAGCGGTACTTTTTTTGCAGTTTTGTTCCTCCTCCATTTTGATTTGTCAACTTTTGCCATACGCTAAACAAATAAATAAATACATTGTTGCTTTTTACTTTTTTTCTGGCCAAACTTTGGTACAAGATTCTAAAATTACATTGTGTCCTTGAGTTTTGCTATTTCTTACAATAAAGGAAAACATTTATTCATATTTTCATTTTTTCCTAACATTTTTGAATATTTCTTTTGGAGATGTGTTGGTATTATTGCCAGTTTTAAATATCAGTCTCATTTAAATTAATTATAGCCAGTAACTTATGGTAATACTCTACATACAGTAGATTTATTGTTATATTTGTACCAGCAAATTAATCATTAGGATTAGCTGATACATAAACCACATGAGCAAATAAACAGAAGTGAGTTATTTCTTATAGTGCTCTATATTTCCCATGAGATGCACTGCATTTGTTTTACCTTTGATTGCATTCCCCAATTTTTTTTTAACTAAAACATTAATTTGCTAATTCTGGAGTCAGGCACAGTTCTTGCTATCAAAGTGCTGTAATCCAGTGTCTTGAAATCAGAGGTGTAAATCATTTTGAAGGATGCAAAGAATGTGTCACTGAGGCCACAGTAATCCTCATTAGAATGAAATCACTGTAAACATTAATAGATTGATAATTAAGCATGTGCCTTTGCATTTTGAGCGATGTGCAGTGATTCTTCTTTTTCATTAGGACAGATTGTAAAGACACATATTTTTAATAAGAATTTCAGCACATATGCCAGGAATACTTATGAAAGCATGTGAGAGTGTCTTAATTTGAGTATAGAAAGAATGCATAATTAATATGATACTGTGTTTTTCAGGAAAATTTCATTCATGTGGAAGTCACTTAATCTTTCATGTATGAAACAGTTTTGGAGAAAGATAGATTGGTTTGGTTAGGATGGAGGGAAAGAGGAATACGAAGAGTGCCTGATAGAAGGGTAGAAGACCTGAAGAGTGGGATCTGAGCTGCAGTGACACACTGGCTAGAGTGCAGTACTTCTGCTGCCTGCTGGCTGCCTGCAATTTGGCGGTTCACATGTCACCAGGCTCAAGATTGACTCAGCCTTCCATCCTTCCGAGGTCGGTAAAATGAGGACCCAAATTGTTGGGGGCAATATGCTGACTCTGTAAACCGCTTAGAGAGGGCTGTAAAGTACTGTAAAGCGTCTAAGTGCTATTGCTATTGCTATCTTATTTGGCTACAGTTAAGAAGTGGGCATTTCTTCTTCTTCCGCCAACCAAGTTTCCCAGCTAAGAGGAGAGACCTATTGAAAGATTTGAAAAGGGAAAAGGTTGTCAGCATCAATCAACAATGCAAATGAAAGGAGAGCAGGGAAATACAAGGATAGGAATCAGATGAATATAGGACTCCTATAATATGAAATTAAAGTGAAGTCTTTTGAGTGAGAGAGTGCCATAGTATAAACTAAGGTAGATGGCAGAGAGTTTCAAGGTTGGGAAAATAATTCTGCAAAGTCTGTTGAATCCCACAGGATGGAGGAAAAAGACCAAGATTTGATCTTTGGAACGTTCATGTATATTGGGGCAGATACTCTATGTGTAGCAGCTACACAGAGAACTTATTTGTATATTAATTAATTAATTAATTAATTAATTAATTAATTAATTAATTATATTTCTATACCGCCTTTCTCCAGTAGGACTCAAGGCGGCGTACAGTCAAGAAAAATATAGATACACAAACATCATAAAATTGCTAATTAAAATTATTATTATAACATAGTTGGCCCAATTAAATAGAACCTAAAATTAGATAACATTTTAAAAACATTCACATGTTCATATGTTTAGCCCCACCTGTTGGAACATCAGGGTTTTGAGGGCATGGCGGAAAGCACGGAGATTAGGGATATTTTGTATCTCAGGGGGCAGTTCATTCCAAAGAGTTGGAGCCCCCTGGGAGTCGCCAGTCGGCATAATTTGACTGATGGTACCCTGAGTAGTCCCTCCCTGTGAGAACGAACTGGTCGGTGGGAGGTTATTGGTGGCAAAAGACGGTCTCGTAGGTACCCAGGTCCTAAGCCATAGAGCGCTTTAAAAGTGATAACTAACACCTTGAATCGCACCCGGAAGACCACCAGGAGCCAGTGCAGCTCGAGTAGGAGAGGTGTTACATGGGCGCAACGAGCTGCGCCCATAATCACCCGCACGGCTACATTCTGGACCAGTTGGAGCCTCCAGGTGCTTTTCAAGGGGAGCCCCATGTAGAGAGCATTACAGTAGTCCATACGGGAGGTGACTAGGGCATGAGTGACCGTGCACAAGGCATCCCTTATATGTGGCTTCCTAACTCTCTGACATAAAACTACTGTACTAGATGTTTTGCCTGCTCAGGAATACAGAGCTGAGAAAACAACTGAGAGAAAGGGAAAAAAAATGAGGAAGGGTAGATCAATAGATCAGTAATTATCTCTGGCATGAAGCCTTGTTAACATAGCTGAGTTGTGAGCCTTCTGCTGGGTAAGGCAATTTCCTTCTGGAGAGTTGAGATTTTCTACTATACTTGAGAAAAGCCTAACCAAAGCAATAGAGGTAGCTGTCACATGGTTACCAAGAGTTAAACTCGAGTTGTACTCCCCTTTTTAAAAGCAAGTGGTTGCCTGTTAAAGTAAAATAACAGGTGAGGTAAGAACAATATTTAAGCCATTGTGATATTTTAAACTCTAAAAATTGCAGAAAACTATTATGCCGAGTATATTTTTGGTTAAAGTATATTTTTCCCAGCATTATACAGATAGTCCTTGACTTATAATAGGTTGTTTAGGGATTGTTCAAAGTTACAATGGCACTGAAAAAAAGTGACTTATGACCATTTTCCACAGTTACAGCCTTTGCAGCATCACCATGGTCATGTGATCAAAATTCAGATGCTTGGCAACTGACTCATATTTATGACTGTTGCAGTGTCCCAAGGTCATGTGATCCCCTTTTGTGACCTTCTGACAAGCAAAGTCAATGGGGAAGCCAGATTCATTTAACAACTGGGTTACTAACTTATCAACTACAGTGATTCACTTAACAACTGAAGCAAGAAAGATTGTAAAATGGGGCAAAAGTCACTTAACAAATGCCTCACTTAACAACAGAAATGTTGGGCTCAATTGTGATTGTAAGTTGTGGAAACAGAAAACTAAAGACAGTCTTTTGAAACTAGGTTGTGAAAATCATTTGAATGAAGATTAATTTACTACTGAATCCACATGAATGGCATCTTACATATGCTGATATTATGTTCAGTGCAGCTTGCTATGTAGATTTTCCCATTTGTTCTGATGATTTAATGTAGATGTGCATTCTTCTGCTCAGTTTGTATCATTCTTTAACATCATGTAAAATGGGACATGATGGTTGTAGTGCGAAAACATTTAGCACAACCTTCTCTTTCTAAGTCAGAAGTCATTTCTAAGTTATTTAAGTTAATTTAGTTTTGTGAGTTGCTTTCTTTAAATCAATTTTTTGTTTTTTCGTTGAATAATTTGGGGTAATTGTGCATAAAATTCCTTTTCTTTCAAACTTAGCTTTCTCTTATGGCAACCATTTGAAATTATTAAGTTGTAATTTCATCCTCTTCTATTTAAAATTGTTTTGGAAATTCAGCCTCAGTGGGCATTTTGAGGGAGCTTGTATCACATGATTGTATGTTTGTATGAAATATTAAAATGCTGTAGCTTGGTAAGCTTGTGAGATACAGTAGATAGCTTTAAGCCAAAATGCACATTTGTGAAGCAATGCCAGAATAAGTGCACCACACTGTCTTTTGTTGAATTGTACATTCAGTGTATATTCTTGTTTTAGTCCCCACATAAAAATAGATTTATGCTGAAAAATTCTGAATGTTGGTTTTATGGTACTGTTTAAATATGACTATTCCCCTCCCTATGAAATGTCATTTGGAGCAACTTATATAAATTGCATGTGAAGACACTAAGGATAGAACATAAAATAAATAATATGAAGTTTGGAACTGAAGTAAAGATAGAGAACTAGCTCAGAACTATCTAGTTTGACTGCTGTGAGGTTCCCAATATCTCATAGAAATATTGTTACATAACAGATACTCATGGGATGATAGAGTGGAGGATGGAGACAGATGCTGAGAAATAAGATGAATATTGGTGTCAGCCAGTGGTAGGATTCAAATAATTTAACAACTGGTTCTCTGCCCTACTGACTGGCTGGGTAGGCGTTGCTGGGTGGTCATGTGACTGGGTGACATGGCCAACTTGACGTCACTTATCACACCCAGCCCCGCCTCCCAGTCACTTGCGTCAAAGGCCTCAACAAGATACAATTTCCCTCTCTATTTATTTACTACTACTGAACATCCAAAATACACTAATCCTATGTATATGTGCCATATGTGTATATACATATTACATAGTATACACTGTGTATAGGCACACCAAAAAATACATTAGGTACTATATATACTGTATGTGTATGTACACACACACACACAGCTCTTCTAAAACTATACACATTCAACCTCACTCACTCACTTAGTTTGGAAAAACACACCCAGAGTCCACTTTCTGCCATACATTTAACTATAACTTTTGTACATTAGAAAATTATATACACTTTCAGATTTACTTCCCTAGCCTGCACATGACCATTAGAGCCAGGAGATGTCATGGGCATTGCAAGGGAACTCTGGGCAATGAAGGGGGTGTTAGCAGGTGGTGGCAATGGGCAACCAAAAGCGCATGGCTGGGGCCTACACAACCGCCCTCCCCTCACCTTAATGAAGCTGATGTCGTCGGTGTACTGGCAGAAGCACTGGCAATACATGTTGAGGCCGTAGTTGCTGTCCATGCCAGTTGGAGGACATATGGCTGTGAGAAGAAGAGAGCCTGGGTGAATTGGACCCAGATGCTTCCCGGCCCCCCTCATCCCAGAAGCACCAACCTTGCATTCTCCCCTCTGCTAGCACCCACCCCCTTCTCCCTCTCCCTCCCCGCTGCCAGGTGGAAAGCGCTGTGGTGGAGAGAAGCAGCATTCAACCCAATCCTGATGGGACTTACAGATCTGAACTTAAAGCAGCAGAAGGAGAGGGCTGCTAAATTTCATGCAAGATGTGCAAGACGCTGCGAGAGCAGCCAGCAGGCCATTGGAAGCGGCAGCAGCAGCAACGGAGAGAAGCAGATGGGTTGGGCCAGTGTCTTAGGTGGAGAACAGATGGAGCATCTCCCCGAGTGACTGAGGCTTGCCCAGCACCAACAAGGGCCTGAGGAGTGGCCGCAAGATCAAGCAACAGATTAGACACTAGAGATTCTACCTGGCTGCTTCTCTCCACCACAGCGCTTTCTGGATGGGATTTAGAGGTCAGAACTCAATCTGCTTTGGCCCACCTGTGCCCGTGCCACCCCACCTTGCTGCAACAGCGCCATTACCTTGCTCCAGCTGATGGGGGCTGCACTATTCCTTGTACCACCCTCTATGGCAGAGATTTCCAGTCTCTCCATAAACTGCCCACCCGCTCCCCAAAAGAGGTTCCTGGAGCACTGGACCAGGTGCTTTGTCTTGGGCTTCCCAGCCAGAGGCTGTGCGGAACCCGAGATCTGGGCTGGGCCCAAAAGGTGGTCAAGCCTCATTGTATTCTCCCCCTCACATCCCTTTGGCCAAGCACGGCAGGCGGGTTTAGTTGCTTTGGCCGGTGTGTGTGTAGTTTGAGGCTAGGAGTTCTAGGCAAGTATGTGCAGCGAGCCTAGATTTCGCAGGGGGAATGCATGCAATGACCATGACTCACACTATGTAAAACAGCAACTTACTTACCTAAAACTAGGGAGTGGCAAAGGCTTAGGAGTGAGGAAGCCAGACAGAAGCTGGGCCACAGACGTCACATGGTCTACGGCCTAGGCGAGCTATGACAGCTGGGGAGCCAGGAAAGCGGGTGAGGGAACTGGAAAGCAGCTGGACCGGGGAGCCACCTGGTTTAGGGCCTAAGCAATCTGCAAAGGCTCGGGAGCCAGGAAAGCTGGCGAGGGAACTGGAGAACAGCTGGGCTGCGGCAAGGCAAGCGAGCAGCCATAGCAGATGAGGCGAGAAAAGGAGTGGCTGTAAGAAGCAGGGTGGGCAGGATGGAGGGGTGCACAGGGCGGGCAGGGTGGGGTGGGCAGGACAGGTGGGGACAGCCAGTGCTGGGATTAGCTGGTTCGCCGAACTCTGCAGAATTTTAACAACTGGTTTGCCCAAACTGGTCCGAACCGGCTGAATATCACCTCTGGTGTCAGCTGTACTATTCACTGAATAACTACTGGATAGCAAGTGGATAAATTGATGAGAAGATTATTGTCTTGCTTTCAGGAGAGAGCCCAGGGTAGGTGGTGCTTCTTGGCAGCCCAGATTCCACACAGGTATTACATTGCTAGAGAATAGATGACAGGAAACAGGTAGAGTTGAATGACAAGACTTTAGTCAAGTCTAGGGCAATACATTTCTCCCAGGTTCCCAAACTGCAGCTCTCTAAAATTATAAATGAATTAATGCAAATCTGATCATCTTGAAAAAATTGTAACAATCCCCCACTTCATGATTCCTGTTGGGAGGGTCACAACCTATAGTTGCTTGCCACATTGTCACAGTCCACAAATTAAAAACTATTGACTTACAATTGTACTTTTATAACTTTCTTGTCTTGCTTATTTATTTTGGATTCTGTTCATTGGATTCTAGAATCCTATTACTACTTCTTATTGAACATATTATATTGACTACTGACCCTAGAATATGCAAACTCTTGCTAATGAGAATGGTGACTTGTCAGTGGAATCTAGATTTTGATTTATTTCTCATGGAGTTTGGCAGACTTAAAGGGAATCAGATAGATTGTATCTTGAGACACAGGTAAAGTCATGGTATAGGTTTATCCCACAATTCCACACTGCCCCAATTAAGCATCTTCCAGATAGTGGCCATTAGTTCCCAGAATTCTCAGCAATGATATTTAGAGATTTCCCATGTGGGATGAGGTTTTTTTTACTAGTTACATTCTGTAGAACCATCTGACAATCTATATATCTTTGTGAAAAAGCTATACAACCATCTAAGTTTTGTATTGTCTTTGGATGTTTCTCAAGATGTAATCTCTATCAACTACCAGACCCTTAATTGCTAATTTTTCTGTCAAAGTGCCCTGATACAGGAAAAAAATACGAAATATGTAAGTCAATGGTTTTTAATTTGTTATGAGAAAGTGTCAGCAATATACCTTGTTGATAAAACGATCGATGATATTTCCATTTTAAAATAAAAGAATAAGAAGAGGAGGCCTTAACCATAGAGACTACTGCTTCCCTACAGATTTTTTTTTTGGGGGGGGGGGAAGTGTGGAAAGAAGTGGTCTATCCTTAATCCAAATAATTTCAGGTTTGCTGCATAAGTCACACAGTAGCACAGAATTCATTTAGTCATTAGTTCTATAATTTAGATAGCCTATCAAGTTATGAAACAGATGACTCTCTGAATTTTATCCTGTGGATCATGTCTCCCATTTTAGACCTAAGGTTGATGAAGGCAGCTGTGGATCTGTGGGTTGCATTTATCTCACAGAAAAACCTTCTCTCTGTTATGCCCACTCTTTAGAACATTATCTCACATGAAGGTAGCATTCCTGAATACTAATAAAGTTGGGGTTTATGTGTATAATTTGCACCGATAATAGAAACTGATGCTATAACTTATCTTGCTTCTAGTTTAGAATGATCCTATACCCTGCATATTGAAATGAAAGTACGAAATATGAAATGGGTACTCAAAACTCATTGTGCAGTGTCATCTAAAATACTTCATGTATTGTGCTTCGTTAAAATGTAGGCCCATATACCATAAAGGCAAAAATAAGTATAAATCTGCCAGTTACAGATAGTACGTATCTACAAGGCATAACATTTCATTTCACTTTTAGCTCCTACCAATTTCCATTATCAGTAGAAAAAAGTTGCATTAATGTAATATGATAGCATCATGTACAAACAGTGTGATGGACAGAAATTTGGTGCAGCTGTCATAAAATGGAAAAAAAAAACCCATTTCCTTTCAAGCCCATAAAAGCTGATGTTTGAATATTATTTTTTCTTAATCTTTTTATTCCATCTTCTCTATCCTATTACCTGATTGTATCAACCTGGTACAAATGCAAGTGCAGTGCTCCCTTTTTGGCACTCAGTGCCGAAATGTTTCGCCATCACTGCTCTAGATAATTGTTCTTAATGTAAAACTGGTCTTGTCATTAAAAAGTCTCTCCTAATATTCAGTTATAATTCACCCTCTTCTAACTCCTTCATTAGATTTCATTAGATTTCTTCCTATTTTGTAGAATAACAACATGTATTTTTTAGGTGGCAGCTACTCAAGAATTTAAAGAATATTATCATGTCTTACCCCAGTCTTTGCTTCATGCTAAACTTCACAAGATACTTCAACATCCAGTTTCAAAATAATGCGTGGTCCTTTCTACAAACTCAAAGGGAATTTCTTAACTAGGAGGAAAACCTGTGTTGTTATCAAGATTTGGCCAGTATGTTTGTGTTGTTTTGTATTTCATGTTATAATTAGCATATATTCTCTAGAAAAGAAGAAAAGAAAAAAAAGTGATTTATTTTTCACATAATTATTGCTATACTTTGCTGTTTATTTTGCATTATAATATTAACCTGATTCTATTTTGTTTTTACAATGTTATGATTATGTCCATTATAATAGTTTTTCACACACTTCACTCTATAAAGTTTTTTGCTTTTTAAACTTTGTTTTCATGTACCTGGAAATTTCTGTTGTTTTAGTAGCTCTTTTGTTTACTTTCCCTAAGTACATAGAAAATACCAACATATACAGTAAATCCTAATTATATTTCTGGGAAACATAAGCCAAAACTTATTTAAAGGGCCATCTGTCCTACTTTGAGAGCTGGGGGAATTTTTTACTGTTTAGTAGAGCCCTTGAGTGGGTTTTAAGTAATTAGTTCACATGGTGAGGAATTCAGTAGTGTGTTTATAGTTCAGCAGGACATCTCTCCTGTGTAACATTACCTGGTTAAAGTAAATGTTGCATTGTCTCCATTGTTGTTATGAAAGATGTTCATTCTGGAAAACTCTTAAACTTAATATTTCTTTGTTTACAGAATTTATTGATTCTTTACAGAATACCCAAAGTATTAGAGCTTTCTTTAAAAAAAAAAAAAGCATAACTGCATAATTGTGTTTTGGCTTGCTTGGAAGGTGTTCAGAATTTTTCAGAACGATTCACAATACTCCCTTTTTCTTCAGCCTTCCCAAGAAATGAACAAACAGGTTTTGAGAAGAGGAAAGATAAGTGGTGCTTCTACAGACCCAGCAAGAAGCCATTTCTAGCCAAGGACTGACCCTGCAGGTCTTAGAATTCTTAAGGGAAAACATTTTTTTTCTGCTGAGTTATCTTTCCTAAGAATTTGTATATGAGAATCCTCATGATTTACACATTATTTTAAGACTTTGCATGAAATAAGCGAGAATCATCCTGCTTCATTTAGAAGAGAAGAAGATCTCAGCTCCCCAGTTCAAAAGTTGATTGAACTGTTAGCATGGACATCCATAGGGAGTAAGCCACAATATGTATCATGATGCAAATGTTGCCCCTTATGTTCTGGTGTACAATGCTGTGAAACAACTCTAAAAGAGAGAAACTTGTATTACAGGATCTTAACACACATTTTGTAACCTTGACATCATGTCTATGGCTACTTACTGAACTTTAATACATTGGGATAAAGCCTTAGAATAGAATAGAATAACAGAGTTGGAAAGGACCTTGGAGGTCTTCTAGTCCAACCCCCTGCTTAGGAAGGAAACTCTACACCACTTCAGACAAATGGTTATCCAACATCTTCTTAAAAACCTCCAGTGTTGGAGCATTCACAAGTTGTTGGCAAGTTGTTCCACTGATTAATTGTTCTAATTGTCAGGAAATTTCTCCTTAGTTCTAAGTTGCTTCTCTCCTTGATTAGTTTCCACCCATTGCTTCTTGTCCTGCCATCAGGTGCTTTGGAGAATAGCTTGACTCCCTCTTGTTTGTGGCAGCCCCTGAGATATTGGAACACTGCTATCATGTCTCCCCTAGTCCTTCTCTTCATTAAACTAAACTAAAGTTAGGGCTCATGTGAAGTATGGGCCAACAGTGTGTCCCCAAAGGTAGGTAAGGTAAGGATGACCCTGCATGTAAGTTTCTTTCTATATTGGGGCTGCTCATGATTACATGAGGATCTTTAGTTGGACTAGCAGGGCACTTTTTCTTAATATTTGATTTAAAGTGTAGTGTACCAAAACGTTTCATGGAGCATCATTCAGAAATTAAGGCAATATATTGTAAAATTTGAGTAAATAAATAAAAAAAACTGTACAAGTATATTAGTCTGTGACAATACTCTTTGAGTAGCATCTCCAAAAGCAGAGACGTGTTAGTGTTCTGTATGGACTAGTGCAAACTATAAACTGGGTACCATATCCTTCAAATCACAACAGGAGAAATGGCATTTTGCATGTCCTCTTGTAGCACAAGGGATAATAGGCAATGCAGTTGTTTTAAGGATTTGCCTTCTCATCCTGTTCAGGTGTGATGAGTCAGCATTTAGATCAGGGGTTTCAAACTTGCGACGACACATCACGTGATGTATCGCAACTTTTCCTCCCTTCGCTAAACCGGAGGTAGCCGTGGCCAGCGCATGATGCATCTGGGCCATGGGTCTTGAGTTTTAAACCTCTGATTTAGATGATACCCTTTTCTTTTAACTTTGAATGTTTGGTTGCTTTAATCAGCAACTGTAGACATTACTAAGAAATCATTGTGGAGAATCATTAGTCTTGAAATGAAAATCTGGATGTGTAATCCAGACAATGAAGAGAAATGAAGACAATAGATGTGTAAATATCCTTTGGCAAGAAAAAATTGGGAATGATAGATACTGGGACATGGCTGTGACATTATTATACAACAGCAGCTGTAGATGTAATGTAGTTCTTGTGGTGTTCAGCCAAGCAACACATTTTAGCACACCATGGGACTGAAATTAATTAATTAATTCTATCTGCTAGAATGGATCTTTGATATGCACTAATGATCACTTATTCACACCATTAATTTTACAGAGGTCAATAATGTAATTTATATGAGCAACTTTTTGAAATAGGGGTTTCATCAGCTAGCTCTGAACACAAGATTTACAATTCAATTGTTTTTTCAAATTATATTTTCAAAAAGAACTGCCATCCTTATGTATTTTAAAATACTGATATTTTTAAAATCCAATAATACTATTTTTATTTAATAAAAATGTATAAATTTGTTTTACTATCATTGTCCACACATGATATATTTGAAATCATAAATCCTTGTCTCATTCATATTGACAAGCTAGTTTGAATCACAAGTCCTACACAACAAAAACCTTAAATTTTTGTTTGTATTTGCTGCTGGCTAATAATGCCATATAATGCAAAAAAAAAAAAAAATCAAGAATGAATAATATACTGAAATAATGCGAAGCTAAGTCAGAAAGGGAATCGTAAAAGATTAATAACACATGTTAGAGCTAATTATAGGGTACATTTCAGATAAGAAAAAGCTGTCCTTATAGGCAGAGAAGGCAAGATTAAATTAGTTATTCAAAAAAAGATTGGGCCCAGTATTCTATTCAGTATATATGTGTGAATACATCAATTTTTAAAATTTCCCAACTCCACAGTGACTTTAAGAGACATATAACATTAAAAAATAAATAAATAGCAACAATGCAAAGGAAAATAAATGGCATTGAGAAAAAGTGAAAGCAGCCCCTCTCAAACATATGATCTTTCTACAAGGGAATCATCCTCTAACCTAAACCAAGACTTGGGTCAAAGTTTTTAGGGGTTCCTTTTGATCAGGACCAGGATAGAACTAACATGACCTTGGGCATGGGCAAATGCAGTTCCTAAATGAGGCTAGTGACTAGTAGAGTAGTGGATGTCTGTCTGTAAATCAATAATCCAAAATTGGTCATCTTTTGTAGCCCATTTTCCAGAATAGAGTGCTTTGATCCAGCTGATGAAGCCTGACTCACCTCTGCCCCATAAATAAAGGCTTGGAGGTAAACAGTCCATTCCTGGTTGCCTGCTCATAGTAGAAATTTCTCTCAAGCTGCCCTTTACCTGCACCCCAAAGCCTGAGGCCAGCAAAATCGAGCAACCCACAAGTCTAATTTTCGCTAACTTACCTCTAGCTTTTGGATTAGCAAAGAAGACACCCACCTCACCACCCCCCAAAAAAACCTTGTGTAAAAGCCTCCCGAAATGCCAGAAGCCAGGCAAGATATACAATAAGATTTATGGTGGATTTCATAACTTCTTGCTTTTTTTTTTTCTAACTTCAAAAACCAGAATACATTATGCAAAAGAATAATCTATAAAAACCCTGCAAAATCTTTAGCTACTGTATTTAGATACTACCTGTAAGAATTGTCAATTGTAGAAGTCAAAATTAATCCCGTGGTACTGTTGTGAGTGAAAGGCTATGACGGCTGTTGTCAACCATAACTAGGAGTATTTAGCCCAGAATAAAAGAGGTGGATGCGGCTGAGTTTGCAGGTATTTATTTTACATTTGAATGAGGATGAACAATAATACATTAAAGGCTACTGAAGGAATGCATTTGGGGAAAAGGATGGAAATAGTGCTAGGCTTAAGAGAATCTGCAGCCACCACTTGAATAATTATTTTGAATGAAATGAACCTGTAGTTGATCAGGTTCTGCATTATACAGATAAGATGCATGAAATGATCAGGCCATTTCCTTCAATAGGGGAAGAACAATTTCAGAAAGAAGAATGATATGAAATGATCCTTATGAAGTATATTAAAAACCTCTTTGCTGCTCATTGGCTTGGAACCTGAGTTGCCCCTTCATTTAGTCAAGGTGGTGGTAATTGATTTCTATCATCAACCAGCTTTTATTTACGCATTTATTGTATTCCATACCACATCCTGTACAATTTCTAAGGACTACAAATTCATAGAAATTTAGTTCTGGGTTACGTTGCAAAATGCTTTGACAAGAGTGAGGCAAAACACCCATTCTGTACAATGGCTTTGATCTCATCTATTGAAGCAAAGTTAAATCAAAAATATAATTGCTGCTGCTGTTACCACCCCCAGCTACTCACTTTGTCTATCTGCCTCTACTATCTAACAACCATAAGCTTATCATAAGAATGGAATAAAATTTAAATGTCTGGAATTTAAACCTTAGAGTCAGATTTAATACCTTCTACCAGTGGTGGGATTCAATTTTTTAAACAAACGGTTCTGTGGGTGTGGCTTAGTTGGGGGTGTGGCTTGGTGGCCATGTGACCGGGTGGGCCTGGCTAGCTGGTCATGTGACCGGGTGGGCGTGGTTATGTGCATAGGGACTACTCAGAGGGCTGAAAAAGTCATTTCTGACAGATCCTCACATTTTTGACTGGTCCTCACACTTATGACCATCCTCACATTTCTGCCCATTGCAACATTCTTAACAACCATGTCAGTTATTTCACAACTAGTTCTCTTCACGGTGAGAAGATAGGGTGCAAAACGTAAAATGTGAGGACAGTCGTAAGTGCAAGGATTGGTCAAAAGTGTGAGGACCTGTCAAAAATAACTTTTTCAGCCCTCTGAGTAGTCCATATGCACATAGAGACTACTCAGAGGGCTGAAAAAAGTGATTTCTGACAGGTCCTTGCACTTTTGACCAGTCCTCACACTTATGACAGTCCTCACATTTATGCCCGTTGCAGCATTCTTAACAACTTTGTCACTCATTTCACAACTACTTCTCTTCACAGTGAAAAGATAGGGCACAAAATGTAAAATGTGAGGACAGTGGTAAGTGCGAGGATCAGTCAAAAGTGCGAGGACCGGTCAAAAATAACTTTTTCAGCCAGCCCTGTAGGTGCAGGCCTATAGGACTGGCTGCAAGGTGAAGCAATGGGATTGGGTAGGTCAGGGGTCTGCAACCTTAAACACTTAACCTAAGCACCCAGTCATTTCTTAATTACCTGGGAATATGCACCTTCCCATATAGTCAATGGGACTTGCTTTGAATAAATATCTGTTGTGAATAGTTCTGTTGTTGTAGAACTGACACATGTGAAATTGCAATATCACACTGGACTTATAGTGGAATCTTTCTTTAGACTACTACCTATATAACATTTTAAATTCAGGAGATTGATTTAAGAACTACAGACTCAGCTGTGCATTGTCCATGTAGCCTGTTGGGTACTTCCCTAATACCCAACATAAATAATCTAAAATGGCTACTCCACCTAATGATTGTTAGTACTGTTACTATATATGTTTACTTGGCTGTGGTCCTGTGCTCATTTTAAGCCCACATTGAGACCAGAAAGGGGAAAAAACTGGAATGTACATGATTTCAGAAAATAAGCATTCCTTGTTTGTTGTATAATTAGTGTAAAGGAAATAAAAGTTTTTACCATAGCTCATAATATGTACTGTTTATTGTCAGCGTTCCAAATTAGGCTCTCTTCCAGGGCTGACATAGAACAGTAGCTTGATTTATTGCTGAGATGAACTTTTACCTAGTCTTTGTATGTTACAGATAGGGTTTCCTGGGAGACGAGGAGAGGGGCACATTCCTGTGAAAAGAACGTGCTGGGATGTAGAGATGGATTTGCATGATGGCCAATGAGACATTGGGGTTGGAGTGCGGAAGAGGAGGGGGTTGGAAGGAGGGGCCAGTTTGGCTGCAAAATGAATCAGAAATGTCGGACTCTGCTATTCTTAAAATAAAAGTGATTCATTAGAGAGCTTGCGCTTGAGAATGAAGTTTTTTTCAAGATAGCACCGAAACCTGACAGACAGCCAAACTCTCCCCCAAATCCAGGCTGGCTGAGTTTAAATCATCCCGTTCCCTCCCAGACATCTGGTCGGACGGACCATGGCTGAAGCCAAGCTCTCGGAGGAAAGCCTGCTTCAAGAGACGGGAGGAGCAGAAGCGGTCGTGATTCCAGCCAACTTGGAAAATACAAAGGTTCAACTTTCTCCGCCTTCCCTCCCCGCAGAACTTCAAGCAAAGAAACGTGAGGCAGATAAGTACCCGGGGACTGTGCCAAAAGCCTTAGAGGTGGAATTTTCTTTTGCAAATGTAAAAGATAAGGAAAAACCCCCAAGTGAATTGAAAAGGGCGAGCTGGTGATGGGAATGGCAGCGAAGCCCAGACAAGGCAGCACCTCCCCACCCCAGGATGAGAGACGAGGCAGAGGACTATCAACACCAAGGCTGGCCCTCCAGAGCTCAGCACAGAGAGGAGAGGGCAGAGAGGGAGGAGCCACCCCAGTTCAGAGGGAAGTTCGATGGTGACCCAGACAACCTCGCCAAATTCCTCGATTCAGCTGAGATATACATAGAGCGGTTCGGACACCTCTACCCTTTCCCCAGAGCCCTAGTGAATGCTATCTCAGAAGGGCTGGAGGGAGAAGCAAAGAGGTGGTCAGCATCACTCTACAAATACAGGGCCCCCCAGCTACGAGATGCAGATGGGTTCTTGCAACTATTGAGAGCCCGTTATGAGGAGGAGGAGGAGGACCCCTATGTGGAAGACGAGCTCAGAAACCTAATGCAGAGGGGGAAGCCTATCAGAGAGCATATCCGTGAATTCAGGAGAGTCATTGGGACACTGCCTCCCCTACCAGAGCGATTGCTGGTGTATTTTTTTAGAACAAGCCTAGATAAAAGAATTTCCCAAGTGACTGCCTATCGTGACATCCCAAACCGACTCGCTGAATGGTTCCGGGTAGCGATAAAAGTCGACAGAGGGCTGCGGGCGAGTGACACGTCAAAACCACCAGAGGGAAAGGAGAGAGGCCAACCAGACCAGGGGCCACTCAACAGACGAGAAACCCCAACATCACAGCCCTCCTACAGACCAACTGCCCCACGGAGCCCACTAAAATGCTACAGATGTGGAGGAAGTGGCCACATAGCAGCAAGATGTGGAACGCCTAGACCGGGACCAGCTCCACCACCCAAGGCACGACCGGAACGAGGGCCCAAGCGCGTCACCCACGTACCGCGGGAAGCTCCCCAAATCCCGGAGTTTTTCGCTCATCTGACCGAAACCAGAGGAATCCCAGATGAGGGAGATCAGTCCCCCGAACCCTATGACACAGAGGACGAAGGTGAGGATGACCCGATGGTGAGTGGACCCGTCCATCCTTTTCTTTTCCCCATACGCCTAACAGCCCCCAAAACAGGGGCCCAAGAGACTTTCCAAGCCCTAATAGACTCGGGTAGCACACGGTGCCTAATCAACCTACCCACAGTTCTAAAATTGGGAATCCGAGCTAAACAGCTCAAACAACCAATTCGCTTTGAGCAAGTTGATAGGTCCCTAGTGGGAGGAGCGTACGCCACACACTTGACTGAACCCGTGAGACTAGAACTCGCAGATCACTGGGAGACGATCCGCTTCATAATAGCCCCCAAGATGACAGAACCAGTCATATTGGGGCTCTCGTGGCTCGACAAATGGGGCCCAATCATTTGGTGGCAAGAGGGAACCCGCAGGCTGAGAATAGCAAAGAGGCCCCAACCCCTGCTGCCCCGACCAGAAGAATTCCCTCCCACGCTGAAACCCCAAAGCAGCCCTCCACTACAGAAGAAAACACCACAAACACAAGGGTCCCTCCCAGAAGGTGCAGCAAAGCAATTGGCAACCGCTTGTAATGCAAACCAGATCCCAAGGGAGTACCAAGACCTGGCAGGGGTATTCAGCGAGGCCGAGTGTGACATTCTGCCCCCCCACCGCGAGACCGATTGTGCCATCGAAATTATCCCTGGAGCAAAACTACCCAAACCTAAAATGTATGCCATGACGCCCCGAGAAATGCAGGAAATGCGAGACTACATAGACAAAAACTTACAAAGGGGATTTATTGAGCCAGTAAAACCAAGGGTAGCGGCGCCGGTCATGTTTAAAGAGAAAAAGGACGGCTCCATGAGACTGGTGGTCGACTTTCGAAGTATCAACGCTGTTTGCGTACACAACTTGTACCCCCTCCCCCTCATGAAAGACATATTAGCCCACCTAGCTAAGGGGAAGGTTTTCACCAAACTAGACCTTCGAGAAGCTTATTACCGAGTACGCATAAAGGCAGGAGATGAATGGAAAACAGCATTCAACTGCCCCCTGGGTAGTTTCCAGTTTAAAGTAATGCCTTTTGGATTGCAAGGAGCCCCGGCAGTATTCATGCAGTTAATAAACGAAGTCTTACATGAACACCTTTACAAAGGGGTCCTCGTCTATCTGGACGATATTCTTATCTACACGGAGACCATAGACGAACATATACCCCTCGTCCGCCAGGTACTGAAAAAACTGCTACGGGCAAACCTATATGTCAAACTGCCAAAATGCGATTTCCACCAATCACGGCTAGACTACCTGGGCTACCGAGTATCAAATGAGGGGATAGAGATGGACCCAGCCAAGGTCCAATCAGTTCTACAATGGCAGCCCCCTCGCACCCGCAGACAACTGCAAAGTTTTCTAGGCTTTGCGAATTTCTACAGACAATTCATCCCCTTGTTCGCGAAGGTTGCCAAACCTTTGACGGACCTCCTAAAGACAGGAAGCCCAGCGATGAAACCTCGCCCGGGACAACCCCTACAGTGGGACCTGACCTGCCAACAGGCATTTGAGACACTAAAAGGACTGTTCGCGAAAGAACCTGTCTTAAAACACCCGGATCCGGAACAGCCTTTTGTCATCCAAGCAGACGCAAGTGATGTGGCAGTAGGAGCCGTGTTACTCCAAAAGAACAACCAAGGTGATCTACAACCCTGCGCCTACACCTCCCGCAAACTCACCGATACGGAGAGACGATGGGCGGCGTGGGAGAAGGAAGCGTTTGCAGTAAGGTGGGCCTTGTTGACCTGGTGGACCTTCTAGAGGGAGGCCAGAAACCATTTGAAGTCTGGACTGATCATAAAAACCTAGAGGCCCTAAAAACCCCACGAAAACTGTCGCCCAGGCAAGTGCGGTGGGCACAATACTTCAATTGTTTCAATTTCGAGCTTAAGCACATCCCAGGAGGGAGAAATTTCCTGGCTGATGCCCTCTCCCGGATGCCCCAATACAACAGTGAGCAGGAGCAGGTAGTGAATGCCATCATCCCCTCCACCCAAGCTGCGGCCCAAGTGATCACCAGACGGCAACGACGTGATCAGCAAGGCCAACTTGCAAGTGACTTAACTGCAAAATTAAAAAATGAAACGCTGACAGACCCCTGGTATCGGGACAATCAACATCTCTTGACAAAAAGAGATGAACTAACATGGAGGGGGACAAAGCTCTATGTCCCACAGAGTTTACGCATCCTGATTCTCAAGAGGAGCCACGACGTTAAACCAGCAGGACACTTCGGATTCCTAAAGACTCTGCACCTAGTACGAAGGCAGTTCTGGTGGCCACACATGAGAAAGGACGTAGACAGTTATGTAAAAAGCTGCACCATTTGTGCCACGATGAAGACAAGGCCAGGGTGGCCGCCTGGATTGTTGCAACCAGTAGCTGAACCAACAAGACCATGGGAGGAGATTGCAATGGACTTTATAGTAGACCTACCGAGGAGCAGTGGAAATACAGTGATCTGGACTGTAATAGACTTATTCTCCAAACAGGCACACTTCATTCCTTGTAGTGGACTGCCTTCAGTTCGTCAGTTATCCAAACTGTTCCTGAAACACATTTACCGCCTACATGGAGTCCCCAGGAGAATCATTTCCGACAGAGGGGTCCAGTTCACAGCAAAGTTCTGGAGGGAGTTTCTACGATCCATAGGTTCATCCCAAGGGCTCAGCTCAGCATTTTACCCGAGCACCAATGGGGGGGGGGGCAGAAAGACTGAACGCTATGATAGAACAGTATTTAAGATGCTACGTCGACTACCAGCAGTCCAATTGGGCAGACCTCCTATCTTTTGTGGAGGTTGCATATAATAATGCTGTCCACAGCAGCACGGGGCTAACCCCGTTCAAAATAGTGAGTGGCATGGATTTTGTTCCCATGCCAGAATACCCGAGGGAGCCCCCTTCCTCAGTCAGTTTGACCGACTGGATGGCAATGTTGAGACAAACTTGGGAAAATGTTAAGAGGGCGCTGGCAAAGGCGGCTCAATCTTATAAGGAACAAGCAGACAAGCACCGAACTCCCCAAAGACCATTTCAACTGGGAGAGAAAGTTTACCTCTCCACCAAGTACTTGAGACTTAGACTCCCGAGCAGGAAATTGGGTCCAAAATTTATAGGACCATTTCCTATAATAAAAATAATCAACCCTGTTACAGTTCAATTGCAGTTGCCACGGCTTTTGGGGAAAATTCACCCCGTTTTTCACAGTAGCCTTCTAAAACCTGTAGTGGGGTCTACTTTAAGGCCAACGCCACGTGAACCCCCTGGGCCCCTGGTTGTTGGGGGCCAAATGCACTACGAAGTGCAGCGGATTCTTGATTCAAGATGGCACAGGGGGCGCCTCCAGTACTTAATTAAATGGAAGGGTTACCCAGTGTCAGAGGCTTCCTGGGTGAAGAGCACAAACATTCAAGCTGATCGCCTTATAGCAAAATTCCATGCAGACCACCCGGGAAAGCCGGGAGGGGGGGTGCACAGCCAGGGAGGGGCTGATGAGACCAATCTTGTTGTGTTTTCCCTATGGGATAGGTAATGTCGCAGAAGTGAAGGGAGAGGGGCCGGATGTCAGCGTTCCAAATTAGGCTCTCTTCCAGCGCTGACATAGAACAGTAGCTTGATTTATTGCTGAGATGAACTTTTACCTAGTCTTTGTATGTTACAGATAGGGTTTCCTGGGAGACGAGGAGGGGGGCACATTCCTGTGAAAAGAACGTGCTGGGATGTAGAGATGGATTTGCATGATGGCCAATGAGACATTGGGGTTGGAGTGCGGAAGAGGAGGGGGTTGGAAGGAGGGGCCAGTTTGGCTGCAAAATGAATCAGAAATGTCGGACTCTGCTATTCTTAAAATAAAAGTGATTCATTAGAGAGCTTGCGCTTGAGAATGAAGTTTTTTTCAAGATAGCACCGAAACCTGACATTTATTCGATTCAGAGGTACAAATGCATTGTGAAAGTACAAGACATTTTTTTTGTACAGTATTATGACCAGTTCTAGTCCAAGGGTTGGGGGACCATTGGCTTTAAAAAAATGTTGCTAAAAGACCATTTCAAGTATTTCAGCCAGGATAGTCAGTGATGAAAATGCTGGGTACTGCAGTTCATCAAGATCCGAACCCCAAACTTTTGAGAACTGGTGGAGACAGACAGGAATATCTTAAAAATGCAGGTCAAAGATCCTGGCAAATGTCAATGGCCAAACTGATGCCTGTTACCACCATGCAGGATATTCCAGATGCGGACCTTAACACATTCCCATCTGCTATCATTTTTTCAGATATTTGGGGGAAGAGCAGCCGCAAGCGTAATAAGAACTACAGAAAGAATAATCGTCGTTCAAAGAGTGCCTAGCAGCTGATATAACAAACAAAACCTGGCATTGGGCTCAAGGCTTAAAACAAGCCACTCTTAGAATGCTATTCCAACGGCTTTCCCACAAGCAAAACCTCGCCGTCCCATTCATTGCATCCCGGCCTTCCCTCGGAGAAGAGCATGCGTGGCTTAAGAGCGTGCAACAAGTTGCCACCGCCCCTTCTGCCTTGCTGCGTCTCTGCTTCTGCTCCCATGACAACAGCCAGATACGTACCTCTATAACTTCACTCTTTGACCCATACCCGGAGCTTGGCCTTGATGTCACATGCTCCCAGCCGTCCAATCCGGACCGGCCAGTAAGTTTTTTCGGGAGCTGCTCTCAGTGGCATTAGAATTTGCTGAGAAGACCCAGGAGAAGCGCTCGATTGGCTGTAGCGGCGGCGGCAATGTCGACCATCGGGTCGCCCCTCGGCCTGGAGGCTGCACCTTAGGCCTGTGCCCCCCTGCACGTGCACCCGCCCAGCTGCACCTGCAGCCGGCTCTGGTTGCTCTTCGCAATGGGGCAGATGGCGGCCCTCCTCCTCCTGGAGCCCATTACGATGTGGAGAAAAGTCACGCGCGGATGGTCGCTGTGCAGGTGGAAGGTGGCCGCAGGACAGTCCTGCTGGGTCGAGGCACTTGGATGGGGATAGCCAGCGGCCGCTTGGCCAGCGAGGCGCTTGGATGGAGTAGCCAGGGGCTCGCGGCGGGTCGCCACCCCATCCAAGCACCTTGCTAGCCACCTGGCCACCAGCCACTAGCAAGGTGCTCGGATGTCAACCATGATTAGCAATTACCACAACGACAATGTATTATGTTCACATGGAGATCACGAATCACAAAAAAAAAAAAAAAAGCCAAAATATAATTTTATTATCCTGTCCAGTTCACCAAGTTAAAATTCTGCTCCTACATTTTTAAAAAGGGGAGGCCGCAGCTGGCAGCCATGTTTCCCCGAGGGCAGCACTCGGCTGTACTTGCCTGTTCTGCTGCTGGAGTGGTTGGGGGCAGTCTGAGGTGGGCGTTCGGGAACAGAGGGGGAATCCGCCGCAGGCAAAGGTAGGAAAGCAGGCTGGGCCATGTGGTTGAGGAGCCAAAGAAGAAATGCAGCTATGCCTCATTGTGTCACTAAGGCAAGCTTTGCAACACAGCGAGCGAGGCCAATAAATAGTGATGGGGCGGGGTGAGGGGCGGGCGAGCCAACAATTTAACAAACGGTTCAGTGTGGTGCGTGCCAATAAATAGTGGTGGGGCGGGGTGAGGGGTGGGCGAGCCAGCAATTTTAAAAATGGTTCGATGTGCTGCAAGACCAATAAATTTCAAAAAACCCACCGAACCGTTTGTTAAATTGCTGGCTCGCTCGCCCCACCCCACCACTATTGGCAATAAATAGTGGTGGGGAAGGGTGGATGAGCCAGCAATTTAACAAACGGTTCGTGTCCTGCGAGGGCCGAGGCCATTAAATAGTGGTGCGGAGGGGTAGGGCAAGGGGCGGGGTGAGCCAGCAATTTAACAAACGGTTCAACCGAACTGCCTAGAACCGGCAGAATCCCACCACTGCCTTCTACTCTGTTCCTGCAAAATTTACTTATTTTGTGTTTTTGTGTGTGTGTGTGTGTGTGTGTGTGTGTGTCTTCAAAATAGTGCCATAAAAGAGCACTATAAAGAAAACTCTTGATTGCTATAATTTCACCATTTATATTTCTTAGAACATATTACAGAATAACAGAGGTGGAAGGGACCTTGAAGGTCTTCTAATCCAACCTCCTGCTTGAGCAGAATATCTTATATCCTATATCATTTCAGACAAATGGCTGTCCAGTCTCTTTTTGAAAGCCTTCAGTGATGGAGCACCCATGTTATTTTGCAGATAGAACACAATAGAGGACGAGAATTCCAAAGCAAAACATATGTGAGGCCAGCTCTGAGCATCACAGTATAATTAATATTTTAGCCCTGATAGTCTATGGTAGCCAGAAACCAAAAATCTGGTAAGAGTTTTTCTAGCTAACAAGTTTTATTAAGAGACATGCTTTTCAATAATATTTGTTAACCTGAAAAAGTATTGATAGATTGCTTCTGTTTTTTTTTACATGAGTATGTAAGATTTAAATTGTTAATATTGATATTTGTGTGTACGTATATGTACACACTCACACATATACATACTTATGTAAGTTTATTAGTTGAAATATTTGATTTTCAATCTTTTTATGTTAAATATGGTGTTCTACTAACTATTCCACCCTGTTTTCACCAATTTTTGAATTTTGGTTGAAGAAGGAGTGAAGGAAGATTATGATCTGTAAATCATCTAATAGAAAAGAAAGTTTAGCATTAGCAGGCACTCATTACAGAGACTTTCAGAAAGATGTTGTCATTTTTTGTTATCATTCATTGTATCTGCAATTTATTGGAATTTTCAATTAAGTTTGGGTTATTTATTACATTAAAATAATACTACTAGAGAATGCCAATTGGTTAAACGGTAACATTTGAAAGGTTTGAAAACAATTGCTTTTCTGGTTGGTTATTTTTCACGTGATAATTAATTAATTAAATGTACATGTGGTACATCTCACTATTTTGCAACTTACAACATAACAAAAATACATTATAAAAAATTAAAACAGTAAATATAACATAATTAATATAATTAGCTAAGATATTTGGATCGTGAGGCCCTGCGCATTGTCACTCATGCCCTACTCATCTGTCAATTGGATTACTGCAATGCATTCTACATGGGGCTACCCTTGAAGACTATTAGAAAGCTACAGCTGATGCAGAAACTTTTAATTGCTTTTCTAATTATCTTTTTGTGTTCTGTAAGCCACCCACTGTAGCCCTATCAGGGAGATGGGTGGCACATAAGCAAACAAACAAAAATAAGGGCCAGCATATAATGGGGTGGAGGTAGGATCTTCTGTTTAATCTACTAACCACCTCCAATATGGCACACACTCATTTGGGCCCCAAGCTACTATTTATATGATAACTGTTAAGCACAGGAAATAGCATTTGCACTTATGTATTGCTTTACAGCCCTCTCTAAGTGGTTTACAGAGTCAGCATATTTCCCCCAACAATCTGGGCCCTCATTTTACCAACTTCAGAAGGATGGAAGGCTAGTCAACCTTGAGCCAGTCAGGATTGAACTCCTGGCAGTAAGCAGAGTCAATCTGCAATACTGCATTCTAACTACTGTGCCACCACAGCTCATCAGTAGTTAAATGAATGTATGTTTAGTGTATGCTAATGTTCTTTATGAGAATCAGAACTACTAATGGTTGAAGTGAATTGGTGGTAGATAATGGGATTCAAAGCAATGACGTGTTTAAACCCCCCCCACCACCACCTTGGGGTCAGCTGGTCATTTCCTGGTCAATTGTGCCTGAAGTTTAAGAATTAAAGATCTTATTATTTTTTTAAAAAAAATAGTTATAAATACATACTATTGTCTTGAGAAATACTCTGAGGCAGTTTTAGTATTGTTTTATGCTTAGCACATTAACTATTGACTTAAATATTTGAGCTAAATTTTATTTGCTTTTGAAGTTTTAACAGTACCCATCATATGTGCAAACATGATTAAATTATTTGCCTCTACTCTTTGTTATCGTCTTCATTTTTTAATCAGTGAGTTTGCCATCTTTTCATGACTACATAATGATTATTTTATGAACATGTTACTTAGTTGAATTCCTTTTGTAGAAGCTGTTTTTAAACAGAAAACAAGGATGATGAGTGTATGAATATATGATATGATCAGGCCATATTTAAGGACTTTTGAAGTCCCATAGAAGGTATTTAGTCTTTCACTGGAGTCAGTTTAATCATGCATCACAATCTTGTATTACGTTTTTGACCTAAGTTATATTTAGAAAACAATCCTAAATATACCTATTTGGAATTAAGTTCCACTCAGAATAATTGGATCTGTTTCCAAATAAACTTGAACAAAGCTCAATAACCAAAATTTCATTTAAGGTAGTATCTATTGATTGGAATTTGTTTTTGGATACTGAAGGCCTGTGCTTTTGTTTTAACTACTGCTAGAGGCATTATGACAGTATACTCAAGGAAGGCTGAAAAATATGATGCCCCATATATTTTGAAGATAAAACAGAGAAAAATGGCTATAAAAATCAAGGCCAAAGAGGAAAACATTTTTAGTGATTTCCTTCAAACTTACCCATGAGTTAGAGCAGTTCCTGAGAATTACTGGAATATGGACACCATGATTTCCAATCCGACATCAGGCTCAAAATTAATGTGTGTCAATTCTTCCAAAGTGAATTCTTTATTGTTTCCTACTTATAGATAAAATCTTGCCCGGCTAAAGACTCTTATTATCTGTACCTACTATATTCTCTATGGACTATACAGAAGGAACTGTATTCACCTTCCTTCTCTCTCACATGATGTCTGGGTTGAATTGCCTCTTATTCCTCTAGAATGCACCTTCTTGGGAATCCATCTCTTCACTGTATTCTATTACACTCAATTTGGCCAGAACTAGCTGGTAAAATCCCAGTGAAATCTTCAGCAGCATGCACAGTATCTCTATCCTTTCAAGTATTAGTAATTCTATGGACATTTTCAAACAGTTCACTATTGAGGTCACTATACAGGCAGTCCTCGACTTACAACAGTTCATTTAGTGATTGTTCAAAGTTACAAGGTCACTGAAAAAGTGACTTATGGCTGTTTTTCACACTTACGGCCATTGCAGCATCCCCATGGCCACATGATCAAAATTTGGGCAACTGGTTCATATTTATGATGGTTGCACTGTCCCAGGATCATGTGATCATCTTTTGCGATCTTTTGGCAAGCAAAGTCAATAAGGAAGCCAGATTCATTCAACAACTACGTTACTAATATCATTTAACAATTGTGGCAAGAAAGATCATAAAATGGGGCAAAATTCACTTAACAACTGTGTCACTTAGCCACAGAAATTTTGGGCTCAATTGTGGTCATAAGGCAAGGACTACATGTATTTTATTCTCAGTGTGCACATCTAGTTTAGGTCATAAGCCTCATATTCCTGACTCTTCCCATTCAGTTCTTAATGTTTTCTGTGATCAGTGTTCTACATAGTACAGACTTGACGCCTTTCAAATGATTCTATCATGAGCAAGAGACTCATATAATATATATATAATTTAATTATTAACTCCATTTTCACTACATTGTAACATAGCTTCCTTCTTTGTCTCCATAGCCTAACAAAAAATATCCTGTAAACTTTCTCAGAAGTCAGACCGGTCGCAGTTTGTGTTGGCAGGGGGGCAGAGGTCGACCTCGAGGCCTCTCGTCTGTGGAGTGCTGCAGAGATCGGTCCTCTTGCCCCTTCTGTTCAACATTTATGTGAAGCCGCTGGGTGAGATCATCCGTGGCTTCGGGTTGAGATACCATCAGTACGCTGATGACACCCAGCTGTACATCTCCACCCCAGGCCACCCCAACGATGCCCTTGAAGTGATGTCTCAGTGCCTGGAGGCTGTGCGGATCTGGATGGGGAGGAACAGGCTCAAGCTCAACCCTTCCAAGACTGAGTGGCTGTGGCTCCCGGCATCCCAATATAGTCAGTTGACTCCATCACTGACTATTGGGGGCGAGTCCTTGGCCCCCACAGAAAGGGCTCGCAATCTGGGAGTCCTCCTGGATATGCAGCTGTCCTTGGAGGAACATCTGGCAGCTGTAACCAGGGGGACCTTTTATCAGGTTCGCCTGATTCGCCAGTTGCGGCCCTTTCTTGATTGGGATTCCCTGTGCACAGTCACTCACGCCCTCATCACTCACGCCTCTCGCCTTGACTACTGCAATGCTCTCTACATGGGGCTCCCCTTGAGGGGCACCCGGAGGCTCCAACTGGTCCAGAACGCAGCAGCGCGGGTAGTGATGGGAGCAGCATGGCGCTCCCATGTAACACCGCTCCTGCGTGAGCTGCACTGGCTCCCGGTGGTCTTCCGGGTGCGCTTCAAGGTGTTGGTTATCACCTTTAAAGCGCTCCATGGCATAGGGCCTAGCTATCTTTGAGACCGCCTGCTGTTACCGACGACCTCCCAGCGACCCGTGCGCTCCCACAGACAGGGCCTCCTCAGGGTGCCATCAGCCAAACAATGTAGGCTGGTGACCCCCAGGGGGAGAGCCTTCTCTGTGGGGGCACCTACCCTCTGGAATCAGCTGCCCCCAGAGATAAGGAGAATCCAAGACCTCAGTGCCTTCCGCCGTGCCCTTAAAACCCACTTTTTCCAGCAAGCCGGGCTGGCTTAGGAAGAAATTTTTAAAAATTTTTAAATGTTTAATTGGTTTGTGTTTTTTTTAATTTTGGGCCAAATTTATATAGATTTTAATTGTTTTTAATATTTGTATTTCATGTTTTTAATTCTGGCTGTGCAACGCCCTGAGTCCTCAGGGAGAAGGGTGGTATATAAATTGAAAATAAATAAATAAATAAAATAAAAAGTAATCCTATCATATTTAAGCCTGGCTAGGTGGATGAGTGGCTAAGATACTGAGCTTGTCGATCAGAAAGGTCGGCAGTTTGGTGGTTCAAATCTCTAGTATAGGTCTCCTGCATGACCTCCAAGGTCCCTTCCAACTCTGTTACTGTTACTAGATATATACTCTGCATCCAAAATACATTTGAAGTAATATTTAGAAATGCCAACATAGTACTGTTATTTTAAACCACTGAGTAAATTTGTAATAATTTTATTATTTATTATTATTTAGCCCAATAGCCTGGTGTTAAACTTACTTAGAAATGACACAGTGAACAAAAGACGATTCTGTTCATTTTGTGTTCCAAAATTCTAATTTAGGATAAAGTATCTTTTGCCTAAAAAGCGTCACTTAAAAGGTGGTATTGGATGTTTCATTGTTGGATGTTTCATTGTTCAAGTTCATGTATTGTTAAGAATTTTGCCATTAACACTTGGATTCAGTTCTCTTTTCTTGTGGATTATTTTAGCACTTCTTGTCCTTTCATTGGTGAATAGAGTAAAATAATTGCTCTTGATTTTTTTTCTTCCACTCTTTAACCATTTTAACACTAAAAATATTCCCACGATACATTTCATTCTTTAAGTTAAACCATTCTTCAAAAATATATCCCAATAAAAATGCTTGGATTGGATAGGTCTAATATATTATAGTCTTATTTTAGTCAGAAAATGTTCAGATAATTTAATAAAACTTTGAAAATCACATTTAACAGAGTCTTGAATGCAGAATGATCTTACCTTGTTGCATTATTTTTTAAAAACAAATGAGCTTTGTTATTGTATTACAGTTATTCTGTATTTCATTTATAATAGCTAAGAAACTGGTGTAGCTAAGCATGAAGTATTCAGAGGTTCATGCAAGTTATAACTTTTATAGTGTAGTTTTCATAAGAAAGCTAAATCTGTATGTTTAGTAAGGAGATTTGTCGCAAATGGAAGTATGAGGGCTATACATTAAAAAGAAGGAATGTAGAAATAAGAGGAGTGAAATTTACAGTGAAAGGCAGAAAAGGAATGAACTAGATTAAGAAATAATTGTCTAGAAACAAGGTTCCAGAAGGTTACAGGTATTGTGGTAGAATGTTAAGAAAGTTAAAGAAATAGATGAAGCTATTCGTAAAATGTAAACTCTTTCGAATTGACCTCAGTTTCTGGTTGCTTCAAGAATACAATCCTGCAGTTTTCTTGGCAAGAGTACAGATATTTTATGTTGCCTTTCCTGAGATGGTTTTCAATTTCTTTGTCTAGCTTCCAGCCCAGATATTCTCTAGAAGCCATTTACTGAAGTACTTACTAGCCTGACCATGCTTACCTTTACAAGGTCAGCAAATTTTTGTCACCTAGAACGAAGTGGAAAAAGGCTTGAAGAACTTGCATTTAGAGGAAAAACTTGGACTTTGAGATTGGACTTCAAAAAAGGAGCATGGCAAACATACAACAGTGTAAAAAGAATAGGAGAGCATCTAGGGACAAAAGGGATAGTGCACTGTATTAACAAACCAAAGGAGATTTGGAAGATGAATAATGAAATGAATAATGAGATGAATATGAAATAATGCTTCAGTATTATGGAACAGAGAGTGGGCTTAGATGCCTGGTTTACTGTAATGGTATGTGGGTGTCCAGCCTACAGAAGGGAGGATGGGAAATGTTTCAGAAGGGACCTTCCTAAAAGGAAAAGGGTAAATGTTCCCCTTGCACATATGTACTAGTCGTTCCCGACTCTAGGGGGTGGTGCTCATCTCTGTTTCAAAGCTAAAGAGCCAGCGCTGTCCGAAGAAGTCATGTGGCCAGCATGACTAAATGCCAAAGGCGCACGGAATGCTGTTACCTTCCCACCAAAGGTGGCCCCTATTTTTCTACTTGCATTTTTTACATGCTTTCAAACTGCTAGGTTGGCAGAAGCTGGGACGAGTAACGGGAGCTCTCCCCATTACGCAGCACTAGAGATTCAAACTGCTGAACTGCCGACCTTTCGATGGAGAAGCTCAGTGTCTTAGCCACTGAGCCACCACGACCATTCATAGTAAAAGGAAAGGAGGGGATAAATACTTTTTGGCTTGCAAGATTCAGTTAATGTAACCTTACAATAAAGATCAAGCTAATTCTTCTTGTTGTGCTTCTTGTCTGCACTACATTGCAGGGCTAATGTGTACTTGCATACATACAGCCTGCATTGGAACAGAAATGTCTCAAAATTCTTAGGCACCCAGGGCTATAATTCCCAACTGTGCATCATAGCTCCATTGGGCACTGCAGCAATCTTAATTTTTTATAAACTTTTAAAAAAAATTTTAACAAACATACACAAACACACAATGCATTTTTTCTGAACAGAGTATTGGCTGAGTCACAAATTTGTACAGTTTTTAGTTATCTCCCAACAGAATTTATGTATTTCACTTTTTGCCATAATATTCTTACTGTCTAATTTTTATTTTATTTTCCTTGTTTCTTCTGATATATAGCCAATATTACCATTCACCCTAATCTTATTCAATTTTCTTTTTTTTCTCCTCTAATTGCTCTCCATGTTAAAACCCTTTGATTTAAAAACCTTTTTCTAATACTTAACCCTAACTCTAAATCATCCTATTCAAATATTTTCCCATTACTCCCTTTTCACAACATAATATAATTTCAAGTGTTTTCCCTAAATTCCATTGTTCCAATCACAGATATTAATGTTCATAATCCATTTCCTTCTCTCTTTTCCATTTCTTCCTTTATCAATTTATTAAAATACTACAATTAAATATCTTACTACAATTCACTTAAGTCTATAACATTAAAGTCATTCATTTCTATTTCTCAATTCCCATTTTTTTAAATAAACCCACTTTTCCATTGCTTTTTCAAATATATATATTGTCTACATCTCTTCATAATAAACCATAATCATAATTTTAAAAGTTAATTTCAATTATTGCCAATAGTATCTTAATCTTTTCTTGTTAAACAATAAAAAAATTAACCTTCACAATACAATATAATTTCAAATACTTTAGCTGAATTCCATAATTACAGATAAAAACATTCCAAGTATTACAGTTTCATGTACTTTCAATTCATTTATAATTCTAAATAATTTTCCCTTACTTTATATACAATTTAAACAGTTAATTTTCAACTTTTCCTTCTCCTCTTATTTAGTAATCCATTGATCCCTTTTCACAATACACTATAATTTCAGATGCTTTAACTAAATTCCATTATTACAATTAAAAACATTCCAAGTATTACCATCTCAAATGTTGAACTTACTAAAATTCATTTATACTTATAGATCTTACTTCAATTCATTTATAGTTCTAAATATATAAAACATATTTTCCTTTTCCCTTCAATCAGCTACTCCTATCTTCCTTTATCCCATTTTCTTATTTTCTTCTTTTCTCTCTCCCCCCAACCTCCAAATTTTAAAGTCCTTTACTCTCCTAGCTTGCCCTGTATTTACATCTGCTCTCCTGCTTCCCCTTTTCATCTTTCTTATTTCCCCACAGCAATCTTAAATTTTTGTGGGAGCACAGAAATGCTTGACATCATTGTGGAACATTGTGAAAACTATTAGTTGGAGTTAGTTCACACTGTGAAAACATTACTAAAAGGGTGTCATGAACTAAGCAAGTTTAGGAACTTCTGAACTAGGGGCTGTATAGATTATAGTGGAATTTGACAAAATGCAGTCTGGATTGTAATAGCATTAGATTGATATTGTGTAGATTGAGCATTTGTACCCAAGGACTATGTGTTAAAATGGCTGTATATCCACTTGCAGGGAATTTTCAAGTGCTATATTGTTTGGCTCCATTCTAAGCTTGTGCTGTTCCAGCATATTTCTGTGAGAAGCTGGAATATAACCTTACCAAATTTGTAGCTGTAGAGAGTAAGGAAGATGACCTGGAACCAAGATATGCAAATGCTGTTGTCTTGGCAAAAAGGGCTGGAATATTTTTAAATCAACCAAATTGCATTCAGGAGCAGTTCAAATAGAAGCTCCCTAATTTACTGAATTATTATATGAAGAGGTAGAATAGAATAGAATAGAATAGAATAGAATAGAATAGAATAGAATAGAATAGAATAGAATAACAGAGTTGGAAGGGACCTTTGAGGTCTTCTAGTCCAACCCCCTGCTTAGGCAGGAAACCCTACACCACTTCAGACAAATGGTTATCCAACATCTTAAAAACTTCCTGTGTTGGAGCATTCACAACTTCAGGAGGCAAGTTGTTCCACTGATTAATTGTTTTAACTGACAGGAAATTTATCCTTAGTTCTAAGTTGCTTTTCTCCTTGATTAGTTTCCACCCATTGTTTCTTGTCCTACCCTCAAGTGCTTTGGAGAATAGCTTGACTCCCATTTCTTTGTGGCAGCCCCTGAGATATTGGTACACTGCTATCATGTCACCTGTGGTCCTTCTTTTCATCAGACTAGACATACCCAGTTCCTGCAACCGTTCTTCATATGTTTTAGCCTTCAGTCTCCTAATCATCTTTGTTGCTATTCTCTGCATTCTTTCTAGAGTCTCCACATCTTTTTTATATCATGGCAACCAAAACTGAATGTAGTATTCCAAGTGTGGCCTTACCAAGGCATTAGGAAATGGTTTTAACACTTCACGTGATCTTGATCTATCCCTCTGTTTATGCAGCCTAGAACTCTGTTGGCTTTTTTGGCAGCTGCTGCACACTGCTGGCTCATATTTAAATGGTTGTCCACGAAGACACCAAGATCCCTCTCACAGCTACTGCTATTGAGCAAGGTACCACATATATACATATAATAGAATCAGAAGTTTCTGTTATTATACCCAATCTCAACAAAAATAGTTTTAGGCTTCCTGTGGAGTTGACCTCTGGTCTGATCTGCCTAATGGGGACTGACAGTAGCTGTCACAAAAATAGGGGGGATAATTGGGAGACTCTTGACCCAATATTGTGTTTCAACAGGGACTAATGTAAAATTATAAATATGGATAAAAATATTAAATATTTAAGTATAGAATGCCCCTTCATGGATTACTGCTTTGTCATGGCGAAGGGGCTTGCGTAGCTTAATGAAGCTATGAGCTATGCTGTGCAGGGCCACCCAAGATGGACAGGTCATAGCAGAGAGTTCTGACAAAACGTGATCCACTGGAGAAGGAAATGGCAACCCACTCCAGTATCTTTGCCATGAAAACCCCATGGACAGTACCAAAAGGAAAAAAGATACAATGCCGGAAGATGAGCCCCTCAGGTCGGAAGGTGTCCAATATGCTACTGGAAAAAAGCAAAGGGCTAGTACTGGTAGCGCCAGAAAGAGTGAAGCTACTGGGCCAAAGCTGAAAGGACGCTCAGCTGTGGATGCATCTGGTGGTGAAAGGAAAGTCCGATACTATAAAGATTTCTTCTCCATAGGAACCTGGAATGTAAGATCCATAAATCAAGGCAAGCTGGACGTGGTCGAACAAGAGATGACAAGACTGAACATCGACATCTTAGGAATCAGCAAACTAAAATGGACAGGAATGGGTGAATTTAATTCAGATGACCATCAGGTATACTACTGTGGGCAAGAATCCCTCAAAAGAAATGGAGTAGCCTTCATAAAAGAGTAGGAAAAGCAATACTGGGATACAATCCCCAAAATGACAGAATGATCTCAGTTCAAGTCCAAGGCAAACCATTCAATATCACAGTAATCCAAGTCTATGCCCCAACCACTGGTGCTGAAGAGGATGAAATTGACCGGTTCTATGAAGCCCTACAGCACCTTATATCATTAACACCAAAAAACGATGTCCTTATCATCATGGGGGATTGGAATGCTAAAGTAGGAAGCCAAAAGATAACCAGAATAACAGGCAAGTTTGGCCTTGGAGTACAAAATGAAGCAGGGCACAGGCTGGTAGAATTCTGTCAGGAGAATATGATGGTCATAGCAAACATACTTTTCCAACAAGCCAAGAGATGACTCTACACATGGGCATCACCAGACGGTCAACACAGAAATCAGATTGACTATGTGCTCTGCAGCCAAAGATGGAAAAGCTCTATACAGTCAGTAAAAACAAGACTAGGAGCTGACTGTGGCTCAGATCATGAACTTCTCATGGCAAAATTAGGCTTAAATTGAAGAAAGTATGGAAAAGCACTAGGACACTCAGGTATGAACTAAATCATATCCCTGATGAATATACAGTAGAGGATCTGTATAGACAGAGTGCCTGGAGAACTATGGACAGAGGTTCACAACATTGTACAAGAGGTAGCAACTAAAACCATCCCAAAGAAAAAGAAATGCAAGAAAGCAAAATGGCTGTCTGAGGAAGCTTTGGAAATAACTGAGGAAAGAAGGGAAGCGAAAGGCAAGGGAGAAAGAAAAAGATACACCCAATTGAATGCAGAATTCCAGAGAAAAGCTAGAAGAGATAAGAATGCCTTCTTAAATAAACAGTGCAAAGAAATAGAAGAAAACAATAGAATAGGGAGGATCAGAGATCTCATCAAGAAAATTGGAGATATGAAGGGAACGTTTCATGCAAAGATGGTCATGAGAAAGATGGTCATGATAAAGGACCAAAATGGCAGGCTCTAAGATCACCACAGATGGGGACTGCAGCCAAGCATTTAAGACACTTGATCCTGGGGAGGAAAGTTATGTCAAATCTAGACAGCATTTTAAAAAGCAGAGACATCACCCTGCCAACAAAAGTGTGTATAGTCAAGGCTATGGTTTTCCCAGTTGCAATGTATGGCTCTGAAAGTTGGACCATAAGAAAGGCTGAGCGCCAAAGAATTGAGGCCTTTGAACTATGGTGCTGGAGAAGACTCCTGTGATTCCCTTGGACTGCAAGGCAATCAAATTGGTCAGTCCTACAGGAGATCAACCCTGACTGCTCTTTAGAAAGCCAGATTCTGAAGATGAAACTCGAATACTTTGGCCACCTAATGTGAAGGAAGGACTCACTGGAGAAGAACCTAATGCTGGGAAAGATTGAGGGCAAAAGAAGAAGAGGACGACAGAGAATGAGATGGCTGGATGGAGTCACTGAAGAAGTAGGTGTATGCTTAAATGGACTCCAGAGGATGGTAGAGGACAGGAAAGCCTGGAGGAACATGTCCATTGGGTCACGATGGGTCAGACATGACTTCACAACTAACAACAAAAGTATAGAATGATGCAGCTATACTGTATATACAAATAATATTTGGGTATTTTGGTGGATCACAAACTGAACATGAGCCAACAATGTAATATAGCTTCAAAAAAAGCAAATGCAGTCCTAAGTGGTATCAAAGGTACAATGTCAGAATCAACAGAATCATTGTTTCTGTCTAGTTTGTATTGGTCAGACTGCACCTTGCAATCTTGTTTAGTTCTGTATTTAAAATGGACATTGATAAACTGAAGCATATCCAGAGGAGAACAACCAAGATGATAAGCCCCTGGAAAGAAAAATGTATGAAGAACAGTCTGACTCATTACATATATTTTCATCACTTGCCTTAGTATATCAGTCCTAATAGCATTACTCCACCACTCATAATGTTCGTTATTATCATAGCATTGTGACCTGAAACTTAGGTGGACAGAAGGAAGACTGAATTTTGCTATCCAAACATTCTTTATGTATTAATTAAATTTGTACCTAGTGGGTAATTCTTGACAGCATACGGTATGTACAATTAAAACATCCACAGTACAATCCAAAATCAATACATCATAAAACCTCAGGAGAATGGAGGACAGCAGGCCAAGGAAAGAATAAAGATCAGATAACACAGTGCACTAAATCAAGAAAATGCCCTTCAAAATACTTCAGTTTACAAATGTGCATCTGATCTCCATAGGGAAGCATTTCAGAGTGCTGGAATCATTATGGAAAAGCAGCACCTTCTAGCTTTGTTTTATCTCATTTCCTGGAAATGTGTGTGTGTGGGGGGGTCACAGTTCCCTACAAGTTCTAATGGATCAAGCTGATTCTGGTCGGAGCAGATTATCCTGCAGGTACCCAAGTACCAAACCTCGAAGGGCTTTTTATGTGACCACCTTTGCTTTAAATATATATGCAGAAACCAAACAATCTCTACAGGGCTCAAAAAATTATTGTTCTATGCACCCAACACCAGGAGCTGATAATATCTTGAATCATTGATTTTTGGACCAGTTCAGTTTCTGAAGAGTCTTTAAGGACAGCTCCATGTAGAAAGCATTTCAGTAGTCCAGATGGTGGTAATGAGAGTATAAATTGTTATATCTAGGTTATTCTGTACCAGGTAAGGTTGCAATTAGTACAGTAGACAGATCTGACTAAAGGCTCCTAGCCATGGCCTCCATATGCACTGTTGCTGTAGGTTTCTAATTCCAATTCAAATTGTATTAAATAACATAGTTTTAAATCCTTTTTTAAGAGTAGATTATATAAACTGTTATGCTAAAAAAGAATGAATCTCTGTACTGCTCCAAGAGTTGCAAGTTAAGTGAACTGTACTACAGAAAATGCCATTTTACATTAGCGCTAATAATCTGTGAACATCCTCTGTTGTGGTATTTACCGAGTACAGCAATGAACGTAGTTAGAACATCTGTTCTTTTTTCAAACTGATTTGCTTTGTTTTCAACTTATTTGATTTATTAAAATATGTTCATTTATAGTTGATTGCTTCATGCTCTGATTATTCAGTTCATGAAAAATCCTGCATGTTTGCTGTTTTTAGTAGAAATCCTTCTTTGACAGGTACGGATTTAATAAAAAGATTTTTGCATTCTGTACTTCACCACAAAAAATCAGTTTCTGCTACAGTTATCCAGACATGTTATGGGCTCTTTCCTTGTTGTCCCTTTTTAAATCTCTTTCCCTACATTAAACAACACTAAAATGTGTAAGAAGACAGATATCGTAAGAAAATTCATAAGGAAATTCTTTCCTAGTGTAAGTAGATTTGGATTTTCCCAAATCATTTTTCAGATAGATCCTGATAGGAAAAAAGCATGCTTTTGCCTCAGACGTTTTACATCTACAATCATGTTTGTGTTTTCCTTACTTTATTATGATTAATTGTAATTATTATTAATATATTCAGTTAAAATCTGTATTAAAATATACTGTATGCTAATCTTTCCTACCAGGTCTATCTATGTATAGTCTTGCCTTAGTTGTCCAAAGTCATAAAAGGATTGTGTTTTGGTGTTTAGTGATGGGAGAGCCAGTGTGGTGTAATGGTTAAGGCATCATTTTAGAAAGCCAGATGCTGTAGTTCTAGTTTTGTCTTGAAAGCCATCTGGGTGGCCTAGGGCCAGTCCTTCTCCTTCAGACCAACTCACCTCACAGGGTTGTTGAGGGAAAAATAGGAGGAAGAAATATGTTTGCCTCCTTGAGTAATTTATAAACGAACAATAAAGGTGGGATACAAATAAATAAATAATAGCATTCTACTACACCATTTGGTTTAATGGGAAAATAGTAGCTGCTACTGGAAAGAAAATTTTCTACAAAATTTTGGGATTTTAAAGAGGCACCATTTTGATCTCTGCTCTTTGCCAATAAATTCTTTGTGATCTGTACTCACTACGTCAACAAACTATTTCATTTTATGGCATGGGCACTAAATTATTTATGCAAGATCACAAAAATTATTGAAAGTGTTTAGGGATCTCTCACAGGGATTTGCTCAATATAAACATTTATATCATTATACGGTATATGTTGAGAAGCAGGTCTTGCCATTCTGGTGGGTGCATGGTTATCTTTGGGCACTATTTTGTCAAGTCTTATTTTTAGGAATATAGAAGATTTCTGGAGAGATTTGATGTTACAGAAGTCTTTTTGTTGAATGTAAACACGAAAAGTTTTTGTTGTTGTTGTGCTGGATAAGGGTGTTTTCAATTTGTTTATGAAAGCAAGTGACTGAAATGAATGCAATACAGAAGAAAAGAGATGAGAAAAATTGGATAGTTGAATTATCCCTGTAGAGATAAATATTCTAGCAGCCTTGTTTTTTCCCTACCTTCTTCTAAGTATGATTTGATGATTGGAAAGCTGATTCACTCTCTGAGCTTTTGGTTTTGGCGTGAGAAGTCAGGATGAAGCATCTAGGGATCTTACTACCATCAAAAGGCACTTGGGGAGCCCAGCCAATACTACATAGGCTTTATCTGTGTTTGTTTATTTAATCATTTACATGTCTTATAAACTGCCTTGAATCCTTTGTGGAAGAGGGTGATGGTTAAATAAAAAGTTGTATGCAGGAGATTTTCAGTAACTTGGGGAATGGTTTTCCTTAACTTGGCAGCCATCTAGCATTAAAGAATGGCGAGGGTTTCTGTAAAGTCTACTAATGGACTTCTTGATAGATAAAGTCTTCCACCACCATCAGTTGTCTTGGGGAAAGGGTCACTGTGCCATAAGAAGAGGGAGAAAAAAAACCCTACAGCTTTTCTGTGCAACCATTGTGTCTCTCTCTTGAAGGGCTATAAATAGTTTTTCTTTAGTTCTGCCAACTGATAATATGGGAGCGCTTCTACACTGCAGTCTAATGCAAATTCCATTAGATGCTGGCATAGCTTGGTCTGTATCCTGGCTGAGATTTTCGGAAGAGTGATTGTTCATTTTTTCTTAGTCATGGATCTGTAGTTTTTGGATGCCTGTATAAATATCTCACACCCTCACACCCTTATTCAATGGGGAATAGCATATTTTATCAATGCAGCCGTGTCCTGTGGGAAGTGACACAGAACTCATGCACACCTACAAAGAATAATAAAATGAAGCTAGGCTAATTTCAGAATTCATGTCAGGGTAAGTGGCTCCCTTCCCTTTTTTTTTTCCTGATAATAATACAATGACTATGATGTTCTGAAGAATTAGCTACGTTGTATTTATTTTAAGCAAATTTTAATTTATTCACTGTTATGCCATTGAATTTTGAGACTTGCAGTGGCTTACAGAAATACAAAAACCTATAATAAAAGCTATTAAAATGTCCATGGTACTATATATACCTGGAACAATCAGATTATAACAGCAATACAAAAAGGGGAATTTAATGCCATTAGGGAAATCTGGTCAAATCTCAATGCCTCCCCCTGCCTGAAAGCTTCATCCTAAATATTTTCTGGCTAAGAGGCCCTGTCTTATCTCTAATGAGGAGATAGTTCCAGGTGTTGGTGTTATTTCTGAAAAGCAGTGGTTTCTGATCTTATTCCTTCTTTTATACATGTGGAAGTGTTGTACCACCAACAATTTCTTTGATGTGGATTTCCTTGAGTGGGTTAATTCTGGTTGAATTAGGAATCTTAGTGCCAAACGATAATGTGCTTTATAGGTTAAAAAAAAAAACACACACAGGACTTTGAGTTGCCCTTAGAAACTTATTAGTAGGCAATATAAGATTTGTGATGTGGATATAATATGTTCATGGTAAAAAAAAAACCAACCAATGAGTGGGTGGCTACATATTCTGGATGAATTTCAAACCCTATATAGAGCATATTGTTAAAATCCACCCATTGGTGATAATGAACTGAATGATCATAGCTAAAATCCTGCTCTAGGTAGAGCCACAACTGGGATGCCTGCTGGGCAAAGCTGTCTTGGCCACAGCCTTAAGAGAGTTGGAAGAACATTGCAAATAATAACTTTGTGTTGCTTGGTATTCATTTCTAGCTGGTTTTGTCCCATCCAACTACCTCCACTGCAATAGCCCCCGAGCATCAGGACAAGACAAGACTTCAGCAGTATTTCTAGGCAGGCCTTGGATGATAATATAAGTATGACTTCTTACAGTACCTTCATGTGGATGTTGAAAAGGAGGGGGAATGGACTGCAGCACCCAACAAGGGAATTGTCTTTCCTGCCCCATTGCCTGAAATTACCTACTGAGGAAGAGCAGGACCATTGCAATACAGTACCTGCAATCCCCACAATAGCATTCTGTGTGGAATGTAATGATTGATGGTATTGAAGGCTATAAAGAGGACTTATAAACCAAAAGTGGCACATTCATCTCATCTTGCTTCTGATGAAAGCCATCCACCAGAGCGACCAGTGTGGTCTCTACCCCATGCCCAGACCTGAACCTTGGCCATAAGGAATCTAAATAACCATGCTTTGTTGTTGTTAGTTGTGAAGTCATGTGCGACCCATCATGACCGCATGGACAATGTTTCTCCAGGCCTTCCTGTCCTCTACCATCCTCTGGAGTTCATTTAAGCTCACGCCTACTGCTTCAGTGACTCCATCCAGCGACCTCATTCTCTGTCATCCCTTTCTTTTGCCCTCAATCTTTCCCAGTATTACTCTTCTCCAGTGAGTCCTTCCTTCTCATTAGGTGGCCAAAGTATTTGAGTTAAATAGCCATGCTAGGCTAGCTCAAACAAAAGATTTGCATTCTGTACATCAATAATGTAAAAATAAAATATTTTAGCCGCTTGAATTTTATCTTCTAGGAGCAGTCAAATAAGAACTGTATATTCAGCTATAGTCTTATCTCAGGTGCTTACAGCTATCATCAACTGAGTAATATGTTTTTGTTTAATTTGACCCAATTCCTACGCACATTTAAAATGGTGGTCCTTTGAAAAATGTTTCTGCACATGTAAAACACTTGACCAATTAATTTTTCTGTCATTTGTTTCTCCGTATATCCATCTGGCTGGATCCTTTTAGCTTTCATTTCTTCCATGGGCAAATCTGTTTGCATCGATAAGATTTTTATCCCATTCACTTTGACAGATTATTGGAAGGAATATTCTTTGCTTTGCCATTTTCTTCAGTCAGGGAATAGAAAACATTCACTCTGGAACCATATGGTTAACAGCTCATTGGTTTGTGCAGCTGGACTACATGAATCAGGACTAGATCCTCATATATTACATAAAGATGCAAATGTATATCATTATACATTGTTTGAAAAGTGAAATCTGATATTATGCTATTAGGGTTAATGTTGATTCTGGCTTTCTTGGTCAAGATGGGCTCAGTGAGCCCAGCTTGACTGGGCCTCCCTGAGCCCACCTGATCATGCAATAAATGGAAGATTGATTAAAATGTCATCATGCCTGTATCCTTTGGAGCTCAGAGGGAGAACTTTTCCCTGGAACCAGGTACTGAGGAAGAAGCAACACTACTTACTGATTTATCATTTGTTCAAATTGTTAAGAAGCTGAAAGGCAGAGGATGAAGATTCTATTGAGAGACCAAATTTCCTGGATTCTTTTGCATCACTACCAAGGCACAAGGGTTTCCATTCAATCCTAGCTTTTATATTTTGAAACCTATTTAAAGTAGCTTGGCTTAGTGCAAACTGTACCACAGAGTAATTTGTCTAATGTTATTTTTATAAATATTTTTCCTGTTTTTATTTGTAAGCCATCCGAAGTTATTGAGTGGGGTGGCCTCAGAATTTCAATAAATACATACTTTTCTTTTAAAGATATAGTTATTTATTTTATTTATTATTTATTAGTTTGATTTATATATGCCGCCCTTCTCCGGAGACTCAGGGCAGCTTACAATGCATTAAGCAATAGCCTTCATACTTTTGTATATACCTGCTTAGTAGGGCTTTTTGGCCCCCCCGAGCGGTGTTCTATTTTATACAAAGTCAGCTTATTGCCCCCACAAACCGGGTCCTCATTTTACTTACCTCGAAAGGATGGAAGGCTGAGTCAACCTTGAGCCTGGTGAGATTTGAACTCGCAGTAATTGCAGGCAGCTGGCAGCTAAGTACTACTTTAACAGCAGCAGTTTAGTCCATTGCGCCACCAAGGCTCTTTACTTAGTTAGATTGAGATTCAGTGTATTTCTACATGGAGAATAAATTAGAGATTCCTCTTTGCATGGTATATAAATTGTACTTGGTTGCTGCCTCTTTGTAAGCTATTCTCTCAGTTTGGACACATTTTCTCATCAGACGGCTAATTTAGTTTTATTTCTGGTATCATATTGGCTTATGGTAGTGCCTGATTGAGGATGAGGAATAGCAAAAATTGGGAGCATTGACCATTGTCAGTAGGGGTGTAGATCCAACTGAGATGGTGATTGAAGCAGATTATATGTCTTAAAAAGGATTATAATATAGGTTTTTTTTTTCCATGTGTCAGAAACCATAAGAGGACAAGTTTATTTGCCCCCATGGTGTTTCTTTCTATGGTGCTATTATGAGGGTAGATTTTCATTGAGAAAGGAGCTCCTCAATGCTTTATTAGCATTTAATTATAATTATAAAATTATTTATGACTATATTTTAGTTATAATCTTTATAATTATTATAATAGCTGAGTAGAGCTGCTTTTGAACATAATTATACTGACACTTTTCTGGAGATAGACTTTCCAAAAAACTGTTGAAAATTCTACATTCTACATACAAAGAATGTTCTTGTTTTTGTCTCCTGATACTGGATCAAAAATATAGACTATTTTGGCTTCAGAATTGTTTGAGTGTCTCTGTGTTTGTGTATTTCCCATGAATAGTTCAATTGGAAAGGAAGAAATAGACGCCAATAATGCAGTTGCAAGGGCTTATAGAGCAAGCCTAAGCCATTCACAGGACTAATTTTGATGGGAATGGGGTGATGTCTCCCCATTTAGACTGGAACCAAAAAGCCTCCACGAGATTCGCAACCACTTGTTAAGCCCCAGTTGCTATGCTAGTGGAAAGTTCAAAAGATTTGTAACTACTGCCATCTACATGTCTGTCACTGGTAGCTTGTGATAGTTCTGAAAATAACATTTTCTGTGGCAGAATTGAGATGAAAATGGAATTTATTGAATCCTGAGATCCTCTTTTCTTGCGGAGCTTCAGGATCAGATCTATATTTAGAATAACATAAGCTTCTGGGAAATGTTTTCCCTTCTCTTGGTTCCCTTGATTCCATAGAGGATGGAGTGGGAGTGGGCAATCGCCAAGGATGGCTGGGCTTGAAACCAGTCTATGCCAAGACACACCTCTTTCAGCCTGGAAGTCAGCTTTTTTTATGGCTGCTTTGCTGGCTGTGTTTCAGTTCAGTTCAGTTCAGTTCAGTTCAACATAGGAAGTGAAGAATTAGACCTAAAGGTATAATGCATAAGTTAGTAAACAAGCCGAAATTTTATTACTGCAGTGCAGTAGCCTCCACAGGAGTTAAGGAGGAGCCTGAATGTTTTCAGCCTTGGAACTCTCCTTCAGGCTATATATCTTTGCAAATATTTGGGAGATAGAACAGCCCCCCCAACCCCCCCCGGGTATGTTAAATATGCACATCTACTATACAGGATTGTTTGTAGTCAGCATTGCAAGCCATACTCCATAAATGATAAGACCCTAGGACAGTAATGAGTTGAGAAGCAAGAGTATAGTAATAATTGTTGAGGCTTGGGGTATGTCAACTAGGTTATTAGCTGTGCATTTTCTAATTCTGGTCACAGGATGGCAGCATAAGTAAAACACTCAAAAAGAGCAGGCTTGCATCTTTGTTGACCTGTGTGAATATTTTGGAATAATGTTTCATGTTAGAGCTGCAATTTCACAAGAGAGCTGCAATTGCTAGAAACATCAGACCATTATAAATGTTGCTTCATTACCAAATTCTCAAAAATTTGCATAGGAATTTAATTAGGCATGTAGGTTAAGTAGGAAAATGAAAATAGGACTGGTGGCATATTCAGGTAAAAAGATTTGTGGTATCTGGTTCTACTGGCTCCTCAGTCAAATATTTGTTGATAACTGGGTATCTCTTATCTTTGATTTAGTAGCCTAATGGGAACTTCTGGCCAGGTTCCACTGTAAAAGCATATAGTGCTCTTTCATTTGTTTCATTAATGCTTGCTGAGGAGAAGTTCCTAATAGAATATTTTCTAAAATTCAGAGATATCCATTTTGATTACACAGAATATGAATCCAACACATTTAAGCATAGGACACTCTGGAGAAGTAATATAGGAAATAAATTAAAATTTGAATAGACGTCCACATTTTGTTCCATAAAGGGGGAAGGGAGAGAGAGAAACAAAAGGCAAAACACAAAGACAGTATTTATAAAGTGATAAGATTATAAGAGGTACTATGAATCTATCTGTATGTCGATCCCACGGGTGTCAAACTCAAGGGCTGCGGGCCAGATATGGCCTGCGGGGTGGTTAGAACTGGCCTGCAGGGATGGCCTGGAAATAGCAAAGGACTGGCCCATGGTGGCTCTGCTAGCAAAAATGTGACATGGGGGGCAGTGCATGGCCCCCAGCGCCCCATTTTGGCTGGCAGGGTGCTGCAGGAGGCCTCCAGGCCGAAAATTGGGTGCAGGGTGCTGCAGGAGGCATCCATCCCGTCTGCTGTCCGTCCCATATCTCTCCCCCCCCCCCAGCCAGCCTGCGGAGGACAACTACAGTGCTGATCCAGCCCTTGAAGAAATCCAGTTTGACACCCCTGGTCTTCTATCCTAAATTAAAATGTCAGTTGTTAATAGACTTATGCATTCCATATTTTTATAGCTGACATATAGTTGCAATCAGGAAAACCTCACCAGTAAAAATTAATATGATAAGCTCATTTAAAAGAAAAAAACAGATCAGCATTTTTTTAAAAAAAGCCATAAGAAAGCCATCTGAAATAAAAGTATTTTCAAAGTACAGTTCAAAATACATATAGAAGGGCTAGATGGGTTTATCAGGTATTAAATCAATGACAAACCAAGCTTTGACATTGTTGGAACTTTAGCTAAGATGATACTCTAACACAGGGCTGTCAAACTTGTGGTGTCACATTGTCATCAGGTGACGTATTGTGACTTTTCCCCTGTGCTAAACCAGTACCAGATCCACTTGCATAGGATCAGGAAAGGCTAAAAGGAATTTTTGAAATTATCTAATTAAATGCCTATACACTGCTGGAAATTACTGCAAGATCCCTGACAGCTTGCTATATAGCTTCTATTTAGTGAAGGAGAATCCACCACCATTCAAGATAGTCTGTCTTATTATTGATGTTGTTATTTATGTCTAATTGAAATCTGCTTCCTTGTAATTCAAACCCAATGTTTCTCATATGGTCTTCTGGAACCACACTAAAATATTTTGTGTAATCTTCTATTTGACAATCCTTTAGATTCTGAAAGATTGAGAATATATTTTCACATGGACTTCTCTTTTCATATTAAATATACCCAATGACTCCCATCATTCCTCCTGTTTTTTGGTCCAGGCCTCTTATGACTTTGATTGTTCTCCTTTGGACATACTCCAGTTGGTCAGTTTCTTTCCTGAAATGTGATGCTTAGAACTTGATACAAACACAGAATAGGCCAGTCCTAGATGGAGTTCCACATTTTAAGTGCCACCTCAGTAAAAATCCTGTCCTTCTGTAATGGATGAACCAGGTTAAATTCCTCTGCCTCTGTAAGAAACTGTATTATTGCTAAAAGACAACCACGGTATTGATTTACAACTTCAAAAGAGATTGCAGGCACATGGATAATAAATATGGTACACGGCCAGAGTTGTTTCAATGCTTTCATGCAATCTATCATGAAATGTTTCCTCACAGATGCTTTTATGTCTGTCTGCTGTGCCTCATGTTATCTGCTTGTTTCGGGACATATAATTTAAAATGTTATTTCTACTGGAGAGGGGGGCCAGCAGTCATGAATGGGTTAATGGTGACTTCCGTTCTTGACTGAGTCTGCAATTTGTGAAGCTCCTCCTCTTCCTCTGGCTTCCCAGATTTCAGACTCGGTCGTTCTGTAAGGACTGTTTTTGGCTGAGTTGCCCAATTTTTTTCACAGCAAATTGGCTTGACTTATTAACATCTTGTGTCCTAATCCTCCTTAGAGGGTTTCAGGGCTTCCAGGGACCTGGTTGAGCCCTGCCTGTTCCAATGAGAAAGGCTCACGCTTGAGACCGCTGAAGACCGCTTTAGCGGTTTGGGTGTAGATCTCCTGGCTTCTCTGGTTGAGATCCACCCCTTCCAGCGAGAATGGCCTAGGTCGGAGCCCGCTGAAGGCTGCTTTTTATAGCAGCGGATCTGCCGGATGGCAGATCATGGATTGGCATCCCTGGGGGTGCCCCCTCATACGCCTAGCAGCGGCGGCGGTTCTAGTGCCTCCATTGACCGCAGAGCCGCTGGAGCGCCGTACAAGTGGCTCGCGAACAGCAGCACCAGGGTCTGGTAAGCCTGTTCTGTTTTACCTCGGAGTCGCTGGGATTGTGCAGCTGGTAGTGCGTTTTGCCTTTCGGCTTCCCTACAGAGGTTTTGGTGGCCTCATTTATTTGGGACTCTTCAGTCTTCACCTCCTCCTCCCCATATTTTCCCAGTGGTCCAGATGGTCTCTTCTCCTCAGGTGGCTTCTCCACCTCCTAATTTACCATAGGAACAAGGGGATCCCCAGTGTTCTCCTGGGGCTCTGGTCTCTCAAAAAGGGGCACCAACGTCTGCTGGGGGTGTTCTTCCCAATCAACCTCCTGATCTAGCAATCCTTATGCAAGAAGCAGTGCAGCAATCCTTATTCAAGAAGCAGTGCAGCGTGGCATTGCTGCAGAGATGCAACATAGAAAAGGTTCCTGGGTTTCAGACCAGGCCAGATCACAGGGGACCCTTCAATCTCAAGGCTCTGCAGACCTAGATCAGGCACAAGACCCGAATTATACCAGAGCTTCTGCTAGTCAGGGTTCTGCAGCAGGAGAAGAGCTAGGGGAACCTAGCTTATCTGATGATGAGGATCTTTCTCCTGATTAACCTTCCTTCATTGGTTGTTCAAGCCCCAGGTTTTCAGGTCACTCCTTCACAAGGCCAAGCTCACAAAGGGCTAGGTCTTCCTCTGCCAAAGCCCAGCTCTACAGGTACAGGGTCGGGACCTTCTTCCTCCTTATTTGAGGAACCTATCATTGAGACTGAGGAAATCCCAGGCCCCAAAATATTCAGGGATATTGTTACTTGCCAATGGTCAGCTCCAGTATCTGGCCCCAATCCAAATACAGTAGACAAACGTCTCTATAACCTTGATTTTGATATCTCTTCCATTTTGTAGGTGCCTACAGTGGATCCCCGATTGTTGCTTTATGGACTTCTTCGGTCCTCATGGGCCCTCCTGAGGAAGGTCTTCGTCCTGAGGACAAACACCTGGAGCACTCCTTTACAAAAGCTCACCAGGCTGCGGCTTGGGCCATTAAGGCTTCTTCAGCTGCTTCCTTCTTTAACAGGGCCACCCTTATGTGGGTGAAGCAATTACAGGATCGATTAACAGTCTCTGATACCAGGGCTCACCAGGATGTGAACAAAATTCTAGCTGCCCTGGAGTACTCGGCGGACGCCACCCTTAACGCCTCCAGGTTTGCCGCCAAATCCATTGGCTCTAATGTCACCTCTTGACCCCTTCTCTGGCTCCATCAATGGCAAGCTGACGCCAAAAATAAGTGGCGTCTGGTGTCTTCCCGTACTCGGGGGAATTGCTCTTGGACCTCCTCTTGAGCCCTTGCTTATCGAGTCAAAAGACAAATGGAAAATCCTTCCCAATTTATCCCGTAGGACAGAACTCCCTCCTTTCGTTCCTTTCGAGGATCGTCCTCTGGGTTTTCCTCTTCCAGGGTCCAGAGATTCCCCTCCCCCAGACAGGATAGATTCCAGGACAGGCATCCCAACCCGGGTTTCAGGGGCCAGAGCCACAAACCCTTTCAGGGGGGTAGGGGGTGCTCCTCCTGCAGATATCACTGACGGTTTGTTCGACCCTCCCATCGGGGGCCTCCTGGCACTGTTCGCCAGCCAATGGGAGGCGTCGATCTCAGATGTCTGGGTCAGGGAGACTGTCTCCCAGGGCCTCTCACTGGAGTTCCTCTCCAACCCTCCGAACAGATTTCTCCGATGCCCTCTTTCAAGGGATCGGTCCCAGAGACTCCTGGTGGAATCTGCAATAGATTACCTACTGCAAATTTAGGCAATAGAGCCGGTTCCACAGGATCAACTCGGACAAGGCTTTTATTCACGCCTGTTCATTATCCAGAAGTTCTTGGGGGGGTTGGAGAGCAATTCTCAACCTAAAATCTCTGAACCATCGGGTAGTTTATTGACGGTTCAAAATGCAGTCTCTGCAGACAATCCTAGATTCCATCAGGGAGGGGGATGTTCTCATGTCTATCGACCTAACGGAGGCATACTTAGATGTTCCCATTTGATTGGTGTTCCGCAAATTCTTCCGCTTCTGCCACTGTCACTACCAGTACAGAGCCCTTTCATTCGGCCTTTCCTCGCCTCCCCGAGTGTTCACCAAATTGATGGCGGTGCTGGTGGGCCTCCTCCACTCTCTTCCTATAAGGATCCAGTTCTACCTGGACGATCTTCTGATCCAGTCCAGTTCGGAGAGGCTAGCGCGACAGGACCTGAACACCACCATTCGGGTCCTGCAGAGCCATGAGTTTTCCAACAACAAGGCCAAGAGCCATCTGGTACTGACGACTTGCATCTAACATTTTGGAGCAGTGATAGACACCATTCAGGGCATGGTTTATCTTTCCCAGGAGCGTCTGACCAGCCTGCGGTCTCTGGTCAGGACAGTCTCAGTGGGTTACCCCGTCTCAATACGGCTGCTGTCTCAGCTCCTCGGGAAGACGGTGTCGTGCATAGGCATTGTTCCATGGGCTCGCCTCCACTGCAGGGCCCTGCAGTGGCTTCTCCTCCCATATCAACGAGCTCACAGGAGCTCTTCAACCCCCCTCATTCGGCTCCCTCCCAAGATCTCCCTCTCGCTTTGATGGTGGTCTTCCCCAGCCTTGGCCAAGGGTTGGTGCTTCAGGAACCCTCCTTGCCTGATCCTCACGGCGGATGCCAGCCTCTTCAGCTGGGGGGCCGACCTGAACTCCGACTTTGCACAGGGGCGGTGGAAGCCAGCTGACTTGGACAACAGCATCAACTGGCTGGAACTGCGAGCCATTCACCTGGCCCTCTGAGCCTTCCAGGACAAGGTGGAGGACCATCACGTGCTGGTCAGAACGGACAATGTGGCCGCCAAAGCTCACGTGAGCCACCTGGGGGGACCCATTCCCATCGCCTGATGCGGGAAGCTGAGCGCCTGGGTCTTTGGTCGGAAAGGCACCTGAAGCCCATGAGAGCTACACATGTGGCTGGGTCCACCAATGTTCGGGCGGATCTTCTCAGCAGGACCACAGTGAACCAGGGTGAGTGGCAGCTTCTTCCTGTCATCTTTCAGGAGATCACCATGAGGTTTGGCTCTCCAGAGGTCAATCTCTTCGCCTCCAGCAGCAACAATCAGACAAGGAGATTCTTCTCTCGGTTCCCATCCCCAGGGGCGGAGGCTGTGGACATCCTGAGGAGTCCTTGGCCACCAGGCCTACTATATGCTTTCCCACCTCTGGTGATAATATCCAAGGTCATCCGGAAGATGCTGGACAAAGAGGCCGAGCTGGTTCTGATTGCTTCTCATTGGCCTCATCATCCCTGGTTTGCGGACGGACCTGGTGGCGCTGTCCTTGGCAGCTCCTTGGCGTCTTCCAACAAACGAGCGGACCCTCAGCCAAGGTCCGTTACTTCATCCAGAGGTTGGTTGGGTCCAGTTGACTGCATGGAGGATGGCAGGTCCTTTGGGGCCGCAACCTCTCCGCCGGAGTAATAGCCACACTTCAAGCATCACGGCGAGCATCCACCAACTCCATCTACAACTCTACCTGGACCTCCTTCTGTTGCTGGTGTGTTCGAAGGCAGCTTATGGCCACTGAGGTGTCGACTGAACAGGTCTTGGAGTTCCTACAGACCGGTCTGGTGTCAGGTTTGTCGCCCAACACTCTAGACAGGTAGCTGCCCTTTCATCCGTTCTATCATGTGGTTCCTCAGTGCCCCTCACCAGACAACCCTTGATCAGGCAATTCCGGGGGGCTACTAACCTTCGCCCTCCCACTTTGCATAGGTACCCCACCTGGGATCTTTCCAAGGTACTCACCGCCCTGTCTCGAGGTCCCTTCAAACCCCTGCGGGAAGTGGGCTTGCGTTTCCTGTCTTATAAGGTGTCCTTTTTAGTGGCCATCACTTCGGCCTGCTGGATCTCAGAGCTGGCTGCTCTCTCCATGAAAACCGGACCTTTGCATCTTCCATACGGAGCAGGTGGTGCTTCGTTTAGACCCCACATTCATTCCAAAGATTAATTCTACTTTCCACAGGGCCCAGGAACTGGTCCTCCCTGACTTCTGTCCCTCTCCATCGCATCACTTAGAATGGACATGGCACTCGTTAGACGTCCGCAGGGCTCTCTGGATTTACCTTAAAAGGACTGCCTCTATCAGGCGGTCGGAGTGTCTCTTTGTGTCTTTCCAACCAGCCACCTTGGACCTAAAGGTTTGTTCTGCTACGGTTGGCCGTTGGCTTCGGGCTACCATTGCCACGGCTTATGATGCTCAATCCTTGCCGGCCCACATTGTATCATGGCACATTCCACCCGTAGCGTGGCCACGTAGCGTGGCCACGTAGCGTGGTCTACTCAGGCCTCACTAGAGGACATCTGTCGGTCTTCTCCTTCCCTGTTCATCCGCCACTATAAATTGGATGTTTATGCATCGGCGGAGGCAGCATTTGGTCATCGGGTTTTACAATGGGTTGTTACGGGGGTGGCTGCTTTGGACCAGTCGGCTCCCACCCAATAGGGGGTCTGCTTTGACATGTCCCATTCATGACTGCTGGCCCATCTTTCCAGTAGAATAGACGTTGTCTTACCTGAATGTTCTTTCTGTTGAGCAGAGGGGCCAGCAGTCATACCCGTCCTTGTTCTCCTGGTCCTCACTGCTGGGTGGGGGTGTTTTTAATGTTGTTTTTTCTCAGCTCAGCTATCCAGTATGCAGTATCTCCTTTGTCAGAAATCTGGGAAGCCAGAGGGAGAGGAGGAGCTTCACAAATTGCAGACTCAGTTAAGAACGGAAGTCACCATTAACCCATTCATGACTGCTGGCCCCTCTGCTCAGCAGAAAGGACGTTCAGGTAAGACAACATCTAATCTAATATACAAAGAAACTAACTTTATGAACCCATAATAGTAAAGCTGCATCAGATTTGAAATAGCTCATGTGAGATTGGTGAGAAAAAAAAGTAAATGTCAGTGAAAGGTAAGAAGAAAGTGACTGGCACAGTTTTGGTAAAGATTTTGACCAGGAAAAAAAAATCTGTCCTTTAACAATTTTTTTTTTTTTGCACTTATTGAGGTGGTCAGTTATGAAATCAATCATAGAGAAGCCTCACTGGCTAAATACAGTATGCTGGAAGGTGTAAGATAGCTACTTTAATATCACTGTGCAAAAGAGAACTAAGCTCTTACAACATATGGTGGTTATTGTGTGGACTAGATTTGAACTGAAAGTTGGGAACAGGGCTAGTTGGAAGGCAGAAAGCTATAACTCATTTAGTCTTGCATTTAATCTGAATGAGAATGTTAGCAAGTGAAGTTTTTACTTAAATCCAACCCTAGTTTCTCTGACTTGAAAATCTCATATCCATAATAAAAGATTTGAAATAGAAACCTGAAGTCAATCAAAGAGCTTTCACTTGGGTGCTCTCTCCACAGCTGGCTGCTCTGTATAATGTTTCTGACTATCAGAAGAAGAGCTGACTCAGATATGTTTATACCGCTTCAGAATAAAGTATTATTCTTATTGTATGATTTTTGAATAAGTTTGAATTTGTGTAGAATAAGAAATTGAAATGTGGGTCTTACAAACTCAATTTGTAGGCAATTAAGCTTGAAGATATCTCACATCCTGTTCCCTCAAGAAACAAAGGTGGATATATGCTTCTTTGTCATACTCAGATACTGTCTTTCCTAATCTGATTTAATGAAGCCCAGATTCTAGAATGGTAATTTAAAATGAAAATAGATTTTTATGGCCCAGATGTATTTTAGCAAAAAGATGGGGTATCAGATATACAATTTATGATTTTGTAAAAACATTTGTTCCTCCAAGGTGTATCAGTCAAAGTTGTTAATACCCTCTGTTTGACAATCGCATAGCAGGGGTGAAATGCTCCCGGTTCGGACCGGCTCGGCCGAGCAGGTAGCGATGGTGGCGGGCAGTTTGGAGAACCGGTAGCAAAAATCCCTTCCCCCCTCCCAGCCTCCAGTTTGCTTACCTTCGCACGCCTGCCTTGTTTCGCTTGCTGTAATCCCTGCAATCCATTACATCAGCAAGCAACTGAATCTCCCTACCTGCAATCAAGCTCATCGGTGAGCAGCTCTTTTTGCCTGCCTGCCTGCCTGCCTGCTTGCCTTGTCCCAGTAAGTTTTTTTCCCCTTTGAGAGCTTTAAAAAAAATAGTTAATTGGGGTTTTTTTTAGTTGTTCTTTTTTTAGACCTAGCCATTTAAAGTTTAGGAAGTTTTAAATTTAGCTGCTTTTATATAAAAATAAAATAAAATAATATATTTTTTTAAAATTTGATTTATATGCCGCCCTTCTCCGGAGACTCAGGGCGGCTTACAATGCATTAAGCAATAGCCTTCATTCTTTTGTATATTTTATACAAAGTCAGCTTATTGCCCCCACAAACTGGGTCCTCATTTCACCTACCTTAGAAAGGATGGAAGGCTGAGTCAACCTTGAGCCTTGGAGAGATTCGAACCAGCAGAAATTGCAGGCAGCTGTGTTAATGACAGGGTGCACCAAACCACTGTACTATCAAGGCTCTTGTGCAGGCTTCTGAGATTTTGGTGTTTCTGTAGGGTTTCACTCTAATTACACAAACATACAAAATCTCACAAAGCTATATGTGGAATTTTTTGTGTATAAAGTGTGAAAGTTGTTTTTTTGGACTTTTTGTGGCTGTGTGAGGTTCCTGCTTGTTGCAGGGGCCATTTTGGGTCTAGCACAGCTGCTTTTACATTGTGTGAGGCAGTTGTGTTGTGCTGTGTGTGTAAAGTGTGAAAGTTGCGTTTTGGACTTCTTGTGGCTGTGTGAGGTTCCTGCTTTTTGCAGGGGGCATTTTGGGTCTAGCACAGCTGCTTTTACATTGTGGGTGAGCCAGTTGTGTTGTGTTATATGTGTGTAAGGTGTGAAAGTTGGGTTTTTGGACTTTTTGTGGCTGTTTGAGGTTCCTGCTTGTTGCAGGGGCCATTTTTGGTCTAGCACAGCTGCTTTTACATTGTGGGTGAGCCAGTTGTGTTGTGTTGTGTTTTGTAGGTTAAAAAAGGGCAAAGAAGTGATATCGACCTGGCCACGCCCACCTTACCACCAAGCCACGCCCACCCAGTCACCTTACCACCAAGCCACGCCCACTAATTAAGCCACGCCCACAGAACTGGTAGTGAAAATTTTTAGATTTCATCCCTGTCGCATAGTCATTTAATTTAATTTAATTTAACTTCCAATTTATATACCGCCCTTCTCCCTGAGGACTCAGGGCGGTGTACAGCCAAGATAAAAAACATAGAATACAAATATTAAAACATTTAAAAATATATATAGATTTGGGCCGAAAGTTAAGAATAACAAACTAATTAAAAAATTTAAAATTTAAAAATTTCTTCTAAGCCAACCCGGCTTGCTGGAAAAGATGGGTTTTCAGGGAACGACGGAAGGCATTGAGGTCATGGATTCTCCTTATCTCCGGGGGCAACTGATTCCAGAGAGTGGGAGCCCCCACAGAGAAGGCCCTCCCCCTGGGGGCCACCAGCCTACATTGTTTGGCTGATGGCACCCTGAGGAGGCCCTCTCTGTGGGAGCGCACGGGTCGATGGGAGGTCATTGGTAGCAGCAGGCGGTCTCGGAGATAGCTAGGCCCTATGCCATGGAGCGCTTTAAAGGTGATAACCAACACCTTGAAGCGCACCCGGAAGACCACCGGGAGCCAGTGCAGCTCGCGCAGGAGCGGTGTTACATGGGAGCGCCATGTTGCTCCCATCACTACCCGCGCTGCTGCATTCTGGACCAGCTGGAGCCTCCGGGTGCTCTTCAAGGGGAGCCCCATGTAGAGAGCGTTGCAGTAGTCAAGGCGAGAGGTGACGAGGGCATGAGTGACTGTGCACAAGGAATCCCGATCAAGAAAGGGCCGCAACTGGCGAATCAGGCGAACCTGATAAAAGGTCCCCCTGGTAACAGCCGTCAGATGTTCCTCCAAGGACAGCTGCCTATCCAGGAGGACTCCCAGATTGCGCGCCCTCTCCGAGGGGGCCAGAGACTCGCCCCCAATAGTCAGCGATGGAGTCAACTGACTATATCGGGATGCCGGGAGCCACAGCCACTCAGTCTTGGAAGGGTTGAGCTTGAGCCTGTTCCTCCCCATCCAGATCCGCACAGCCTCCAGGCACTGGGACATCACTTCAAGGGCATCGTTGGGGTGGCCTGGGGTGGAGATGTACAGCTGGGTGTCATCAGCGTACTGGTGGTATCTCACCCCAAAGCCACGGATGATCTCGCCCAGCGGCTTCACATAAATGTTGAACAGAAGGGGCGAGAGGACCGATCCCTGCGGCACTCCACAGATGAGAGGCCTCGAGGTCGACCTCTGCCCCCCTGCCAACACAAACTGCGACCGGTCGGAGAGAAAGGAGGAGAACCACCGTAACACAGTGCTTCCCACCCCCAACTCTTCCAGCCGGTGCAGCATGATACCATGGTCGATGGTATCAAAAGCCGCTGAGAGATCTAATAGGACCAGAACAGAGGAATAACCCCTGTCCCGAGCCCTCCAGAGATCATCCACCAACGCGACCAATGCCGTTTCCGTGCTGTGCCCAGACCTGAAACCCGACTGGAACGGATCTAGATAGGATGTTTCCTCCAGGAATTGCGGAAACTGTTGCACGACCACACTCTCAACAACCTTCGCAATGAAGCGAAGGTTGGAGACAGGACGATAGTTGGCCAATATTGCTGGATCCAGGGACGGCTTCTTGAGGAGAGGCCTCACCACCGCCTCTTTCAGGGCAGCGGGGAAGTGACCCTCACTCAAAGAAGCATTAATGACGCCCTGGAGCCAGCCTCGTGTAACCTCCCGGGAAGCCAGTACCAACCAGGAGGGACACGGGTCCAGTAAACATGTGGCCCCACTAAGTCTCCCCAAAATCCTGTCCACATCATCGGGAGTCACAGCATCAAACTCCTCCCAGATAACATTCTCAAGACTGTTCCTCGTCACCCTGCCCTGATCTACCCAGTCAGAGTCCAGATCCCCCCGGATCTGAGCGATTTTGTCATACAGGTATTGTCCGAAATCCTCCGCCCTGCCTTCTAAGGGATCCTCCCGCACTCCCAGGTGGAGCAGGGCGCGGGTCACCCTAAACAGGGCGGCCGGACGATTCCCTGATGACGCAATAGAGGCGGAAAAGTAGTTAGACTTTGCCGTCTTTATCGCCACTAGGTAGGCCTTAATATGCGACCTTACCAGTGTTCGATCAGATTCAGCGAGACTGGCCCTCCAACCGCTCTCCAGGCGTCTTTTCCGGCGCTTCATTTCCCTCAGCTCCTCAGTAAACCAAGGAGCCGCACGGGATCGGCATCGGGTCAGAGGCCGCAAAGGCACAACTCGGTCCAAGGCCCCACCAGCCGCCCGATCCCAGGCGGCTACCAGGTCCTCGGCCGAGTCATGTGCTAGATCCTCAGGAAATGGCCCAAGCTCTGTCTGGAACCTATCAGGATCCATCAGGCGCCTGGGGCGGATCCATCTAATTGGGTCCGCCTCCCTGCGGCGAGGGGTCGCGGTTCGAAGATCTAGGCGAAGGAGTGAGTGGTCAGTCCATGACAAGGGTTCCACGTCTATATCCCCTATAACAAGACCACTCAACCACTGGCCAGAGACAAAAATCAAATCCAGAGTGTGACCTCCCCTGTGAGTAGGGCCATGAACTAACTGGGTCAGGTCCATGGCCGTCATGGAAGCCATGAACTCCTGAGCCACCTCAGACGTTTCACCGACGGATGGCAAGTTGAAATCACCCATGACTAAAAGCCTGGGTGTATCTACCGCCACCGTGGCTATCACGTCGAGTAGCTCAGGTAGGGCTGCTGCCACGCGGCAGGGAGCCAGGTACGTAAGCAACAAGCCCATCTGAACCCCACGGCCCCACCTCACAAGGAGGGACTCACATCCAGCTATCTGAGGCACAGTGGTCTCCCTCGGACATAGTCATGTGTAACTGTATCTCCAAGTGAACCTTTGGAAATGACATTGCATTGTTGTCATGAGGCATTCTGTCTTAATTTAGAAGAAAGCCTAGTGCTGTTTACTGTATTATATTCATTTAATTTATATTTTGCCTTTTGACTTTATTTAGCATTTAAGCAGGTTAACAAAGTTTTAGAAGCAAAAGTTAACTAGATGTCATTGTGCTGAACCCGATTCCTGATGATTACATGGACAATTCTCAGCAGGTTGACTTGTTTCTAATAATAAATTGTAGCTTTCCAAGAACATCAGTGATTTTTTAAAAAAATTCAACTACCTACCTTACCGTTGTCTTTGCCTTGTTTTTCTTCCCTCAGTCTTGCTAATTATAATAATCTTTTCTAGGCCATTATTTGCTTGCCTTTCATGTCCTAAAAGTATGTTAGCATCTGCTTGCTGATCATTGCCTTGAGGGAGCAGTCTGTCTTTATTTCATCCAAGACCAATGGATTGGTTTTTCTTGCAGTCCATGGTGTTCTTAGGAACCATCTCCATAATTCATGGGTATCTATCTTCTTTCTTTCACTCTTAATCAATGTTCAGCTTTCAGCTTGTACATTAAAGCATTTCACTATTCTGATCTTTGTTGTCATAGCAATATTCTTCACAGTTTGTTATTCCCTTCCTCCTAAAGATTAATTTCTTCTTAACTACTCCAGCACATTGCTCATTTTTATCTACCTTCGGTTCTTTGCCATCTACTGTAAATTCAGTAAACATGTTTATTAATGTTATCTTTGTCTTCTTGATATGTAACATTAATCTGGATTTTTCACTTTTCACTTTTATTTTAATCATGAATTAAGTTGCCTGTACTTTTGGCTTACAAAAGTGGTATTATCTGCATATTTGAAATTATAAACATCCAATCCTCTCATTTTGATTCCAGCTGTCATCTCTTCAGTTCTTGATGTGTGTGTGTGTGTGTGTGTGTATATATATACCCTGTTTTCCCCAAAATAAGACATCCCCTGATAATAAGCCCAATCAGGCTTTTGAGCAAATGTGGTGACAGTATGTTTCCTTGTTGGACTCTGATCTCCTATTCTGAACTACCGTTTTTCCTCACCCAATTATTACTCTTTCTTCTTGTTCATTGTTCCTTTGAAAAATATAGGTAGTCTTCAATTACAATAATTTATTTAGCGCCATTCAAAATTACAATGGCACCAAAGAAAATGATTTACAATCAGTCCTTGAACTTATGATCCACAGTCACATGACCAGAATTTGAGCATGGGGATCAGCAAGGGGCACAACTCACTTTAAAACTGCCTTGCTTAGCAATGGAAATCCTGATCCCAATTGTGATCATAAGTCAAGGACTACTTGTAATCAAGACTTCTGGAATATTTATTAGCCTAAAAACATTCCACTCTATCATGTTTGTAAACTGCCCAGAGTTATTTAGGTGAGATGGGTGGTGTGGAAATTTAATGAATGAACAAGCAAGCAAACAAGCAATCAAAGGCCTTACTGCATTTAGAAACAAAAGTAAAAAAAAATCTCCCCCCCTTTTCCTTATTTGTCTTGAATTTTCCTTTAGTATCCAATTTCTTAAATCAGAACGTCTTGAATTTTGAAATTAAAAAAAAATAATTTGCCTACAAGAGACATATATTAGAAAAATAAGGGACATGATTTATAAAAAATTGAGCGAAGAATTTATTTCAACAGGAACAAAAAAAGAAAGAAAAGAGATGGAGTTGTTTTGTATACTAATCCCCCTTTAAAACCAGAATTCGTACTTCTGTGATAGTTTTGTACCACAATGGTAGTTTTCATGGGGTGGGAAGTTAATTTTCATGGCACTAAGACTTTGGTACTGAGAATTTACGTCTCAAATGAACATAAAGCATTGTTCTATAAATAAGTTGTAGACTTTTCTTATGAAAAGTGTTGTTTAATGGGGAGAAATTGAAATGGAGTAATCTCTCCACAACTGAATAGAACTTCTGAGAAAAAAAACATTAAAGTTATTTAAGGTAAATTACTAAATGTTATTTTTGATTGATGGACAATTTAGGTTGGTTGATATATGGAGGCAGAAAAATGGCAATTCAGGAGAGGATATTTATTTTTGAGAAAGACACAGATCCTTTCCAAGAATAGATATGATTTGGTTTTTAAAGAACTTGGCTACTAAGGTTTCTAAAATAGAGATACTAGCAAATACTTTTTGGGATTATAATCCTATGATTTTGGTTTAAAAAGAAAAGCTAGTTGTTTTAGATGAAGACATAATGAAATGTTGTTCCAAAAGAAACAATAGTGGAGGATTGTAAAAAGAAATTTAAAAAGTATTAAATATAATTTAGGTGAAGGCACTGATTTACGAATGGTTTGGGACAGAAGTAAAGTTTCTATTAGAGTTTATTTTCTATAGCATGATGGTGAATGAAAGAAGAGTTAAAGAAATCCCTGGAGAAGATCATTATTTCTCAATAGATTAAGTTATTACAATAAAAGTTATCTATTTGCCTACTGATCAAATAGATTGACAGATGATGCTGTTAATATGGCTCTGCACTACATCCCACAACATCTTGAATCTCCAAAGACCTATGCAAGGGTCCTCTTTGTAGACGTTAGTTCAGCATTCAATACCATCATTCCAGACACATTTCTAACTAAGCTAAACCAGCTACAGGTACCTGAACACACTTGCAAGTGGATCATAAGCTTCCTAACAAACAGGAAGCAGCAGGTGAAGCTAAGCAGAATCACATCAGATACCTGTACAATTAGCACAGGCCTCCCCCCAAGGATTTGTTCTCTCCCCACTTCTCTCTGTATACCAATGACTGAATCTCTAACGATACATCTGTTAAACTACTGAAGTTCGCAGATGACACAACAGTGATCGGTGTCATTCGAGACAATGATGAATCCGCATACAGATGGAAGGTTGAACAACTAACCTTGTGGTGCAACCGGAACAATCTGGAACTGAACACACTCAAAACCGTACAAATGATGGTAGACTTTAGGAGAAACCCTTCCATACTTCCACCTCTCACAATAATAGACAACACAGTATCAACAGTAGAGATCTTCAAATTTCTAGGTTCTACCATATCGCAAGATCTAAAATGGACAGCTAACATCAAAAATATCATCAAAAAAGCACAACAAAGAATGTTCTTTCTGCACCAACTCAGAAAGCTCAAACAGTTCTACAGAAGAATTATTATTTTTTTTGTAAATATTTTTTATTTATTTTTTCAAATTTAAACATAAAAACATAACTTTCAAGAGCAAAAATCTCGATCCAGTCATAGATGGTTACCATGCTTACATTCCTTTCACAAGCTCAATTCACAATTTCCATTACATCTTTTACAAATAAACAAAAAAAGAAAAAAAAGAAGATAAAAAAAGAAATTCAAAACTTAAGAAAAAACCAATTTTACCTCAAATTTAACATTTTCATCTATATAAATCCATTATATCTATCCAAAATTAGTTTCAAATTCACTTTCACTCATTTTTACATCTGCATAACAATTCTAAACATATCTTTATTCTTCTTTACCTTATATCTTATACAAGTCATATCAAAATAATTTTTACAATATTCTAACCTCTTTTTAAGTGTTTACCTTACAATTTTATCACCATTTATTCTTAGTTTCAATTCAATACCACTCCATTTTTATTATATTTTATAAAACAACATTTTATCTAATTTTAATCCTTTGACTCTTATCCTCAAATCAGTTTACCTTAGTTTTTTTTCCCTCCCAGTTTACGTATTATACAGATTTCTCACAAAGGTATATTTTATTTACTCCAATTTCTAATATATTTTCCACTATATCTCCCTCTAATATTTAACTATCTTCCAGCTTGTTCTATTTGATTAATTCTCAGCTTGATCCCCTCCTAAACACCAACCATTTAGTTGATTTCAGAATAGTTCCTCAATCTCCTCCAACTCTCCTCCTATTTTTTTGACTGTTTCCAGCATTTTGTGGGCTGATTGCCAGCATAGTCTCCTCCAACTCTCCTCCTATTTGTTTGGCTGTTTCCAGCATTTTGAATTAATTTCCAACGTATTTCCACCGAGTCTCAAACTCTTATCTAGTTGGTATCCATCCCACACATTTTAACTATAATATAATTATCTGTTTTATATCATTTTTCCATCCTGCTCTTTCAATTTAAATCTCAGTATATTTCATAATGGTCATCATTTCCAACTTGTATTACCTTAATTCAAGACTAATCACTAGCACCTGTGTATCTTGTATTTTGTTCAATCACTCCTTATTCATCAGTTTAACATTTGTTTGCAAATTAAAATTAAAACATATTACATCAAACAGTACATTTTCTTAAAATTTTCCTGCCTCAAAATATATTCTTTATTATTTTTATCCCCTTGATATCATCCACTATTTTAATAGCCACCTCTTATTTTCTATTTTTATTATTTCACAACCCTTCCTGTTTTTATCCAAAAATCATATATACCTAGGTTTTTAAACTTTATCATATATACATAGGCTTTTAAACTTTACATTTCAGTTAGTCACATTTAAATTTATCCACTTTAATTCTTCCTTTTCCTCTCTGTCCAAAGTGCTCTATTTCAAGGTTCATCAGTTCTAAGTAAAGAATTTCTGTATGTCCCTTTAAACCTTTTAAAATGTCTGTTCCAAGCGTAGTGCATCAGCTTCCTGTCTTTGTTAACTACGCCACACCTAGTTTTGTCAGTCTCCATTGTTAAAATCCAAAATGTTCTTTCTTCTTTCTTTTTTCTTCTTTCTTAAAATCATCTGGGACAGAGTAGGAATCTCCAAAATCCTTATATCCAATATTAATTTCAAGTAATCCAAAGTAAAAAGCCAATTAACATGTTTCTTTTCCACCCAGAAAGGGAAATCTCTTCAATCCACTTCCCTGCTTAATCACTGCAAACTCCGTGGCTATTTTGTAGCTATCCATCTGTCTATCTTCATTAGCTTCATTTTCTTTTAGAGGCATTAATTCTCAAGAATATCCATTTCTCCTCTCCACTCCAGTTAAAGGCGCAGTCAAATTTCAGAAATTTATTAATGCCAAATCATCTAGTTTAAGTTTACTGCAACAAAATTCAATTTGGGTCTTTTACCCATTTTTTTTTCTTTTCAATCTTTAAGCCCTGCAGTTCAGCAGCCGCTTTTAATTTTGGGGTCTTATTTTCCAATAATTCCAAATAGGTACGTTATATTGCCTGGGTTGGTGTCACTCACCCGGCTTCTTGATTTTTGCTCTTTCTTCATCTTCTTCCTCCAGCACAATCCTTGTTCCCGGTTGCTGCGTTTTCAGGGCAGCCACCATGGCTGCCGTTCCGCTGCCGCCGACGTGAAGGAGAAGCCTCCGGCCTCAAGGAACCTGCCCATTCCTCTTGGCCGCCCAAGGCGTTCCTTCTTGTCTCCCTGTCCCTACAAGACAGGGGAGGTCCACAGACCTATCGGCGGCAGCTTAGCAGAGGGGATTTGGCAGGGCTCAGTGGAGCTCGCCATTTCCCCATCTGTGTCCCCACGGCGCCAACCGGAAGTCCTCCAGTTCTACAGAAGAATTATTGAGTCTGTCAACTATACCTCTATAACTGTCTGGTTTGGCTCTGCAACCCAACAAGACAGACACAGATTTCAGAGGATAATTAGAACTGCAGAAAAAACAATTGCTGCCTTCTATTGAGGACCTGTATACTGAACGAATAAAAACGAGAGCTGTAAAAATATTTACAGACCCTTCACATCCTGGACATAAGCTGTTTCAACTCCTACCTTCAAAATGATGCTATAGAGCACTGCACACCAGAACAACTAGACACAAGAACAGTTTTTTCCCGAATGCCATTATGCTGCTAAACAAGCAATTCCCTCAACACTGTCAAACTTTTTACTAAGTCTGCACTACTATTAATCTTATCATTGTTCCCACCACCCAATTCCTTCCACTTATGACTGTATGACTAATTTTGTTGCTTGTATCCTTACAATTTATATTGATATTTTTTCCTGATTGCTTTGTACCCTATGACTATCATTAAGTGTTGTACCTTATGATTCTTGATGAACGTATTTCTTTTATGTACACTGAGAGCATATGCACCAAGACAAATTCCTTGTGTGTCCAATCACACTTGGCCAATAAAAAATTCTGTTATATTCTATTTTATGTTAACAGTAAGAGAAATAAAAGAAAAAATGAATTATCTAAAACAAAAAAAGCTGAATTTGCAAACAAACCAAGAAAGTGGCTGCCATATAAATTATGAAAAGAAAAAAAATGATACTGAAATTATAAGAAGGAGATATTAACTATTAACTGGTAATGTGCTCAAACAAATTTTCCAAGGTCTTAAGAGGAACAGAGAAAAATATGAATGAACCTATAACAATAAGGAAACTTTTCAAAATTATAAAAAAGATTAAACCGGGAAAGGTACCTGGACCAGAGGGATTATCTGGTTTTTATTTTTATTTTAATTATAATGTTTTGATGAACTTTTACAACCTCTGCAAATCATGATGAATTCTATCCTACAGGGATGAAAGAGGTCAGAAAATAGGAAAGAGGCCAATAGTGTATAGTATTAATATTTAGCATTATCATTAGAACCAGCAAAACACTATGCCTTCAAATCTTATTCTACAAACATGGTTTATAAAGATATGATCAATTGTTTTTCAAACTGCTGAGAGATTAAGAAGAAGGGCCTGGTGGCTCAGCAGACTAAAAAGCATTGTGATTAACACCAGCTGTCTGCAATTACTGTAAGCTCGATTCTCACCAGACTCAAGGTTGACTCAGCCTTCCATCCTTTCTAAGGTAGGTTAAATGAGGACCCAGTTTGTGGGGGCAATAAGCTGACTTTGTATAAATATAAAAAAGTATGAAGGCTATTGCTTAACGCATTGTAAGCTGCCCTGAGTCTCCGGAGAAGGGCGGCATATAAATCAAATTAAAAAAAAGAAGAAGAAGAAGTGCTGTTTCAGCCTCTGAAGCTGCAGCACCACCATCTTTGCAGCAACCTTCAAAAGGAAAATTTTTAGACAGAATAAAAGTTGTCCAAAATAATGGATTCTAACAATGGTGTCTTGAGGAGGAGGAAAACTACTATTTAAGCATTGGCAGGACTACCTGCTCTGGCCAGAAACATTCACCATTGCCAGAATTCAGCCACAAGACTCAAAGATGGGAAGCCTTTATTAACAGAGAGGGACCTGGATTGGACCACAAATGGCCAGGCTGATAGTTCTAAGAATACTATCTACTTTTTCAGGAGTAACAAGGTCAAACCCAGCTCAAATAGTAACTAATAGACTGGACTTCATGTCTTTCATATGGTTGCTTCTCTGAGAGTCATTTGGTACACACATCTACACCCATACCCATGATAACATCAACATCCCTACAGAGGAGGTTAGGCTGAGAGAATCTGATTGACCCAAAATCAACTAATCTATATGGCTAAGGAGAGAGTAGAACCTGGATTTTTCTGGTGCCAGTATAACACTACAACCACTATAGACGACATTAATTGTGTCACTTAGTAACTTATATCTTTTTTCCTCTCAAATGGAAAATACACAGATCACTTTCTTTAAATATTGGGATCATAAATCCTAGTATTCCTACTCAGCGTATTAAAGACCAAATGCCACTTATTTAAAAGTCAGAGCCATTGGGGTGAAGGCATATATTGTTCTCTGCCAATTCCAAAATCTGCTTTTTTATTTTGGTGGTTTAAAATAATTTATTTTGTTGGCACATCATCCATCTGTTGCTTTCGTCTTTGTAAAAGTGGCAAATACCTCAAGGTCATTCAGTCTACTAAAAATGTAGAGAAGAATTTTTCTGGCTGCTACTTCTTAGTTAAATCTGCATTATGTTATCATTTAATGCAGCACTGTACTATCTAGCCTTAGTGGATTTTAAAAGTAAATGTTAAAATTACACTGGAAGCTTTTCTATGGAACAAGATGCAATTATGGATTTCTTTTTATGTTTCATTGCCTGCCTTCTTACAAATCATAACTTTCCAAAATATTTATGTGAGGTCTGAATGCATGCGGTGCATCACAAATCAGAGGCCAGGCTTTGCCCAACAGCAGGAGTGAGCATTCTGTTCCACTTGAGCAGAAATCTCTGGCTGGCTGCAAGAGCTATCACTGGCAGATGTAAGAGTCATCCCCAGGGCCTCCTCTGAGCCTCCATCTATTCTCTCTTGTCTTTCTTATTCTTTGGTACTTGGCTATATGAGTATTTGGGAACCATTGACTGCTTGTATCTCCATTTGTGGTGGCTGATGTCCTATCAAGTCAATATTTATTCTCAGCAATCACAATTTTCTCCATGATGATCTGCCCCTAACCTGGCCTTTTAGGTCTTCCAGCAGCATACCTGTCACCACTGTATCTGAGTGGTGTATCCAGTTTGCTGGTGTTGAAGATCTGTTTGTCTTCTCTTTCTTTCCATCTTTCTCAGTGTTAAGAGCTTTTTCCATAATGTGTCTGAAGTAGGATAATTTAATCCTGCCTTTTTCTGGACAAAGTGCTTAAACGAGGATGATACTGAACCAACTGGTGTAACCAGAATAATTCAGTCTAGGTTTCAGGTTGGTTGTGAGATGGAATCAACTACAATTTCCTCGATGATTAACATCTAGCAGAAAAGAAATAGAAAGTGTACTAATGTGTTCTGCTTTTGTATGGCTTTTGATATTTATAATCTTGGATTTGCTCTGTGTAGTGGAGATTAGGGAAACAGATTCCATCATTGGAATTATAGGGTGAGATCTATATGATATGTTAACTGTAAAGGACTGTAAGTTGATTTCCTAGCAGCCTTATTATAAAAGACAACGTGCAAAAGTACTGTTCTGTTTTCGGTGCTATTTAGCAGTCATTAGGTGATCTGTGGTGTTTCCAGAATGCTGATGACATTCAGCTCTGTTTTTCTGTGACATGACATTTGAATCAGCAGAGGCTATGCATGACCCACTGTGTGCATCAGTGAACTGGATGACCAGCAAGTTAAAGCTGTAAAAAACCAAGACTTTCTGTGGGTGAATGATTCCCAAGTTTGGTAATGTGAAGAATAACAATTGTGTGGGTTTTCATTCCTGAAGAGACAGGTTCACAGTTTGAGGATGCTCCTAGTGACTTTGTGTTATTAGATATCAATAATGTGCTATGAGAAATTTTCTCCGAATTCTGTCTTTTTTTTTTTTAGAAAACTTTTTTATAATTATGAAGATGCAGTGATGATGAAAAATGTCCTACGCAAATAGTTGTTTTTGAATATTTTTGTGAAGATTATCTTAGGATCATTTCCAGTTCAAGTTTAGAAATGTAAATTATTTATATGGATATGAATTTCTATTACTAGTTTAAGTGAGTATGCTAATTAAGCTAATTTTAGATGTTGCGGTTTATGGCCAGTAACTTCAATAATGATTATTGTAATAATCGCTGCTTTAAAACTAATCAGAATACAGTATGTAAATAATAGAGAATGTTGCAGCTTGATCACTGACAGATTACCCTACAAAGCATTTGTGAAATGAATAGTAAAAAAAATCTGTGCTAGCTGGGAATCCATTACGGTACTTCATGCAAATATTCAAAGTCCTAAATAACTCGGGGCATGTTACTTTAATGAACCTTTGGAACTAAAAAGTTAGTTGGCTTTTTATAGTCACAGTTATAAAACATGGTTAAATATTGTTATTTTATTGTTTTTCAGCCTTGTTTTTCAGCCTACACTTAAATGATCTATAAATATAAAGAACGTTCCATAATAGTTAGGTTCTAATGCACTGGAAGGCAAATTATATTTAAGTATTAACCCAGTGTTTCTTACCTTAGCAACAGTAAGGTGTGTGGACTTCAATTCCCAGAATTCCTCAGCCAGCATTGTATTATTTTCTTGTGAATGGCAGAAGATCTTAAGATCTCCGTAAGACCTTTGAGGGAGGTCTTTATTATGGTCTCAGGCATACTTAGAGATGGCTGTTTTCTTTTCCATGCCTTTACACACACACACACACACACACAGAGAGAGAGAGAGAGAGAGGCAGGCAGGCAGGCAGGCAGGCAGGCAGGCAGACAGACAGACAGACAGACAGGCAGATTAAAAACAAACACACTTTTTGTGATCTTTCCACAAGCATTTCTATTTATACATTTTCTTTGAAGTATAATCAGTGGTGGGATTAAAATAATTTAACAACCGGTTCTCTGCCCTAATGATTTCTTCCAACAACCAGTTCACCAAACTGCTCAGAAAGTTAACAACCGGTTCTCCGGTTGTTGTGAAGTGGTGCGAACCGGCTGAATCCCACCACTGAATATAATCTAGGTTAACTGTCAATTTGGATGCTCTATAGTGCATTATATGTTTTAATTGTATTTGGAAGCATGTATCTTAGCTGTCTTAACTTTCTCAATCACTGTAAATATATATGTATGTATGTATGTATGTATGTATGTGTGTAGGTCTTTGGTTATTTGGGTCTTCTCCCACGTAAAATTGGAAGTGTCTTGGCGATGTTTCGACGAAGTCTCATTCGTCATCTTCAGGCTGGTGTTCTCGGTTTGGTGCTTCCAGGAGCAAATGGAAGCAAATTTGCTCCTGGAAGCACGAAGCCGAGAACACCAGCCTGAAGATGACGAATGAGACTTCGTTGAAACGTCGCCAAGACACTTCCAATTTTACGTGGGAGAAGACCCGAATAACCATAGACCTACATACAAACACCCGCGAAAACCTGAGAATGAATGAATGAAAATATATATATATATATATATATATATGTTTTTCTTCTAGCCAGGTTTTCCCTACGTAGCCAAGGTTTTTTTTGTAGCTCCAGCTCAGTAGAATCTCATCTACTCGGTTCTGGGCTTTTTTCCTTTCTAACACCTAGCAAGCTCTAACTGCTAGGTGGGAGACCTAAATAGATCCATTTCTAGCTCGTTAGCTGTCATCAGTAGGCCACACCCATCTCCTCCCTGTAAAGGCATAGTATCAATTTTCTTACTTCTTCGTAGGGTCTATGTGTGTTTAGAAAGGAAAAAAGCCCAGAACCGAGTAGATGAGATTCTACTGAGCTGGAGCTACAAAAAAACCTTGGCTACGTAGGGAAAACCTGGCTAGAAGAAAAACACACATAGACCCTACGAAGAAGTAAGAAAATTGATTGATTGATATATATATATATATATATATATATATATATATATATATATATATATATATATATATATATATATAAGAGGATTAAAGCAGTGTGAAAATGACTGATAAAATGTATCATAAAGATACATGTTAGCATAAATGGCACATTAAAACTATTAATGGTTCAATAAGTGATAAAGAAAAATCATGTTCAAAATAAAATGTAAAGCTATTATTAAATCAGAAAGCATATTGAATAAGAAAACATTTTATGTATGTTGATTGTCAGAAAAATTGTTGAAATTGAGGGTCTTAGATCTTACAAAATAGCAATATTAACACAAATGGTATTCTTTCTCATGAAAACTATTCATGCAAATTCCGCTTTTTTCTTTGTTTTTATATCCCGTTGGTTTGCACTACTTGTTTTTGTTTTTGTTCTTGAAAAAGAACTTTTTCCCCATATAAAAGCATTTTTTTTTGTATTTTAAACTTAGACAATAAAAAGGATTTGCATGCAGTTTCTGTACAAAAGGAGAAAACTCTCTACTTTAATACTTCAAAACTGCATTGTAGAAAAAAAGACCTAGTGCAGCTGTGTTTTATAGAATCATATATACCAGGAAAATAGCCCCAGTCTATATGGGTTTCTAAACAGTAGCACCTGTGCAGTAATAATAGAAGACAATCTGGTAGCTAAATTCTCTTCCCATCATTCTTGTCTGCAAGATTAAACTCAAGGAGCTTGAGTTAATGGAATAATCTCAAACTTGTTAGTTAACAGTATTAACTAACGGTACAATCCTATGCCTAGCTACTCAATGAAAGATGGTAGAGAAATTAATTTGATTCTCATTTTAATGCAAATCTAACTCCATTCACATTTTTCATAGCTGCCTGTAAATTGGAATATTTCAAAGTAAGAAAATCCATATCTTCTGGATTTGGTAATATTGTTTATAGCCAAGAAAACTATATAGGTATTGGAGAAATATACATAGAAAAAAGTTAAATGAACTTTACTTTGGAACAATGAAAAACTGCGGAGGATGAATTTGATTCACCTGTCCCTATCGTCAGTCACATGGTTAGAACAAGAGCAATAATGGTAAGAATTCTGGTCTGCTGGCTAGAAAGGTTAACTAGAAAATCCTGCTTAATTCACAATTTTTCCATAGCATCTCAAAAGTGTCATTTTTTTCATTTGTTACATACTTTATGATTTCCTGCTGCATGTTTCTTCCTCTTTTAATAAAAAACAAATCTATTAAGGGAAAGGAAGAATCACAGACCTGAGAATCAAACTGAGAAGAAAATGCTCATCAAACAGACAAAGACAAGGGTCAGCAATCTAAGGCCTACAAGCTACACCATTGCCCATTTTACTGCATTGTCTGTGGGGTGGCTTTCTTTTCACAGGAATAAGTAGAACAGCAATTCTATAAATGGGGTGTGTGTGTATGTATCCATGCTATCTAACAATTTTGTAGGGTTCTGTTAGCTAGGGAGCTACATTTGGTGGGCCCCAGGCTACAGGCCTTTTCTCCTATGTGCCTGCACTATGGAACCCCAGGGAATGAGTGAACTACAGGTATCCTCAACTTTTTTTTAAAAAAATAATTTTTATTAAACGGTTTGTCTTTAAAAACAACACAAAAGACAATCATACATATATAAAAACAAAACATGTCAAAACATAACGTATTGAACATTACATAACATTAATGGTAATTTTACAGCATTTCATATTAACTTATGTACTTTGCTTTTGTAGTTCTCTATTCTATCATTTCTATTTACTACTCAATAGCAGAATAATCATATTACTCCAATGTGTGTGTGTGTGTGTGTGTATACACACATACATATATACATTATAATATTCATTTCTTCTTATCTACACATTTATATACAGTTTCATCTGACGGTATATTTTTTTGTTTTCAATTTTTTGCGAATGTGATTCTTGCTGTGGTAAGTATGTGCAATATAATGTATTGAAGGTTTTTATTCATTTTCAGGTCCAGTATTCCTAATAAAAACAATTCAGGTTTCAAATCTATTTTTTGCTTTGTAATTTCTTCCAACCATTTTTGAATTTGACATCAATACTTCCTTGTGATGGGGCACGTCCACCACATATGGTAGAATGTTCCGGATTTATAGTTACATCTATAACAATTAGGTGATAAGTTGGGATACAGCTTTCCATTTCGCTGGTGGCAAATGCCACCTATAAAACATTTTATAGAGGTTTTCTTTGTAGGTAACTGTTATTGTGAGTTCGTAGTTCCTTTCCCATAATTTGTTCCTCTGTTCTAATTCTATGCTGTGGCCGAAATTCCTTCCCCAACTTATCATCATTTCTTTTACAACTTCTTCCTCCATTTTATGTCTTAGTAGAAACTTACATAATTTTATAATAATTTTTCCTTCTGTTCCCAATATAATTTTATCCAACTCCAATTGGTTTTCATATATGCCGAATTGTTCTTGATCTTTTTTTGATCTTGTTTTGATTTGTAGGTAGGGCCATCATTCTAGATTTATTCCTTGTGTTTTCAATGTTTGCACTGATTTTAATTCTCCTTTCTCATCTAAAATTTCTGAGTATCTTACCATTTTACTGAGGTCTATTGTATTTGGGTGTGTCATTGCCTCCATTGTCGGTAGCCAATTTGGGATTTTCATATAGTGGTGTTTTTTTAATCTTTACCCAGACATTGTATAGAGAATTCTATACAATGTCTAGGTATCCTCAATTTATAACCATAACTGATGGTTATAAATCATGATGTTGTTAAGCAGGTCACTATGTGATCATATCCAATTTTACAATGTTTTTTGCAGTGGTTATTAAGCAAATGTCTTAGTCGTTAAAAGAATGTTCCAGTTGTTAAATGAATGCAGTCATCGTTAAGTGAACCATTAAATTAATGGGCATTTTTTTTTGGCTGGAAACTGGAAGTAAACTTTCTGGTTTCTGTAAAAACCGCTTAAAATCATGGTCAAATGACTACGGCATGCTGCAAACATAAATGTGGGCCGCAAAACGCCCAAAATGTGACTGCAGGAGGAGGGGAGGCAACAAGTGGAACTTTGAAACTGGGTCATAATTAGTCCGGGGGGGGTGTTTGGTCGTAACTTCGTAAGTGACTGATCATAAGTCGATGACTACCTATAGCGAGGTGGCTCCACTGTCTATCTATTATTCTTTGTTTTAGCTTGGTTTTTATCTTTTAAATATATTTATTGGCTGTTTTTTCTGCTGTAGTGTGCGACCCAGAATCACTTGTTTGTGAGCTAGGTGTCTATATAACTTGGTTTCATAAATGTAAATTTTGGTACCATATTTCTCAAATTGATTCAGCTGAAACCATATGACATTGAGAGTCTTCAAAAGCAGAGGAATAGTCAAATCAAGTAAGTTGTATCTTGTTTAAATAAAATAATGCCCAAACTTCCAAGCACAGTGGCTCTTTGAATTCTGACCTTGCTGTGAAATCATGTTCCATTTTGTAAACTTCATCCTATCACAACTCAAGCATTGGGGTAAGGTATGGTTGAATTTCGAAGAGAACGTTATGGTGCCAGGTTTTTCCATTTCTATTCTTCATTTTTGTATTTTTGTATGATATTGTTTTATTCTATGGTGTACACTGCCTAGAAGTCTTTTTTAAATTTAATAGTTATGTTAATTTTATTTTCAATGGCTAGTGCCAGCAAAACCCAAAGTCAAAGTTTTATGTTCATCCTTCAAGCACAAAACCCAGAAGTGATTTCCAAGTAGAAACAAAGTTGGATGTGATCTTTTCTTTAATTAAAGCAGTCAATTTTGCCATCTCTGCTAGTTCCATCAATTTTTCCAGACATTCCATTGTGGGAATTGAAGTATATTTCCATTTTTGTGCATAAAGCATTCTTGCTGCTGGTTCTTTGCCCATTAAACTTAAAAGAAAAGTCTCTGGTTTTAATTCTTTAAGAATCTTCTATATTAAAATACTCTAGTTTTCTTTGCTTTATCACCAAAAATGGTAAAAAGTTCCTTCTTTACATCTACCTTTCCAACATACCTTTAAAATCCTTTATACATCTTTGATAGTTTATCGGGTACATCATTTTATAAAAAAATTCTTTTAAATTATTAATATACACTTTAAACTTTTCATCCACACATTTTACTCTTGTTTAAGAACTAGAATTGGAAGAATAATTCAGAATTACATACATGCGTAATTCTACATATGCCTCAAACTGAGAGATGGATAGTAGTTAAATTTAAAAAACAAACAAATAAATAAAAATCATTTACCATCTAGAACGGGGGTCCCCAACCTGCAGTCCACGACCAGGCCTTGAGCCCTTTGGAACTGGGCTGTGGAATGTGTGCATCCCCACTTATGTGAGCAGCGGGCAAGCACATGTGCGCTTGCTCCATTTGTGTGAACGGCATGTGCGTGTGCCAGCCACTTGTGCAAATGGAGCTCAATACGTTTGTGCGCTTGCCAGCTGCACACATCGAATCATCCCCTCTCCCCCCACCGGTCTGCAAAGGTGGAAAGTTTGGGGAAGTCTGATCTAAAACAGGGGTGTCAAACTGATGGCCCATGAGCTGAATGCGTCACATGCAGGCCATGCCCATCCCGGCCCCACAAAGGCAAAAAAATGTCATGATATGTTATGTGATGCAATTGAGTTTGACACCCGTGATCTAGAAGACTGATGCTTTTTAAAGCAGAAGGAAATGTTACAGCTTTAAAAAGCACTTAGTACTAATTTTTAAGATAATTTTGCATTGTCAGTTTATTTCCAATGGCAAACCCAAGGTTGAGAAAGACACTGATTTGTTTGGAGAATGTCCAGTGGCCCTGAAAACCATTGACAGTCTTCTTTCATCAGGCTCATTCATCCATACATCTTACGAAGGATGACAGGGCAAATTACAATGCTCCACGCAGGATACCATTAATCTTAAGAAGGTAACTTATTGCCAGCCATTAGCTGCTCACCTTGAAAAGCCATGAATACAAAGAAAATTATTCTAATATTCTTTTCTCAAGATTAAGTGAAAAACACAATATGTGACTTGAAGAAAAGTATACAGCGTTTTCTAAAAGTTTGGGTTAGATGTTACTTACACAGTTTTACACTCTTTTAAAAATAAAATGATGCTAAATGATAGCATAGTCTCCTTTTGTTTTGTTCTTGCTTCAGTTCATCAGATTTACAGCTAAATTTGACATCACAATATGACTTAATTTTTTTTTTTTATTTGATTTATATGCCGCCCTTCTCCGAAGACTCAGGGCGGCTTACAATGTGCTCAGCAATAGCCTTCATCCTTTTTGTATATTTATACAAAGTCAGCTTATTGCCCCCACAACTGGGTCCTCATTTCACCTACCTTAGAAAGGATGGAAGGCTGAGTCAACCTTGAGCCTTGGCGAGATTCGAACCCTGCAGTAATTGCAGGCAGCTGGTCTTAATAACCAGCTTAATAACAGGGTGCCTTAAACCCCTGTACCACCAAGGCTCTTTTATTTCCTAATCTCCCAGCTTCTCTCAAATACTACAATTATGTCCTCAGATTCTCCCTAAAATTCCTTTTGACCCTTCATTGTTAAGCATGCTGACTGGGGAATTCTGGGAAATGAAGTCCACATATCTTAAAGTGCCCAAGGTTGAGAAACACTGTTAATCTGCCTCATTGTTCTGAAGTTCAGACAAGATTTGTCTTTTTGTTAACTTAGCAGAATGCTAATGTTGTTTAAGATGTTGTTTGTTGCTCTACTATTCTGTCACTTTACCAGCCTTCCAAGGCAGTGGTGGGTTCCTCCTGGTTCAGCCCGGTTCGGCCGAGCCGGTAGCGGTGAAGATATGTCCGGGAGCTGCGCCATCCCGCCCGCCCCCGGGTTATTCCTACCTTTTATTTCTTCTTTTTTAGGTCAGCTGATAGGTGCGGCAGAGTGGATTGCCGTACCTCAGCTGGGCAAATTCCCAATGTGCTTGTGCGGAGATTGGCGGCCATTGCACGCAAAGCACGTGCACAAAGAGAACCGGTAGTAAAGCTGGTTAGAAAATTTTGAGTTGTCAAAATATCCAGAATATTTGTCAGGTGACAGTCTGGATGATGGTCTTCTCCCTTAATATAGTCCAGTGAAGTTATGCAACCACTGAAGGTCTTTTTATGTAGTAATTTTATTATTATAATTATAATGCCGTAGTAGATGTCAGCGTTCCAAATTAGGCTCTTTTCCAGCGCTGACATAGAACAGTAGCTTGATTTATTGCTGAGATGAACTTTTACCTAGTCTTTGTATGTTACAGATAGGGTATCCTGGGAGACGAGGAGGGGGGCACATTCCTGTGAAAAGAACGTGCTGGGATGTAGAGATGGATTTGCATGATGGCCAATGAGACATTGGGGTTGGAGTGCGGAAGAGGAGGGGGTTGGAAGGAGGGGCCAGTTTGGCTGCAAAATGAATCAGAAATGTCGGACTCTGCTATTCTTAAAATAAAAGTGATTCATGAGAGAGCTTGTGCTTGAGAATGAAGTTTTTTTCAAGATAGCACCGAAACCTGATAGTAAAATCTAATACAAACTGAAAAAGATAGAAGAATAAAAAGGGAGTAGAAGGGACAGAAAAGAAAGAAAAATAATAGAAAAAGAAATAGAAAGGGGAAAAAATAAGGATATTTTAAACAAAAACAAATGTACCTTCATCACAACAATATAAACAATTTTAGTAATTTATCATATCCTCTTAAAATACAACCAATTATCTGTTCCCATATTTCATTTCATAAATATGAACAAATACATAAAATATCATAATTTCAGTCCTTGTGTCAGCCAAATCCATTAAAGTGATAACAGCATCGCTCTTTCTACCTTGATCAAATAAACCAACTTTACATTGCTTCCTTTTGCTTCTGACAACCCTAATCTTTCCTACATTCAAATAATGTCCTAGAACTTGATTTCTTTTCATTTTTTGGTCCTTTCTCACACAATTATTCAAGTAACAAGCCTCTTGTAAATTCCATAAAGAAAAATTATCCAGCTTTTGTTTGTACATCCCTTTTAATTATTAAGACATAATCTGATTTCTTTTGTATGTTCAATGCAACATATTTTTCCATGTCATTTTTGTGTCCTGTCATTTTTAAATTCACCTTCAATTTAGTCTTGATCTTGTTAGGTAGAATTTGTTCCTTTTCCATTACATATTTTAGACCATCTATCTACAGAGGCAGACAATCTTAAAATTAAGATTGTCCATTGTTCAAAAGTATCCTTCAATATGTGAAATGTTAGATTTTTTTTTGCTTCATTCTGAAATAGTTGAGTTCAAGTGTTCTTTTCCTTTAATTGTAGTCTTTAATTCCCATTAGTTCCCTCTAGTGTCCAATTTTAAAAATCTTATCGTATTTTACTTTTCAATTCAAAATAAAAATATTTTTCCCAAAGGAAGGATTCTTTATAATTAATTACAAAATCTTAGTTTGAATTTATCTGGATCTTTAGTTCATTTGTAACTTTCTAAAATAAATGTTCTAATCACTGTTTTGCTGTTTATTGTACTAACAATAACACAAAAATGTTCTTAAATTTATAAATAAAATTTCTTTCACTAAGGATTGAAGGAAACTCACCCAGTGCTTTCAGGCTTGTTGATCCAAAGGTTCCTACTAGCTGAACAGCAGTGAAGAAGCAATTTCTGAAAGTGATTTGAAAAGGTAGTATGCCAACTACTGTCCTTTCCAAACTGTCAGTCATGGTTTGAGTAAGAGGGCTATTCCTTCATCTCCCACTGTCTTGCAGATTAATTTTATGGAACACTTATAGTCAATCTCAAGTACTCTCCTTTTCAAAAGAATTTTTTTTCAGACTCTCAAAATCTCAGATTGAAGATAGTTTTGAGGGTTTGAAAAAAAGAAGCAGTACTGTACTTAAATTCCTTGTGGGTACTAAAGTGCAGGTTGAAAGAGTCCATAAAGGGTTAAGAAACTCAAAATTATTTTTCATGGACACAGATTATCAAAGAAACTACTTGTTAATTTAATGAGGGGAGATACATACATTTTTTTTTTCATTTAGCTTGTTAATTTTTTTTTGTACTAAATTTTTATTTTATTTTATAACATAACACTGCCCCTACCTGGACTGTGATGCCCTACGCACAGTCACTTATGCGCTCGTCACCTCCTGGATCGACTACTGCAACGCTCTCTACATGGGGCTGCCCCTGAAGACCACTCGGAGGCTTCAGCTGGTGCAGAATGCGGCCGCGTGGGTAGTGATGGGAGTGTCCTGACACTCTCATGTTACACCCCTCCTGCAGGACCTGGCTACCAGTTGCCCTCCGAGATTCAAGGTGCTGGTAATCACCTATAAAGCTCTACATGGCTTAGGCCTGGGGTATTTGGCGGACCATCTGCGGCCAGCAACGGCTCCCCATCGACCAGTGTGTTCCCACAGGGAAGGCCTCCTTGGGGTGCCGTTAGCCAGTCAATGTTGGCTGGCGACCCCTAGGGAGCGGGCCTTCTCTGTGGGCACACCTACCCTGTGGAATCAGCTACCCCTGGGGCTCCGGGTGGCCCCTGACCTTAGCTCTTTCCGCCGCGGCCTTAAAACATGGCTATTTCGCCTGGCCGGCTTGGACTGAAGGGGTTTTAGAGGGGATTTTAATGGTTTTTATAGTTTTATTGGGTATTTTTAAAGGAAAAATTGAACTTTGTGTTTTTTACTGTTGTGAGCCGCCCTGAGTCCTTTTGGAGATAGGGCTGCATATAAGTCCAATAAATAAATAAATAAATAAATGAATAAATAAATAAATGAATAAATAAATAAATAAATAAATAATAAACAAACAAACAAATAAATAAATAATAAATATTTCAATTGAAACAGGGTATTGTCTGGGTACAAATCATTTTAGGAAATAATAATGAAAGTGTTCACAATACTTTATGTAGCTCCTAGTGGTACACATCCTGGGATTGGCTCAGATTTTCCGTGGTACATCTCTATTTATTTCACATTTTCAGGGGAGCAGAACCTGAGGGAGTTCTTTTGAAGGAGATTATTGACTTTAGTGCAAAGAATACATAACACTGATAAGGAACTGGCAGTCAGTTGAAAATACCTGTCTGGTTTATAAGTGAACCAAGAAGTATAAGCCAACCTGTGCTTAGTTTTTGACTTGTGACTCTGTGACTAGCCCCATTAAGCCAACATTGCTGCCATTTTTATATAGTAATGACAGTTGTTGAATTTCTATTGTGTTGGAAGAAATGTCCATCTGTGTTCAGTTCCAGGTGGAAAGAAAGACACTGAAAACATGGAGGCTGATTGGAAAGATGGTTTAATGGTGGACAGGACCATATGGTTTGAGGTCCTGGGCAATCAAGCACATGGGTGTGTGTGTGAGAGAGATTTACACCCTCTCTTGGGCCCCACCTTGGAGCTTTCTGTTCCTGTATAAGAAATGTATTCTGATTGGTTGTCAGAGTCCCATGGGGCCATGCAGTGATAACTTTGTAGGTTGTCTTGAGCCCCAGGCTTGGTTGAAACTTGCTGGGTGATGTAATGAAGGGGCTCTGGGCAATTCCTATTGTGGCTTAATGGCTTTGTCTTGGTTTGGATCTTGAGTGAGGGCTAATCATAGCACCCTGAAGCTGAAGGTCTTTTGTAGATAAGATGGTCCAGTCTTTTGTCTTGTAGATAGGTTGGCACCAGTCTTTCTGGGGCTATTAACAGGGGGTGGGGGAGCTGCTTTCCAAGAACATGTTTCTCCCTTTCTCATCCATAATAGTCTGCTTTTTTAATATTTAATATTTCCTAGAATATTTCATTCTTCTAGGAGAAGGGTGGGTGCTAATTTCCTACAATTGCATGGGGAAAGGTATTTGTTCCTAGTGCAGTGAAAAATGACTGTGTTGATTGGTTAGTATGTACCTGTTATAGGACTAAATTGGTAGTAAAATCTGAAAGTGCCCTTGTGCATGGACACAATCCCCTGAGGGTCACATACATACATTTCCAATTAATAAATTAAAATGCACATTAGAGGCTTTGAATGGATAAGAGAAGAGGATTTTTTTAAAAGCAATTGTGATATCTTCCAAAATGGTCCAGACTGCCAGAGTCCTTAGCCTTCAGAGTTATGCATTCATGCTGTCTTTTAACTATAGCTCTTCTTTCTTCTCTCTTCATTCAGCTTGGCTGATTCTCTAGAAATAAAAAAAAAGGAAAGCTTGAGTCAATGTGTTTGGATATTGTCCAAGGAAATAAAACACCCAATCTATAGATGAACAGAAAGAAGCATAGCCAAGCTTGTCTGTAATAATGGGTTGCCTGGTATTTTTCTCCTCTAATATTATAATGCCTGATCTCTTCAGTGCTGTTTGGAGCTATCTGAACTTGAAGTCTGTGGTGAGTCAATGAGCAGAAGATTTCAAGATCTCCTCCTTCTGAAACTGTCTGTAGCCAATTCCCTTATGGATGCACACCACAGAGCCTGCTGCTGGCTAGTGCAATTCTACAGAGAGACGCAAAGATAAACACTTCTCTTGTCATACTATTTGTAATATTGGTGCACCTGCAGGGTGATGTCCAAGGTGCTTATTATGGAAGTTAAAAATAAAAAGGGCAGTTGCTTTTTATCTAAAGAGACAGATACAAATGTAAATGCTGAGAAAGAATTCTCTGAAATTAAAATCCTTGAGTGTTTAGGAATGTCATCATTTTAGTGTCCTTTTACCTTTTATTACAGAAGAATTAGTTTCTTCCATAACTCACAGAATAGCTTTAAATAGATTCATCTTCTTTGGCCAGTGAAATGTGTGTCTCCAGCTTTTGTCTTTTTTCTTGCAAAGTCATTCCCCAATAAAATAGAACAGGTTTTGTTTCATAAGGATGATTAATAAGAACCTAGTTGTTGGATAAAACTTTCATAAAAATAGAGTTTGCAGCCTGCTCACGGATTCAAATTGATGTTTGTAAAATTAGGCTGGCGGAAAGCTCAAAGGATTATCTATTTTAATGTCTTCAGTAGACTCCTATGGTCAGATTTGTTACCTTTCGTGCTCCTATATTTTTAGTATCATATATGGATATATATATATATAAAAGCACATGGTGTGGGACTTGTTTAGGTTTTTTTAAAAAAAATCATTTGATGTCAATAGAAATCATGATAAAGCAGTAATCAAACCATCCTTTTTATAGAACGTAATGGAGCATGTACTACAAAAGTTTCAGTAATTCATAGGGGGGCGGGGGAGGAGGTCTGGCTTTGAGGATAGCCTGGAAAGTCTAGCAAGAACATGAGAGGGCAGCAAGCCTGGTCAACCAGGACCAAGCCTTTATGTCTTTGTATCCTTAGGCCATTAGAGAAGGGTCTTCTTTTAAGCCCCTCAATCTGAAATTCCAAAGGAGGTGGACACAGAAAGTCTTTTCAGCAATATGGCTCTTCCACGTTGTCAAAAGAAAACTCCTCTAATCATTTCTGTCATGACTTTGAACATTTAAAAAAATTATTTTGACCTTATTCTATCATAATTGATTCTTATTTATTTACAGAGGTACTTAAACTTTTGTGAACCCATTGGATTTTTAAAAACATTTCTACATAAATATAACCTATAACCAAAAATATCCTTTGTTGAAGCATGGACACACTTCCACATACCTGTGATGTGAAGATCAGACTTTGATAGTGAATACTCAGAATTTTGTTCTTTAAATAAGGCAGGATTTGATTATCATCCCATTGATTGAAGCACCTAATAATTTCCTCTTCAACTGATAATTCTGGAAATCCACTGTCTGTCTGTCTTTCTTACTTACTTACTTACTTACTTACTTACTTATTTATTTCCTGCCTTTTATTTATATTAATTATTTAATCATTATTTTTATAAATTTCTCAAGGCAGTGAACATAGCTTATACTTCCTCCTTCTCCTATTTTGTCCACAACAATCAGCCTGTGAGATGGATTGGGCTGAGAGAATGTCTGACTCAAAGTCACCCAGCTGACTTTCATAGTTAAGACAGGACTAAAAATTGTGGCGTCCCACTTTCTAGCCTGGTGCCTTAACTAATTAGACTGAACATTTACTGTACACAAATATATAGTTTTGGATATGTAGCTTTTGAAACAAAATAATTTTGAATCCTTTGCTTAAATGGGTTTTCTCTATTTAGTTTTAGGACTTATGTGGAAAACAGATCAAGTTTAGGTCATGTAATATAATTATGACCTTTTAGTGTTTGTATGACAGATCTTTCAATATTCTAAAGTGCTCCTTAAATAGCGCATATTATTATGTGAAACATTTTTGGCATGCAGTCATAAGCCAAGGGAATTATAAAGAAACTATATCTTGTCTTTTGAGCACGAAAAACAAACATTAGGAAACAGAGCTGTGTATAGTTGTGATATGTGCATATTGTTTTTAACTGATGGAAAGGAGCGTTCCATCCTTGCTAGCTGCAATGTATGCCTCAGCAAACCTCACCCTCAGTGCAAGCTGGTAAAAACACAACCAATTTTTCTCTACTTTTTCCCATCATCAGTTTATTCATATTGTCTCACATTACATAACTGTTGGATCCAAAGCACCTAATTTACTCTGAGCTGATTATAAATATGAAAGTACTGGGGTTTTTATTGGGGTGGGGGTGGAAATCTGTCAGAAGTTTTTGACATTTTATTTTTCTTTGTATATTAAAGAATGAGAGAAGATTTTGTTCAGGACTCCTCCATGCAGACTTATAGGGCCTAAGAAATTATTATTTACTGCATCTGCAATAAACTTAGCCTTCAATAACATCCTAGTAGATAATTGGGTCTTCAGATTTAGCAGGCAGTAGAACTTCATATGACTTACAGCCTTCTGTCAGTGTTGTTCCTGTCTCAGTAAATTATATCAGGAAATGGTTTTGGTTGCTGGTCCTGAAATCACATGTTTTCCAAATGCCTGTGTCTCAGATGAAGTGTGCAGCTGGAAATAAATCTATATTTTGGTGTAATGCTTTTGAACATTTATCTAGGCAACTATTTCTAGAAAACTAGAGACAAATAAATAGAAAGTTTTTGAGCTCAAGAATGCATTTGCAGATTGGAATCAGGAAATATATTACTAGGAAAAGCAAATATGAGGTAGTCTATTACCCACTAAACTAAACATCTACTATGTTTAATTTTATGATGTGGGACAACATTTCTTTCTAGGTTTGTCATTGGGATTCAAAAAAACTAGTGTATTATTCCAAGAAAATGTCATTGAATATGGCAGCGATCACACAAAACCTCATCCACCCTCAGACTGGGGGTGATGATTCTCATTCCTTCCACAGCATTCTTAGTTAAGTTAGAGTTCTATAGGAATTACAAATAACAAGCTGTTCTCCTTATTTTTTTAAACTTTATAATATAGCTCTTGCCATTGATTAAGTATTGTGAAATGTTATCTAATTTAGGTCTACAAAATCTGCATCCAATTTGTAGTTTGTTCAACAATGATTTAGGGATTTGATCTTTCTCTTATTTGTCCCTAGTAGAACTATAGATGATTAAATATGAACAGTGTTAAATGTAACACTAAATTGTACACCACCCAGAGTCACTCTGTGATTAAGATGGATGTCTCTAAATTTGACAAATAAATCAATATCCATTAGCTTAATTTTCTTTAGATATTTAAAAGCATATGATAGAATAAACTTCTTAAAAAGTTGCTGATGTATATAACTTTATTCCAGGAATTAAGTATTTATGTTGGTAGTACTTGTGATAAAATGCATTAATAGAATAAACAAATATTATTTTCCAATTAAATGTTGGAATCATTATCCCTGTCCATCAGATTGTTCCATCTATGGTGTAGAATACAGGAGGAAATACTTGCTATCCTACCTTCCACCTTTATTCTAGTGTTTATATAAGAGTAGATATAACAGTTTAAGTTAGAATACCAAAGGCCACTGGGCTTTGGGACTGCCTATGCCACATACTCACTGTGTAATTTTCAGTGGCACTGGGTCCCTTGCACAAAAATATCCTTCAGTAAGTCTAAGGTTAAAATATCAAATTAAAGTTTCTTCTCCTTTAATTGTAATCTTCAACTCCTTCTAGTTCCTTCTAGTGTCTAGCCTTTAAAGTTTAATCCTATTATTAAAAAAAAAAATTCAAAATAAAAATATTTTCCCATGAGAAATCTTCTTTAAAATTAATTCTAAAATCTTATTTCAAATCTATCTGGACCCTTAGTCAATTTGTAAATTTCTAAAACCAAAGTTCTAATCAACCTTTTGCTGTTTATTCCTCCCCAAACGTTCTTTTTTAACTTGTATTTAAAAACTTCTGTCCCTAAGGATTGAATGAAACTCAACTAGTGTTTCTAATGGTAAATTAGAATAATAGATTTCCAATAGCTGACGAGTAATTATCAAGCAGTTTCTGAAAGTGTTAAAAAGGGAAATTTGAAGGCACTGACCGTGATTTGAGCAAAATGGCTATTTCCTCATCTTCCAGAGCTCTAAACCGTCTATCTTGCAGTCTACATATGAGGAGCAACTGTCTGAAGCACTTGCGGGCAATCTCAATCTTCTCCTTCTTCACAAAGGAATTTAAAAGAGCCAATTTACTCACTGGTTCTTCATTGCGGTATGGTTGTTGGCTCTGCCTTTAGAGGAGCCATCTGCAGAAGTACCTTCTCCCAGGTTTTTTATTATATATCATGTCATGTGGATAGAACCTTATTAGAAGAGCTTCCAGAAAATATGTGTATATGGGGCTGCATATTAGCATGGTGATTTTAAATATTTAGGAGTAATTATTTTGAGGACTGGCTACAGTGAAAGAAGCCCATATTTTCATCTTTACTGAAACTGCCCAATTATTCAAAGTTTTAGGCCTAGTATTTTTATTGAAAACATTATGCAACAACTGTTTAAAATAAATCCTACAATGGACTTACTGCCTGCATATTGTATAATAGGTAAAAGTGTTGCATAAAAGTAACTGAATTTCTATTGTTAGCAAATGGATTTGTTACTGTGAAAATTGTAATATGAAGCAGGATTGTCAATGGATGAATAGTATTCCAAAAAGTATGCTAAATGGCATTGACAGAAAAAATAGCAGCACAAATGTTTTAAAAAATCCATGATTGACAATTGCTTTAGTCAAATTTGGATACCATTTGTTAATTAAAAAATTCTTGATAGATTGTCTCCATTGACAAAAATCTGATGTTGGAATAATGAGATTAAATGTTGATGTCTAATCATCTATATTCTCTTTAATTGTATATTATTAACAATTTTACACTCTAAACCTGAAAACATTAATCAACAATTCCTTTTCTTTTGTCTTGTCAATTTTTGGTTTTATTTCTTGTTTAATTTCAGAATATTTAGTTTCAGAATATTTTACTTTATAAATATGTCTGAATATTCTGCACAGTAAAAGAATTAAAGAGTAAAACATATTTCTAGTTATGTTTTATTATAATTTATTTATTTAAATAATTGACATGGCTACCTTTTTCACATCCATGAGATTACGTGACATTAACAATTAATTGTAATATGGAGATTAGAGATGATATGACCTCTGTCTCTACAAATGCTAAGGCCAGGATGGATTTCCGTGATGTAACAGATCTGGTTAGATATAAATGCAGAGAAGGGGAAAAGAGAAGAAAACAAAACAGTACTCTATGTAAGCAGAGTATATTCTTGCAGCTCTGAGGATTTGAGGAATATGTTTTTGTATCTCCTATTGACAAAAATCTAATTAGGGCAGTGGGTCATAAAAAGAGACCCCATTGGGGAGTATTTTAATGAAGTTCTTGTCCTTATGGGTTAGACTGGTTTGCATAATGAAAATAGTTCAGAAACGAAATGGAAAGCCTGATTGCTCAAATGAAACATCATTATGGGAATTGCTGCTATTCTGAGCATGCTGAGAAGTGCATATTTGAACATACAGAACCTTTAAGTTAGTTAATATGTTTTATACTTGGATTTTTTCTCCTTAAAGATCATCTATTGATTTCGCAAGTGACTATAGGAATTCATTTGTTTGAACAAAAATGTTTTTACCACACCGCAAAACTTTTTTGAACTGATCCATTTTTATCACAGCATGCACTCATGAATGCCACATTGACCTCTCTTATTTAAATGGATCTATCATCAGAATACAAGATTATGGTATTTGTTTTTCTATGTCATCTTCAGAGTTATTATTTCAGTCTTATCATTTCAGAATTAGATGGGGGATTTTTTGTGTTAGTATGCATTAAAACAAAAAGGAATCAGACCACATTGAATAATGAGAATACAGTGAGAGAGAGAGAGAGAGAGCACAAGACTTTTCAAAAATAGATTATAGACACATATCCTGGATCCATTCCTTAAAAGCAGGAATTTCTTTCCAGTTATATAAAATTATCTCTTTGCTATGTTTCATGCTCTATATAGCCAAAAGTCTTCATAAAATGACAAAATCCATGTTTTAGAAATATAATTCAGCATCACTTTGAGATCCATAAATATATTCCTTCCATAAATTATGTTAGCATGCCTATTAACTTGAAACCAATGAAATAAAGTTATGAAAGAACAAGGCTAATTCATTGAAGTTAATTTTGATACATAATCAGCATTAAAGCCTAATGTTCATCCTTTTTTAGAGAGTCCAGTAGATCTGAAGTAATATTTTCTGATAAATTAGTTTTTTTTTTTAAAAAAGAGAAGTATGTCCCACATTTTTAATACCAGGACTCCTTACTCCCCCCCTTCCAAAAATTGATATTCTAATTTTTCTTTTCATAGACCAAATATGTAGCTACTACTAACTTTCAGTTCAACTTTAATACCTTATAAACTGAATTGTTGGTTTCTATTCAAGAAGGTCAAATTGCAAGTATCTCAGGACTATGAAAGCAGCCAGGCCATACTGTTTACTTAATAGATGTTTCAATTGTATTCTGTATTCAGTTGTTAGTGGAAAGTTTATAGGGTTATATCAGAAACTGTCCTGATCACAATTTGTGAATAATATAATGAAACAATAGTCGGGAAGTACAATGTAAGCCTGTTTTCCTTCTGCTTATTTGTGTGACGTGAAACCACAGACTTTTAATAAGAATTGGGATGGGTGGATGGGCTTAGAAACTTATATACAGTGTATCTCTAGATACAAAGATTTCTCTTTGAGAATACTCAGTAACTAGCTTCCTGCCTGAACATTAGCAGTGCTGTAAAAACATTAATTTGACATGATAAATATAGAATAAATAGCTACTGTTGTACCGCGGCAGATGAATGTTGCGCAAACAAATAGATTACTTTAATGTGTTCGTTGTGGCCTACTTTTTATGCCAGATCATCTTTCCATAAAGCTGACAACATATAAGCTGAGTCACTGTGCACTTAAAAGAACTGCAAAGTGCTCATGACCTGATTTGCTATTATTTAGACTACTGATGTTCCAGATATATATTTTTTTAAAAATACAGATTTATGTTGTATTGTTTTATATCGAATTACAGGAAATGGGAAAGCTAAAAGCATTCCTTTTCTTTCCCAATTCTCCTCTCCTCAGCTGTCATACTTATTAATGAGTCGGATGCAGAGAAATAAAGGAGATTCTTGAATCTTAAGGGAGCATCCATATTGCAAATGAATACAGAAGACCACTAGATAAGAGTGTCTTTCCCATGATGCCCTTTGGATGTTAAGAAGAATCTTGGGAGGGATGGGATAGAATTTCCTTGGCAACATTTCATCAGATCAAGACAACCTTGATCTCAGGTAGCAGGGTTTAAACAGAAAAGATGTGAAGCATTCTGATCAGCCACAGACAAGACACTTCCCTTTTCTTGATCAATACTTGTATTGCTGAATCCCCTAGAAATTACCACATTGACATGGTGTGGAAATTTCAGTGACCCTGAAAATGATGCTGGCAGAAAGTCTGTAGAGATTCTCCGTCATCCAGGTCATGGTTGTCGCAAAGGTGCTTTTTCAGGAGGCAACTGGATTTTCTTGTTTTTTTCTTTGAAGGCATTTTGTTCCCATCTAAGAAGCTTCTTCAGCTCCTTCCATTCCCCACTGTCCTGTCAGAACTGAAGAAGCTTCTTGGATGAGAAGCAAAATGCCTTCAAAGAAAAAATAAGAAAGTCCAGTTGCCTCCTGAAAAAGCACCTTTGGGATACTGGCAGGAGTGGGAGCTGTGCCTGTTGATGGCCAATTTGTCTCAGGCCAGAGTTCCAGGAATTCTTTAGTGTTTTTGGACTTGGCTTGTTCTAGGATGCTCACAGTTTCCCAGTTGAAACTATGGTTAAGTCTGCCTATGTGTTGTGAAATTAAGGAGTCTTCATCATATCTGCTCACTGCTAGTTGGTATTCATGGATACAGTCTGCTAGTCTTTTACCTCTTTGTCCTACATGGTGGCTATTGTAGTCCTTACACTGTATGCTGTAGATGACATTTGTCTTCTTCTTCTGGGACTGCTGGGTTTTTTGATTTACTTAGGATGTTTTGGAGGGCTTTAGTTGGTTTACATGCTACAGTGATGCCATGTGGCTGTAATAGCCTGTTGGTGAAATATTTGAGATGTTGTTGATGTATGACAGTGTTATCCTTTTTATAGCTTGTGTTGGTTGTGCTGTATTGGTTGAGTGCTAAGGCACTTTTTAATTTATTTAATTTATTTTTTATTTTATATCGAATTTATATACAATTTATATACAATTAATATATATATATATATATATATATATATATATATATATATATATATATATAGCCCCATAATTAAAAGCAATGACAAAACCATTAAAAACATTTTAAAAAAAGTGTTAGGCCAGCCCGGCTTGCTGAAAAAAGAAAGTTTTAAGGGCACGGCGGAAGGCACCGATGTCTTGGATTTTCCTTATCTCTGGAGGCAGCTGGTTCCAGAGGGTAGGTGCCCCCACAGAGAAGGCCCTCCCCCTGGGGGTCACCAGCCTACATTGTTTGGCTGATGGCACCCCAAGGAGGTCCTCTCTGTGGGAGCGCACAGGTCGATGGGAGGTCGTCCGTAGTAGCAGGCGGTCTCGAAGATATCTAGGTCCTATGCCATGGAGCGCTTTAAAGGTGATAACCAACACCTTGAAGAGCACCTGGAAGACCACTAGGAGCCAGTGCAGCTCTCGCAGGAGAGGTGTTGTATGGGAGTGCCATGCAGTTCCTGTAACTACCTGCGCGGCCACATTCTGGACCAGTTGGAGCCTCCGGGTACCCTTCAAGGGGAGCCCCATGTAGAGAGCATTGCAGTAGTCCAGGCGAGAGGTGATGAGGGCGTGAGTGACTGTGCACAGGGAATCCAGATCAAGAAAGGGCCGCAACTGGTGGATCAGGCGAACCTGACAAAAAGTCCCCCTGGCTACAGCCGTCAGCCTTTGTGTTCCTCCAAGGACAGCTGCGTATCCAGAAGGATTCCCAGATTGCAAGCCCTCTCCAAGGGGGCCAAAGACTCACCCCCAATAGTCAGGGGATGGAGTCAACTGACTATATCGGGATGCCGGGATTTAATGGAGTTGCATGGATATCCATTTTGCTGGAAGATGTTGTACAGATGATCTGTTTCCTTTTTCTGATATTCAGGATTATTGCAGTGTGTTAGTGCTCATCTAAATAGTGTTTTTACACAACTTCTCTTGTGGAAGGTTTGATTGTTACTTTGGTAGTGGAACTCTTGGTTGATTGGATAGTTTTACAATAGATTTGTGTTTCTAATTTGCCAGTACTACCTCTGCTGATGAAGATATCAAGGAAGGGTAGCATGTTCTTCTTCCCTACTGAATTATATTCCTTTGAAGATTTCTTAATAGGTTTTTATGTGATCTCTAGCTGGTCTTTTTTTAATTTCAGGGTGTTATCTATGTACCAAATCCATGCTTTGGTTTGCACATATGAGAGTATTTCAGGCATTTTATTATGATCTCTGCTGTTAGTGGTGATCCTATGGCATTTCTTTGATTTGTTGTCTGTTGAATTGAAAGTATGTGGTTAGGCAAAGGTTGATCTTGATTCTGGGTTTTTGGTGTATTTGGTTAAGTTGGTTATACGGTGTATTTTTTGGATTTGTATTTTTGTAGCCCAGATCTGATAGCCTTATAAAAAAGGTGTGATACATATGTATGTTCATGTCCATTGTATGACTGGAGGGAAGAATGGAGAGAAAAATGTATATGTGTTTCTCAGAACAAAGAAAAAAAAAACCAAGATAATTCTTTTAATATGTCAGAGAGAAATTGCATATATTGAATACAAAAGACCCCTGCAAGGTGTGTGAAGGGGGAAGGAGAATTGGGGGAAAACACCAATTCATAAAGGTCCTGTATGAGTTTTGAGCTGGTCCCTCCTCTTGCAATTATTCATTACTTATCTCTTGTAGCACCTTGTAGTCTTAGGTACTTTGTGTTTCATACAATATATCCAGGACTTTGGTCCCACTGATAGTTTTCTTTTCTAGTTATACAATCCCTGCAGCTCATTTTGACAGCAATCCCATCAACTCCTACCGTATATTTGCAGCACAGTAATAAATGGATTCTATGTGAATACCTTCCTTGCCACTTATCAATTCTTTGCCAGTCCTAGTCAATTATTTAAACAGTCTTTTACTTAGAAAAAAATAACTAGGAAATTGGCATGATGAAAAATTGATGCTACTAACATCATCTTTATTTGCAGGGATTTTTCTGTGCCCATGATCTCAGCAAATAAAAATGGTGACTACCTTCAACCCAGTTCCATTTGGTTTTTGGAAGGAGTGGTGGTGGTGGTGTATTCAGCTGCCTAGAAGAAAAGACAAAAATCAATAGAGAAAAACTTGAAGGCTATATATATATTGTGAGAATCGAGTAAATTGCTCTTTTACTACTGCACTAGTACACAAGGAAAAAGTCCATTTGGACTAGACTTCTCAGATATGGTTTTGTGATTTTAACATAAGTATCAGAACAAATCAGCTGGAAGGATCGCGGCATAGAATTGGTTGATAATTTTTTGTGAAGTTAGTGAAGACATGGCTTGTTAAAACATTTATTTAGTTATCACATTTATATACCGAAGTTAACAGTTACATAAGTATATCTATCAGACATATTTATAAACATATGCATTTATATTCTATTGCATAGTATCCTGCTGCTTTGGACCTGCAGAACTAACCAAATTCTTCTTGACATAGTAGGATGGTTTTGTAGTGTGTAACCTATACTTTTAAGTCAAAACATTACACAATCCACAGCTGATTACTGTTGACCTTTGGTTTATGGCTGTAATTTTTGGTTTGATGACAGTGTGACACTAATCTGGAAATACAAGATTAGTGTCATACTGTCAATTGTTTTGTATGAATCCTTTGGAATGTTTAGTTAGTATTTTATATCAGTTGGTTGATGTCATTTTATAATGTTCCAGTTGTGCATTTTGTCTCCCTCCCTCCTTCTCTCTCTCTCTCTCTCTCTCTCTCTCTCTGTGTGTGTGTGTGTGTGTAAACCTTAGTCCAACATGGTCAATGGAAGGTGAAGAGAAGGGGATTGGAAGATCCTGTTGCATATGACCCCTAAATGAAAGCCTCTGTTATTCTTTTATATTAAGTGATTGTGCCCTAATTATAGAATAAAGTCTTGATTTATGTTTTATTGATACAATCAATTTAGATACTGCTTCCAGTATTCTACCTGCCTCAATAAAAAAAATCCTGGAAGCTCTAAAGCATACTTTTGGTATGAGTTGGCATTTGGGCAAGGATAATAATTATTTGCAATACTCTAGAGTCACACAAAACTTTGCTATGGTGCTCTTTTCATAACGTGCCGTTTGATACTTGATTACCATATTTAAGAACATTTCTAAGCATAAGCATTTCTTTTTGTCAGCATTTCAGATCTTAACATTATTGAATTCATTCCCTTAGGTTAGATTCTTCAAGGCCTGATTTATCCAACTGACAACCTCCAAGAATGGAATTTATAATCTAAAGAGTTATAGGCTACTTATCTCTGAGTACAATTAATTTTGGTTTCCTTAAATGCCATCCTATGCATCTGAATCCTTTTGAAATCATAGGATTTATTCCGATTAGATATAAGAATTATCTTGTTTTACCTTGTATTATCAAAGGCTTGAAAGTAGGTACTCATTCAGTTGCTTAATATGATCTTAGGCAGGAGAGCTTTTATGAATTAAGAATGATGTAATTCATGGACTGTCATGTCAGGGGTGAGGCAGAATTGTTCTCCAGTCTAGAAGACAGGATAGAAAACAATAGGAAAATGCAAGGAAGAAGATTTCATTTGGGTGCCAGAAAAGTATTCTTAATGGTAAGAGATGCTCAATGATACAGCCTGGGACCCTTTTTTGCAAGAGCCCATCTGGTGGGAATGATGTGGTTATGGATTTACACAGAAGAAGGTCCCTTCCAATCCTTAAATTCTGTCATTCTAATTCTTTTTGGTCATGACTTAGGACCACAATTGAACCCAAAATTTCCATTGCTGAGCAAGCCAGTTGTGCAGTGCGTTTTGCCTCATTTTATGACCTTTCGTGCCACAGTTGTTAAGTGAATCATTTTAATTGTAAAGCTAGTAATATGTTAAGTGAATCTGGCTTCGCATGATCACATGACCATGGGGATGCTGCAACAGTTGTAAGGGTGAAAAACAATCATAATTCACTTTTTTCGGTGCTGTTATAACTTCAAATGGTCACTAAATGAATGGTTGTCAGTTGAGGACTTAAGACAGTTGATGAGCCACAAAAAGTTAGTATCAAAGTGTGTGTGGATGTATATACACGTACTTGTAGCCTGTTAAACTGTAATAGTGATAAAATATATCTGAAAGGCTGTACAATACTGATACACTTAATTTGTAACATGATGGTAAAACAATAATCTTTAGGCAGTATCATTTAAAACCTAATGGCTATATTTTAAAATGCAACAGAACAGGAAAAAAGTAATATGCAGTACAAAAGTCGTTGACATGCTGGTTCAGAATAAAGCAGGAAACGGCATCAGATAAATAATAACAAAAATAATATCCAAATCAAGGAACTACCAAGAAGGAAGCCACACCTCGAACAAGATTTAAAGCAAACTACTGTGTATAATCAGCAGCAAATCCCATTCTGTCATGCATTGATAATATCATCTAGCCTGGAAATGAAATGTCTGCGATAAAACTACCAAAATTAGAGACTACCAAAAACCTGTCAGAATGAATTAATATAAATATAACACTTTAAAAAAAATCATTCAAGTGCCAAGATTGGAAGCTTCAGTTTTGGGATTAAAATAATAAATAATCTCAAACATAAACTCAAATAGAACAGTTTTATCTGGTGCCAAAAACAGCAGCTTTAGTACCACAACACTTTTTTTCCCCAAGAAAATTTGATGTTCCTCAACATAAAAGTACTTAGTCTTTTTAATTCAAAGCAAGCATCCCAACATATAATAAAAGGTTATAATTTATGGGAAAAATCTGTAGTTCTGAGTACCATATTAGTCAGTTTGATCATACATGATAGGTCTTTGTGTAAGACCCAACATCTTCTCTATTCACCAAGCTGCCTTTAAGTTAAGGGAGTTGAAATTATGTTTGCAGTGGCATTCCTGTTAGGAGACACATTATCTTCAAAAGTTAGTCTCTCAGTGCTTTCATCTTCAAGCTTTAGGATTTGAACAGTCAAGAACAATGCTATATGACAGCAATAGCACTTAGACTTATATACCACTTCATAGTGTTTTTACAGCTCTCTCTAAGCGGTTTACACAGTCAGCATATTGCCTCCAACAATCTGGGTCCTCATTTTACCCACCTCGGAAGGATGGAAGGCTGAGTCAACCTTGAGCCAGTGAAATTCGATCTGCTGAACTGCAGCTAGCAGCCAGCTGAAATAGCCTGCAGTACTGCACTCTAACCACTGCACCACCTCGACTCTAATGATGATTATATTGGTTGGCAAACTAGTATATAAAACTAACACACACATTCAAAAGATCTAAAGAATAAAATATGTCTAAATACACTACAATATAATATTAATATATCTTTTGTGTTTAGAAAGTAATAAACTCCTGCCTTCCTTTTCAAATATTTACTTTTGTTGTTTTTGTTATTATTAGATTTATATTCAGTCCTTATTTGTAGCAGTCTTTAAATGTTTGAAGAATACCTGCTGAAGAATAAGGATATAACTATATTTTTCACTTTACTGGTATAGTATTAAAAACTGCACTCATTTAAGACTTTTGTTATCATAGTTGGACGGATTTCATATTATGATAGATTATTTCTTAAATAACACTAGGGAGAAATGTGCTTTTATTTATGTAAAATTAGTCTGACTGAAGCATATTGAAAGCAGAAGATGCAACTATCATTTTTTGTTTGAAGTATGCTAGAAGTTATGAATATTTATACCTGACAAAGACCTAATGTAAATTGTATTTTTTAAAAATCAAATTGAATATTAAATAGATGTTTTCCCACCAATTGTTTAGGTGGACTCCTTCACTGATATGAACACACGGACTGTGATATATGAAATCTGGCAAAGAGAGAATAGAATAATTCTGAGTAGCTTTTCATTTGATGAAATTAAGAGGAGAGAGAGAGGAAGGAGGGAGAGAGGCGAGAGAGAGAGAGAGAGAGAGAGAGAGAGAGAGAGAGAGAAAGAGAGAGAGATTGAGATTTGCTGTAGTTAAATGCCACATACAATTTACATTAAATTCATCTTCTAAATTATTTATGAGCTAGTGCTAATTCTCCCATTCCATTGATGTTGAAAACTTGCTATAAATCATAATACATCTAAAAAACTGTTATTTGTCAAATTTATATAGCTTATCAAATTTAGAAAGCTTGCTTAGTTGGGGCATTTATTATTCTTTGGAGTCAGTACGTTTAAGCATTTAGCATAGCACTCTTTCTTCAAGTCATAGGTTAAATACTTTCAGCTTCTTCAGGTATAATGAAGGGAAAATACAAATGGCATGGCAAGATCAAGTCAGGCTTATAATGGCAAAGGAGAGAGAAAGATTATAGAATTTGCTGGGGAAATTGCTCCAGAAGTGATTGGATTGTTAACGTAAGTAAAGAGGGGCTGTTAAACTGAATGAGAGAAACTACGTTCTTAGGTTCCTGCAGGTGCATTCGATCGGAAGAGTCAAAAAAGAATTTGTTTTGTTCATTTCAGAAATTACGTAGGTTTTCATAGAAAAATAATTTCCATCCTTTAAAGATTTCACCCCAGACACCGTTCAAATTGCTTTGTATTGATGCTCATGATTCACAACACATATAGGGGCTTCACAATTTTATGTAGCCTTCTTGCCCCTCTCCCCCAAAGTCTTGGATGTATCCTTCAGAGGCCTATAAAGTCTCACTGCCGCATTGTAATTTTTAATATGAAACGTTTACCTAGGTTAAAATGGGGTCTGCCTTTAACACATTTCAGCATTATCAATAACATATAGCCCAGTTATCACATATCTATATACTACTAAAATTCTCAGGACCTTTTAATTGGGTGAAATGGTGTATCATAGGACAAGAGTTTTTGAGCCAAATTACCTCAAATGGGCTAACTTTTTTGGTACTATATATGGGCATCAAATGCTTCAGAAATCACACAAATGGGAAAAATTTGCCTATAGTCATGCTTTCATCCTGAGGTGGGATTCACTTACCTTCCATACCGGTCCGCAAATATGAGCGTGTGCTTGGTTCACTCGCACATGCCACCTCTGCGCATGTGCATGGCCTTCTGCGCATGTGCAGTAGTCACGCATTATGTCTGGATGGGTGGGCGGACCCTCCTGCAGTTGCCACTACCAGTTTGCGTGATCCAGACAGAACCGGCTGAATCCCACCACTGCTTTCACCAAGGAACAACTTTTCTTCCAGCACGGACAATGTTACTACTTTCGGTAATGAAATATCTGCAAGAAAGCAACCAAGGTCAGAGAGCACTAAGGACTCCTTATTTCAACACTGACCTATAAATATTCTCCTTTATTGGGGCTAATTTATAGAATGTATCCAGGACCCATGATTCCTGAGGGAATGAAATTTGGGGAACTTGTGGTTGCTTTAGTGTCATTGGCAGTCACTGTGTTACTGGGATACTGCTGTGGTCATGTGGTTTTCATTTTCAGCATTCCATAACAGTTTCCCAGCCAGTATTGTAATCCTTCACTCATTCCCACACCCAGCAGTAGCCACTTACTAAGGGAAGGGAAGGAGAGGAAAAGGAAGAACAGAATAACAAGGAGGAATAAATAACTAATAAATAACAAGGAGGAAGAAATTTGTGTCCTTCCTGGCCCATGCCCCACATGCTCTCCTGATCTGCACTGTCCCTCTGTATCTTCCCCCCTTGTGCAACCTCCCCTGACCTTTTATGTGCCCCTATGCACCCTTCTTAATCTGTGCTCTCCCTGTGTACCTTCCTTGTGTCTCTTAAAAGGTGATGATCATTTGTGGATGGGGAGAATTCCTCCTTTCTTCTCTGGGTCTCTGAGATCTTAGATGTTTGGAAAAAGTTGTAAATCTTCCCTTAACAGTGCAGTTGGTACTTTTGGGGCTGCTTTCATTCTTCCTCTAAACCAATAGTGGGTTTCAAATTTTTTTACTACCGGTTCTGTGGGCGTGGCTTGGTGGGCATGGCATGGCTTGGTGGGCATGGCAGGGGAAGGATACTGTAAAATCTCCATTCCCTCCCGATCAGCTGGGACTCAGGAGGCAGAGAATAGATGGGGGTGGGGCCAGTCAGAGGTGGTATTTACTGGTTCTCTGAACTACTCAAAATTTCTGCTACCAGTTCTCCAGAACTGGTCAGAACCTGCTGAAACCCACCTCTGCTCTAAACGGTTCATGCACTGATTTTTATTCCCTTCTATTAATGGCAAGTGTACTGTCCAAGGAATAGATATCCACGATAAAATCCAGTTGATTTTATAAACAAATGTTAACATTAATTTTTTATGCCACCCATGTAAGATGACTCTGACAAAACTATTGATTAATTATGTCCCATGCTAAATCTATGTTTAAGAAAAATATCCAGGGGAAAAAATCAGAAGATATATAGACTATAGCATTAGAGAACTTTGGTAAGAAGTGATGAAACTGAAAAAGATCCATCAATATCACCAGGACCAGATGGATTGCACCCTAAGGTTCTGAAGGAATTAGCAGACAAGATCCCAGAACCGCTGAACTATATCTTTCAAATAACCTGGAGCACCAGGTAACTGCCGGAGGACTGGAAAAGAGCTGATGAAGTTCCCATCTTCAAAAAAGGGAGGAAAAAAATAGATCCAGGAAACTACAGACCTATCAGCCTGACCTCAATATCAGGGAAGATTCTGGAAAAGATAATCCAGCAATGAATCAGCGAACAATTAGAAGCAAACAAAGTAATAACCAAAAGCCAACATGGATTTGTCAAAAACGAGCTTCTCCAAAGCACCTGAGGGCAGGACAAGAAGCAATGGGTGGAAACTAATTAAGGAGAAATTTCCTGACAGTTAGAACAATTAATCAGTGGAACAGCTTGCCTCCAGAAATTGTGAATGCTCCAGAACTGGAAGTTTTTAAGAAGACATTGGATAACCATTTGTCTGAAGTGGTTTAGGGTTTCCTGCCTAAACAGGGGGGTTGGACTAGAAGACCTCCAAGTTCCCTTCCAACTCTGTTATTCTGTTTTCTGTATGTCCCTTTTGGTTTTCAAATCTTTCCCAAGTCTTTTTTATAGTCACATGAGTTGCTTCTTCCTTTTTACTTCGTTGGAATATAAGATCAAAAACAGTAAAACTCATGAATCATGACTGACGTAGTATTCATGTGTATCTCTGCATGTCTCAGGCCTTTCTCTTGGAAAGAACAGATAATGTTCCTAATCAGGCTAAAAATCTAGAGGTTTTTTTGCTTTAATTCCAAGCCAATGTGATGTGGAGTAAATTAAACCTTAAAATAATGTACCATGTACAGTAGTCTATACTTCACATAACATTAGCAGTGAAATACAGTTACATCATTTACTCCTTAGTACATCAATTATGCATTTGGAATTCCTTTCCAGACTTTAATTCTTGATAGCAATTCTGAGTCTTAATGGATCTGTTGATAAGAGTCTGTCTGGGGAAGATAATAGCCTGTTTCCCCTTCTTTTCCTGTGGCCATAATTACAGATGGATTTATTTACTTGCCTGGCATGAGTCTGTAATCCTAAACACACTTTCTAGGGAATAAACCCTGTTCAACACAGTGGGACTCAAGTCTGAATCAGTATGCACAGAATTGCTCTGCCAGGAATCATGATTGAATTAAAGCAGTAGTGTGACATGCTTCTGTGGTTTACACACAGATTTTACCTCTCAATCTGCTGAATTAGGGATTACCTCATTTTGTAGCTTTAAACATAAAGCTGTCAGTTGATGTTTCTGTAAATAAAATGATAATTCCATCACTGAAGATCATCTGGGAGAAGATATTTACCTGTCAAATAGATCTGCATTTTTCTGATGTTTGTATTTTCTTTTGATCCTGTAGCATTAAGTCTAGGAATCCATTTGTATTAGTATTTTTATTTCCAGGAACATATTAATGTGTATAGAGAGCCATACTTTACAGATGTAGCATCTTTTAATGGAAATTTATGTATTTATGTATGAGATTATTTATGAGACCAAACAGATTACAGAGTCCAATAATAAAATATACCATAATAAGTAATTTATTTTATAATAAATATTAAATTTTGAAGCAATTCAATGGTTTTTGCAGGAGTTATTATTAGCTGCTGGTGTACAGGATAGGAAGCAACACTGTAATTTACAGCACATCTAGGGTTGCTTGATCTGTGTCTTTAAGTTAGACATTTGGGAGCTAATTTGGATGTATTCCTCCCATTGGGATTTGCAGTGACCTTAGTACTAGCTTCACAGAAAATCTGCTGTTTGTAGTAATAACTATAAATACTACCATCTGAAAAAGGTGTGCTATTTGAAGTTGTATAGTATATAAACAGTTATAGATACACTGAAAAATAGTTTTACAGGAGGAGAACTTGCATTTTGAAAGTCTGTATCAGGGAAATTTATTTTTCAAGGAATGAAAGCAGAGTGATTCAATTCAAAAGGGTTTGGGGTAATCTATGTAAACATTGTGTAAATTAGAATATGCATATAATTTCCCCATATGCTATGAAATGTTGCTTATATAAATGATTACATGCTTAAAAAATCAGTAGAAAAAGAAGAGCATCAGAAAAAAATACAGACAGGATCGATATAATTTCTACATAACCATTTCAGAGGCACTAGTTTTTAGACATTACTTTTATTCCTGTTTAAATTATATTCAAAGATAATAAATCATTAATATAATCCAGGCTTGATAGTGAATTATAGTATTAGTAACTTTCTCTGAGAGTTCTTGTAATTGTTAAATAGGGAAAATAAAATATTCAGTCTTAAACTCTTTGGAGAAGGAATAGGATAACAAGGGGAGTGCTTGAACACATTCTAGATGTATACAAAAACTGCCAATGTGTGCTTGTATCATTTTTAGTTTAGGGGGAAAGATGGATTAAATTATGTGTATGGAAAATCTCAAATTATTGAACTATTCAATGGGGAAACAAGGGAATGTGAGAATGAATAGGTGTGGATATAATAGTAATAAAAACCTTTACTGGATTTTCCCTCAGTGATATGAAAATTACATCTTTGGTGGGCAATACAGATATAGTGTTGCTTATCTATGGAGCAACAGAGAAAGTGTTGGGTGATGACATAATGTAATGTAATAACCTGTGTATGTTGATTATCCTTTATACACAAATTCCTTGGCCTGATTGAATCATTTGCTGAGAATGGTATACAAAGAATAAGTCCCAATGCAAAATTACTGATATTTATTTCACAAGTCAAATCTTCCAAAAACTGATGTAATCATATTAACTGCTTCATAAATGAGATTCATTAATAATTTCAGTAAGTATTTATAATTAGTATGATTATTAATATTAATTTTATACAATGATACCAAAAGATAATAGCTACCGGAAACTCCTTGTTACTTTATATATTAGGAATTTGACTATCTTAAAACTTGAACATAATCCAGACACTTGTGTTCCAGGTTTGATATGTGCTTAACTTTCCAATGTTTAAAGTGATTAATATTAGCTACCTCTCATCCTTTGTTTAAAAACTAGGGATCTTTTGCTTGGCCAGGGATGATTGCAAGTGTATTATATTGATAACACATTACTATTCTAAGCATTACAATTCCATCATCACTAACATATTAACTCCTGAATGTCAGAACAAGTCCTGCTATGAAGAGGCGTGCAGAAGTCATGATTAAAATAAATAAAAGGTGTAAGGTTATCACCCAAAAATCACTGCAATGTAACAATGTTTGATTTTGCTCCTTTCTAAATAGAGTATCCATTAAATAAAGAAAATGTATCTTGACAAAATTCCTAATAGAATATTTTAATTATTGAGTTTATGTGGGTCAATTTCAAAGAACTGCAAAAGCAGTCTCATAATAAAATTTAGAATAGGAAAAGATTCTGCTGTTGTTCTATTGATTTCTAACCCTGAAAGCTTTGTAGTCCTAATCCTTTATTAGTTTGATTAACTATAAATTCTCTGCTGAGAGATAACTTTTTATCAGCTATGGTCAGACACGTAGGGTATTTGGGATGGAAAAATAGCATAAAATAAATGCAAACAGAGCAAGTGAATTCCAAACCCAATTGTTTTTCTAATATTACATCTCAGCAGTTGTCTAATTAAAATAATTTATAACTGGTTTCTATCCCATATGCTGCATTTTTGTTAACCAATTTTAATAGGATTTTTTTTCTGTTAATAACTTCTCTTGAGATACCTACAAGTTATATATTTAAGCTCCAAATAGATTGTGAAGCTCTACTGTAATTTGGTCCCCTCTAGTAAGTAATTAATTTCATATCTTTCATATTTCCTTCTCCTCCAAATTTAAGTACCCAATATTTATTAGCCATTCAGTTATTCATATATAAACTGTAATTAACTAACACAGTTCTGTGAGCATGTAACCAATGCTCGGCTGATTCTGTTTTTTAAAGCTAGTTAAAATGAGCACAAATCACAAAGGGTTTTGTCTAAAAAGATAAATCTCTAAAATTAAACTTTTTTGAAAAGATTCATTTGTTATATTTCAAAAGTTATTAGCATTTTACTCTATATTAGCCAAAGCACCTTGCATTTAGGAATAGATTGTTTCTTAATTGTACTCTGTTTAGAAATGATCAGCCCAATTCCTGGAAAAATATTTATAAAAATCATTGTAAAGTAAATATTACATAGGCAGTAATAGTCACTTATTTAGGACAGAATTGCTGATTAATCCTCCCATGTTTCTCTCAAACGTCTAGAAATCAAATCACTTTTCTTGAAATGCTTCTCCTCCTCAAATGAATCCTCATTCTTGTGTAATTTTGGGGGTTCTTGTTTCTGGATTACTGGGTATGTTTAGATTGCTCAATGTCCTCATTCCACCTGGGCTGCAGATCACAAATGAATGTGCTCCCAGAGTCGATTTATTTTGAAATCAATTTAGATAAAGGTGTGTATGTGTGTTTGTTTGCGTGTGCGTGTGTGTGAGAGAGAGAGAGAGAGTGAGAGAGTGAACCTTGAGCAATCTTGAGCCAGTGAGAATTGAACTTCCAAACTGCTGGCAGTGGCAGCAGCAGAAGTAGCCTGCAGTACTGCTAGCAGCCCTGAAGCTGTTTACTTTGGCGACTTCAGGGCTGCCAAAGGGATGGCTGGGCAAATTGAGGGAACGGGAGGGAGAGGTAGAGAGAGGGTTTTCTAACCAAAACAAAATTCTTTCCTCTGAGAACCAAGGACACCCCACCCCTGCACTCCTGGGTGGGCAAGGTCTTAATTAGGGCTAATTTTGTAGGGGCTTAATTTGATCGCATGCGCTCAAAAATGTGATAGGACTTCTTTTCAAGGTGGGTCGTCTTTTTGGAGAAACAAGGTATTTCCAATTCAGCCTCCGAAGAAGAAAGAGCTATTTATTTTGCTATGTTCCATCCAGAGTGTGAGTTCCATTCCCATATAGAGGTTTTGCATGAAAACAATGAGATATTCTGGGATTCTCATTTTCCTATAGACATTCCACAGCTTAATGTGATTTATACAATTAATGGCTTTTCCATATTAAGTGTATCCCATTTTGAATTTGTTTTGGCATTATTTAGCTTTCTGAACTATCCAGTGAGCAATAATGCGTCTTATTCCTTTATATTGTCTAAAGTCTGCTTGAACATCATTCACATCAAATGATGCTAAGGATTATATAATGCAACAGTTTGCACATGTATGGCCTGTTAACGCTCCTTTTTTTTGCTATTGGTATGTAGATTGATCTCTCTCAGCTACTTTGCTGTACAGATTTGCTGACACAGTTTAAGAACCTTGAATGTTTCTTCTTCTATTGCTTGTCACATTCCTGTAGATATTCCATCAATTCCTGCAGCCTTTAGATTCAGTAATAAATCAGTTCTCATCTAAATCATCTTTTAGTACTAGAGGCTCTTGTAAGTAAGGAATATGTTCTAGGATATTTGTGATATTGATATTTCTACTGTCAGCTTCTCAGTATACTTCTTCAGCTTTTGAGTCAGTTACAAATTTTATATTGATGTAGTTTTCTTGATAAAATATAGGAGTGCCTTCTCCTGAGCAGTATGAAATTATGCATTCTCTATATCCGCCTCTAGCATCTTATATTTTTGCTGCCTGATAGAAATTCTTGCTTGCTTTGTCTGGGAGGTTGGGATTATCTTTATACCTTGAGTGACACTGCTGGGAATATATATTCCTGGCATACTGCATATTCCTGGGATTCATTGTTTATCCATCTCAAAAATGCCCCTTGCCATGATAAAGCAGGATAGCAGGACTAGAGAGAGATTGGATCATTACTCTTTTTATAAATTAAGTATGTGATATTGATTTATCTCATTCATTACTTGTGCTAATGATGTTAATGATTTAACCAATATTTCTTTAAAGTGTTTATACTTTATTTTATTTTTATTTATTTACAAGATTTATAAGGCTGTTCAACTCAACCAGCGGGTAGCATACAGCATAAAAACAAACAATAAATCAAAGAAAAAATATAATATACAGCAGGGAAGCTGTCTGGGCCAGAAACTTTGTTTAATTTTAGTTTTCCAATCTCTTTTCTTTTTTCCTTTGGTAATTGATTTATTCAATGCTTCCAACTGAATATATTTCAGCTTTGTGCATTGTCTATTATTTTATTTATATATGGCTTTTATTTTATTTATATACGGATTGTAATGATAAAATGATGTGTAATATTCTATGAGTTGAGTTGCTCATGCTTATACTTTATTCTCATGACGGTGGGCACGGCAGTCATGCCTGGGAGTGACACTGCCTTGCTCCAATGAGACCGAGTCTGCTGTAAAGTTCTTAGGTCCCGCCTCTTCCTGTGTAGTCCAGTTTTTCGACTCGGTCTTCTCTGGGACAGTCGTGTCTGTAGTTTCTCTACTATATTTAGAATATTTACTCTGCTTTTTTATTTTATTTTATTTTTATTATTTCTAATTGACTCTAACTGGAGCAAGAAAGGCTTTTGCCAGACCCCGTTCTGAGCTGCTTGAGCGGCTTCGGTCTGCTGGCTGGCAGAACCATTGGAATTTTTCTTCCGCCCACGAGCTTGCTCCGCGGCATTTCTGAGCCCATAATAATCATTTGGAGCCTTGTGGAGCTGTTTTTTGGCAATTCTGGATGATTTCTGAAGGGCTGTGAGCTGTTTTAAGGGCTTTGGCTCTACAGCTGATTGGCGCGAAGTTCTTACCGCGCCTGTGTTTGTCGTGCCAAGCCGGACGGCTAGCGATCTCAGCATTCTCAAAACAAATACAACAGCAAGTATTTGGGAATTTTTCTATCAACTTGGCTCCTGTAATCTATTATTTGGTGGTTGTTTTCTCTAATTTGTGCTGTGGGAGGCTTGTGTGTCTTTAAAAATCTCTGGAAATTTAAATTGGAAATCCAAAATGGCCGATGCTATTCCTTCTAAGGCTTCATCCAAAAGAAAACAATAGCATGAGCCTAACCCAGGGGAGGGCTGCTCTTCCCACATACCCCCTTCTGCTAAAATAGCTTGATCATCTGGCTCTAAAGGATCTAAATCCTCTAAAGATGAGGAAAGACGCCACAGAGCCATGGAAAGGGCTTTTAAAAAGGCTCAAGCTGATAAGAACAAAGCCCCAGGCTCATCCCAGTCTTCCTCCCTCTCTGTAATGGCTCCTCCCACAGATGTTCAAGCTACTAGATCACAGCCATCCCATACACCTTCTCTATCTCCAGATAGATCATTGCAAGGTGATACAAATTTGGTAGATGCTTCCACTGTTTTTCCAGTGTCCACAGCAGAATCCAGCATTAATCAAGCTAAAACTCAAGATGTTGCTCTGACTGCACCTGCTCAGTCAGGTTCTGAAACTGTGTGTGTGTGTGTGAGAGAGAGAGAGACCATTCTTCTCCTGCCCAAGATGTTCCAGAAATTTCTCCTTCTCTAGCCTCCCTCATTTCTATGGCCATCCACCAGGGTATTGCTGAAGGTCTTCATCAGTGGGCTCCTTTTGAGGCTTCAGAGATGCAGAGCCATCAGGGCCATTCTCATAGGCATCAAGAGTCCAGAGGTACTGTAATTCATCATGAGGCTCATGACTCTCCTCAATCTGATAGTCAGGATTCACTATCTGAGGGTGAGATCATTCCAGATCAAGAACTTTCTGAGGATGAAGTCCTAGAAGCAGACCAACCGGCATTTGTGGGCCTATTCAAACCTCAGATGTTTAGATCCTTGTTATTCAAAGCTCAAACCACTACACGTATGGGTGTTCCCAGTTCTAGTTCTGGTTCCTCTTCTTTGTCCTCTGATCCAACAACATCTGTTTTTCTGGAACCCACTGCCCAAGCTGAAGTTGTTCCTGCTCCCAAGCTGTTTTAGACATAGTTCAGAGACAATGGAACTTCCCAAGTACAGGTCCTCTTCCTAATTCACTGGACAAACGTTTCTATAACTTGGCAACTGACTTTTCAAATATATTACAGGTTCCTTCTGTGGATTCTCCTGTAGTAGCTATCTTCATCGTCTCCAGTTTCAGGCCCAGCTGAAGAGGTTTTGCACCTGGAGGACAAAAGAGCAAAGCGAAGTCTCATTAAAGGACATCAGGCTTCTTCCTGGTCGGTACAAGCTTCTTCTGCGGCCTCTTTCTTCAACCGCGCTACCATCCTGTGGCTGAAACAACTCCAGGAGAGAATTCCAGCCACTGATCATAGGTCTCACCAGGACTTAAACAGAATTTTGGCAATGGTGGAATTCTCTGCAGATGCCACCCTCAGTGCAGCTCGATTTTCTGCTAAAGCTATCGGTTCTTCAATTACATCCAGGCGTCTCCTCTAGCTCAAAAATTGGCAGGCAGATCAAAGAGCCAAATGGCGCCTAGCTTCTTCTCCTTTCCAGGGTGACAAGTTGTTTGGGGCTCCTCTAGAACCCCACCTGGTTGAGACTAAAGACCAACGTAAAATCTTACCATCTATTTCTAGGAGGTCGGAGATCCGCCCACAGACTTCCTTTCGTTCGGGATCCTTTTGGGCCCACGATTCCAGTTTCTACCAACAATATTCCACTTGGTCATTTCATCCACGAGGATCTCAACAACAGGACTCTCAGGTCAGAGGGGGTATAGATTCTCCTCCAGGAGACCATTCAGGGGCTCCAGAGGCCGGCCTTTTCGCCAAGTCTGTTAATTCTCCTCCTGATTCTAGGATTGGGGGCAGGTTATCCTTTTTTGCTGACATATGGGATAACACAGTTCTATTCCCATTTATTCCCATTTAAACCTTTGGAGGATTGAAGGACTATTCTAGATTTAAAATCTTTAAACCGGCATATAATTTACCACCAGTTCAAGATGCAATCTCTCCACACTATTTTTTTTTATTGAAAAAGTTTTTCAAATACAGATTTCCCCCGCTTTCCCCCCCCTCCTCCCTAGCCCCCCCTAACCCTAACCCTCCCCCTCCCCCCATGGCTTCTTCAAGATAAAATCATTGATATCAAATTAAATAATTCTTTACCATCCTTTTACACCCCCCCCACATGCTAACCATTTCTTTCTAACATTGTTATTATATCCCCCTTATACTATACATTTCAAAGCAACCTTCAGCTATAAAACTATATAATAAATCCTAATTTGGCATTTATTCAACTCAAAATCTACCCATTTCCTCCACCCCCATACATATATCTCTTAATTCGATTTTTTTATGTATATTAATATCTGAACCTAACATCCCTTTTCCTAAACTAAACAATCAGTAACCTAACCTATCTCCACTCCTTTTCCTACAGGTCTACCATACATAGTATTTTAATATCTTTGTTCTTCTGACCACTAAGAAATATTTCCATATATAAACAAAATCCTCAAATGACTTTAAGTAATCCATATAATATCTTCTGTAATGTCTTTCAACTAGATTATTAATTCCATCGCCCATGTAAGGGTAACATCAAGTTCTAGTTCCAACAGTATGTTCAGTATCTTCAATTACCATCTGCCCCCATCAATAATGAATATTTTTGTGTATAAAAAACCACCCGAGTGACTTTATATTTATATTCCATATAGTATCTTCTGTAGTGTCTTTCATCTAGATTATTAATTCCAACCACTATGTTAGGGTAACAACCAGATCTTCTGCATGCCCCAATCCCATAGTTCTTGTGCCTTATAGCTCAACATATACGTAATCGATTTTTCAAAGAGTCCAGAATAGAAAGTTCCAATCCACTCAGTTGGAGGCCATCTTCCACATCCCAAAAGCACAGCACTGCAGAGATCTGTTATTCTTCTCAAAATAGTATAAGTCAATAATTTGTCTCAGCTATATTTTCATGTATCATCCGTCTATAAGTCCCGCTTATTATATTTAAAAGTCTCTTAAGTAACTGGCATTAGACTGTTGTTTAGTCTAAATTTTTTTAGTTTTGTAGAACCTGCTTCTTCTCTTCTTAACTTTTTGTGGTTTAGATCTCCATCCTGGTTGCCTTTCTAGGACTTGCATATCAGCTGATTGATTTCCATGCTGGTCTGTAACTTGATAAGACATCACATTAAAATCCAAAGCCGCCTCTCTTGTATTTATAGGTAATCCAGCTATAACCTCTGAAGGAGAATCCAAAAGCGACTCGTCCGAAAGGGCCTCTGTGACTTGTTGTTTTTCCATTACCTCCATCTCCATCTGCTTAGCCTGGGTTTCAATCTCTTGTTCATTTCGCATTTCTTTATTCCCGTCCTGTCCTAACACTGATGGCCTACATGGAGATGTTGAATCCTTTTTAAGAACCTTATAGTAAAATTCTTCCGCTTTTCCAACAGTATTTAATTGATATCTTTCTCCTTGGTATCTCAATATTATGCCAACTGGAGCATCCCACCTAAATGGGATGTTTTGTTTCTTTAGCTCAGTCACCAAAAATCCAAATTCCTTTCTGTCCTTTAATATCTTAGACGGCAGCTCTTTATATATCCAAATCTTCCTTCCGTTCATTTCTAGAATGGAGTTAAAAGACTTTTGCACAATATCATTTCTTATTCCTTTATCAGTAAAGTAAATCACTATATCTCTAGGCAACTGCTTTTGCTTTGCCACCCAAGAATTTACTCTGTAGGCCTTATCAATCTTACAGGATACCTCTTCAGGACTAACCTTTAAAATCACAGCCAGAACTTCAGCAGACATCTTTCTCAAGTCATCTCTATTATTTTCCTGTAGTCCCCTCATTCTGACCGCAAATTCCATGGACCTGTATTGCATCATTGTGACTTCTTTTTCAATCATTTGTTTTATATTATCTGCATTATAAGTCTTGTGATCAACTTCCTTTTAAAACTTTACTTCTGAGCAAATGTCTTGAATATTTATCAAATCATTTTCAATTCTTTGTATTTTATTGTCCAGATTACAAATCTTATGATCAGCTTCCTTCATTTTAGACTCTAGTTCTAAGTTGGTATCTTTATCCATCTTTATAACTATTTCTGAAAAAGTTTTCAAAGCTGTTACAATCTGTTGTTTCAGATTGGCATATTTTTGTTGTACCAACTCTTTAATTTCCTGCCTGAATTTTTCAAGATTCTGGTTCACAATCTCATCATGTCTTGCCATCTCCTCCAAGACAAATTCCTTTAGGTCTTTAAAGTCTTCTGAGTCTGCAAGTTCAAAACTTGTTCATATGGTTTGTAAAAGGGGGAGCCCCCCCCGCTGCTTGTTTGTCTGGCTTTATCAGTTTTAACGCCATCCTGCCACACAGACAAACTCTTTTTAAAGAAAAAGACTTTTCTCCAAACGATATCAATATCAAGTCTCCAAGAAGGAAGAAACATAAAATAGAAATTTTTCTTTTCAATTCTAGCCAGCGCTATTATTTCTGCTATTTTGTAACGTGTTAAACTATTCAGGCAGAAGGACTTTCGCTTTCAGCTTTCTTCTTCTCAAGCCTCAGCCAGTCACCATTTTAAACTTTTTCTCCTTCGCTTTTAAAGTCACTTATAAAATTGTTAGAAATACTTGCGATTTAGGGTCCCAAATCCGGATTTCATCCTATTTGTTTAAGCAATCTGTTGATTTTCATTGAATGGATTGATTCCGTCGCCTGGCTCTGCAAGAAGCAGAGTTCCCTCGAAGCCCGGAGCAGCGGCGAGCTGTATGGGGAGCCACATTCTGCTTCCTCCCCAAGAGTAATAAAAAACTCTGGGGAGTTCGCAGAGGGCTCTACCTGCCCTCGCCGGCTCTATCTCACGTCTCCTTGAGGAGACGGAGTTTTTCGAGCTGTCTCTCAGCTGTAGAGACGGCTCTTTACAGGCAACGAGGCTGGCGGTCCTGAAAGACCATCTGGCAGCGATGGAAGTCAAACTGGAAGCCTCTCCACTCTATTCTTTTAGCAATTAGAGAGGGAGATTTTATGTCCTCTGTTGATTTAACGGAAGCTTACTTACACATTCTTATTCTCCCTGCTCATCGTAGATTCCTCAGGTTCTGTTACAATGGTAAACATTACCAGTACAAAGCCCTTCCATTTTGTTTATCTTCAGTGCCTAGGGCGTTTACAAAAATTATGGCGGCCCTTATTTCTCACATTTCCTCCATTCCGGTCAGGATTCTTTTTTACTTGGATGATATACTCATCCTTTCCTGATCTGAGCTTCAGGCTCGTTGGGATGTGGCCACATCTCTCAATATCCTAAGGACTCATGGGTTTTCCATTAACTGGAAGAAGAGTCATTTGACTCCTTCTAGCCGTCTTCAGCACCTAGGGTCTGTAATCGATACGATGTCAGCTAAGGTTTTCCTATCCCAGGATCGACAAGATAGTCTATGATATGGCCCATAGGTTTGTTCAGTCCAGGTCAGCTTCCCTACTGAGCTTGTCTAGCCTGCTAGGCAAGATGGTGTCCTGTTATGGTATTGTACCCTGGTCTCGTCTTCACAGCAGGGAGTTGCAGTGGCTTCTTCTACCCTACCAGCGGAACCTCAACAGTCCCTCAACCTACCTCCTACATCTGACCACCAACGCCGTCGAGTCTCTCAAATGGTGGACACCAGAGAATGTTTCCAAGGGCTGCTCATTCCTGGAAGCGCAACGGTTAGTCATAACAATGGACACCAGCATAGTAGGTTGGGGAGCTCATCTGGAGATGCACATGATTCAAGGCAGGTGGTCCCCTCCAGAATGCGACCTCAACATAAATCTCCTAGAATTCAGGGCAATCTTCCTTGCCCTTCAGGGATTCCTGGCCCAGATCCAGGGCAGAGATGTCCTAGTCCTCACGGACAACATCACTGCCAAACCACACATAAACAGGCAGGGAGGGACCCATTCCTGAGCTCTCCTCCAGGAATCTCTTCGGATGGGGCTCTGGGCCGAGTCCCACCTAATTTCTCTCAGGGCAGAACACATTTTGGGGGTGTCCAATGTTCAAGCGGACTCCCTCAGCCGCAATCCAATTGACCTGGCAGAGTGGAGCCTATACCCTCGTCTATTCCAGGAGCTTTCCAGAAGGTTTGGCCATCCTCAGGTGGATCTGTTTGCCTCAGTAGTCAACCATTAACTACCTCGTTTCTTTTCACGTTTCCCAGCTCAGGGGGCAGAAACAGTCGACGCCTTATGCAACCCATGGCCAAAGGGAATACTTCTCTAAGCCTTTCCTCTGTTCCCTCTGGTAGCCAAGGTGGTCCGTAAAATCATCAGAGAGGGGGCAGAACTGGTACTGTTGGCCCCCCCATTGGCCTCGCCATCCTTGGTTTGCGGACTTAGTGTCCCTGTCGGCCCCTCCCTGGAGGATTCCCGACAGTCAGGTGTCACTGCTACAAGGATGGCTAGTTCATCCAGATCCACAGTCCTTCCAGCTAGCCATCTGGGGATTGAGTGGTTCCTCTTGATGGAGGCTCAAGTTCCACCGGATGTCATCACAACCATTCAGGCCTCTCAACGCGGACCTATGACTCGTATTTACGATGCCACATGGACTGCTTTCTCCAAATGGTGTAGGCGGCGCAATATCGTTCCCACGTCAGCATCAGTAGTTCAGATCCTTGGTGTCCTACAAGACGGTTTCTCTTCAGGTCTCTCTCCGAATACTCTACGATGCCAGGTATCAGCGATTTCATCTATTCTGTCTTACTCATCAGCTGTATCGCTGTCTAAAGATCCTTTGATTCACAGTTTTTTACGTGGAGCTACGAACCTCAGGCCTCCATCATACACAGGTTCCCTACTTGGGACCTTACCAAGGTATTGTCAACACTCACTAGGCACTCTTTTGAACCTCTTCAGGAGGTGGACCTCAAATTTCTGTCTTTCAAAGTCTCTTTCTTGGTGGCCATAACCTCAGCCCACCAGATTTCAGAATTAGCGGCCCTGTCGGTCTAACAAGATCTGTGTATTTTTCATGTGGACAAGGTGGTCCTGCATCTGGATCTGGCATTTATTCCCAAAATCAACTCTGTCTTTCACAGATCGCAGGAACTTGTTCTTCCCAATTTCTGCCCTTCTCCTCAGCACCAACTAGAATGGACATGGCACACTCTAGACGTTCGCAGAGCCCTTAAGATCTACATTGCCTGCACATCTTCTTTCCGTCGCACAGAAGCCCTTCCAGCCCTCATCCATGGGCGCCAAGCTGTCTTCTTCGGCCATTGGCCGGTGGATCAGGGCTACCATAGCTACAGTGTATTCAGTCCAGGCATTGCCGGTTCCCTGGAATATTACGGCACACTCCACAAGGAGCGCGGCCACATCAGCAGCCTGGTCCACCAGGGCCCCCCCTGGGGGAAGTTTGCAGGGTGGCCACCTGGTCCTCTTCTACTCCGGTCATCCGGCATTACCGGTTGGATACCTACACCTGTGGCATTTGGAAGGAGAGTGTTGCAAGGAGTACATCTGGAGACTGCTTCCCGGGTCTGGCCTGATCCCACCCTATAGGACATTGGCTTTGGTATGTCCCAGGCATGACTGCTGTGCCCACCATCATGAGAATGGGCGTTGGTCTGACCTGATATGCCCTTTCTGTGATAGGTGGGCACGGCAGTCAGCCCTTCCCTGTTGGGCCATTCCCGGGCATGGGGGTGGGTGGCTATCTCATGTATGTTCTAATTTTCCAGACACGACAGTCTGCTGATCTACCTCATCTCAAAACTGGACTACACAGGAAGAGGCGGGACTTAAGAACTTTACAGCAAACTCAGTCTCATTGGAGCAAGGCAGTGTCACTCCCAGGCATGACTGCTGTGCCCACCTATCACAGAAAGGGCATATCAGGTAAGACCAACGTCCAATTCCATACTTTTCAAACTAGTTGATAAAGAAAGCATCTTTCTGTTTTTATCTTTTTTATTAAGCTAAAGAAATAAATATTTATCACATAAATGCTTTACTAGAGTCCCATACTTTATATAGACATTCCTAACACATATTAGTCCAAACTAAAATGCTTATTCCAGACTAATTTCAACTTTATGTCATGCAAAGTATTGAGTCATTCAACCTCAATATTTTACTCAAGAATAGATCTGTTTTGTTTTTGTAATGAATGGATTGCAAGCTGCAGTTTCTACATCTTGATGTTTTACTCCATAATAAAGTATAAATCCAACATACATCTATCTTTCTAGAATGAGTTTTGTAACATGGACAATAATAGCTGCCTTTCTTTGGGATGCCAATAGCTCTAAGCATCAAAGAAAATAGAAACATGCCATTTACAGCATTCATTGACAATATAGGATATTTCCTATAACTGTCAGATTTATCCATTTGTGGTTTATACTCTGTCCATACCTTTAAATATCATTTAATTTATTCTACCTCCTGAAAAGATTGGAGGAAATGTTAATAAAATTGGCTTTTTCTCTTCTGATTTTGTCACAAATTGTAATATCAATATTATCCCTGATTTGTCAACAACTTATTTTTCCAATTTCCATGGTAGCTTTTTATGTAAATTGCTGCATCATTTTCTCCCAGATACAACATGCTGCATGTACATGGTCTAATCCAGTGGTTCTCAACCTTCCTAATGCCACGACCCTTTAATACAGTTCCTCATGTTGTGGTGACCCCCAACCAAGTGTGGGTTCTAATTTTTTTTACTCTCGGTTCTGTGGGCTTGGCTTATTTTGTGGGCGTGGCTTGGAGGTCATGTGACTGGGTAGGTGTGGCTAGCTGGTCATGTGACCAGATGACCATGGCTATGTGTATAGGGACTACTCAGAGGGCTGAAAAAAGTCATTTCTGACAGGTCCTCGCACTTTTGACTGGTCCTCACACTTATGGCCATCCTCACATTTATGCCCGTGCAGCATTCTTAACAACCATGTCACTCATTTCACAACCGCTTCTCTTCAACATGGTGATAAGATAGGGCAAAAAACGTAAAATGTGAGGACAGTCGTAAGTTCAAGGACTGGTCAAAAGTGTGAGGAACAGTCAAAAATAACTTTTTCAGCCCTCTGAGTAGTCCATATGCACAAAAGGATACAGCAATAGAGAGGGATGAAGGAAGGGAAGGGAAATTAGAGTAGGAGTGAGGGTGATAGAGGGAGTAAGAGAGGAGGAGAAGGAGAAAGGAAGAGGAAGTAGGGAGGAGAAGAAAATGGGGGGGAGAGAAAGTAAGAAGGAAAGAAAAGAGAGAGGTGGTAGGTTTGAGGAGAAAGATTGCTGTACAATAAAAAAGTGAAAGGGAAGAAAGCCAACCTCAAACAAATATAAAGATATTAAGATAAAGAATGAATTGTTAAACTTTAAAGAATAAAAGAGAACAAATAGGAATAAATAGCAATAATTAGAAACACATATACAAACATATAACGTATTTTCTTTGAACAGAGTATTTGGCCGGTTCACAAATTTAAACAGTTGTAGGAGGTTAGCACCCACCTCTTTCCTAGAAGAATGAAATATTTTGGGAAATATTAAAAAGGCAGAATATTATATTTCCCTGGATGAGAAATGGAGAAGCATATTTTACAGACAAAGCAGCTCCCACCTTCCTGCCCCCCACCCTTTGTTAATGGGCCAGAGGCAGAAAGTCAATCCTTTGTCAAAGGACATTTGCAACACAATAGCAACAGAAACTAACACAATGGGCCCCATCAAGCCATGTGATCCTGTCCACCATTAAACCATCTTTCCAAGCAGTCTCCATGTTTCCAGTGTCTTTTTCCCCACTTGGAGCAGAACCCAGAAGGATATTTCTTCCAACACAGTATTTAGTCATTTCAATTAAATTTACAATTTGTATATTTCCTTTTTACCATATTTATTCCTCATCTATTTTTTAAAAAAACCAATATTACCCTTCATCCTCATCTCTAATCTTAATCAAATTCAGTTTTTCTCTTCTCTTCTATATTATACCCCTTCCCATTGTCATCTATTTTTATATCCATCCTCACATTGGTTAATTATGTAATACAGTTGTTTAATACAAATTCAACATTTTAATATAAATCAATTAGTTATATAACTACCTTTTTTGTATATTAATCAATATGAACATGAATATTCCAATTATTTCCATGCAATCCAATTTCTTACAAATCAATTAATTATATTTACCAATAATAATAAACCAAATAATTTCCCCCATATATTCCTCCAAACCACAATTTAACCATTTCTGCTTTCAACACAATATGCAATTAATAGTATCTCAATTATTACAATTCCCTAGTTAAATAGAGCTTTTTTCCTTCTGTGTTTTAAAATCTTGAACCTCCTCTTGCCCTAAATTTCCCATTGTTTGCAATTTTGCACCTACTTTTTTTGGTGAGGAAAAAGAAAAAGAAATCTCTCTGCCTCATTTTGTCACGTTGCACCAAAGACCCTGCTTACTTTCAATTTCGTTTTTTCAGCATAGCTAGGGGGAAAAAAATCTGCTCCAGGAATTTACCTCTTTGCAGCTAGCTAGCAACAGAGCCCTCCGCAAAACAGCTGAGAGTAGGGCGGCTCTTTGAAGCCCCGCGGCAAAAATTTAAAGTTTTTTTTTCCCTCTAGCCATCAGCTGGGACTCCGGAGGCAGCAATAGATTGGGAGTGGGCGGGGTAAACAAATGGTGACCGGGCGATCCAGCAGAGGGTGAGGGTGAGTGAAGGCGGGGGGGGGGCGAGAGAGGGCTTTGGCAACCCCTGTGAAATGGCCGTTCGACCCCCAGAGGGGTCGCAACCCCTAGGTTGAGAACCGCTGGTCTAATCCATTATATTTCAACAGAATCAGAGTATGTTTTTTGATACATATGTATCAAAATACATATGTAACATATGTTTCTTGATGGAATAATATATTAAATTTCCCTTTTTTAACTGAAAAATCTTCCTTTTGAATGGGTTGTTCTAACCATTAATATTTATCAAGATTATCTTAATGTTATCCATTTTATTCTTAGCATATATTGGAACTGTCATTTATGGTGGCCCTGGTGTTGTCTGTTTTACATTATTGTGCCTGTTATTTATTGTATTTCGTGGATTCTACCGGTATTACCAATAGGGTTTTTACTTTTTTATTATCATCCACTGAATATACTAATATTTTCCTTCTATGGAAGGAAAATATGTAATTTCAAATAGAATGGGGCAGCCCTTCTATATTTTACATTTCCTTTCTGTAAATGTATGGCAAAAAATTTATATCTCTGCATTTCTGAAGGTCATTTTATGGTACATCTAGTAAAATCTCAATAACTTTTTATCCACTTTCAACTTTTTATTCCAATCTCTTGTCACCTTATTTCTACTATAGATTCTTAAGTTCTAAAATACTGGATGTCATTTTAACAAATAAGTCCCACAAAAAGTTTCTCCTTCAGGCTGCTACTGAATTTATTCTATATGCTTCTTGAATATCAGTAATTCTTTTTTTAACAAACCTGGATAATCTCAAACCAGCTTTTCTATATTTCCATGCACATTTTCCCCTCTGAAATCCTCTGCTCATGGTCGCTTGTACTTTGGCCATGACAGATATGTGTAATTACAATGTGCTTTATATGAAGCTAGTCTTAATGGCTATTTGGAAGCTGCAATTGGTCCAGAATGTGGTGTACATGTTGTAATGGGCATGCCTTAGTACAGTGGTTCTTAACCTTCCTAATGCCGCGATCCTTTAATACAGTTCCTCACGTTGTGGTGACCCCCAACCATAAAATTATTCCTAAAACCATTGAAAATACGTGTTTTCCGATGGTCTTAGGTGACCCCTGTGAAAGGGTCGTTCGACCCCCAAAGGGGTCGCGACCCACAGGTTTAGTATGCCTTAGTACGTAGAGAATTTAATTGAGTGATTTTTGACAGGTCACTCTCTCAGCCCAATTCACCTCACAGGATTGTTGTGGGGGAAAAGAGGAGACAGGAGTTAACTGCATTGAATTATACATAAAAGGGGGGGGGGGAAGGGGAATAAAAATCTTAAGAATAATAATGATGCCTCTGCTTCCAAACTGCATTGGTGGTCAGTAAACTGCTAGGTGCAATTCAAGTAATTTATTTTTGTCTTTAAAGCTGTAAAAAGGTAAAGGTAAAGGTTCTCCTCGCACATATGTGTTAGTCATTCCCGACTCTAGGGAGCGGTGCTCATCTCTGTTTCAAAGCTGAAAAGTAAACGCTGTCCGAAGACATCTCCATGGTCATGTGGCCGGCATGACTAAATGCCAAAGGCGCATGGAACGCTGTTACCTTCCCACCAAAGGTGGTCCCTATTTTTCTACTTATATTTTTTACGTACTTTCGAACTGCTAGGTTGGCAGAAGCTGGGACAAGTAACGGGAGCTCATCCCATTACGTGGCACTGGGGATGTGAACCACTGAACTGCTGACCTTTTGATCGACAAGCTCAGCATCTTAGCCACTAAGCCACCATGTCCCTTTAAAGCTGTAAATGGACTAATTATTTGGAGAACCATATGTCTCCCATGGTTTCTCCCCATCCTGTCAATTCAGACATAGAATGAAAACCTGGCTTGCTTCAGGTCTCATCTATTAAACAATGCTGTTTCATGGGATCCTAGGAGAAAGTCCTTCCTGTTGCAATGCTTGGTTTCTGGGATAGCATCAGGGATGGGCTGCTGCCAGTTTTAACAACCGGTTTGCAAATGTGAGCACGCAAATCTTGTGCAGCAGTGTGGTCTTTGTGGGCTTCAGGAAGCTTTGACTCAAGACCTATGAAGTATTACCATATTGTGATGGTGTGTGGAGGGGGAGAGCAGAAGGAGAGCGAGAAATACAGATACATATAATATTTCATTACATCCTGCGGTAAAGATACTCCCATGATGAATTGCAAAATAGGAGGAAAAAGCGATTTAAATTATAATGAAGTGGTAGATCATTCACAGTACATTAGTTTTAACCATGAGATTGTATAATGAGTATTATCCTGAAAGGCTAAGAGCTAATGTGGTGAGCAGCTCCCCATAAGTGCTTTGTGATTTCCTGGATCTTTTACTCTTTTTTTTTAAGGAAAGGGTTTATGTTGAAAACTCAGGTCTTTAGGACTTGGGGTCTACTTTGATATTCCTTGTATTTCTTCACCTACCCTTTCCCCTTCTCCTTTTCCCTAAATGAATGAACTTCCATACTCATTAACTATCCCCTGTGTAGTCATTATATCTACCTGCTCTATTTTACTCTGAGCCTGTCCCCAAATCTACAGTCAGATCTCTCTTTTCATGACTGATATAACCACTTGGAAGTTTCCTCCTTCTTAAGATGGCAATGAAGATGAAAAAGCAGAATGAAGCCATGTTAAATGCAGAAACACAAAAATAGATAAAGAGCTGCACAAATTGTCTTTGATACAGATCCTCTTTTCAGATTTTTGTGTTCATAGATAGAAGAACAGTATTTCAAAGTGTGTGTTTGTGTGTGTGTAATTAGGAATCCTTTCCCTCATGTCCATGTGTTCTGCTAGGACTGAGTTCTGTCTACTGATTCCTATCTTGAATAGTGGGAGCAGTATCTTTCTTCATCGGACAATTTGCTGAAGGTTAGGTATTTTATCTGCAAGTAACCACTCTTGAATCTATTGCAAAATATGGCAACATTATGTTATATGTAGATGTGTTTTGAGTTTTAGATAACACACATAACCGGTTAATTAGTGGTTTTGAAACTGCAGCTTTTCTGCTGTTCAGGAGAGAAATCACAAGACATGAGTGGGATATTATCAGTCATGTATGATGGTGAAGCAGATTATGAAAATATACAGAAAAGGATCTACAAAATTATTGATAAAACATAAAAGTTATCAATCAAGCGAATGAAAGTTGGCATTTATTTCAGTTGGACTTATACAAAGAAGTGTTTCTTAGATGGGATGAATACACTGTAGGATTGTCACAATTGGTACATTATGCAGTGACTATAATATTATGGCTGCCTAACTAATATTTGCAATTTGCTTAGTCATTCAGTCATGACTTAGTTTCATGGTTGTGGCTCTTGAAGTGTCAAAATGAAGGCATTACTTTTTAAAAAATGACAAATTTTGAATCAGATGCTAGGTAAGGGAGTAATAAATCAGTTTATATTGTAATTTGCAACCTGTAGGAAAAAAATAACTAGATATATTTTTCCATATCCTTGTAGTCCAACCCTATGCATGCTTACTTGACTAAACAGTTTATTTTATTATGTATATTAGGATTGGAATACTTAGCTGCATAATCTATGTCCGTATAAATTGATAGAACCAGTCATCTGAATCATGTCCCTAAGAGATAATTTTATGGGATATCTCTTGAATACGGTTGCAATTGTATTACATTTTAAGTTTTCTGTAGCAGCTTGGGATAGCAAGGAGACATAAAAAGGCTGAAGAAGGGAGATAATTTGCATGCTCAAGGTTTTTCATTGTTTTGCTTATTTATGTATGGATCAGGGTGGATTTGATTTAAATCGAGTTGATTTAAATCACAATTTAAATCATGGTTTAAATCACTAGTAAAAAGGCTTGATTTAAATCAACTTGATTTAAATCATAATTTTTAAAGAGCAACTGTCATCTCTGCTACTCCTTTGACCTAATGTTGACTCACTGATAGTCCCAGTGTTGCAGAATATGGAGCCTCATGCTACATAACTAAGCTCCATTTCATGCTGAATAAACTAAATTATTTATGTATCTTAAATAGAAAACTATCTTACGATAGATTTTTACCCCAAAAGTTTTTTTATTAAAATAAATTCGATAAAAATAAAAAATATCTGATTTAAATCAAAAAAATCCCATTTAAATCAAAACAATCTGATTTTTTTGATTTTTTAAAAAAAAATCATTGATTTTTATCCACCCTGGTATGGATTAATATTTTTTGTCTTATAGGGCCTGTTCTTACACCAGTACTTACAAGACTAATATTAAATGCACTGCAACAAATGTGATGTAATAAGTAAATTTCAGATAAAACTATACATTATTTATTTTATTTTAGTTATCAAGTTTAGACACTGTCTAACTGACACTGGGTGTTTTACAGATAAAAAGTCAGAAAATCATCATAAAGATATAGTTAAAACAGAATAAAAACAGATAAAAGCAAGGATGAAAAGTACATTAAAAGCAGATGGAGAGCTACTAGGCCATCAACTATCCCCAAGGTTGCATGCTGCTCTTCGATCCCCTCACAAGTTGGCAGATCCAGGTCTTCACACTCTCCAGAAGGCCAAGAGAGTGGGAGCCAACATCCCCTCTGGGAACAAGAGTTATAGAGCAAAGCAGAGAAGGCTCTCTTCCTAGAATTCCTGGAATTCTTTAATCAACAGGGTTTGTAACATACGGTCTTTGCCTGACCAGATGACACAGGTTGATGTAATCGGGACAAGACGGTTCCTCAAGTAACCTGGTTCCATGCCGAGAAGGGCTTTAAAGATGATAACCAATGTCTTAAATTGGATCCAGAAGTAGACTGGCACCCAATGCAGCTCACGTAGCAGAGGTTTACATATGCATTCCTTGTTAGCTGCAGTTTTTTGTATATTCTTCATTGGTAGCCATATTAGAGTGCATTGCAGTAATCTATATGAGAGATGACAGGACACGAGTAGAAGGGCATTTGGAAAGAGGCATAACTGGTGCACATCTTGAAATTAAGCAAAGGTCCTCCTAACTATGACAGCCACCTGGTCCTTGAATAGGAGTTATTAGTCCAAAAGGACCCCCAGATTACACTCTGGGTCCACCTGGAGCAGCGCAACCCCATTCAAGACTAAGGATCATAAATCCTCAGATACAAATGAGCTTCCTATTGACAGTCACTCTTCTTGTCTGTGTTCACCTGAAACCTGTGGTTTCCCATCCAGACCTCCACAGCTTCCAGATACTGCAAAAGAACATCTATAGCTTTGCTTAATTCACCCAAGGTGGAAATATCGTGATACAACTTTCCAACAATAAAATTTTAATAGAATTATAAGGGCGGGTTATCATTTACAATTTGCTAAAGGTTAGCCAAAAAAAAAAGAAAAGAAAAAAGAAAAAGAAAAAGAAAGAAAGAAAGAAAGAAAGAAAAAAGAACATTCAGGCCAATCAAGGTTAGCACTTAAAATGAACCTGGATATAAACCAAGTAGCATAAAACTGATATATATTTTGAATATTATTATACAACCTACAGCATGCTCCAATTAATATTCATATGAATGTATATAAAAAGAAATGTTATGGTAAGCCTTGAGTTCACCAAGGTGGGTTGCATAAGGGAAATTTAACTTTTTCTAACCCTGGCTTGATAGTTGTAATCAGTGGTGGGATTCAAGTAATTTAACAACCGGTTATCTGCCCTAATGATTTCTTCCAACAACCAGTTTGCCAAACTGCTCAGAAAGTTAACAACCGGTTCTCCCAAAGTGGTGCGAACTGGCTGAATCCCACCACTGATTGTAATGCAGTGGAGCTATGGGAGGTGTCCTAAAAAGCTGGTAGTGGCTTTGATAAGGCACATTCTATTAAAATAATAATATAGGGGAGAAACATCATCCAATCTCCTCTTTCCACAGCATCCCAAAACTTCCCAGGTTGCTTTTCATCTAACAACAATGTGCACATTTTTATTGTTCATAGCAAATAATATTGCATCTCATTTGGCCATTTTTCTACACCCCTCTCTTAATTCAGGCTTTTTTGGTTTCAGTATATGGGCCTCACATATCCTTCAAGCAACTAGCCACTTTATTCTTCTTACAGCTTTGAGGGGAGTGGAATATCAGTTCTGCGATAAGCTTTTGGTCTGTGTATTTTAAGCCTCTCAAAAAGGTTAATCTTTTTTCTAACCCAACTGTCTGAAAGGATGCTTTTGTCTGATTTGTCCTAATAGGATAACATGAGTAGAAAGAACAGAGAAGATACTGTTAAAAAGGTGCGACAGTATGATATCACACTGTGCTAAATCTTTAACCTTTTGTCATTGATTGTACATCCTCTAAGATTGAAGGTTGATGCCTGGGTTACACTCTCATAATTTTCTCTGCAGAAGAGTACAACCAGGCCTCCCAAAGCACTAGCAGTTTAAAAAGCTTTGTGTTATTCCTTCTTTATCTCAGTAGGATTAAGTCAACTCTAAAACATTTCAGCCTATAATACAATAGGTAATGTTGCATTTATATTATTTAATATTATATTGCTGCCTGCCTCACTTTTAGGGGTACTGTCTATATCAGTATGGACATGCATTTCTTCCTTCCTGGGCATAGGAATAGAAGAGGGGTCTCAGTGTGTTGTGAAGATCTGTCCTTTAGATTTGGGCTGGAAGATAGTGAAGCAGCCTGTGGTCTTCTGGGGAGGAAATGACAAACATGCTTTGTGATGACACAAAACAAACATGTCCTTTTCATATTTGAAGTGTGATAATCAGATGCGAGATGTAAGGATTGTCTCATGACCTCACAACACATTTTTTATTATTTTGATGAAATTTTGGCTTGCTGAGGATGCCCCTCAGGCAGCCATCCCTTCTTTTTCTTTCAATGCCAAAGTGCATAGGAATTCTGTTATGTAGGATTTTACAGCTCTTTTACAAGAAAATGAGCTTTATAAATCAACAGGAGTGGCTATCTCTGTGTTTTATTATCCTCCTTTTACTTCAAAGTTGAATTTGCAGTTGATAATCTTTGAAAAAATTGGAAGAATCTGATTTGAATTCAGAACCACTGCTTTGAACTTGAAACAAATATCCTGAGTTGGTCTAGTGGGTAAAGCACCAGGCTAGAAAACAGGGAACTGTGAGTTCTAGTCCATTTTAGGCATGAAAACTGGGGTAATTTTGGGCCAGTAACTCTCTTTCAAGTCAACTCACTTCACAAGGCTGTTGTTGTGGGGAAAATAGGAGGAGGAAAGAGTACTTGGTATGTTCATCTCCTTGAATTAATTATAAAAAATAATTATGGTGGAGTAAAACAAATAAAAAAGTGTTTAATATTCAGAACAGTGACATATCCCCATTTAATTTTATCTTGATATGATTGTGTAGTATTTATTTGCATGTATGTCTAATAAGAGTTTCTTTAATTTAATGATGACTTTAGGAAATTGGTCAGAAAGTCAGTCAGTCCAATACAATAATCTTGGATATAGCTGAACTGGATATCATTGGATAGCAAGTAAAGTTGCCAATTGACTTTTCTATATTCATTCAGAAATATGTGATTTAAACAATTCCAAGATTTTATCAGGCTTTAAACCACACAAAGTAGGCAGATTTTATTATTTAGAAATTTTGTAGATGGTTGATGAAACTGGAATAGAAGAAATATTCTAGGTATGGAGATGGGGAAGGTATACATTTCTGATTTTTATGATGTCACCAGAATGACTGAGGATAGAGAATTAAATCCAGACCAAGCTTTCTATGTTTAATTCCGTTAATACATGGATTTTGATTGAAACATCTTTTCTAAAGTTCAACAGCAAAATTATAAAATGTTGCTTTGACCGACTAGCTAAATCAGAGACGCTTAAAGGATGTCATGTTCTTTAATGTGAATGCAAAGTTTATAGTTTTTCTAGCAACAATAAATGAGTAGTTTACTACTGCTTTGTGTTTCATGTGTCTATCTGTGTGTATGTGTGTGTATGTGTTTTACTTCACACACACATATAGATACACTATTTTCTGGGGATGGATGGTCTAACTATACCCAATTTTGTTTAGTTTTTTTAAAAAAATCAAATGACATTTGTTTGGGGCTGCTACCTAAATAGGGCAATGAGTTGCTTTAAGTTCACAAAATAAATCTGTATATTGTATATTAACATTTATGAATAGTTTCTTTTAAGACTTGAACTCCACAACAAATATTTCAAAAATTTCAATTACAATTTTAATGTATTGCACTACATAAAATTATATGCTCAAGGAAAATGAATCTAAAGACTCTGTGAAAACAAACCTGCAGCTGAATGGCAGTATTGTCCTATTGCTTGTGCCAAGTACCATTATTTCTATGTTTTAAAATGAATTTTCTCACTTGGAATAAAGTCAGTTGAACTGTAATTAGTTATCTGATTAACAGACGTCTAAAATAAAATTTTAAAAAAGGCTCTTTTGCTTTGATTCCCCCAAGGTGCATTCAGACTTTTCCTTCAGCCACTGACTTTCAAGCAACAGTAAACTGGGTATACAGTTAACTGTTGGAGCAGAACTCCAAAGTCATAAGTAATCATGAAGAGTTTTCCAGGTTATTAGCTGTTTCAAGAGCGGCAGTCATTAGAGATGGAATAGTCCATTAGACATTTCTGTTCCTAGCTACTCTTCTGAATTGATTCTGATAGAAAACAGCCCACCGTTTTAATCAATACTATAATTATTCTCATTGATGGATTGTTTTACAATCATTCCTATCGTTGATGCTCAGGAGGCATCAAGCCTTCCCACTGCATGGAATAATGCGCTACAAATATCTGATTCGAATCCACACATTATTGAGGCTGGGATGACAAGCGTGAAATTAATAGTTCCACTTCATGTAAGACCTGCATTCTTCTTTTGAGAGAGTAATTTGTTGCTGTTATGCATTCTAGAAACAATAAAGCTTCTTGCTGTTAGGCTTTCTTACCCCTGTTTTGATTATCTTAACAGCTTTCCTTTGGATTTCAGGCAGCATGTTTTAAAAATATAGATCACTGTGGTTATTTAGTAATTAGGAAAACCCTATCGGTGGGGCAGTTAAACACAATACAAAGGGTATCTAAATAGAAAAAGGGCAGGAGACCTCATAAATGCGGGCATTTTCATTCTCCAATTGGCAGAACAATTACACATCATTTTAAGTATTAAGTATTTGGTTCTTGTTCATTTATATCCAATTCTTGGATAATACCACGATAAGTCCTTGAAATTTTCTAGGTAAGCTTTCTTAGAAATGGTTTGCCATAGCTGCCTTCCTAGGGCTGTAAGATATGATTTATAGATATTTGTATAAGAGCAAAGAGTCTGTAGGAAGTTAGCACCCACCTCTCAGAAGAATGAAATATTCTAGGAAATATTAAAGAGGCAGAATATTATATTTCCCTGGATGAGAAAAGGAGAAACATATTTTTAAAGACAAAGCAGCTTCCTGCAGTTCCCTGCCCCCTCTTCAGCTCCAGGGTGATGGGATTAAGACATGGCCCTCAGGACATGATAGGATTAGCCTTCTACCCATCTCACCACATGGCATCTGGGATTACATCACCAGCAAGGCTCAACCAAGCCTGGGACACAGACAGCCTACAAAGTTAGCTAAGACCACCACCCCCTGGGAGTCTGACAGCCAATGGGATACATTTCTTGTACAGGAACAGGAAATTCCAAGGCAGGGCCCAAGAGAGTGTATAAATATATCCCTCTCTTCATTCCATGTTCCTTTTTGCCCAGGATCTCAAACCATGTGGTCCTGTCCATCATTAAAAACCATCTTTCCAAACAGCCACCATGTTTCCAGTGTCTTTCTGCCCACTTGGAACTGAACCCAGATGGGCGTTTCTTCCAACAAGTCTATGATGAAAGAATCTTTGGGTGTCATTGTTCTCCATCAACATTCATTTTCAGGGCTATGAAAGTGGGAATTAGTGTACAAATTTCAAGCAGCAATCTACATTATTTTACTTTAACTAATTGTCATGAACAAGATTGCCTAGGAAAATATGAAGTGGAGTGAAACTGCAGTGAAGAAATACATTTCCTTGTGTAAAAAATGTTGGAGGGATTTTCTGACTCATTGCCAAGCTGTATTGGTCAATTCAGTTCTAGTCAGCCCTCTTTTCAAGAGAATTGGCTTGAATTGATCAAATAGAGGAGAATAGCTTTATCTCTTATTAGGAAAATAAAATGGGTATGGGGTTTAATCTTTGCCAGTTTATGAATTCAGTGAGATTTTGGACCACTATTTCTTAGGGGCAAGAAAAAAAATACTAAATATCAAGCCAAGGTGTTACATCTTGCAATGTTTATTTGGCAGTGACAACATTCTATAGTATAGATGGAGAGATCACTAAAATTGGATTTAATTCAGTTTCCTATTTTTCCAGTCTTAAATTTATTCTGTTCCATTTCTGCACAAGCGTGTGCACATGCCTATAACAGTGCAATGTATATTTGTGTAAATTTCTTGTATGATATATACAAGTCTGACATATATATGGATGTACTTCTCCTATACATATATCTTTATTATCACATAATTTTTTTCCATTTCTTTTTTTGCTCATAATATGTTTTTGTGTACATTTTAGGACACATTTTGATGTGTAGAACTTTTTTTTTAATATTTACTTTTTTGGAGTTGCAGACTCCCAATTCAGAAGTCAGAAAAGGGCACATATTTTTCATGTATTTATATTTTACATAATTATGTTTATAGAAAAACAGTCATTAGTTATAAGTTTTGGAATGATATATTTGAAGATAGGATCCATATATGTTAATTTGTTATTTTATGTATATACTATATTTTTCTTTGTATACTTACACTGTCTTTTAAAAATAAAGAAAATGTGCCTATTTCAGTGTATAATTATGTTCCTGTGGAATGAAAGCTTAAGAAATGCAAATTAACTATGTTCATATGAAAAAAGTGAATAAATTATTCCATGGCAGCTCTGCAACTATCAATACTTACATTTTCTTTAAATATGATTTGATAAGGGCACAATGCAAGCATGTATCATAAGTATGGCTTGTAAGTGCTAATTAAAAATTCAGTGTAGTTTAAATGCATTCCCTCTGTGGGATTTCTACATATAATGAAAATTGTTTTAAAGACAAATCCGAGTGATTGGAATTATTTAAATAAAATGCTGTCATTAAATAAAATGTTTTTTTAGTATTACCTCTGAAGCTCAGGTGCGTTGGTGAGAAATGAAAGGAAAATAAATGAAATTCAGAAGATCTGAGATGAAAGGCTCATTTAAATATACTCGATCAAAACAAATGAACAAATGCTACAGTACATATCATTTAAATAAAATGTAGAAATCATTAGTCCATCTGTAATGTAAATTTAAATGCATTTGTAAATTGCCTGTTTTAGAAGCAGCTAAACTTTGAGGAGTTAGTTTTTTTTTATTGTTTTGCAACCATAGAATTTGACAATAAATAAATAAAAGCATCATTGTGCCGTTCATGGTACCTTACATATTTCTGAAGCAATGCAAAAATTACAGTAATTTCAATGACAGAAACAATCATTGTTCCTTCATATTACCTTCAAGTGCTTGTCTGAAAATTCTTGAGCAGAGAAGTGTTAGCTTCCATTGGCTATTACATATCTGAAGAACAGTGTGCAGTACTATTTTTATAACTATTTTATACTACTTTTTATTTTATTATTTTATTTTATTTATACATCTATTTTAGAAACTTCTCATTTCCCTCATAGAGGGACTCTGGGCAATGTACAAATAAAATATAAACATTTAAAAACTGTATATAAATATTATATAGAGGCAAAGATAGATTAAAAATAATTGTTAAAACTTCTATATTTTTGTGGGACTAAGGAGAAATAGTAATGGAATTTCACATTATGGATCCTTTGGCTGACCTATTGGAGACCTTGCAGAATTACAGAATGTATGAACGTTGATTACATTCTTGGCATTATAAATGCTATTTTTTAATCCATAGATAATGTTGGTAAAAGACTATATCAGGGGTGTTAAACTCAAGGCCCGGGGGCCGGATCCGGCCTGTGGGGTGTTTAGATCTGGCTCATGGAGCCACCCTGGGAACAGTGAACGACTGGCCCGCAGTGCCTTTGCCAGCAAAAATGGAACTCAGGAGGGTTGTGTGCGGTACTCTCAAGCTCTGGTTTTGCTGGCAGAGGGTTGCAAGAGGCCTTTGCAGCTGAAAACAGAGCTGACGAGAGCCAAGGGCAGCACTCCCAAGCTCCTTTTTTGCTGGCAGAGGGTTGCAGGAGGCCATTGCAGCTGAAAACAGAACTCATGAGGACCACAGGCTGTATTCCCGAGCTCTGTTTTTGCTGGCAGAAGGTTGCAGGAGACTGTCACAGCTGAAATGGAGCTTGGGAGCCCATTTTCTCTGGCAGAGCGCTCGGGTCACCACAGGTACCCCTGACACGAGTTATGTGAAGCTGGTCACGCCCACCCTGGCCATGTCCTCCCCAGACCCGCAAGGTCAAACACAACCCTGATGCAGCCCTCAGTGAAATTGAATTTGACACCCCTGATCTGTATGAACGAACATGAGTTCTGTACAGAAAACCTACCAATAAAATTTATATATTTTGTTTTCTATTTTAAAATCATTCTAGTATAAATTGCTGATCTACCTCTTTAATAAATGATGACCTAATATTTACAGAAACTGCTTTGGATAAGAGAAGTATAATATCCAAAGGCAATTCTAATTTTGAAATGAACTGAACTTTTATACCTTTTTTCTTTAACACGGCATTCCAAAACTTTTCTTATTCACAGTGTTTTGAGCTATTTCAAGATATGAAAGTATCTTCATAAAAACTGTCATACTTCACTAAATGCAATTCAGATTATTTCCAATTGAACCTTAATTGAGCTTTCCTTTTAATGATCAGTTGTAAGTGAAGGGTTTTAATTGTATTCATTTCTAAAAATAGAAAACATCTAATTATATTTTTAGGTGAGTAAAGAATTGTATCTCAAGCTTTATTCTTTATCATTCCTAATTAAATTAAAGTATCTCACTTTTCTGGGCAATTTACAGCAGTTTACAGATATATTAAACTTAAGGAGTATTATGTATATCTTTGTTTTAATGAAAGGCCAGGCTATCTGCAGGAGGACAATGGAATTCTTTCCGCTATGCATATTCAATATTTTAAACAATTCAGTTGCACTTTTATCAAACAAATATACAAATAACACAAAAATGGTTTATACATATATGCCCCAATCTCCCATTTTGTAATCTTTGGAGCTTTTGGACCACAATATCTGACAGTGTAAATCCTAAAGATGCTTATGATAATTTACATAACTATCCTGTACCTGGCTTTCCTTTAAAATGGGGGGAAGGAGGGAGAGGAGTAGAGTAGAGTAGAGTAGAGTAGAGTAGAGTAGAGTAGAGTAGAGTAGAGTAGAGTAGAGTAGAGTAGAATAGAATAGAATAGAATAGAATAGAATATATTTGGTTATGATGCAACTATTTTGCATCTTTGTTCTCCTTTATTCCTTATGTTAAGTGCTACTAGAGTCTTCTGGAAGGTGGTGAATTATGCATAAACCAAGGAGCCTTGGTGGCACAGTGGACTAAACTGCTGTTAAAGTAGCATTTAGCTGCCAGCTGCCTGCAATTACTGCGAGTTCAATTCTCACCAGGCTCAAGGTTGACTCAGCCTTCCATCCTTCCGAGGTAGGTAAAATGAGGACCTGGATTGTGGGGGCAATAAGCTGACTTTGTATAAAATAGAACACCGCTTAGGGGGGGGCCAAAAAGCCCTACTAAACAGGTATATACAAAAATATGAAGGCTATAGCTTAATGCATTGTAAGCTGCCCTGAGTCTCCGGAGAAGGGTGGCATATAAATCAAATCAAATCAAATCAAATAAATAAATAAATAATAGATAGATAGATAGATAGATAGATAGATAGATAGATAGATAGATAGATAGACTACAGTGGCGGATACACATGATATATTAAACCAAAACTAAATAAAGCCCAGTGTCTTCTCTAGATTTGATATATTCCTAGTTTCGTTAAACAAGTCATTTCTTCGTTTCCTTAGGTAATAGCAAGCTTTAATCTGCAAAGAAGCAAGGAAGGAATTTTTTTGAGTCAGACTAGGCTACAATTTACTGCAGTAGATCAGATTGTCTTTATGGATTGTGCTGTACAGTTTATTTGCTGACTCCTCCAGAAATACAGAAGATGGCCTGTTTATCTATCTCAATTTTAACATAACCTACTCTGCTTTATTGCCAATATAGTATATGCTTTGTAATCATAGTGGTTTCATCTTATGGAGCAAACCTTTTTTTCTCCTTATCATTGTAAGATAATTTCCAAACTGTCTACGCTCCAGATCTTCCTGCTTACATTGCGAGTTGAAAAAAAAAATTAAGGATACGTTTTCAAAAAATGCCTTCATTTTACTTCATTTTGCTTTATTTTATATGCTGCCCAATTCCAAGAGGACCCTGGATAGCTCACAGTTTAAAAACAAAACAAAATTATAATAAATACAAAATACAATATGTATGTATGTATGTATGTATGTATGTATGTATGTATGTATGTATATATGTAGGAATCAAGAAGAATCTCCCAAAGCCTGAGAGAACAGCCAGGTTTTCATGGCCCTCAACATCAAGATGGGAGGCCCCTGAATCTCAGGGAAACTTTATTCCAGAGGACTAGCATCATGTCAGAGAAAGTACAATTCCCTGGTATTGATAGATTGCATTATTTCATTTCATAAGGAGGAAGCTTTACCTGAAGGAAGTGCATGAGCTGTCTTAGGTAACCATCTTAAGACATGTATATTTAGAATAATTAAGAAACTAGAAGGTATTGGAATATTAAGATTGCTGGTCACTGCTAGATATTCTAGTAGTGTTTTTTTCTTGCAACCAAAACTTTCTGTAGTGCAATCCATCCTGCAGTACAATTCCCATCACTCTTTTGCAGAGAACAATCAATATCTTTAATTTGAAATAATTATTTCCATGGCCCTGAAGCCTCCTCCATCAATGCTGTGGTGCATTGAAAGTTTCTTTGGAGCAGTAGAAGACCTGATGGGAGAGGGATAGCTTAAACAAGGTTTCTGTACCCATGGTCTCCCCACTTCTTCCTCTGGCAGGGATGCTGCTTATGGACAGGAATAGCTCTTCACTGAAAAAATTAGCTCATTATATTGAAAGTTGTCAAATAAGCAACTGCTATACTGTATTCTTATAAGGCATGCAGTGGCTTAGTGGCTAAGACACTGAGCTTGTCGATCAAAAGGTCGGCAGTACAGCGGTTCGAATTCTTAGTGCCGCGTAACGGGGTGAGCTCCTGTTACTTGTCCCAGCTTCTGCCAATCTAGAAGTTCGAAAGTACGTAAAAAATACAAGTAGAAAAATAGGGACCACCTTTGGTGGGAAGGTAACGGCGTTCCGTGCGCCTTTGGCATTTAGTTATGCCGGCCACATGACCACGGAGATATCTTTAGACAGCACTGGCTCTTTGGCTTTCAAACGGAGATGAGCACCGCCCCCTAGAGTCAGGAACGACTAGCACATATGTGTGAGGGGAATCTTTGCCTTTATACTGTATTCTTTAGATCTTATAATAGAAATAATACCATACAGCTTTAATTAAGGAAATGTAACTTGGAATGGGACTGCTATACGTCTGCTATAAGGTGTAGCTTCACTCCTTGTGTAGGTCTAGTGTTTGAGCCCAGAAGCAGTTGTATATACAGCTAAGAATAAATCTAATAGTCACCCAGTTTTTGTGAGAACAGACAATAATAATAGCTCCCTGCATATTGGTAATATTTTTTCACAAATTTAAAGCTAACGTGTTTGTAAGTCACAATGTATTTGCAGAAATATACTACATAAAAGGCAAATTATGAATTAATCAGATAGCATTGTTTTTCCTAGAAACTGGATGAGGAATTGTTATGTTGGACAATACTTTTATAAGTTAAATGGAGAGAGGTCAAGTAAGGCATAGTTATAGCAAATGGGATGAAGCAAAATAGTTGGGTTCTATTGATACTACTTCCTTGGAAACCTGGAACCAGCCCTGAATTCAGCATAATTTCTTCTGCCTAAAATATTCTTTCTTAAGGCTATATTTCTAAATGCAGCTAAGTTTAATTAACTTAGCACTTTCCATAATTTGTTGTGGTACCAAAAATGTTCTGTGTCAAATACTTAAGGAGTTTTGTTCCCAATAGAAGGGAAATTGTTGTCAAGTCTATTAAAATTATATTCTGTATTTCCCCAAAGCAGATTACCTGGTTAGAACATTTAGCTCTTTCAAATGATCTCTTGTTCAAGAAGATTTGAAGCATAAAAACTGCTATAGAAGCCATAGCTCAGTACTGTCAACACTGATTGGCAATCATTCTCAAGAGTTTTATATCCAGGACTTGTTTAGCACTACCTGTTGACATCAGAAATTGAATCTGGGCTTTATATATATATATATTCAAATTCTGTGCTTTGCTTCAGTTGAATCTGTTTCCCAGGCTATGCACCTCACAATAAATGCTAGAATTTTTCAGTTTATAAACTCCTTTGATTTGAAAAATTGCAAAGATGAAATAAATTTGCAAAAGAAAAATTTGGAGAGGTTACTCAGATATTTGTTTCCTGGTTCTGTATTGGATCTATTTGACACAATAGAAAGAACTATTTACATAATTATTATTATTATTGTAATAATGTTTCCTTACCAATCAACTTTGCTCACATAATGATCCATGATTAATATGCAAGCAGGTACATAGTACATGCTATGGAAGACAGCTACAATTTATAGTTTAAATAAAAGACAACAATTAATGAAAATCTACTAATCCTCAAAAGGTTGAGTGGTTTTTGATGCTCGGTCCCTGGGATAATTTATTGAAATAAGAGTCACGTAATTTGCATTTTTCTCCATTATTAAATGTGTTCTGGAGAAACCAAAAATCCATGAAAACAATTCCTTTTTGTTTGTGCACTTGTTTTTATACTGTGAGCACCTTTTGAGGCATTGGTTTGGTAAACTAATGAGTTCTGTTTCACTGGTCACCTACTTGGAAGGAGGCCATCTCTCTTTAAAAGGCCACTGCTCTTTTGCATAGATTAATTCATTTAAATGCAAATTAGATCCTTCCTATTGTCTACCATTAAGGCTAGAAATCAGTTGGGTCTATTAAAAACTGACTAACTAGCGGACTTATTTAATGGATGCAAGTATTTTGTTTTTGTAATTTGCAAACCAAATGTAGGTGAATTTGCCCATCTTTCAAGCCTGTTGAGATTAAGGTTACCCAAAACACTAAAAAAAGTGATAGACTTAAGTGAAATCTAGATATTATCTAGAAAGATGAATTATACTCCTGTTTGTAATTTTCTATAAGAAATATAATAGTTATGTAAAACAGTAGATATTAAGACCAGATGTTCAGATTAATATACTTCTTTTAAAGCATCGTTTAGAATTTCACTGACAATTTTGGTTGGCCATTTAATATCAGAACAATAGTGTTTATCCATCCTATTCACTGGAGATTCTAATTTTGTGGAAGATACCCTGAATTTTATTGATTCCTCTTTTGCTTCGTATCCCTGAATCTCTGGCTCTCTGGAAGACATCCCACAATTTCATGAATGTAGTCAGAATAAAGAGGAATTCACAAAAACTATCCCTTTTTGCTGGGCATAAAATCCATGTGGGTCAAAGTTTTTTTTCTAAATAGGAGGACAATGTGGAATATAAAATACAAATCTTAGAAAGTCTTGGATTTTATGACTAGGCATGTTATGAATGAATAGTTATGAATAATACTTGCAGCCATTGGACATTTTGTTTGCAGTATATGAAAAAACTGCAGAGCTGGTGCAGAGTAGACAAGAACTGCCAGAGGCACACATCTGTTTGTGCAGTTCGAGTTCAGTAGTTTAAGGAATGAAGTATCACCTCATTATAGAACTGCCATGTATGAGTGAATTTGTGGAGCTTGCCCTCCTCACAGTAAGACAGTTTTAATCTTCTCGCAACCCACAGTGGCAGCAGGGAGTTGAAATGTTAAACTTATCAGGCCTCATCTGTACCATCACTTACTGAGTTAAGCCCTAGCCATCTATTACTCTGTCATTTCTTTGTTCCTGAGGTGCCTGTATGTAGAGAGTGAATACTGAAATGTACAAGATATCCTTAAGACTTCAAAGTAATAGACTTAAAAGTGTGATAGCAAAGCAGTCTATAAGCATGATATTTAAGCAGCATCCCTGTCCACAACAGAAAAAATGCTGTGTTTAACATCAAGCATATGTGACTGCTTCTCTTCAGACATCAGAGAGACAAGCGTGCGAAAAACGGGCTAGCAAAATGTCATGATGAAAAGGCATCTTTAATAAAACATTTTGGTGAACCCATCCATTTGCATGCTAAGAGAAGTTCATGAACGGAAGGCACCCAACAGAAAATCCATTTGAGGGATGAGCAGGAGGTTGTTAATTCTTCATTCTGGGAATTTAGAATAAAGGTCTCAAAAGGTAACTTGTTAGTCTCTAGGATTGTGCCACTTACCTTCGCTACCGGTTCGGAACTGTGAGCGCACGTGTGCACGCGCTTGCTTCACTCGCTTGCGGTGCATGCATTCTGTGCATGCGCAGAATGTTCTGCACATGTGCAGAGCATCTGTGATGACGTCCGGGTGGGTGGACCTTCTCTGATATCTCATTTAGCATGAACCTCAGGACTTTTGATATAGCCATCCACTCTGATATTTTATGCTGAGACTTTATTATGCGGAGACTTTATGTAGTTATGGCTACTACAGTGATTCATGTCCCCACCCAAATTTCTGGTTTGTGTCCTGAGAGTTATACAGGATTCTTATCTCATTTATCTAACATTTTATATTCATGTATATTCTTACCAATTGAGCACAAATAATTGACAACTTAATTTATTACTTTAGACAACATCTTTAAAAGCAAATATTTAAATATTTTTATTACTCCTGTATGACAACAGTCACTTGACTTTTAAAAATCTGGAATAAATTCGCTTTTTTTTAGCCAATTTCCCAGTAGTTGGGTTGGGAATGGGGGGTGGGGGGTGGGAGAAGATATATTATTTTTCTACTTAATTTGATTAATTGTAAAATTGATATAATATGGTGCTTATACGTTTGTTAGCAGCATGGTAATATGCAGATTATTCATCATTCACTCAGAAACTGAAAAGAACTATACCTTGAATAATGAGCTCTGGCTATTTTCTTTGTATGCCACCTATTTCCTATTAATTTCCAACCATCTCCTTCTTGGTTTAACTAAAATGTATTTTAAAAACGTGGTGGTATATATGGATGTATGTCTGCCTGTGCAGGCTGAAGGTGTAAGATCTGGAGCTGTAGTTATGGAAAGAAACGTAAACGTGAGACTTGTTAAATTTCACAACATATAAATGTGTCACACAAAAGCATGACAATTGGCTCTGATCCCTTTAGTATTTAATATTAAAACTTTAAGTATTACATATTAAATATTCCATTACAGCGGAATAACATTTTTAAAAAATATTTATTTTTTAACAATTTGGTCCAATTTAATAGCATGGTCACCCTCTCATTAGCAATAGTGGTAAGCAACTCCAGTCTGCACTGACAGCACTTTATTATGGTTGGTCACACAGTCAGCCAGATGTTTAGATGGATCTGCCATTTTTATCCACCTATTGAATCCTTCTCCAGGATCTGGGAAAGACAGAGGTTATTGTTGGATGGTGTCAAAAAGTATGGCTGCAGAATGTGAGCTATTCCGAGTAAAGCTGCCTTTTAAAATTGACTGATGGTGATTTTGTTAATGCCAATGGTGTTCAAGATGTGCTCCAGATGTTTGGGGATTTGGTAAATATGTAGCTCATAGTGTGTTGAATTACAAATGACCTAATGAAAAGGCAGCTTCTTTCACAAAAAGCAAATGTCCAAGATAGCAAAGGCTCTGAATTACTTCCTATCACTCTGAAATATAGGCAGACCTCACTTAGCAACTGTCCTGTTTAGCAACCTTTCAGAGTTGTGACAATGCTGAAAAACTTTACAACCACTCCTCACGTTTATGACCATCATAGTATCCCATGATCATCATTTGTGCATTTTTATAAATGGCATCTGAGAAGCAGAGTCGATGGAAAAGCCAACAGCAAAATCACAAGTTGCAGTCATGTGATATCTTACTTAATGACCTCTGGTAACTCACCAATGAGTGAATAGGAAGTAATGTCATAAGTCTGTCTGGTCATTTGATATTATGCTAAGTGACTACTTTGCTGGTCCCAATTACAGTTGTTAAGCGAGGACTATCAATATCGCTAAGTTGAACAGGTGGGCTTATTTTGAAATATGTCATATTCTTATAATTAAAATAAGTAAATTCTAATTAAAATATTGTAAGACAAATCTTACTAGTGAAGTCATGTTGTATAAAAATGTTCTTTTAAAATTACTGATTGATATTTTTTTTAAGATGTAATTTGTAACAGTAGCTTTACTACTAGGACTCATTATCATTTATCTTACCTTAAAACAAAGGAAGTCCTTTTATTAGTTAGAAATCTCTTCTGGTTAATACTTTGATCTCAGCATATACTGTACTTGCAAATGGTTAAAAGCAGGCTTTGTAAATTCCCAGGTTCTAAACATTTTTTCTAGCCTCTGGAATTGGCTTTCTATTCTTAAGAACAAACACTTGTAGAGAGAGAAGTGAAAGAATAACAGAGATTAATTATTACCCTTTGCTAGCTAGTGCAGAGCAACTGAATTTTTTTTTCTGCATTTCCTATAAGAAATGATAGCTTGGATTACAAAAGTAGAAAGCTTAAAATATTCCTCCTTATCTGGGGATCTATTACTAATTTCAGTTTAATAACTTTTCATGTGTATAGTAGCATACACATCCTTTCAAATAGACGAGAGAATATCAGTGGCTGAAAAGTGCACCAATTGTGACACAGTGCATAAAAAGGTAAATGTTCCCCACGCACATGCGTGCTATTCGTTCCCGAATCTAGGGGTGGTGCTCATCTCCGTTTCAAAGCCAAAGAGCCAGCGCTGTCCAAAGATGTCTCCATGGTCATATGGCTGACATGACTAAATGCCAAAGGCGCATAGAACGCTATTACCTCCCTATTTTTTCTACTTGCATTTTTTACGTGCTTTCGAATTGCTAGGTTGGCAGAAGCTGGGACAAGTAATGGGAGCTCACCCCGTTACGTGGCACTAGGGATTTGAACAGCTGGACTGCTGACCTTTCGATCGACAAGCTCAGTGTCTTAGCCACTGAGCCACTGCGTCAACCCAACACAGTGCATAAGAGAAGTCAATTCTTTCTGTCCTCAGAGGATGAGTGGTGCCATTAGTGAAATAAAACCAATCTAGAAGCGGAAATAAATGGCCTGCAGTACCCAGACAGGGAAGTTTTAGGAGAACATTATTCAAAGAGATTAGCAAGTGTAGAGCCTAGTAAACATTTCTGTCATGCAGAGTTTTGAGTTGAGAGAATAGAATGTGGGTCAATGCCCTGTTTCTGCTGAAGCTAAACATTCTCTTTCATTTATTGCTAAGCTATCTTCTGTCTCTGAAATATTTTTGAGTAGCTGCATTTCACTTGCAGGCAGACTAAAACAGTGACATACGGATATGTGTGATAGGCACATCTTTCTTTTGAGGGTGGTTTTTTTTTTTTTGATATAGCTTTCATTTCCTTCCCCACCGTTTTTGAGTTCTTATGCTCTGCAGATTAATGGACATAGTTAGGACAAAATATATGTGTGCAAAACAACTCTTAACAGCTTCCTTGCTTGCTTTTTTTATCACATTTATAAACCACCCAATTCGTAGTGACTCTATGTGGCATACAATGTAAAAATATTCCATAAAGAAAAGACAAAAAAGGAACTAAACACTAATGTATTCATAAAATTGTACTGTACTTGAAAATATATAATGCATAATCACTTGGAGAAAGAGCTATGTCTTCAACGCCAATGTAAGGATGATAGAGTAAGGCAGCTGGAAGGATATTTTGCAATCCCTTCTCTCTTTTTGCCCTTTCCATTTGGAATGCCCTTATTGTTTATTTTAACCCTTTCTTAAAGATCTCTTCTTAATATTCAGCTATTATAAAGTCATTGGCATTACCATCAAATTTTCACTCTTAGAACAATTCCATCTGCAGCTATTCATCCTGTGATATTATTGGGGCTGATTCAGAAGAAAAAGTTTCAGAAAAATTGTCTTATGTCGGTGGATCAAACCATATAAGTTGCCAGGTGGCTGCATAAGTATCATTTAACATAGAGGTGGGAAAGTCTGTCCCCTTTACGATCTATGGACTTCAATTCCTAGATTTCCTGACTCAGCATGGCTAGCTCAGGAATTCTGGGAATTGAAATCCAGAGGTAATATATGGGCCAGAGTTGCCCATCCCTATTTAATATGTTCCATAATATTCTAGAAATTGAGGGAAATACAAATGCTGATCCTCAGAGTAGGGAAATCATGTTTAAAATGCCAGAGATGAAGATGTAGAACCCATTTTCATTTGACTAGGGATCATCATATCATAAAAAATATTTTATTGTTTTTTGCACATATAATGCCAAGAGCAGACCTTCCTTCCTTCCTTCCTTCCTTCCTTCCTTCCTTCCTTCCTTCCTTCCTTCCTTCCTTGCCTGCCTTTTCCTCCTCCTCTTCCTCCTCCTCTTCCTCCTCCTCCTCCTTCTCCTCTACTTTCTCTTTCTTCTTCTTCTTCCTCTTCCTCATCCTCCTCTTCTTCTCCACATCTTCTTCCTCCTCCTTTTCCTTCCTTCCTTCTCCCCCTCCCTCCCTTCCTCTTTCTCCTTTCCCCTTTCTTTCCTTTTTTTCTATCCAGCACACTATGAGATAAGGAATAGACTACCTTGTGATTTTATACCAAGAGTAAAATTTGGTGGAGAAATACTCCATTTAGCAGAGCATGGAGAAGATATGGTTTATCTTTGGCAGGAATGAGAGAGGATATATAATAAGCCTACTGTCAAACTTTTTGGCCGTTAATATTTAAGATTTAGTAAAATGTATATTTTAAATGGAATTTAATGGAAATAGTGGAATAAAGTACATAAATGGAATAGTAGAATAAAGTACAATGATGCTTAAAATCATCCAAAGTATACTGGAGTCCTAAATGAAAAGCAGGGAATAAGGAAAAGCAGAAAAGGGGTGGACTATATTTCAGACACTCCAGTTGCACTGCTGGAGAGAACATCAGCTAGTTAGCATGGATTGGAGATCACCTGGTTAGCATGGATTGGAGACTCTGGTCTGGGAGGAGGAGGAAGACCAGGTGGAGAAACCTGGAGCAACTTGTGAAAACATGGAAATACCAGGAGGATGAACCTTGTACACGCAGAAATTCTGATGCTGGACAGTGGAACTTTGTAAGTTAATGGCTTAGTTGGTCAGCAAGACAGCTGGGAGAAAACACAGAAAGATTCCGCTATCTGTATTTGTGATAAAGAGAGGAAGAAGAAGTCATAATAAAATACAAACAGAAAATGAAGGAAAGAGTCATTAGATAGGGAAAAACAAGTAGGTTAAAAGTTGATTTCGTATATTAAATTTCTTGTACCAGTCTCTACAGGTATACAAACAAATATTGGTTTTGTAAATAATATTTTTAATTGTGTATTTATTATATCGCGGTACTTTATTAGCATAAATATTATTGTGTCCCAAATAAAATCCCTAATGTGTATGTGTGTGAGTCTGTATCAGCAATTCTCCTGACACACACTCTGATAATCTAAATTAGAACAAAAATTTAGCAACATGGATTGAATTTATTGTAGCAAATAATCTTACTTGGTGATTTATATGTCTTTACCCTGGTTTATAATATTTGTGTTTAGCTTAGAGCTTAATAACAATGTTTAATCTTTTAAAACAATATAATAAATTTAGTTATTCAAAATTAATGACATACTGGAAAACTATTATCTCTATGAGATAATAAATTCAAATGTTTCTGAGTAGAACAACTGCCACAAGATAAATAAAGAAGACGACTAGTGTGCACCTGGCTACCATAAATAATTTTAAGTCTCCAAGACCAGACTGGCCACATATGAGAAGAATTATGTCACCTTGAAGCTCCTTTCTATCATCTTTGAGAAATCGTGGAGGATAGTTATATTTCCAGAGGATGAGAAAGACAAATACTGTTCAGAAAGAGGGAGGGGGGAAGAAAACCTAGGTATATTTAGACCAGTCAGTTTGATGGAGGAAAAGTTCTAGTTTTGCTTGGTATTAATGTTGCTAATGTTATTAAGTAATTGGATGTGAGCATTTAGAAAAGAAGGACAACTTCGCAAAACCCATCATAGATTTATCAAGAACAAGTAATGCAAATCAACCTGATCTCTTGTTTCTGTCCTATGCTCCTGTGATCTTCTCCTGAAATCAGACCTTTTGCTTGACTTCTGGCTATATTTCTGGTGTTTATCCTACTAATCTGCCTCAACTCTTCCAATTAGCAGATTATGGGAATGATATAATTTATGAAGCAAGGAAACTCTGGACTTTCAAAGTTTTACCCCCCTAAATTATCATGTTACCTTTGTCTCTGCTACTGGTGAAAGATTTATAACATGCTAATAAAATCTCTTACTTTCCATTTGCATCAATTTTCAGATTAAGTGTTCTTGCATTGATTCATATTCTGGAATAATTTATTCCCCTTAATTATATATAAATTGAGCTAAATTGAAGTATAGAGATGTGTTTTCTTATCAAACAGAGATACTCTTTCCTCCCCTCTTTCCTTTTTTCTTATATTTGCTGATAAAGTTGGATTTCTATGTTGTCTCACAGTAATTTTGAAAAACAAAATAGGAATCTCTCCTCCTGGAAGCACATTTTGTAAAGAGATACAATTGTATATAACATGAGGTATAAAATTGTTGATACAGCAGGAATAATTTATTTCAGATATGCATAATTTTGTGCCCTCTGCATATTTTGGAGGTTGACTCCTTTGACATTGTCCATTCTCCTTCTCACTGGCCCTACTAGAATTTAGAAAATAGTAGTTTGCTTACCGCAAACTATCTTTTTCTATTTTACACTTTTAAGTTCAGAATTCACACCAGTTGAAATTTTATTTCTTCTTTATTGCAAGACCAACCTAGATCTTCTTGTATTAGTACATTATGAATCATTGTGTCCCATGGAGTCTGGAGATGACACTATTTCCTACATTGCAGTCACAATCCTACTGTTTCTAAAAGTCCTGGGTAAATGAAAAGATGACATTGAACAGCTGAGGATGAGTGCCTTGCTTGTGTTGTAAATGATTTCCTATATACAATCATGCATTGAACATCTTTTGAAACAGTGCTGAGTTGACTGTCTATTATGGAAAGACTGTGCTTTGTTGCTGTGTTTTATGTCTCTATCTGAATATTGGATGATCTGAATTGTGTAGTAACTGCTGATTCACTCCTTATCTTTTCCATACTTCTTCCTTAATTGATTTTAATGAAGGGAGATGCTGACAAACTCAATGATTAGAGCTCTTTAGCTTCTTTATGAGACCATCACAGAGAGCAACATTGTTATCTCCAGTCTTTAATTAGAAAACATATCCACAAAACTACCTGTTCAAAGAAGATCACCATTCTAGCATTTGCCCTTTATGCTGACAAAGTAGAATCAGTGATCTAAACAACATTATTTTAATAATGTGTGACTCAGTCTACTCTAAAACAAAGTTTTGGAATAAATAGTTATAGAAACATTTCCTTTAAAGTATAAGAAGACTTCATACAAGGAAACACTACTAGATCTATGGTTTGAGGGACTTCCTGGGTTGATGATTTCTGATTTTATGGTTTCAAGTGGAAACCATGGCCAGAAAAGCCTTAGCTTCAGCTTTAGTTTTTGCCCTAAATGGAGAGAAAAATCTCACGAGGATGATCCCTTCCCTCATCATTATTATTTGAATCATTGCAATGTATGTAAATAAGGTTGCTTTTGAAGACCATTTAAAAGCTCAGCTAATCCAGAATTCAGTGACCTCTTGTTGGTTGGTGCTTGTCATGCAGATGTATTTCATCTGTATTGCAGGTCCCACTTTGGCTTCCAGTAGATTTCTATACATAGATCACAATGCTAGTTTAATTTATAGCTTTTTATGGCTTAATAGAATACAGATATAACTATGGAATCAATTCAGTGTATCTATTTAGGGAAAGCTACCTATATTGTTTGATTCTTATTGTATTAATCTTTGGAAGACTTGGAGCCTATAGCAATATATAAAATTGATTGGGGAACATACAATAAATATTTGTCATGGAGCTGTGCCTACTTATGAGTCCTGGAATGCATTGCATTTATTAAAAATATGCATTTGGTCTTTATATTTTGCATATTTATTGTAAGGAATCTTGGAAGCAGAACTGTCATATGCTTTATAAAACTGTCCTGATTTGTTAAATTGTCTTATTTGTGGGGAAAATTATGCTATTTGATGAAATATATCAATATGGCTTATTTAATAAATTATAAAAATTGCAGTGAAAACTATGTAGAAATAAATAAGGGAAATATCTTTTATTTAGTTTGATAAAATAACTTTGGGACCAAATACCATCACACACAGAGAGATGCATCAGTTTGAGAAGCATAATAAAACCAATTATCTTTGGAGGTCTTGGATGTTACTGAAAATTATCATATAAAATGCCTCCAGTATAAATACAGAATTTGTGCATTTTATTAAAATGAACACTGTTTCATTCTGGCTATTATCTTTAACTGCCTTTCTCTGAAACTGGATACTAAGACATTTTTTAAAAAATGAAATAGGATCCTTGTTTGGCATTTCAGATTTGCACTTTTCAGGAGAGCCATAGGTTACATTGTCCAGTGGAAGAATTGATAATCTGAGATAGGACCCATTCATTATATTGGATAATCATAGCATAATATATTAGGTCTGTGCAAGGCTTCAGATCTGAAAGCGAAGTAGATGTCTTGAAGTGTGAACTCTGCAGACACTCATTTGACACCTGGAAGCTGTGCTTCTTCCAGGATTCTTACCATGTAATCTGTAGATAAAATATGTTTGGTTTAAGAACTTGCAGATAAATGTTACATGCACTCTTCCAAGAATCTTTTTAACTGTGACTTATTTATTTACTTAATCAAATTATATAACTGCCTGTCTCAACAATGACTCCAGTTGGTAGACAGTGATAAAGATAAAACAAATACATATACAAAAATCAAAATACACATCAGCCAAAAAACCCCAACAACCATCCATATTCTCATGAATAGTCTTGTTTGGATCGCTTTGTTAACTAGTAAGAGCTGGATTTATTGGGAAAGTTTAATATGCAAGTATATCAAATAAATGCATAATATTAGTATTAATTAATTCACTACATTTGATTGCCTGAACACCCCAAAACACTTCAAAAAGGTCAGTTATTTTTTTTTTATTGCCTGCTGCCTATTTTTTTTATGCCAGATAGATCATTGATGATACATGAGCAGGAATCCTGTGTAAATCAAGACAAATGGACTTATTCACATGTAACACTGAGCCATATACCAAATTACTTGAATTAGTTTAATAATTTTAGGTTGTTGTTTTTTCAATTTGATTGTTTATTGAGGCACCTTGAAATTATGTTTGTTCTTAGTCTAGAGATGATGAAGAATATAAATTGAAACTCACACTTGCATCAGTTTACAACAGAAATAGGATTCAAGAGAAAGATCTCTGAGAGAAATGTAAGCAAGTGTGATCTATGAATATACAGTAGAGTTTGATTACATTGTAGAGGTAGGTAAAAAGTCATAGTGCCAGGCTGAGAGCAGCACACTGCCTTGGCTCATGCGCTGTGGAACTTGCCTTCTTGTATGATCTCATTCTGGCTCTGATCTGCATTATCTCACCTTGCCTTCAGAGGATGGCATCTTGAGAGGGGGGTGAATAGTTTCTACCAATTAGAACGCTGTTTCTGTCCTGTCTTTTGTCTGCCTGTGTAAAACTGTATAAAAAATAAAGCTCTCTGCGAGAGAGGGAGAGACATCTTTGATCTGAGCAAATGCCTGGCCTCTGATTTTCTACATTACATACAGTATTTTATATATTAAATTAATAACTAGAACTGTTTAAAAGATTTGTGACTTACTATGGTCAAACGTTATGGGGACATTGCCAGTATTACTGCTTATATCAGTATGGAAAATTTGATAGTTAGATAGTCTAACTTCATTAGTTGCCTAACAGCAGAAACCTATACATGATTAAAAATGTAGCCTTGTAAGTTCATTGTTAGTACAGTATTACTTCCAAATAAGTATGAACCTTTCTTGAAACTTTTTCTTGGGCTCACCAACAAGAATTCAACAATGATTCCCAAATGTTTGACTTGGCATAGTTTGACTAAGCTTGAACTGGGCTGAAGATCACACTATGACATAGCTTGGTAACAATCCTTATTTCAAACTGTATGCAGTAAAACAGTAGATTTGTTCTCTTGTCAACATGAATGTAGAGTTCTTCCTTAAAGCCTTTATAATTTAATTCTGGCATTGCTTTCTATTACTTGTCCCATCATTTCATAGACTTTTGCCCTTTGCTTCTCAAACTTAAAGTGGAGGGACTGTCAGTTGTTCAACTAGCTAATTTCTTTGCCCTGAGAAACTCTGGCTCTTAATTCCCATACTTGATGAAGAAGGATCTATCTGGACAAGAAGATCCGGATGAGGGGTGATGAACTCTTTTCATTTCTCTAGCTTTCATTCATACAAATATATATCTCTAATGCTCTGAGTCCTGATTTTAGGGAATGGAATATTATTCAGCGATTGTTTGAATGGCTTCTATATTATGTATTTTATGTGAAATCACTACATCTATTCACTGTCTAATTTGTTTCTTATTTTGGACATTCTTTAATTTGCTCCCAAAGAATAACTGAAATGGAATGTGGGAGTGGCCTTGGGATACAGGGCAAAGAGATGCAACTAAGAGAACTGTCCAAAAAAAAAAAAAAAAAAAAAAAAAAAAAAAGGAAGCTGAGTCTGCAGCAGGAATGTGGTCAAGGCAAGAGGCTCAGAGGAAAAAGCCTGCCTATTTTATTGACTGTAAAGGAGATGGGAGAGAGGATGAATTTTCATATCTGCAAGATTTTGTTAATGCAGCTTTACAATAAAGTAAAATTAGCTCATGTGGTCATGTTTCTGGTCATAAGGCTGTCAACACTCTATCCATAGAATTTGATGCCCTTCCTGCTTTTTCCTCTCCTCTTTTTGTTCAAAAATACTTTTTACATGGACAAGGATACATTGAGAAGATGAAGTTGTAGTGAAACATGTTTATGTACAGTTTTCCAATGGACATTATTTTCTGATCTCATAATTTTTAAAACAAAAGTTTGATGGCTTATACACTATTTCATTTTTTTTAAAAAAATGTGCAAATCTTCTCCCACAAGTTTATAATCACACACAACTAAAAATATGATCCAAGCACAAGAATAACATGAACATTTTTGACAGTGAAGTAGTGTTTCTCTTTTCTATTATGCTTATATGAAATGATCTGGCACAATGGATTCTGTAGAATGAATGTGTGAGCACTTGAGTATGCAGAGTTTTTTTCTGACATGATAAATGTTCTTGGATAGTAAAGAATGCCTTGCCAATGCTGATTCTACTAACAAAAGGATGTGATATTTGAATATTTTTGTGGTGCAGCAGTAGTTGGTTTGCAGTTGTTTTTCTAGGCAGCTGTACAGATTTACACAGAGAATGCAACAGAGTTTTGATATGGCTTTAAATTGCAGACATTTAATTTCTTGTGCCATTTATAAGTAATCATTTTGTGGTGACTTTGAGTGTCTATTAATAATTGTAACAGTAACAATATATAATGCAAATATTATTTATTTTTTTAAAAATGTGCTCACTACACACCAATCTCTAGAATCACATTTATAATTGAAATGCACTGATTCAGTTCTGTCAGGGAAATGAATTTCTCTCCCCTCCTGTGCCTCAACCTTTAAGTCTGATCTAGAAGGTTGGGGAACCATTCTGGTGTGGATTGACCTGTGGTGGAGGTGATTTATCAAAATACAGGGTTAAGAGTTATATCATAGAGAACAGTCCAGATGATCTTGGCCCCACCCCAATCTGCAATGCAGCACTTGTTGGCAGATGTGCTAGGCCTGGCCCGAAATAGAGACCCAGACCTTCAGTCTTCTGAGCAGCTTCTGAGGTTCTACACCTGTTGTCCTTTTTATTTATTACTTAGCATTTCACTATCCCATGATCTGCCATGCATGTAGTTCAAGGTCTTCTGTTTGTGCAGAGAGCCTCACAGATGACTTTGGAGGAAATATGCACAAAATTAAATCATCTTCTTGTATGATAATTATTTAGCAGTTTTGATGCCAAATTTCAAATTTATTAATATTGAGTTACCATGAAGCATTCTAAATACAAGGACTAAATGGCCACCATGTGAAAGTTCAGACTTTTGAAAGCAAACAAACAAACAAACAACCCAAAAATCGCAATTGAATAATGTTGAGTCTGAAATGTTGAGTTAGCTGAAAAACAAGTAAACAAAAAGTGAGAAGAATAGGTTAAGGCTGTTTTCCTCTTCCTAATCATCTCAAAATGTGTCACATATGGAGGGTGCGGGGGGGGGGGGTAGGAGAGTTAAGATAAAATGTCCTAGTGAAAGTCATGGCTGATGAATTCATTGGACGAAACTCTATTAAAAGAAGTACTCTAGCTGGAAATTGAAATTGTTATCATAGTATTCACTTTTCTTGTATACATATACCCAGTGATTGGTACAAATTGAGTGAGTTCATTTCTAGCTTCTTCTCTCTGTTATAGCCTTTCTTTCCATGTTACCAAGTTTTAAAGGAGGCTAATTGCTAACAAAATTATTTATAAGAATGGAATATGTTCACTGCAAGAAATAAGTAGCCTTCTAATTTCTTGACCTATCAATTTAATAAGCACAGTAGTTCTTTAAGACAGTTGATTTAGATCTTGATTTTTAAAAAGAGTCCTTGATCTCTGATATCTACACAAAACTTGTAATGGAATCAATTCACCTTTCATCTCGCCACCTTTCACCAAATTCAATGTATTCAGCAGAGCCATCTCTCATCCTCTTTTTTCTTTAAATATAGAACTTGGACTGTATAAAACCCATGGTCTCCATTTTCAGAATCGCCGATTGGATATAATCAAAACTACAGAAGCAATAGAGCGATGCTTATCATTTATTATTTAACATTTTTCTTTGATTTTAGTAATTGAATATTGATGTCTTGACTTCAAATTATGTTGACAATAACCTGCCCATTTTTACCTACTGTCATATTTAATCAAGGAAGAAGAAAACAGCTATTGATCTTAGATAATACTATCAAAGCATGACATTTACTTCTTGATGATGAAAAAAAAACATAATGTGCAAATTGAGGGAGAAATGGCTCAGCCCCTGATGTGTTCCATTGGCATAGAAAATGGGCAGGTGGAAGGAGAAATACTCTCATTAAAGTAATCTAGAATAGTGCCATTTTTCAGAGCTTGTTAAATTTTGCTGTTGGATGCCTGCAGAGAGGCTAAAAAGTCCATCTTTTAAAGTACTGATTAAATATTCTCTTCTTACTGCTTAGCATTTTGATTTGTTTTAGAAAATGAAATGTAAAGGAAAACTTTAAACAACAGAAGTGAGTTAAGCATCTTTACTTTTAAAATATGAATTTGAAAAAAAACCCAACGAGGGCGCTGCTTCCAATAAAGGAAGATCATACTTCTCCCATGGGATCAGCCTGGCCAATTGATTTCAGGTTGGCGTGTTCTGGATCCCTCCAACTAAATAATATAATCTCTAGGGACCTGGGAAACACCCCTTCTCAGTCACAATGTTTGCCCTCTGAAATGAGCTTCATGCTGATCATGCTATGGCATCCTAGAAAGCCTTAAAGACATGGCTACTTTCCCAGGCTCTGGGGCTAGGGTGGCTAGGGCTCCTATTAGATCTTCGGGAGTGTTTTTATTTGCTTTTTATTTCTTTTATAATTATTGTATTCTACGCCATATTCTGTTGGCTTTATTATACACTGCCAGTTTGGAGTCAGGTGGTGCCTAAATTGAATGAATTAAGTAGAATTAAATTATGTACTGGACTATAAAAATAAACAATTTAACCATAGGTATCATACCAAAATGATAATCCACAGAAGCTCAAAATGATCTTTTATCATTTACTAGTCTTGCCTTTCTTTGAGTCTGAGACCATTACTGGGTTCACACACGACACTAAGCCACAATGTTATTTTTATTGTATCTTAGCATGTTCTGCAAACCCAACCTTTGTAATTTAGTGAACAAACTATGGTTAAGCATGGTCCGAACTAGATGAATGCATGAGCCCACTGATTTATATGGCTCTATATCTTTTTGAACTAAGTGGGTACACTTAGCATTTTGAAAGTATATGGCTGTGAATGGTCTCAGAAAATGGCTAGTGGGGGATGTATTCATGTCTATCCTGATGTGGATTAAATTCTAGAGATTTTCTACTTTTCCAAGTTAATAACTACTTGGAAACTCCTTCAAGGTCAAGGAGTACAGCTGGAATTTGTTGATGTAACAGTTCTCACTAGCTTCATTAGGGAATTGCTGGTATTTAAATGCCGATTTTGTTCCTAACAAAGAGGAGGCTAAATTGTATAATGAACAGTTGAGGGAGCTAGGAATGTCTGGTCTATCAAAGAGAAGTATTAGGAAGGACATTATAATGTCTTCCAGTACTCGAGGATCTGTCATAGAGAAGAGGGGATTGAGTTATTTTCCAAGGCATCAGAGGGCAGGACAAGATGTAATGGGTGGAAACTTGTTAAACAGAGATGAGCCTAGAAGTAAGGATAATTTTTCTGACAGTGAGAACAATTAATCAATGGAATAGCTTGCCTCCAGGAGTTGGGTATGCTCCATTGCTGGAGATTTTCAAAAATAGACTGGACAACCAATTGACTGGGATGATATAAGGCAGGGGTCTCCAACCCCAGGGCTGCAGCCCGCTACTGGACCTTGCCCGTTCAGAACTAGGCCACAGAAATGATGGGTGAGTGCACGTGTGCGTACAGCTCCATTTGCGTGAAAGGCAGGTGCGTGCGTGACCATTCTTTCTCCCTCCCCCATGCTGGTCTGCAAAACCAGAAAGATTGGGGGTATAAGGTCTCCTGCCTTGAGTAGGAGTTGGACCCTTCCAGCTCTATGATTCTATGTCATATGTTCTAAAGATGATTTCTTCATTTTTCATTTGTCTTTTAAAAAATCTGAGCAGGATACCACACCTCCAACACAAAGCATTACTTTTTAGCCACCCCAGTATTCCAAATGGTAAGATTATGGGATGTGGAAACTTTCTAGTAAATAAAATTAATACTGTAGATTGCATTTGGATTTTGAATGTCCCTTTTTTAATTAACCAGTTTTAAAAATCAGATGGAGGACTGCCAAGGGGGCTTGTCTGTAGGACATTGTTGCCCACTGGTACCATATTATCTACCTAAACCTTGGTAGTAATTATCTAGAAAATGCTAGAGATGGTACACCTGGCATCATTAGCATATAAAACATGTGACTTTAATACAAAATATCAACTTTTCTTTCCAGAGTAAAACCCTTGCTTTTCTGTTTGCATAGGGCCAGTGAATTCCTCTGAGCTGTATTCGTCTGTTGATAAGCCTCTAAATATAATTTACAATTATGAAAATGATAATTGCTTAGTAATAAAAATAAGCCATATTCATCTTCTCTTCTGCTATTTAAACAATGGCATAATCCTCTTAGTAAAGCTGGACAAAATGACTCATTAAATATGACAGTCAACTGAAATGTGAATGAAACAATGGATGCTCCTGAACAGCAGCTGAGCATTGTGTGCCCAGATAGCCGAGTCCATCTGCATGCGAACCACACACTATTTTTGGCAATAGCATTGATTCTCTGCATCGGAGAACTTCCACTTAAAGAGAAAAGCTAAATTCCTTTTTGCAACAGGAGCCTTGGGCCACATTTTTTTGTTTGTATTTTTTTACTGAGATATTTGCTGGGAGAGTTACTGGTAATTTTTCTCTTCACCATCTGATGCCAGTAGCTTACCATCCAACACATTGACTATTGAAATCTTTTCAGCGGAATGGCTTCTGCCCCACATAATCTGCTAACCCAACCATTTGTTATATAATCTCCTTTTTGCTATTCAGAATATTCTCACATGCCATCCTAATTTGTTTGTGAGATTTATCTTCTTTACTAGCCATAAACCATAACTGACAACAAAATTGGAAATTCTACACTCTTTATTGCATGGACAATTATAATGAACAATAGGAATAGAGTTAGTCACTGAGGCATGCAGCTAGAGTTCCTTTATAAAGGAGCATTGGTAATGAAATCACTGTTCATTCTTTAACAATTGATCATATTTGTTAGGATGGCCAGTTGCAGACCTCACTGAAGACTATTATAAGGCCCTAATCCTTTTATTTGATTATCTTTGCTATAGTTAAACTTTTTCTTTGGAATTTTTGTATATAAAAATATTTTAAAGCATTCTGCAGATGCTTTTTTAAGCAGTTTTTCCAACTGCCTATCAGCTGTGCTCTTAAATCCAAAGCCCCAGCATAGGAAGTAGGCTTGATGCTATATGCATTAGATGTATGTTGATATCCATAACAACATGTGTCAGAGTTGAATTTCAGCATAACTAGGATATTTATTTATTTTATTACTTATAGCCTCCTTTATTATTTTTACAAATAACTCAAGGAGGTGAGCACATCCAACATTCTTTCCTTCTCCTATTTTTCCACAACAACAACCCTGTGAGGTTAGTTGGGTTGAGAGAGAATGACTGACCCAAGGTCACTCAGCTGGTATTTATGTCTAAGCAGGACTTGATCTTACAGTTTCTTGCTTTCTAGCCTGGTGCCTTAATCATTAGACCAAACTGGCTTGGTCTATGCCTTGGATATTGGCTTGGATATGCCTTGGATATTACCCTGCATTACAGGAAATTGTGGGTATCAGTAACAAGGCCTATGTAGCTTAACTCTTGTATCTTTTGGTGAGTAACCATAAGGGCAGTCAAAAGCAAAACCCTTACAAATGCTTAAATCTAAAAGAAAATAGCGCAAAAGAAAATGGAGATAAGTCAAAAACAAAGAACAAGAAGTCGAAATAGTCTCTAGAAAAAGATAGAGATAGGATTAAACAAAAGAGGAACAAATCCATTTACGAAAGTTGGAAGCCCTTATTCTATTTTATGCTAAGAAATAAACATAATTAAAGTCATAGAGCTGTACTAACAAACCAGGAACAGGATCATAAATGAAGGTCAAAACATAGTCTCATTAATCAAAAAGTGGATTGTACCTTTCATCTTCAAGACCAGGGATTTCAAACAACTCCATTTTGAAGGAAGGAGTTATACACAAAATGTTTTGAATTCAGAGGCTTTTGGGTTTGAAAAGCCGTGTTTGGGTTCCAAACAGCTGTCTGAAGTGTGAAATTGGCTATTTTGAGCTTGAGAATCTTCCAAATTGATCAAGACAGTCTGCTTCACATGTGAAATGAGGCATTTCCATTTTGAGACAGGTCATTCTAAACACAAAATGTTTTTTGCAAATCTCTAAAAGCATGAAATGGCAAATAGGTCCATAGATAGGACTAATCACAGTTTATAGTAAAGTAAATATGTAAATTCACACTAACAATGAAATTACTTTTGCTTTCATTCAACCACATATACTGTAAGTAGCTCAAACATTTCAGGAATGAAGAAAATTTCTTAAATATGGGGTTATACAGAAACAAATCTTTCATGAAAATTGCTATTGCAGAAGTATCTGTAACATATACATGAAAACAATGTTTTGATATTTCTCTTAATGCATTCCTTTTATCTTGTAGAAATACAAGGAGTATGAAAAGGAGGTTACCGTTGAAGAAATTGATGGCCTTCAACTTGTGAAGAAACTAGCCAAGAATATGGAAGAGATGTTTCATAAAAAGTCTGAAGCTGTCCGGGTAGGTATCAAGTAGTGCTAAGCCAAAACCTTTCCTCATACTTCTCAGAAATCTTCACATCCAAAAAAAGATTCCGTTTTGGAAGTAGTATGAAATTTTCTTGCATTTGCAGAGGTAATGGGATGAATTTTATTGTCCAAACAGGTAGCCGTATATATTGAAAAAATAAAAATGTGTTCAGTTCTTTCAGCAGTTTTCTGCTAGTTAGATGTTCCACAAAGCAGAATGTCTAGTAGAAAATTATGAAAAAGATCTCACAATTCACTAAGAATAACATAAGATTTTGTTTTTCATGTTTTAAAAAAGCAAGACTTGTGTTAATCTCTGAGCTATTTTGTAGACTATCATAATGAAGCAGAAAATTCAATGAAAATTTCTCCGAAATTTTTCTCCAATTTGTTTTAAGGATAAGTTCTCATGTTCACCTATTGAATGATCATAAACGGCTCACTGCACTTTAGTTTAGGGTAGCACTGTGTGAATGTAGAAAAAGTTAGTTGATTTATATATACCTTGATGAATGTTTTGCTAAACGGAAATTTTGCTTTTTCTTGCTTTATACATCAATATTGAGGATCATTTGCATAAATTTAGAAGATTTTGAACAGACTGTCTTCAGTAATAAAGGTTTTTGCATCTGTTGTCTCTTATAAATGGTACATACTTATAATGTCCATAGCCTTCAGCTCATTCTCCTGTTACCAGCAGTTTTTGCAAAACAAAAAAAAAAAAAACTCAGAGACTAGGACTTGAAATTAGGTGTCAGAATTTACCTGCTCATAGAAGTGTATGAATTATTTTGAAGGCTATGTCAACAATGATAGGTACATGGTTTTTGAGTATTGCTATTTCTTTTCTCCCTATCTTGATCATAGCATTTCCTTATGAATTAGTTACTGTGAGTTTTTAATGACTATTGTTGGATTTATCTTACTTGAAGAAAACAATTGAATAGGAAAGAAAAGGCAAAAGATTAAGTGGTGTAATAAATAGGTCTCTCTCTGTGTTATAATTATGTGAGAGAACAGAAAAAAACCTGCAAAAATATGTTTGATATAGAATTTAACTTTGCCTTTTATTTTAAGAAGAACAAGCTTTTAGACTTGGCAGTTATAAATTTATTTTTAAAGTACATGGAAAATCCCTACTGAAATCTCTGAAACAAGAGCAAATGTAGATAGACCTGTAATAGTTTACACTTTACAGAATTCAGTTTCTTTCTTCATAAGAAGCAAAATCAGAATAGGTGGCATAAAAATAAAAAAAAATAGAACAAAGACAAAATGTAAGCATTCTTATTTATTTTTTATTAAAATATGTGCTGCCTTTAGAAATAAAGTTTCTCTGCTCATTTCTATAACTAATACTCAAATCATTCTGTATGAAATTTGAAGCAATCAATTTGGAATTCCTGTTTTCTTTTAGTTTTCTGGGTTTTTTTTTTGAATCGGAGGATACATTCAAAACAGATGTTTACTTTGGCATACATCTATTTTCTTGTGAAATGGTACAGGTATTTTGCTACTTTCATTTTGGACTAAGTAGCATGGAAATACTGAGCAAATAAATTTTGTTTCCACCACTCCTTCTACCCTCCATTTAAAAATAAATTTCCAATTCCTTCCTTCCTTCCTTCCTTCCTTCCTTCCTTCCTTCCTTCCTTCCTTCCTTCCTTCCTTCCTTCCTTCCTTCCTTCCTTGAAATTGAATTAACTCCCTGATGAATTGAAAGACAAAAAGGACAAGTATAAAAAGTGGAAGAGGGCCACATAACTAAGACAGAATATTAGCTAATAAACCGTGTCTGCAAAGATGAAGTCAGGAAAGCTAAAACTCAAAATTGTGACAATAGTTAAAAAAGAACTAAGAATTGCGACAATAATCAAAAATAACAACAACAAAAAAAGTTCCTTTCAACATGTAAAAAACAAGAAAAAAGTCAAGGAAATTTTTGGTCCATTAATGGGAGAAAATGGCAAAAAGGTGATGATCAACAGGGAAAAAGAACTGCTTAAGTCGGTTTTTGCATCTATCTTTACACAAAAGGAAAAAGCAGTCCAACATATCAAAAGCAGTACCATAAAAAATAGATTAGAAATACAAGTTAAAAGGCAAAAAAATTGTAAGAGAGCACCTGTCTACTCTAGACGAGTTCAAATCACTAGGACCAGATGCATCCACAAGGTTCTGAAGGAACTGGCAGACATGATCTCAGAATCACTGAACTGTATCTTTCAAAGATCCTGAAACAACGGGGAACTACCAGAGGATTGGAAAAGAGCTGATAAGTTCTCATCTTCAAAAAAGGGGGAAAAATGGATCCCGGAAACTACAGACCTATCAGCCTAACATCAATATCTGGGAAGATTCTGGAAAGATAATCGTGCAACATCTGTGAACACCTAGAGGCAAACAAAGTCATAATCAAAAGCTAACATGGGTTTGTCAAAAACAACATGCCAGGCAAATCTTACTGTATTCTTTGATAAAGTAACAAAATTGGTAGACCAGATAAATGCTGTGGATATAATTTGCTTGGACTTCAGTTAGGTATTTGATAAAGTAAACCACAACCCACTACTTAATAAGATAGAAATATGTTTGTTCATCATCACAGTATCACCACCAGATGGCTTTGTAACTGGCTGACCAACCACACTCAACGTGTAGGCCTCCATGGAACTACATGGAGGGAAGTATGCAGTGGACTACCCAAGGCTCTGTCTTAGGCCATGTACTCTTTAATATCTTCATCAATTATTTGAATGAAGGAATAGATGGGGAACTCATCAAATTTGCAGATGACAGCCAGCTGACAGGAATACCAACATTCCAGAAGATAGACTTAAGATACAGAATGATCTTGTCAGACTTGAACATTGGGCACTATCTAACAAAATTAAATTCAATGGTGAGGAAAGTAAGGTTCTACATTTAGGCAAGAAAAACCAAGTGCACAGGTATAATATAGGTCCATGATGGAGAGTGCCCAAAAATGGCCTGAAAAATGGCCAGAAACAGGCATGCACACATATTCCAGTTTAGGCACTCAGTGCCAAAAGGGTTCACCATCACTGGTATAGGTGGTACCTGGCTCAGTAGTAGTAATTGTGAGAGGGATCTTGGAGTCCTAGTGGACAGTAACTGAAATATGAGCTGTCAGTGTGCTGCAGCTGCCAAAAAAGTTAACACAGTCCTAGGCTGCATTAGGAGAGGGATAGAATCAAGATCACATGAAGTGTTAGTACCATTTATAATGTCTTGGTAAGACCACACTTGGAATATTGCATCCAGTTTTGGTTTCCACAATGTAAAAAAAGAAGTTGAGACTCTATAAAGAGTGCAGAGAAGAACTATAAATATGATTAGGTGACTGGAGGCTAAAACATAAAGAATGCTTTCTGGAATTGAAAGCACCTGAAGGCAGGAGAAGAAACAATGGATGGAAACTAATCAAGGAGAGAAGCAACTAGAACTAAGAGAAAATTCCTGACAGAACAATTAATCAGTGGAACATCTTGCCTCAAGAAGTGTGTACTGCAACACTGGAAGTTTTTAAGAAGAGTTTGGACAATGATTTGCCTGAAATGGTATAGGGTTTCCTGCCTGAGCAGGGGGTTGGACTAGAAGACCTCCAAGGTCCCTTCCAATTTGGTTATTCCTTCCTAGATCAGGAATGGAAAAACAGGAAATTCCTGAGTAAATAAAAGACTGTGATTGCAGCATTAGATGGATTTATTTAATCACTGTGTCTCATAATTTCATAGTACATATTTTTAAAATTGCAAATATTGTCAGAGTTTATAGTGTTTAGGTCTTTTCAAAAAGAGTGGGTTTATTTTGAATCTTGTTTATAGTGTAACTGCAGAATTACAATACATTAAAAGCAATTGGCTATGTTTGTTCCATGCTGTTTATTTGATGATCAACATTAATGGTCATATGGTTCTATGGAAGTCTGGTGAGATTCCGGAATTGCAGCAGAAGGCTTTCTGCTGAATTTCTAGGTCATTGCGCTGTATCATAATGTAGTGAAAAGATAGTAGCCAGAGTTAGTCAAGAGCCATGAATTAACAGCAATTTGTTTTATAGCATTGGAGGAGAAACAAGGCTGGATTCACTTCCTGGATTAAAGAAAGATTGTGCCTTATTAATTGCAAATTCTTAATGATAAATTGAGAGTTTACAATTTTTTTTATTTTGAAATGTTTTATATGTAGTCACCAACCTGAAGGTCTAAAAATTTATCTTCAAGTGATCTGCTGTGCTAGAGTTTTCAAAATTATCTGGTGTATTGTAAAAATCTTACTTTTGGCTGAGGAATTAAGGGCAATATAAATATTTTTTCTATGATAATCTAATCTAAACCCTTGCATTTACATAATTCAGCTTTCACATAATTTTGCCAGTCATTCTGTAAGCAAACAATTTAATTATTGTTTATATATCCAAAGGCTATATTGGAATAACATCAAATTCAGCAATGTTTTGTTGTCCCATCATGTTTAGATCCTTGTTATCTGGTCAGTGAAAGGGCTTGTATTTTGCAAACGGAGAATGTTCAGTCTACCATAATGATTTATCAGGCAGGAAGAGAAATAGTATTGTTGCTTCATTACGTTACTTGTAAAACACTACTTAAGAGAAATAAATGAACTAAATTCAAGAGAATTTGTAAAGATCATTTGTTTAGTGAAATACAATTAATTTCATGGTTAAAAATTACTGGCTTCACTTATGTTGAAACATAACATCTTTTTACTCTTACTTACCCAACAGAATGTTAGAAAGAAATTATGGAAAGGGCCCAGGCCTCTGTCAGCAGAGTAACTCCTGTTAAACTCCTGTTACCTCCTATAAAACAGATGGGAACTGGATTTGGCATGTGGATATAGTTGACAAAAGAAAGATCAAATGGTATAGATCAGGCCAGAGAAGAAGGAAACCTGGAAAAGAAAGATCTGATACATTCCTATGGAAGAGAAGATTAGAATAGAATAGAATTCTTTATTGGTCAAGTGTGATTGGACACACAAGGAATTATCTTTGATGCATAAGCTCTCAGTATACATAAAAAGAAAAGATACATTCGTCAAGAATCATAAGATACAACACTTAATGATAGTCATAGGGTACAAATAAGCAATCAAATCTTACTAAGAAACAATATAAATTGTAAGGATACAAGCAACAAAGTTACAGTCATACAGTCATAAGTGGGAGGAGATGGGTGATAGGAACGATGAGAAGATTAATAATAATGCAGATTTAGTGAATAGTTTGACAGTGTTGAGGGAATTATTTGTTTAGCAGAGTGATGGCGTTCGGGAAAAAACTGTTCTTGTGTCTAGTTGTTTTGGTGTGTAGTGCTCTATAGCATCCTTTTGAGGGTAGGAGTTGAAACAATTTATGTCCAGGATGTGAGAGGTCTGTAGATATTTTCACAGCCCTCTTTTTGACTCGTGCAGTATACAGGTCCCCAATGGAAGGCAGGTTGGTAGCAATTGTTTTTTCTGCAGTTCTAATTATCCTCTGAAGTCTGTGTCTGTCTTGTTGGGTTGCAAAACCAAACCAGACAGTTATAGAGGTGCAGTTGGCAAGTATTACAATAAATATAAATTTAATAAATCAATAAAATAAAGTATTGCTGCCTGATTCATTCTAAGCTTCCTTGATCCTTTTTTATTTCCGATTCAGCTGGTGCAGCTCACTTTCCCAGTACAAACACACAAACAAGGAATTGTGACATGAGTGGAAAGTGAAGCACTACAGAGAAATAGGACATTGCAAATTCAGCTGCCCCTGCCCCTTTCTGCCTTTCAGAAGGCATTATGGACCTGATTTTTGCTCAGGCATTGAGTCCGACAAGGGTATGAACTGTTGAAACAGTTTTTTCCCCTCAGTACTTTATATGTCTTTGTTTTGGTTTTTTTAATGTTTTATTAAAAGTGGTTTTATTGTATGTCTCTGATCTTTAATGATACCGTATATGCCACACTGAATCCTGTGCTGAGTGGGCAGTGATATTAATGACTTTATTGATTAATTAGATAAAAAACATTGTTACACGGATGAAGACAGAAACATTTGCTTATGAAAGGAATAATGAAAACCATGTTTTGCTTGCTATGCCTACCTTGTTTGAATAACTGCTTACTGCTGCTAATGTATGCTCTTTGCTTAAATAAACTGATAAAAAAAGAAAAAAATATTTTCTGGAGAATAAAAGGAAAATCCTTCCTTTCATCCTTCCTTCCTTCCTTCCTTCCTTCCTTCCTTCCTTCCTTCCTTCCTTCCTTCCTTCCTTCCTTCCTTGTACCTACCTACCTACTTACCTCAGATATATGGAAAATGTAGAAAGATATTCCCTCTTTATTAGTTCCTCCTTCTGCTTTTTGCCCCTTCTCCTGGCTACCTGGTGTTCACAGCAAAATTGATTCCCATTATAGGTGTACTGTGAAAAGTAATTGCTGTTATACAGTAATTCAATTTCAGCACATTTACGCATCAGTAAGCTAGCAGGGTTTATCAAGAGAAAACAGGGACATTAGAGCTTTTTATCATGAAATTCCACATGTAGAGGCTCATTTTTTGAAAGAGGAGAATATCATCATTTGCATTTCACGAATATGGCCAATTGTGAATAAATATTTCTCTCTCTAAGGGTGGGTTTTTTCTTCTTTTTCTGCCACAGCATTGACAGCTACAAGGTATTATTAGAAATATATTGTTTAGGCTTGTCAAACTTCAGCTGTGCTGTTATGCATGCATGTTAAAAGTGTATTGGTATGTCATATAAGTTTTACCTTGCTCCTCACACAGTCTCAAATGAATATAAATTCATTCCCAAGGGGAGCCACTGTTTAAAAATCTGAATGTCATACTTATGCATGCTGGTTTTGGTCACTTAGCAATGAGAACTGTGGCTGAATCTCCAGTGTCTCACCCCACTGGGAATGACCCGTTCCACCCATACTGGCAGAGGAGCAGGCTGCGGGCCCCAGCAGCCTGAATATTTCTGCTGCTGGGTTCCATCTCTGTCATTGCACTTGCCCTCTGGAATATCTTTCCTCCTCACCTGAAGTGAGGTTAGCTCCAATCCCTTCCAACTATAAGAGCCTAAAGACCTATACATTGGTTTGGGGCTCAATTGAGAAAATATCACAGTGGAGGTGGTTGATCGACTAACAACAGATCACACATTCCCCTCCATCTTGCTCCCACCCTCTCCATCTTTTGACTAGGCTGTGGTATTTGGCCCTGTGTAGTATTTTATTTAGGTTTTTAATCTTTGTACAGTTTTTATTTTTTTTTTATGATTCTAAGTTGCCTGGGGTTATCCTGAGGTAAGATGGACATTCAATAAATTTTATAAATAGATTATAGATAGATAATAGATAAATAGATAGATAAATATACATACATACAAGGTAGACAGACAGATAATTTTGAATTGGTAGAAGCAATTTTGCTTATAAAGGCTGAATACTGTTATTAATGTATTGGCTAAGGGCAGCCCCATATAACGCCTCTAGTACCAGGAAGGATAAATATCCCCTTGGCTACAGCTGCCACTTGCTTCTTAAGCAGGAGCCGAGGGATCCAATTGAATCTCCAAATTGTGAACCAGCCATGCTCAAGAGAGTACAATCCTGTTCAGAACTAAAGTTGGTATCTCACTGGACTAGACAGGCCTTTGTTCCTACAGCTAATCCATCTTGCTGGGATTCAGTTTCAGTCTGTTCTTCCCTTCCAGACTTGAGCCATTATCCAGGCACAGCTGGACACCGGTTTTGTTTATTTTTATTTTATTTGCCCATTTCACCTTAAAATAACTGTCCCTGTGCTTTTGCTGAGCAACAGCTCTTCTTGGACCTCTGGACTTCCTTACTGGGATGATAGTGAAGTCCTCCATGCTGAGAGTCCAGATAAATTTCAGCCTCCATGTTTTAAGGAGGGCACTGAATGTAGCACAGGAATTCAAAGCTTTCATGGGTTAGGGCTGTCACTGGTTATTTAATGTAATCTATGGGATAATGTTTTACAGCAAAATGTAGGGGAAGAATAGTTATATTTGGGAGGTGGTTAATGCTTCTCTGTGAGAGGACATGATGCTACTAGCTTTGAAAGAAGACAAAGCTTTCCGGGATTCTTGGGTTCTGCTGGAACATCAAGGAAGGGCTGCATTTCACAATAATTTAAAAACTATAAACTTTTAACTAAAAATAATATAGTAACTGAAGGAAAAAAAAATAGGAGTCGCCTATAACATACACTGTAAGGACTGTATATCCATTATGTAGGACAGACGGACAGAAAACTAGCAGACTGTATCCATGAACATCAACTAGCCCTCAGAAGACATGATGAAAACTCACAACACATGGAAGATTCAACAATATTTCAGCTGGGAAACTATGAACATCCTAAACTAAACTAAGTACAAAATGCTAGGAAATTCCTGGAGACTAGGCATACAGATATATAAGCCATCAATAGACACAAAAAGATAAACTACGTTTACACGTCATTCAAAAGAGGCAATAGTAAGAAGGAAACAACAATAACAACAACCACAAAACAGAACACATTTCTCCTGCAACCAACATCCAGATTAACACCAAACAACCAACAATTTAAAAGTATATGAAAGTAATTATGTTACTATAGTAATTATGTTAGATGTAATTAAGGTGGATTTATTCTGAGTCACTTTCTCATGGTTCCCCACTTCCCAGGACCCAATAATTTTTTCTTTTGTTATTGTTTTCTGTTATTGCCCTATTTTCTTTCTCTACTTGTCTTAATTCTCTGGTTTCTCAAAATCTATTAGTTATTCCATCAGAATAATGAATATTTTTTGTCAGGATCAAGTAAGCTTTGTTCCATCCATCAGCCATCCAAGGAGTCATGGTCTGGGGTGGTGTTTTGCTAAATCACAGTGATGAAGCTTTGGATAATTTTTGACAAGCCAGTCATAGTGGCTCATTTGTGCTCGAATCTTGGTTATTTGGCTTGCAGTCAGCTGCTTTGAAAGGCTGGTAATGGTTGCAGGTTATGAGAAAGCAGAGATAAGGTCAGATCACGTGCTGTCTATCAGTGAGAAGTATTATGGGGGAGAAAGCTCAGCCACTAACAGCACTGAAGAATGTCACTGGCAGCTCACCAGCCATGCTGCTAGTTGCAGAGAATTGCTTTTGTTTTCAAATGTCTATTAGGAGCCGTGCCTTTTTAAAGCCGTACATTTTAAAATGTAAACGCAAGAGATGACTGCCAAGAAAATTGGGTGCCCTGAAGTTGAACAGACAGATTTTTGGCCAACCCCAAGCTTTGCCTTATCTAAAGATTTTAGGGTGAGAGGAAGAGGCTCAGGCCTTTAATACTGGGATGAATGGATGGCTGGATGGATGGATGGAGGGATGGGGCAGATTTTTAATGTGCTATATATGGATGTGTAGAACTTTGCGCATATGATTTCCTTGCAGAGAAACCACTTATCTAACCTTCTTGTCTCTATTTCAGAATGCAGAGCTGAGATAGATTTTTATGCCATGCTGGGACACGGGTACTCATGGGTAGCCATCAGCATTTATGGGTACCTTATGTCCCCTCCTTGTCTTATAGTGAGGGTAAACTCTTGCTCCCTTCATTGCAATAATGTTGTCACATGGTACTCATGAGGAACGCTTTCTCACTCATCCATTCATCTTTTTTATATACCATATGCTCCCTCCCTTAACCACCCTAAATCAAAACCTCTTTAAAAAAATTATTGACTGCAAGCAAGTTTTTGGCTACTGGCACTTGTCTGAAGATTCTCTCTATATGCTGTTTGATTTGTATTGTTTGCTAGATAAGTAGGCTATCATGGGGAAAACACACTTGGCAGAAATATCAAGGGTAATATTACATAAAGCCAAAGGTCTAATTTCCTGATTCCACTATCCAGATGTGTCATATGTAGGGCATAAATTCATCACACTTTCTTACTCATCTTATTCCGTAACATCTACTAATGACAGGACTATTACTTGAGATAATGGAAATAATATTTAATTACAATAATCTGTATGCACTGATAGCATTCATGAATCTGTCATATTCCTATATAAAGCCAGACAACAGTGCCCATCATAATTATGTTTTGTAGCGAATTCCACAGGTTAATTCTGTGTTGGGTGAAGTTGCATTTCATATTATTCCTAAACTCACATCATTTAGCATTGTGGGATGACCACAGTTTCTGAATTTTTAAAAAGGTGTTTATTTTTAATAGCATGTGTAATTTTCATGGTTCTATATAAAATAAAACACCCCCAAATATTTTATTCTTTCTTGATAAATAATATAATCTTGCTTTTTTTTTTTTGTTCATCTGTTTTTGTACAGCTCTTCATTAGCCTTGATTATCCATTTTGAGGGTGCAATGATATGCAAGTAAAGTTTCATCATAGAGCCAGTTTGGGCAAGAAACTAGGAGGCGCTGAGTTCTAGTTCCGTCTTAGTCATGAAAACTAGCTGTGTGACTTTGGGCCAGTCACTCACTCTCAGCCCAACTCACCTCATAGGGTTGTTGTGGGGAAAATAGGAGGACGAAGATATGTTGCCATACTTCAAAAATATTTTGGAAGCAGTAGAACTCAGCTTCCGAGATCTGCAAGTGGGCATCACACACTGCACAGAGGCTACCAAACAAGGACAAATTATGCAATGCATTATATGCATTGAAAAGATTGTTTGGAGGTGGGGGATAGTTCCAATGTAATCTACTGAATCCCCTACACGGGTTGCCCCTGTAACTATGTAGGATAAACGGGGAGGAAGCTAACCACCAGATTGCAAGAACACAAATGAGTGGTCAGGTGATTGGACCCAAACTCATTGGTAGCCTCACATTTCAATGAACAAGGACACTCATTTAACTTTGTAGCTACTAAGAATATTGGCCATGCAGGTACAAAGATATGATTGAAGCCTGGGAAATGGGCCACTTTTCAGTTAATAAGAGTGCTAATTTGCCACCAGCTTATCAAATGCTTAGGAGCCGAGTGCTTGGCAATACAAGGAATTCACAGCCAATCACCAGCCATCAACACACCAATCAGTCAATAGGAAGGCACCCCGTAAACACGACTCACAGAATAGCCCAAAGTAGTATTCCTGTAGAGAGAAGTTCCCTGAAGATGGACTCCAGCATGAATCTGAAAGCTTGGAAGAGTACCATAAATCTCTGAACCCGGTGATTGATCCAAATTCAATTTTGAAGTTTTGTGGGTCTTCACCACCTTGACTTATTTATAAAAATAATAAAGGGGGGGAGATATAAATAAATAAAATAAATAATAATTTCATTATTATTCTAGTAATTTTAGTCTTGATTATTTGTTTAGTAATCACAGACAAGGCATATTAACTTTCAATGGCTAGACCAGAAAATGCATTTTTTGAGAAGTTAGGATAGATTTGCCCGGTGGTGGGATTCAAATAATTTAACAAATGGTTCTCTGCCCTAATGATTTCTTCCAACAACCAGTTCACCAAACTGCTCAGAAAGTTAACAACCAGTTCTCCTGAAGTGGTGCGAACTGGCTGAATCCCACCACTGGATTTGCCCCAATATGGATTTATTTTAGACTGGGTTGGCATTTTTCAATTTCCTAGACTTTTTGGAATTTTTTACACAATTATAGGAAATGTGATGGCTCAGTGGTTCCGACACTGGGCTTGTCAGCTGGAAAGCAACAGTCTAGATTCGAGACCTGAGCGTTGCGTCTTCGCCTAACTCCTGCCCACCTAGCAGTTTGAAAGCTTGCAAATGCAAGTAGATAAATAAGCACCACTTTGATGGGGAGGAAACAGTGTGCTGCGACATCATGCTGGCCACGTGACTACAGAAATGATTTTAGACAGTGCTAAACTGAGATAAGTGCCACCTCCTATAATCAGCAACAACCAGCGGAATAAAATCTTCAGGAGCTCCTTTTCTTTTCCTTTCAATCACTGACTAATGTGATGTAATTAAACTTGGACTTATTGAATTTATTTTTTGGACCTCTTCATAGGTGAATTTTAAGCTCCATCATTCTGAATAATTTGCTTCAGAAGTACCTTCTATAAACTTTTACAAAGCATGGCTCTAGGACAGTCAAGTTGTCTGCTGACCAACTATTTTTTCTTACCTTTTACAGTCCACTCCAGTTTTCCCATGGCTGCTAAACCAACATTAAATAAAATTATATATGACTTAATACACAATCTTGAGGCCTCTCCTCAAGAAGCCATTCCTGGATCCAGCTGTTTTGGCTAACTATCGTCCAGTCTCCAACCTTCGTTTTATTGCGAAGGTTGTTGAGAGTGTGGTGGCGCAACAGCTTCCCCAGTACCTGGATGAAGCTGTCTATTTGGATCTGCTCCAGTCCGGCTTCAGACAGGGGTACAGCATGGAAACGGCATTGGTCGCGTTGGTGGATGATCTCTGGAGGGCCCGGGATAGGGGTTATTCCTCTATCCTGGTCCTATTAGACCTCTCAGTGGCTTTTGATACCATCGACCATGGTATCATGTTGCGCCGGCTGGAGGGACTGGGAGTGGGGGGCACCGTTTTGCGGTGGTTCTCCTCCTATCTCTCCGACCGGTCGCAATCCGTGTTGACAGGGGGGGCAGCGGTCGACCCCAAGGCGCCTTGTTTGTGGGGTGCCACAAGGGTCGGTCCTCTCGCCCCTCCTGTTCAATATTTATGTGAAGCCGCTGGGTGAGATCATCCACGGTTTTGGGGTGGAGTTCCATCAGTACGCTGATGATATTCAGTTGTACGTTTCCACTCCAGACCATCCCAACGATGCCTTGGAAGTGATGTCCCAGTGCCTGGAGGCTGTGTGGGTCTGGATGGGGAGAAACAGGCTTCGACTCAACCCTTCCAAGACCGAGTGGCTGTGGCTGCCGGCGTCCCGGTATAGCCAGCTGACGCCATCGCTGGTTATTGGGGGCAAATCATTGGCCCCCATGGAGAGGGCCCGCAACTTGGGTGTCCTCCTGGACGCACAGCTGTCTTTAGAAGGGCACATGATGGCCGTGGCCAGGGGGGCTTTTTATCAGGTTCACCTGATACGCCAGTTGCGCCCCTTTCTGGACCGGGACTCCCTACGCACGGTCACTCAAGCACTCGTCACCTCTCGTCTGGACTATTGTAACGCTCTCTACATGGGGCTCCCCTTGGGGTACACCCGGAGGCCCCAACTGGTGCAGAATGTGGCCACGCGAGGGATTATGGGAGTGACGGAGCGCTCCCATGTGACTCCTCTCCTGCGCGAGCTGCATTGGCTTCCAGTGGACTTCCGGGTGTGCTTCAAGGTGTTGGTGATCACCTTTAAAGCACTCCATGGCTTAGGGCCGGGGTACTTATGGGACCGCCTTCTGCCACCAATAGCCTCCCACCGGCCGGTTTGCTCCCACAGAGAGGGCCTCCTCAGGGTGCCGTCGGCCAGACAATGCCGGCTGGCGACCCCCAGGAGGAGAGCCTTCTCTGTGGTGGCACCTACCCTTTGGAACAATCTACCCCCAGAGACACGAGTGATCTCCGACCTCCGGACTTTTCGTCGGGCCCTAAAAACTTATTTTTTTCAGTTAGCTGGTCTGTCTTGATTTTAGGGTTGGTTTTAAAATTTTGATATTGATTTTAAAATGACAAGTTTTAAATTATGGGCCAAATTTAGTAATTATTTTAAATCTATTTTTAATTGCAATGTTATGTATAAATGTTTTTATTTTGGCTGTTCACTGCCCTGAGTCCGAAAGGAGAAGGGCGGTATAGAAGTTTGAATAATAAATAAATAAAATAAATAAATCATTTAAAATGACTTCTGTTTCTTTTGTCTCCATTCACATTCAGTCTATAGTCTAAATTCACCAGCCTATGGGGAATTTTGACATATGTTTGGCACATGTTACCAGAGTACAAAATAAACGTGTGAACTTATATGTCTGTTGTTAGCAAGATGGCATACTAAAAAGCTTCATGTAGTTTAGATAATTTTTAGGCTTTTACAACCACAGCAGTAGTTAATCTGCACATGCCAGTTTTGTAAGATTTGTATCTCAGATCCCATTTTTATCCTTCAAGAGACAGTGATATTAGCATGCAAAAGAATTTATTTGATTTTTTTTTTTAATAAAGGCTTGTAAATGGGTTGTGGGAGGAATGAAATTATGGTGAATCAAGTAAGATTCACTATAAATAGATTCAACTGACAGAATAAAGACATAAAAAGATGGCTATAATTGTATTAATTATCAGTAACAAATGAAAAGGTTTCAGCCATATTTTTATTCAGCATTTCAGCTGCAAGTTTTGTAGATTCCTTGTTTTATGATTTTTGTCTAACAAACATGTGAAAATACATTTGTCTGATCCTGTGGAAGCTGAGAGTACCTTCATGTTTATTTAGATAATTTCATCAAATTGGCATTGTCAATTTTCTACTTCCAAATATTTGCTTTTAATTAGATATAGATGAATAATTTATTATGGCTAAGCAGCAATGTCCATGGTATTGCCACATGCTCTACATGGGACTGTCTTTAAAAACTATTTGAAAACTTCATTTGGCATAAAATACAGGAGTTTGGATGCTTGTCAGCAGTTAACTTTGGGAGTAAGTGACACCCATTTTATAAGCCTTGCATTGGTGGTCTAATAATCTGGGAACAATTGACTGTCTAGTGTGGACCTACAAAGTTCTTTAAAGCTCTGTGCTAGGTACAGTAGCATATCTACTACTCAAGTCAGCCCAGCTGTTATGAATGTATTGGGAAGAAACAGCTGTTTCTTTCCCCCTTGGGCTGATGCTCACAAGTGTTTTTGGTGACAACGGATTCCCACTTGAGGTTAGAACTGCTCCTACCGTGGCCGCATTCTGGAAGATATTGAAGAACAAGCTTTTCCAGAGCATTTGAATCATGACAGTTCTTGGATGGTTATTACATTCTTTATGGTTTTAGGCTTTTTTTTGTTTTTGTTTATTGGCTTTTAGGATTGCTATCACATTTGCAAGCCCTTGAGAGTCTATTAGATTGTAATGGGGTAAAAGTCTAATAATAAATAAGTAGATAATAGATGGATAAATCTTGTTTTATGCTTTTTATAAAATGGAATCCATTCTATGACTGTCTTGATCCAGCTGCTATCAGTCCTTCTTGCTATGTGAACAGCCCATTTCCATTTCAATTATTTTACTCTCTTGATGCCTAAAACAAGATGGATTGACAACATCAGCAAGTATTACAGGCCCAATTGGCAAAAGAAAGCTCTGGAGTGTAGTGGTTGGGAACATGCAGAACAAGCTTTCATCCTGCAGTGGATAGACAATGGCTAAGACGATGAGACAGATAAGTAAGTAATGAAAGCACCTTTGTAATGACACAATACTTCTCTTGTTATCTTGCCAAAAGCTTCTAATCCCACTTGCAGATACCTATGGCTCAACTCCAGGATGCACCTCTTCAGTGTGCACATACAAAAGAACCACCGGTCTGTAACAGGTCTATTCTGTGTGTCTAAGCAGAAATTCCAGAAATGCTGGAATCTCTACAATTGTTAGGTGGTTTGGAAGACCAAGTGCTTCAATCTTATATTTGTAGAGTTCTTTGCTGAAAGCTTAGAGATCTAGACTTGAGAGGCATGAGCATGACCAGAAAGTATATTGAAAGTGACTTCAACAATGTGGAGATCCTTCTCGCATATTATTTACTGCAGTACATTCTACTTGGCTACGTTCTATATGCATAGAGGGCTTAGAGAGTGATCCAAAATGAGTGTATTTATTTAATTATTTTTATTTAACCTTTCTAAAACTCAAAGACTGTATATGTATGTACAGGTAGTCCTTGACTTACGACCACAATTGAACCCAGAATTTATGTTGCTAAGTAAGAAATTTGTTAAGTGAGTTTTGCCCCATTTTAGGGCCTTAATTGCCACATTTCTTAAGTGAGTCACTATAGTTGTTAAATTAGTAACCCGGTTGTTAAGTGAATCTGGCTTCCCTATTGACTTGGCTTGTCAGAAGATCACCAAAAAAGATCACATCATCCCCGGGACACTGCAACCACCATAAATATGAACCAGTTATCAAGCATCCAAATGTAAATCATGTGACCATAGGGATACTGCAAGGCTCATACGTGTGAAAAATGGTCATAAATAACTTTTTTCAGTGCTGTTGCAACCTCAAATGGTTACTAAATGAACTGTTGTAAGTTGAGGACTACCTGTATGTGTCTGGAATGGTAAGGAGACAGACTTGCTGAAAGGCTATCCAAAGGTGAAGCTAGTATTGGAGCACAGGATGCAGATTTTGGCATGGTAGAATGAATAAACATCAATGGGCAACCAGTCCCAGCACTCGTCAAATCCAAACAGTCCCCAAAGCAGCTTTTCACAGAAAGTCACATCTGGGATTGTGTTTCATGTTTCCATATAGTGGATTTCAGCACTAATAAAACTCTGTTTGGTATGAAATAACTTTTCAACCTGTCTCTTTTAAGAACAAATATTAGAAATGTGTACATGTGTACATATCTCAAGCGATTCTTGGAATGAGTTTTGGGCATATTGTTTGCTAGAAAGAATCACAAGTACTGTTATATATCATGACACATGACAAAGTTATTAATAATACATCACTGTGTTAGAAGAACTTTGTAACGATGAAGCATGCCATTTGCCATACGAAGAGGGCTTGTCTGAAATAGAAGAGGTAGATCAAAAGAAAATCTGAACTGTTCTCCCATATGGTAGAAAACAAGTGAGTTCAATAAGTCCGATAAAATTAAAGACAAAGACTTCCTTGAATCATGTTTCACTTCTGATAACTATATATACATATCGGAGAAGTTTTCTATTGTGTAAAAATTAATCAGCATAACTTATCTTAGAAAGCAAACAGCATTTCCCCATATCATTAATCATCATTGCTTTTATGGTTGCTGTGGCCTTAAAATTTGCTGCATGTATTCTAGGCTGAGAGCTGAAGGAATCATGTATTCATTCCACTATTTTTTTTAAAAAACATATCCTTGTGTTATCTTTTGTAATACTGTGGTAAACTTATTGCTATTTCTTGCATTGCTTGATCTGCTTTCTGTACTTAAGAATACTGGATGTTTTAAATAACAGATTGGACAACAATTTGGATGAAATGGTATAGGGCCATGATGGCGAACCTATGGCATGTGTGCCGGAAGTGGCACACAGAGCCACTCTCCAGGTCGCCAGCTGTTGCCTATTGCTCTTCTGGGTTCCAGTGCAAGCTTGCGCGCCAGCCAGCTGATCTTCGCATGCGCGGGAACACTGGAAACTGGTAGAGCACCTCCCTGGGTGCTGGGAAGCTGAGCTTCCGGTTTCCAGTGCATGCATGCCCGCTGGGCAGCTGGTCTTCACGCTTGCATGCATGCCAGAAACCAGAGGACCAGGTGGCTGACACGTATGTGTGTGCCCGAAACAGGAAGCTCAATTTCCCAGCACCCTCATGTACACCAGGGAGCTGCTCTTCCGGTTTCCAGTGCTCCTCCATGCATGCGTGTGCACTCCTGTTTTGGCACTTGGTGCCGAAAAGTTCACCAACACTGGTATAGGGTTTCCTACTTGAGCAGGGTTGGACTAGAAGACCTCCAAGGTCTCTTCCAACTTCGTTATTCTGTTATTCTATCTGAATATGTGTCCACTTAGGATGTATCTATAAGCCCATAGAAATGTATGACATTAAGTATTTGTTGGTATTTGGATACCACGGCTGCAAGTCCTTCCTGGTTATTGTTTCCCTGTGTTGTATTGTTAAATGGGAAAAAGCACTGATTTATCTTCTCCAGAGTAGATATAAACATATTGGTAATATAGTGTTCTTGTCCCACTTTTACAGGACAATAAATGTGTTCTACAACAGCCTATTCAATAGTGCTGTATTGAAACTGGATATCTCAGCTGCACATTTTATTATATCAATGGAGCTTATTAGAATAGCTCTGCAATATGGAGATAAGATAGATTTTTCTTTTTGTTATCAGAGATTTGCATCTGTCACCCCCTCCATAGGGAATTTGCTTTTTGTATGGTAATGATGTGTTATTGGCTGATATTGAGTAGGCTTGCATATGGATTGTTCTTGGTGCGAGTTAATTAAGGTCTATTAAGGGATATTAAGCACAAGAAAAGAATAATGAGTAAAGTTTAACAGCTTTCTTTGCATGGTATCTGCTATAACAGAAATAAAACTTTAGTGTGAAGAACATTTTCCTTATGTCCTAGGCTAAGAAATATTGTAGTGTTATGAGCCCATCCCTAAAAAACCCTGCTAGGAATAAGTTTTCTGTCAATTTTAAGAAACCAAAATGAACTTTTTTTCTGTTAGATTATGCTGTGATGCTTCTGCTTATCTTCCTTTGGCTCAGAGAATTCCTGGCAAGAGATAATCAGTGTTTGGATGAAAACACTTCAAAAGACCAACATTCCAGCTTCCTATGTGTGATAATAGGAAGGCTGTACGCAACCAAATTCTTTAAAAACTCCATAGAAGAGCAGCCCTCAAATTCCATCTGGATTTGATGTGCCTACTACTTAAAAGATGAAGGAATGGGGAGAATTGCTGTTCAATACATGATGCACTGAGAAGAAGAGGGTATGGGAACATATTTCTTAGTGTTTATATTATATCTGCAGTCATATAATAGAAATGTATATTATTGCTTTGATTGTTGTAGTGGATTCCAATGACAAGCAGAAATCTTAGAATAAGTATTTGAAACAAGAGACGGTACCATGTTTCCCTGAAAATAAAACATCCCCTGATAATAAGCCCAATTGGGCTTTTGAGCGCATGCGCTAAAATAAGCCCCCCCCTGAAAATAAGCCATCCCCAAAAATATTTAAATGTATGCACAGCCAGTCCCTGCCATTTCCTCTGGTTAGGGTTAGAGAGACACAGCTGAAAATCAGATAAGATGGCAAGAGGAGTCCCGTCTTGCTCCACATGCCCCAAAATAATAAGACCTCCCTGAAAATAAGGCCAAGCGCTTTTTTCAGAGTTCAAAAAAAAATTAGATAGGGTCTTATTTTCAGGGAAATACGATATTAAAGGCAGAGTTTTGGGTTGTGATGGCACCTTAGCTAGACATTGACCTTTACATTGACTTAAGTGTTGAAGACTCTAGAAAAGGGCAAATAATTAATTATATACTATAACACTTCCTGCCTGGCTCCAGGAATGGGAGAAAAAGAACAGCAGCACATTTGGTGCATCTGCTTTTCATTTAACACATTGCTGTAAATAATCAAACAATAAACTGTATGAATTGCTTCAGTATACCAATTTTGTCTACTAGATTCTTTGCGACAGTGAACTTTGCTAAACTATTAATAGAAATAAACTTTTCAATTTTTTTTTTCTAATCCTACTTTTGGTAATTTGAGTAGGGAAGGGAAATATATTTTGAAAACACATTATAAATATTTTCTTTCTCCTGTGAACTAGTTAAATGAATTGGCTTATTTAAAGTAACAGCCTACTGAGAGCAATAAGGCAACAAATGATTTTAAATGAGTTTGTGTGTGCATCTTTTAAAAATTAATTGCTCCAAAGAGAGCAAACTGCTAAATAGCATTAGGTTTACAGAATGCTTCACTCACTTCAAAATATGAATTATATTTATTTGAAGCATTTCTCAGTTAAAAAAAAGAACCAAAATTTAGGAATATCCAGTACAGGTACTATACCATAAACATGCAGAGATAAATCAAGGGACAGTGTGCTAGATTTTTTTTTTCGACACTGGAATGATCGAGTTGGAAATCAAGTTAGTCTTGAATGATGGCTTTTGGGGATAGAGGGGGTCATTCTCTCTGATGTATTTTAAATTCTGTAGAACGTAAACTGTAGAATTAAAACTTAAAATTTCTCAGCACAGCCCCTCCATAATCTGTATCTATTTCTTTAGCCTAATCCAGGGGTGTCAAACTCAAGGCTAAGGGGCGGATTTGCCTGTAGGGTGCTTAGATATGGCCTGCAGGGCCGCCCTGGAAGCAGTGAAGAACTGGCCCGCAGTGCTTCTGCCAGCAAAAACAGAGCTCGGGAGGGCTGCGGGGCCCCCTAGCTCTGTTTTCGCTGACAGAGGAAATAGAGCTCAGGAGCCTATTTTTGCTGGCAGACCGCTCAGGCCACCACAGGCACCACTGACATGCATGACATTGAGCTGGCCATGCCCATCCTGGTCACGTCCACCCCGGTCCCCCAAGGTCAAACACAGCCCTGATGTGGCCCTCAATGAAATCAAGTTTGATACTCCTGACTTAATCCAATTCCTCTCACAGTCCACTCTCGTGTCAGTCAGATTAAATTGGACGGTGCTTAATCATTTGACTAGTCATACTCATTTCACTGGATTCCCTGTAAAAAGTCTTGCTTCTTTATTTTAACATGTTCTTGTTAATTTAAGAACTAATCTGCAGCTACATTTTCAGCAGAAGTAGATAACATATAGGAACAAAGCAAGAACATCGATTCCTAAAATCAGCATTGTTATTCCTTGCAAACAGAACTATTTTTTTTTGATGGACTCATCACATTTTATAGAAATTTGGCACAGGCAGTGCACCTTCCAGGACCTACAACTGCTGGACATTTTAGCCCATTCTATTTTAAAATAACCACTTTTCAGGTGTGTGTGTGTGTGTGTGTGTGTGTACGCACGCACACACAAACGCAGAAAGACATATGTACACACAGAACTAATTTCTGTTTAGCATGCTTTATCCTTGCATATGGCTCTAGCTTTCTTTTCTGCTGTTCATTAGCATTTCTTCCATGGTAGACAGTAGAACAAACAGCTTTGTTTTAATGAATCACTTCCAGATAAGGACAATAAACTGTTGCTCAAAAACTGTGATTTAGTTTACAGGGAACCAAGGTAATCTTGGATTTGGCCGACAGATGACACATTTGGCCAGCATGCATGTCAACCCAAAATATAGAACTAGAAAATCTAGCCTCTTTAAAGCTGATACTAAATATATATTTATTCTGCTTTAAATTCAGGGCTCCTCGGTGCACAGTATGTGATATATGGCAGATTTGCATGAAAATACTCATGGAGTTGTAGTGAAAAAGTGTATTGTCTGAATGCAATCTTTAGCTCCAAGCCAGTTTCATAGACAGCTATATAGAAATCTATTCATTCATTCCATTGGTATGCTGCCAAATCAGCTACAGACCCAGAACCAATTTTATATTCGTCCAAGTATTTTAAAAGTTTCAGTTTTGATTCAGTGTAGTGAGGCGGTTGAAGGATTTAATTAAAAAGAACAAAGGGAATTCTGCTTCACCACACACCTCACTTTCCTTGCTTTCCAAATCGGTCCTAAACTCTTACCTGTTTATTTGGGGAATTAATTCTTCCAGTTATTTTTGTTTGCGTGTATTGGCATGATAGTACTGCTGCTTGCTGAATTTGCAGATGGATAAAGTTCTTTTATTTGGTATCTGAAAAAGAGGTTTGTTTTTAAGGCTTCTCATCCTTACTGCTCAGTGTAGGATTAGCTAGGTATATTATTCAAATTATATTCTTCCCTCTGTTAACTCTCTCCCCAGAACAAGACATAATTGGCTAGTGTCAAGATTTCCTAGTTAAGGAAAACTGGTTCAGGTGATTGCTCTATGAGGCTCTTAGAGCTCTTTCTGAAAACAGCAGTGGTCCCATCAAATGGCATCACAGTGGGTGAGACTGAGAAAGGGCCTGGCAATTGGGGGAGTTCTTTCCCCTGCATGAGCAGGGGTGATGCTGCTGAAGCATGGATGTGTCAGGCAATCAACCCACCCTTCGCCATTAGCAATTCAGGGGCTGAGAAAGACAAGCTGCCCCTTCCCATCTCTTTCAAACACACTTTCTAGAAATTGTAGTCCAGGTTTTGGAGGGCAACAGAGGGAATGCAGCAGCAGGTACTTCATTGCACACATAGTTTATTAGAATTCTCTCCCCCACCTTTCATTTGGACATGCTATGCAACAAAATGGGGTGCCCAGGTTTTGCTTTTCCTTGTGAACAAAAAAATATGGGATTCTAAATTTCTAATTCAGCATCAATGATATATGACAGCAAACTTCACTGGAGCTTTCATTGCATTTAGTTAGTCTTGTGACATTACTGCATCATGTTTGAATTCTTATTTTAGAGAATCTCGGGATACTAATCAAGGAAGTAAACAAATATGCCCATTATTAAAAAAAAGTCAGAATATTTTTTTTATCTATGGGTAGGAAAAATATATATTTAAGGTTTAATTTCTTGGAGTTATTTTATTTTGTTTCAGTATCTTCAGACCTTTTCTTTTTTAATTTCCTTCTTCCTTTTTTATTTCTAAAGATTTTGATATTATACTCTCATACATTCTCATACATGTGCATTTGGGAGAGTGTCTCCCAACACTCTCATACATATGCATTTTTATCTTAATTACTATAAGGGTGAAATATGATAAGAGATCATGCTACAATATCTAATTATTTGCATTGCCTGTAGATTTGGTGTATTTGGTAGTTTCAGAGAAAGTTTGAATGTTTCTGCAGTAGATGTAAGTATAAGTAAGTGTAAGTATAATTATTACACCATATACAACATTTTATTTATTTACCTATTTTTTTACCATCAACTCAGTAAAATAGTAATTTAAAAACACATAATTAAAATAAGAAATTAATTACAAAATTAAGAATTAACAACAATAATTGGTAGATTAAGAACAACAACAAAATCCTGAATCAATTCATTTGGAAAAAAGGTTAAGATGACACGTTCTACTAATTTCTAAACATTGTACAGAATAATTTGGTTTTTAAAAGGAGTGGGTTGGCCTTAATATCAAGGAGAAATATCATTTTCTGAAGTCCATTCTCATTTTCTCATGGAAATACATATTGGGAATACACTAGACAGATCAAATCAGGTAGGTATGTTTGATTTATTTACTTATTTTACATTTATTGGCCTTTGAAAGATAAAGATCTTTTTAAAAAACTTGTTTTCATTAGTCCAATGTTGAACTCAATGAAAGTCTGCCATGTAACATCAATAGCATTAATTAATCTTATTAACATAACATAGTAAATAAAGCCCAATTCATCATCATCATCATCATCATCATCATCTCCTTTTAATGACCCGATAATCTCTTGCGGGGTGGAGCCTGGGCAACTGAATGTACATATGTACAGTACATATCTATGGTTCCTATGGTACATCCTGGGAATCTCTTTATGTAACCATCTCAAGAATGAGACCCTCAGACAGAGGGGCAATGAACAACCTACATCTGAAGATGAAATGCAAAAGCACAGATTAAGATTATTGGTACAGAGAGTGACAGAACATTTCCTTTGATACAGATTACTGTAGCAAAAGTGGCCTATATTGTTGAGGACCCAACTGTACCTAAAAAAATATCGGCAAAGCAAATCGTAAAGACGATTACAAAACCCGAGGTTCAATTTAAAAGATAAAAAAGCATGTTTGCTGTTGAAACACATGGGAAACCATTGTAAAGGATTTTGATTGTCCAGCAGCTAACCACAGCAGCATACTGTGAGGTCAACCTCACTCAGATGCTCACTAAAGGAAGAAAGGGAGAGAAGAAAAAAAAATCTATGTTTAATGCATGAAAGTATCTTAATTTTATTATACTGTTTTATTTTCTGTGTTATGTTACAGTCGAGGAGTGAATGACACACTGTGACATACAGTACCTTGTTTGATAGTGCTGAACCTGGAGCTTTTATTTGTTCTCACAATCCTTTGTGCAGCAGTAATAACAGGAGCCTTTTACTTTAAAAGGAAATTAATTTCCTTTTAAATCTAAAGTGATCTATTATCACTTCAATTTATATATGCTCCTGAATGTTGCCAGTAAAAGCTTATTTCCTCTGAAAAACATACCCCACATTTAAATGTGAAACACACCATATGGAATTTTGAGTGCGTCTATATTGCCTTGTTAAATCTTTTGAGTTGTAAAAAATATTACGTTCCTGTTTCAGAAAAAAGCTGTTCGCGCAAGCAATTAGTATTTTGTTTAATTGCTGTGTTGCAGCCTACAGATTTTTTTTCTTTCTTGTGGTGACCAAGAGAGATTAGAATTGTTCTCTTCATCTCTTTGACATATTTATGCAACCTGCATTGAAAATCCTTCAAAACAAAGAAAATAACATCTCCATTTTGTTGAATGTCCCTGGAATTTATAGCCACTATTTTTTTTTTTTTAAAAAAAAACAACATTCAGATTTAAAGCCATATTACTTTTAATTAGATTTTGTCCACTGAAAAACATTGGACTGAAGCCAGATTATAGAAACTGCAATAAATACACTTGCACTTGTGTCTTTATATGCAGAAAAAAATGATATATGTTTAAATTTCAATAAATGTTCAGGTAAAATCAACTTCTATATTGATATACATATTATTGTTCATAAAAGATCCATGTCTGTATGCAATCATTACTGGATATATTATTTTTTATGGGATTCTGCCATGAATAAGTGTTTTGATTTTAGACAATACTACTGTACCATCTTCTTATGTTACTTCTTTACTCCACTATAGGTTTGGCAGTGTAATATTAAAGCCTACTTCAGAGTTACTGCTAAGTAACTACAGGTTATTCTGCAGGTATGAAAGAAAATGTGGAGGCCCATCTGCAGACCAATATTGAGTTTAGCGATCTGAAGTGGCTCAGTAGACCTTTTCTGGTTGCTGTTTCAAAGAGTGCCATCAATCAACGTAATTGCAGTATAATGCCCTAGTGAAATGTTAACTGAAACTCTTGGCATTCCAAGAGTAAGCAATTTCCTGAAATGAAAGCTTTGAAAATCACATTGAAATGCATTTGTTCAACTTATTAGCTAATAGGGAGGTACATCTGTGAACAATGAAAAATAAATTTTGTTCCTAACTGAGACTTTGCTATCCAGATGTATACCCAACCTTGCACCATAAACCAGAAATAGGCATATATTTAAAGAGTTTCCTCACAAATCTGGTCAGATATTCAACAACTTTTATAAATGCCGAGTAGATTTTGTTTTACCTTGAGCCACATTGAACTTTACAGTGAACCACCTAAAGACATTTTGATGTCTGGCACTGGCTCACATTTATCACGTAACTTGTTGCAGAGCTAACTAATCAGAACATATATGTTAAGGAAACCCACCAGAGGAATTAAATTCCTCAAACAAAGTGATGTTCACCAAAGTAAACTCCAGTCTAGTAAGAGAACAATAAACAGAGTCTGTGAATGTTCATCATTATGTGCTCAAAAAATTGATCTTTGGGATCTATCAGGCAAGGACAAATATTTATTTTGATAATAAATATTTCACATCAGAATTAGGACTGAGCTGGATGGATCAGCATTCTACTGAATTTCCCTAGTTTTCTTACAGTGTACCTGATAAGCATCAAGTAGATAAATGGTAATATTTCATTTATGGGTTTGTCCATTGTTTTTGTATATAGTATTTTATAATCTGCATTTTCTTCTGGAGTTTACACAAGGATCTTTGTTAATTTCCTTCCCACAAAACTAAAATATAATAGGTTGTGTTGAGAAGGAGCTAATGATCTAAATCTCCAGCGAGTTTCCATAAGTAAGGGAGAATTTAATGTGGGCTTTGCTAATTTCAACAATTTCACCATTTATGAATCCAAGACATCAGATTTGTAGAGCCTGAGAGCTGAAAAGCAATAATTTATAGCTTTTCCAAAAATCTTTGTATTTATCATCTCTAAACTGGAAATAAGTGTAAAAGGTTATAACTATCCAGATGTAAATGTATAGAAAACTAACTGTTCATAATAAAGCATATCTATCAAGCGTATGGCTACTTTGAAATCATCTGGCATGTGAAATCACTTAGTTATTTAGAAAATAAACTTGTATTCAGAAAGTTGAAAACTTTAGTCCCATCCATGTGTTCATTGTGTATACAGGTAGACCTCGACTTATAATCACAATTGAGCCCAAAATTTCTGTTGCTAAGTGAGACAGTTGTTAAGTGAATTTTGCCCCATTTTACGACCTTTCTTGTAACAGTTAAATAAATCATTTCGTTAAATTAATAACACGATTGTTAAACTAACCTGACTTCCCCATTGACTTTGTCAGAAAATTGCAAAAGGTGATCACCTGATCCCGTGACACCGCGACACAATATGATCATGTGACCATGGTGATGCTACAATGGTTGTAAGTGTGAAAAACAGTATAAGTCATTTTTTCAATGCTGTTGTTACTTTGAACGGTCACTAAATGAACTGTTGTAAGTCGAGGACTACTTAACTATATTTTCACACACTGATTTGCAGAGTCAGTTCTTGTGATTAGAAATCAGATTAGAAAGACAGAGCTCTAAGATCTACCCAGAACTTTGTTCTTGCCTAAACACTACATGGTGCTCTGATGGCAATATATTCCTTGCAGATATTTCTTTTCTTATAAAATATACTGAATTCAATAATTAAGTATAAGATATAGTCGAGAAAATATTTTCCAAATAATACAAAATTTATTATCGCAATAAAACAAATTAAGAAGAACAACAAATAAAAGCAGCAGATTTATTCTCAGAGTGTGTTATTGACTGAAGACCTGCCAACAAGAATCTATTTCATATAGGCTAAATAATAATGAGTGTTTTATAGGAGAAAGGTTCTTTACAATCTTAAAGCTGATTTCATATATTTTGTGGATGGGAATTGTAAAAAGGGGCTCTCTTTTCATTAGGATGAGTCAAAAATTGATTTCTTTATTCTTTATTTGCTAATGATTTGGCATAACACACTAGCAGTTTACTAACCATTCTCTCTATAGCCATTTAGGAGAAAGGACTTGCCTTTCTACGTAATATTTATTCTTCTATGCAAATGGTTCATTCCTATTTTCTTTTTAACTTGGCTTGGGCTCTTTGACAGCTGTGTATGTCATAACATGGTTATCCCATGACAATATGAATGGGTCTCTTAGTATCCTCACCCATCTATAGGAGATTCCCCGTGAGATTAACTCTAGAAGTGGAAACTGCCTACTCAGCCAAATGACTCACTCTAAACTCATTATCCAAATGATGTTAATGTTGTTGATTCTATAAGGAGCACTTTCAATTGCTCACTCGAAATCTGTTAATGTGTGTGAGGCAAATTGTTTAGATCTGTCAAGAAAAATGGCCCAGATCTTAAGAGACCCTGCAGGGAACTTAAGAAGAATGAGATGCTGGATAGAGACCCTGAGGAAAAATAATGACAAGTATTTTTACAAATAAGGACACTTTTAAAGTGTCCTCTGTACTTCCAGTGCTCGTGTGTATAAGATTCTACAGGCCGGACAAATGAATGATCTTGAAATAAATTGCCCTTTTCCTCTTGCTAGAAAACGTTTTAAAATGGTAACTTACCACATGGGTTGGTATGATTTTCTCTCAGTTGCAAAGTTCTGATTCTCTTTCCAAGGGGAAAGAAACCTTATTCATGTGCAGCATTTCCTTGCTGATGGTCTTCATGGATCATTAAGTGCCAGCTTTGCCTCATAACCTGCTACTGGCAATTGTAAAATGTGTAGTTGCAAATTTGCCTTGGGCAGAGATTTTGATCGCTTTTCATTTCAGGACTGTGGCTACACATTTCCAAGGGGAAATACCTTGAATTCACTCTGCTTCTGGACAATGCTTACATTTCAGACATACTTCAGTGCCTTCACAGCTGTGTAGAGAATGTACTCCAAGGGAATCCTTGTCCTCAAATATTGCCTTTGTCTTTCTGAATGCTGCAGAATGATTCAGCTTTAATTTGTCACTCTGTGCCATTCCAGTAGGCAATAACACTATTCCCTTATTTATATTTAGATTGCTATATGTTTACATTGGATCTGATCCAGTCAAAGTGGAATACTTTAAAGTTCCACTAATTTTAGTAAAAAAATAAAATAAAAATAGAGCATCTCTTGTATTTCAACCAAGGAGTCCTCAAAGATTCCTGAGCTTGGATTTCAGTATTTATTGCTTTGTTACTATTTATGTACTGTAAATGCAGTGACAGCTTTGGTAAAGGTGAAATTGTTGACTAGCTCATGAGAACATTTCACAATATAGTATTGTTTTTTCATCTGCCCAGATGTTCGGGTCTAATTGAATGGTTCCCACTCAACTGAGTGGTTGAATAATTGAGTGGAGTTTGGATCTAATTGGTGGTTTTGCCCGTGTGTGTGTGTGTGTGTGTGTGTGTGTGTGTGTATATATATATATATATATGTGTTTTTCTTCTAGCCAGGTTTTCCCTACGTAGCCAAGGTTTTTTTGTAGCTCCAGCTCAGTAGAATCTCATCTACTCGGTTCTGGGCTTTTTTCCTTTCTAACACCTAGCAAGCTCTGACTGCTAGGTGGGAGACCTAAATAGATCCATTTCTAGCTCGTTAGCTGTCGTCAGTAGGCCACACCCACCTCCTCCCTGTAAAGGCATAGTATCAATTTTCTTACTTCTTCGTAGGGTCTATGTGTGTTTTTCTTCTAGCCAGGTTTTCCCTACGTAGCCAAGGTTTTTTTTGTAGCTCCAGCTCAGTAGAATCTCATCTACTCGGTTCTGGGCTTTTTTCCTTTCTAACACCTAGCAAGCTCTGACTGCTAGGTGGGAGACCTAAATAGATCCATTTCTAGCTCGTTAGCTGTCGTCAGTAGGCCACACCCACCTCCTCCCTGTAAAGGCATAGTATCAATTTTCTTACTTCTTCGTAGGGTCTATGTGTGTTTTTCTTCTAGCCAGGTTTTCCCTACGTAGCCAAGGTTTTTTTGTAGCTCCAGCTCAGTAGAATCTCATCTACTCGGTTCTGGGCTTTTTTCCTTTCTAACACCTAGCAAGCTCTGACTGCTAGGTGGGAGACCTAAATAGATCCATTTCTAGCTCGTTAGCTGTCGTCAGTAGGCCACACCCACCTCCTCCCTGTAAAGGCATAGTATCAATTTTCTTACTTCTTCGTAGGGTCTATGTGTGTTTTTCTTCTAGCCAGGTTTTCCCTACGTAGCCAAGGTTTTTTTGTAGCTCCAGCTCAGTAGAATCTCATCTACTCGGTTCTGGGCTTTTTTCCTTTCTAACACCTAGCAAGCTCTGACTGCTAGGTGGGAGACCTAAATAGATCCATTTCTAGCTCGTTAGCTGTCGTCAGTAGGCCACACCCACCTCCTCCCTGTAAAGGCATAGTATCAATTTTCTTACTTCTTCGTAGGGTCTATGTGTGTTTTTCTTCTAGCCAGGTTTTCCCTACGTAGCCAAGGTTTTTTTGTAGCTCCAGCTCAGTAGAATCTCATCTACTCGGTTCTGGGCTTTTTTCCTTTCTAACACCTAGCAAGCTCTGACTGCTAGGTGGGAGACCTAAATAGATCCATTTCTAGCTCGTTAGCTGTCGTCAGTAGGCCACACCCACCTTCCTCCCTGTAAAGGCATAGTATCAATTTTCTTACTTCTTCGTAGGGTCTATGTGTGTTTTTCTTCTAGCCAGGTTTTCCCTACGTAGCCAAGGTTTTTTTGTAGCTCCAGCTCAGTAGAATCTCATCTACTCGGTTCTGGGCTTTTTTCCTTTCTAACACCTAGCAAGGTCTGACTGCTAGGTGGGAGACCTAAATAGATCCATTTCTAGCTCGTTAGCTGTCGTCAGTAGGCCACACCCACCTCCTCCCTGTAAAGGCATAGTATCAATTTTCTTACTTCTTCGTAGGGTCTATGTGTGTTTTTCTTCTAGCCAGGTTTTCCTTACGTAGCCAAGGTTTTTTTGTAGCTCCAGCTCAGTAGAATCTCATCTACTCGGTTCTGGGCTTTTTTCCTTTCTAACACCTAGCAAGCTCTGACTGCTAGGTGGGAGACCTAAATAGATCCATTTCTAGCTCGTTAGCTGTCGTCAGTAGGCCACACCCACCTCCTCCCTGTAAAGGCATAGTATCAATTTTCTTACTTCTTCGTAGGGTCTATGTGTGTTTTTCTTCTAGCCAGGTTTTCCCTACGTAGCCAAGGTTTTTTTGTAGCTCCAGCTCAGTAGAATCTCATCTACTCGGTTCTGGGCTTTTTTCCTTTCTAACACCTAGCAAGCTCTGACTGCTAGGTGGGAGACCTAAATAGATCCATTTCTAGCTCGTTAGCTGTCGTCAGTAGGCCACACCCACCTCCTCCCTGTAAAGGCATAGTATCAATTTTCTTACTTCTTCGTAGGGTCTATGTGTGTTTTTCTTCTAGCCAGGTTTTCCCTACGTAGCCAAGGTTTTTTTGTAGCTCCAGCTCAGTAGAATCTCATCTACTCGGTTCTGGGCTTTTTTCCTTTCTAACACCTAGCAAGCTCTGACTGCTAGGTGGGAGACCTAAATAGATCCATTTCTAGCTCGTTAGCTGTCGTCAGTAGGCCACACCCACCTCCTCCCTGTAAAGGCATAGTATCAATTTTCTTACTTCTTCGTAGGGTCTATGTGTGTTTTTCTTCTAGCCAGGTTTTCCCTACGTAGCCAAGGTTTTTTTGTAGCTCCAGCTCAGTAGAATCTCATCTACTCGGTTCTGGGCTTTTTTCCTTTCTAACACCTAGCAAGCTCTGACTGCTAGGTGGGAGACCTAAATAGATCCATTTCTAGCTCGTTAGCTGTCGTCAGTAGGCCACACCCACCTCCTCCCTGTAAAGGCATAGTATCAATTTTCTTACTTCTTCGTAGGGTCTATGTGTGTTTTTCTTCTAGCCAGGTTTTCCCTACGTAGCCAAGGTTTTTTTGTAGCTCCAGCTCAGTAGAATCTCATCTACTCGGTTCTGGGCTTTTTTCCTTTCTAACACCTAGCAAGCTCTGACTGCTAGGTGGGAGACCTAAATAGATCCATTTTTAGCTCGTTAGCTGTCGTCAGTAGGCCACTGACCATATAGGCCATATATATATATGATGTATAGTTATTTATTTTTCTCTGTGAAAGTTTATTTTTGTTGCATGCCACCCAGAGTCGTATTGTCTGAGGTTAATCGTCTTATTTGAAATAAACTTGAAATAAACAGTTTTGACACATAGTAAAACAATATAACTATAATAAAATGCAGAGAATCATATAAATCAAACTTAAAAAAATGAGATCAACTAAAAGCAGGAAGCAGAGGAATAAACCCTCATATATTAAGATTATGTTAAGGACAAAAATATGTTTTTAAAGATATTGCAAATTATATTGGATTTAATTTGAAGTTTATTGTTATGTTGGGTGTCAAACACATCCTGTGTTAATTTAAAGAGAACTTGGGAAATATTCTTAAAAATTGAAGTAATCATTTTCAGAACAAAAATTCCATGATGTTAAAACACTTATTTGATGAATTTTTCTTTATGTTCTTCATTGTGATTTCCTGTCTCTCAGAGCATAACTGTAAACCGTAAGTGATTCAAGAGTTCTGAGTCCTGATTGAAAAACATTAATAGATCTTTTTAAGTGTTCAAAGCCTTTAGCTATGAGGATTAAAAAAAGTGTTGGGAAAGATGGAGCTTTTGCAGGTCTCACCTTTTGTGTCCCAGCGTGCTTTGTATGTTAAGGCCTAAAGTTCAGAAGATGCAGTAACTGTAATTACATTTGGCTGAATGTTCTTAGAAAGTGACCCAAAGGTGCTTTTTCAAAAGGCAACTCGGCTTTGTTTTTCCTTGAAGACGTTTCACTTCTCATTCAGGAAGCTTCTTTTAGACAACAATGACCTGGATGACTGAGAATCATCATAGACCCTTTGAAAGATTTTTTAAAAATCATCGATTTTTATCCACCTTAGTTTGAGATTTCAAAAATATCCTTGTAGTTATTTCAGTTAATTTTTCTTTACAATTGCCCTGATACACATTTAGATGAAAATTAGTTTTTAATATATTAGTGGCATAGTGCAAGCCTTTTTCTGCCTTCACAATGTGTCTAGACAAGAATTCTCAAACTATTTATAAGCAGATGTGTAACAGGGAAAGCATTTAAAATAACTGAACATTCCTCCAAGTTTTGAAGAATGATATAATTATGGAAAACTTTGTTACCTACATTATCGTTTAAAGGCAAATTTAGGTGGAACTGTTACCAATAGTGGTTTTCTCTTCACAAGAAGTGACTTTCACAGTTTAGAAGGTAGATGAAATTAACTGTTGAGAAAAGAAAATCTCTGGACAGTTGGTTAAATGAGCTGAAGAGTAGAATTGCTAATGATTTGAAACAGGGTCAGGTTGTAAATAAGGTTGAAGAAAGCAACCAGAAGAATAAGCTAGAATTTTATAAAGGTTGGTTTTAATTTTGTGGTTTCAGTGAACCAGTTGAGTATTTAAAAATAAATGATAAACTTTTTTTTTTTTGGCTTTTAATGCATTTGTTCAGAATATTTCTTTTTAAACACTTGAATACAAATCTTCTTGTAGTTCAGTTCCAGGCTTTCGTTTATAACAATGGAATGGCTTATCTTTTGTTCACCAGAATGTTTGGTTAGGGTCTCTGTATCTCAGGCATGTAACATAGACCAGACTAAGAAACAGACAACAGTCAGACCTAAAGCTACATTCATTGTTACAAATATAGTATCAGAATCTTGCTTCCCTTCCTCCCTCTATTATCTTGGGTGTATGGGGTGTGGGTGAAGCTTTTCAGATATAATGAAATTTAGAAATCTGGAATAATTGGGAATCGAGATATATAAATTAATTAAACAAACAAATAAACTAATGCTATATATGAGCTTCTTGCACCTTCTTCCCATTCTGTATATATTTTGAACCAGATTTTCATTCCTATTTCTCAAGCAAACTGTGCAGAATATTAAAAAAACATTTCCTTTCTTGCATGGTCTGGAAATCTTTGAAATTCCAGAATGCATCTTCATTCCTGAACCAAAGGAAAGAGATTCACAGGATGATTCTAACTCTATGTAGATGAGAAAAGGAAGCCATTTTAATCAGGTTCACTTAGAGTGAGATCATGTTTTTGTTATGTTTCCTATTGTAAGCTCTGACTGAGCCTCATTTCCCGACACAGGTCTTTTTTAATGGGATGTGTTTTCAAATGAACTAGTTTGACATGTCTCTCTTTATTTCAGTTTTCATTCTGGTCCAAAATTTGAAAGAGCTCCAAATAGATGATTTATGAACTGTAAATATATTCATCATAAATCTGATTTGGACCATTCAATTTTGGTAGCTGTAGTCAAGGTGTTATGTAAGAAAAGTGGCTACAGTTTTTTTCTCTGATTAGCTATAAGCTTTGGACAGGGCTGTCGTAAGAGAGGTAAAAGGACACATCAGCCTTCATTTGCAAAGTTATATCAGCTCTCATTGTGAAATGATGGGTGATTATATTATTTTATATTTTCAAAGTTTGCCACCTTATATTATCGATCTATGAATTGATGCAAAAATGATTGGTGTTTAATGTCCTATTTTTCTATTAAGAATATAGGAACTCCTGTCAACCCTTTGAGGTAGGTCAGTGTTGTGGTCTGCCAGCAGCCTGCAGAGTTGGCAGCTGAGTCGGACAATGAGGAGGCTGGGGAGGACAATGGGCCAGTCCTGGAGTCAGGGGAAGGCCCGGACGAGGGCTCTGCGTCGGAGGCAGAAATGGGGCCAGGGCCATCTGGGAACGATGTGCAGACTCCGGAGCCTGCAGAGGTGGATAGCAGAGAGGCAGAGGAACAGAAGGAGCCTGTTCCTAGTGCACGCATGCAAAGAGCTGCCAGAAGGCAAGAGTAGCTAAAGCAAAAAGGATGACTCGGGAGTAAGGCCAGAAATGATTGGCCCCTCCCAGAAGGTTTAAAAGAGCAGCAACGGCTCTTGAGATCTTTGTAGGAAAGCAACGTTGTTACATTTGTTTCTTGTGAGTGTTTCTTGCTTCTGAATTTCTTGGGGTTTTGCCAAGAAAAGCCTTTGGCAGGGTGCCAAAGAAGACAAAGGTTGGTGATAAAGCCAAAGGACTGTTTATGAAGAATTTGTTTTGGAATTAATTTGGACTAAGATGAGAATGAAGTAATTCTCAGCTGTTCTAATAAAGTTTGTTTAGGACTTATTGTGTCTGGTAATAACTACTTGGGCCTAATCACAACAGCCAGATCAAGAAATAGAAATCACAGGTCCAAGAATATTACATTTGTTGTGTGGTTTAATCACAGAATTGTGAATGCCCTTTCTTAAATAAGCAAAATCAAGGTGGATTATTTTGAATTTCTTTCTCAAGCTTTCTTTTGTCTCTACACTGGGTGTTTTATTGGTCAATTTCTTCTTTAACAGGTCTTACCTTCCATCACCCCTTAATGGCTGTTCTCTAAGGTCAGTTTCTTTACAAAGCTCAGAGAGGTTTTCACAGGATCACATTTTATCCACAAAGAAGTAAAAAAAAATTGAGCTGAGAGAAATGAATGGTTTGAAATTCCCCAGCAATCTCTTCTCTATGGAGATTTGAATCTGGTTCTCTGGCACTGCAACCACTAACTTTCAGTGTTTGATTTTGCAAGAAAAGCATGTTACCCCTTTTCCCCTTTTCAGAAGAATGTTTTGAATTAATGTTGCTTTCATATGTTGAATGTAAGTAATAATTTTCATGAATTATAATTATAACTTTGCAAATTATAATAATAATAAACTGCAGTCAATAATATTGTTTACATCCAGGAAGCTGTACTTGCCTCAAAACATGGATTAGCAGCAATATTGGGGTTAATCATTTTTAAGCCCAAAAAATTTAAATGGAAAAAATTAAGCAAACAATTAATTCTTCCAATAAAATCAAACAATTATAATTTGGTTGAATTACGTGTTTATTGTTGAATTTACTATCCCTAATTAAATCATCTGAATTAAAGAATTGAGTGGAATCTTTATGATTTACATTTCTCTTTTTCTTTCAAATGGAATAAAGTATTATTTGTGAAGTCTCGTTTGTAACTAAGCAGCAGGTATAATAGTTTTCCTCTTGTTTGACTTTTCTTGAACCATCAGGATGAAGAAAAATGTATTCCTTTACAATTCCTTAAGGGCATTTGATCTTAATGTGTGTGCTTGTGTATGAGAGGGACAGGGACTGATTAAGAAAGATCATTGCATTTCCTAATACAGGTAGTCTTTGACTTAAAACATAGAGTTAACACTCAAATGTTTCATATCGTAGTAGTGCAGACAGGATGAAGAAATGATAATACAAACACAAATGAGACCTCAGTCATTGAGCTAAATAGCTGTTAAGTGGGAAGTCATGTGATTGCTTTGTCAACAACTATGATTCCGGCACTACCAGTAGCAGTCATGAAGTATCTCACTTTTTGTTTAAGTGAATGCATGGAGCTCCTTCTCTCCATGTCTTCTTTTCCTACCTCTCTGTGCCTTTTCTCCCTCCAAGGGAGTCCTCTTGCAGCAGCTTGCATTTTTTCCTGCCTGCTTCCCCATTGTCTTTCTGGGGAAGCCATCAGAAAAGATTGCAAATGGCAATCACATAATTGGGTGCTTGGCATCTGGTCATAAATACCACACATTGCAATCATGTGACAGTGCATGATGGTGGTGTGATGTTTTGCAATGGTTGTAGGTGCTTTACAGATTGTAAAGTACCCTTTCTGGGGCTGTGATTAATTTGAACTGTCCTAAACAATCAGTTATTAAGCAAGGACTGCCTGTATTTGAATCATACTTTGGGAGTGTAACAGAAATATAAAAACAACCACTGTCTAATTGCTATTTTCATTTTCCTATGACCACTGTATGCAAGTAATATTGTCTTACCTTTAAAAGGAAACCATGGAGACAGCTGGGCAAATAAGGTGGTAGATGCAGTTGTAGATGTTTCACCCTGAAGAATACCAAGTGGGAAACTTGCTTTAATATCCTTGGGATTTTAATAGGACTATTGAAAACTCCTATTAATGATTGCACAGAACAGACATCCTTTAGTACTCTACTTTATATTCTGAGTTTCAACATAATACAGAAATGGATTTATTAGATGTTTTCAGAATGCAGCCAAAATCAAATATTGCTAACCATTTTGTTATTATCTGCCCTAACATTAAGGCCGAGTTATTATGCATTTTTGTACTTATTTATTATAGTAATTTCTCTCCCATAAGATAATTTTAAAAGAAACATAGTACATTAAAAAAAATCACCCATTCCTTTACTCCAAGAGTTTGAACATGCAGAGGAGTTAGTTAAGTGGTAATTTCCCATAGAGAATGACAACCTGGGAGATAATTCTTCTGTTCAAACTATGTTTTGCTAAATAAACTGATTGACCGCAATGGGTGACTTTTTCTATTACATTATACCCAAACAAAATGATATTTTGTATGGGTTAGTGAGAGTTAGAAAATAGATTATAGCATGTTTGCTAGATAAAATATTGCAAAAGTGCAGGTAGAAATATATATAAACTGATCATCTCCAGAACCTTTAGTCCCAAAGCTGAAAACCCAAAGAGCCTCTTCAGTTCCACTCCTCTCTAAATTGAAACTGCTACAATAATCTTTGGCATAGTCCTACCTAATAATCTAGGAGACAAATATATGATTGTTTATGACACAATGTGTCTCTCTGGATCTATGAATTGCTAACAATGGCTCGACAAGGTTCAAGTTCAGATTCAGTCTGCCACACAGGAATCTGCTTTTTTTCCAAATATTTCCTGACCTTTTTTTTTTTCATATCAGATCAGCTCAGTGTTGGATTTGGAATTCAGCTGAATAAGAGCTTCAACATTAATGAACATCATTCTCCACAAAAACTCAACTATAGTGTAATAATGAAAATTTAGAAAAAAGATTAATCTAGCATGATTTGGAGCTTTTTGAAAAAGATTGATACATTGGGTACAATTTTTAATTTATGTTCTTCTTCAAAATTACTAAATCAATAAAAAAACAGTTTATGATTTAGTTTACTGGAGAAGCATAATTATGCTCAAGTTATTGTTCAATATTCCTATAGATTGTCTTTCTTACAGTCTGACTTGGACTTACTTAAAGGTAGACTTCAAGGTTGAGCAAGCTTTTAAACCTTTATATATCTCAACTAACTGGGAATTATTAGTGAAGTTGTTGTACGAACATCAGGATTAAGATGTCTGGATCTTATGAGGTGGTCTGTGTAGATGAGTTGGACTTGATTTAAAAATCTACTTTGAATTGAATTGAATGTTTTCCTGCTGCCCTGACAGGATTAATTACCTAATGAGGTGATGCCATTTTTGATTTAAAATATTTTGGCTGAAAATCATGTAATATTTTTGGAGCGCAGCTGTCTTCATCTGGAACAAATGAAATATAATAATACCACAATACAGTAGCTCCAGATGCATGCAAGATGTTGCAGATAGCATGTTACCAGCCTTTGGGTACCCGTGTATTCCTCTGGAAGCAGAACAGCTTGACTTACTGATAACTTAGTGTTGAAGTGGTTTGGGAACAGATTGAACTGAAACAGGGCCTGCAGGATCTTATCTTGCTGAGGATGTCTTCCTGTTCAAAAGGGCTGCAAATAGAAAACTGGAAAAATAAAGGGTTTAATATGATTTCATGGGGCTTGCAGAATTACATAGACAAGGAAGAAAACAGAGAGACTAACTTATAAAGTATGGTGCTCTTTTGTTATGTCAAAAGGTAAAGGCTCCCCTCGCACATATGTGCTAGTCGTTCCTGACTCTAGGAGGCGGTGCTCATCTCTGTTTCAAAGCTGAAGAGCCAGCGCTGTCTGAAGACATCTCTGTGGTCATGTGGCCAGCATGACTAAGTGCCGAAGGAGCACAGAACGCTGTTACTTCCCACCAAAGGTGGTCCCTATTTTTCTACTTGCATTTTTTTACTTGCTTTCGAATTGCTAGGTTGGCAGAAGCTGGGACAAGTAACGGGAGCTCACCTGTTATGTTATGTTAGGAATGCATTTTTCAATTTTTTTTGAGATTGACCAAAGGAATATGCATGGAAAATTATGGGTATTGTATATTATATAATACATTTTGAAATGAAGATCAAGGAGCAGATTTCAAAACAGCAAAGCAAACTACAGATCTGAAATACTAAGAAAATCATTATGATGGAAGGTGCAATGGTAGACCACTCTTATTGCTCTTTTATAGTAAATTGAGAATGAACAAGGTCTTCCAGGAATGAGGTATTGTACTGCTATTTGGAAAAGCTCTCCAAAATACTTAGGCTGCTTTAAATAGATGAGTTATAGCTGCAGCATTTTTCAATGCTGTTGGTTATTGGCCAGGCTGCCTTGTTTTAGAACTTTATTTTTCACGAATGAAGGCAAATATACATGTCCCGGGATAATGGTGCAGGATTCAATTTGGGTTGGTCACTGGCACCAGAGGTTTAGTCTTCTGAGCTTTTGGACTCGTGCTGGACTCCATCCTCAGGGAACTTCTCTCTCCCCAGAATCTGTTTTTCACTTAAGTTATAATTGGAATGTGATTCCTCCCAGCTTCTGTTCATTAACCAAGCTTAAATTTTATTCAACTGTTCCTTGTTCTCTTTCTCATTATCATTTTTATTGAGTGGCTGGAATTGAAGTTAATTGTTCTGATTTATGGAGATTATGAATTTAGTTCTAAGACCCACAATTTTTATTTTGGATATAAAACAAAGCAATGCAATCAGTGCCTCTTCTCTTCCCAAGAACTCTTTATTAAGTTACTTATGAAACCATATATATATATATCAAAACTCCTACCTGCAATTCTTCTAATACATGAAAGTTTAGAGAAAAGATCATTGACATTAGGCCAGTTCATTGGAGGTGGAGGGGAGGTGGGAAATCTTTAACAAATTGTCAATATCCCCTATCATAGAAGGGCTAAGTGTTGGTTCTTATAGTAAGTCTATGACTAAAAAATACATAAATACCAACTGATTTTCAAAAGAAAATGAGCTTTAAAAAGTATTAAATTACATTAAAGTGAATTATTATTACATTATTACATTAAACTGAAACTTCCTTTTGAAGGAGAATTTTTATGTACAAATTTTGATTTATGAGATGCTACATCATATGAACGCACACTCATACGCACATAAGATTTGCCATCAAATCAATGCCAACTTTTATCTTTATCTTTATTTTGGCCTCATTTTTGTCTGTGCTTCTTGATTTTTATTATTAGAGCTTGCAGATTATTTGCCTGTATTCAAATAGAAGAAAATATATGTAGCTCAAGGTTGAACTGGGGAATCCTTGGTGCTCTCTGAGATTGATTGTTTGCTTGTAGATGTTTCATTACCTGACTAGGTAACATCATCAGTTGTAGTGAATGTAGAGTTTGCTTCCTTTTTATATAACATTGGTAGCTTGTCTTGCTAGTGTTGATAGTGAGGATATGGTTTTCTTCTTGGAAATTCCTTTATTCTGGTACTATTTTATGCTTGATTGTTTTCTGGTGTTAATAGGTTTGTTGGCAGCTGGAAACGATGTGTTCTGGTCTTTTTGTTTTCTTCTTAGCATTTTTTCAAGGTTAGGGTTAAATAACTCCTAAATAACTAATTAAGCCCTTGTGATCAATTTACGACCACAAGGAGGAGTTAAGGAGTTTTCATCATGTCTTCTAACCGCTAGGTAAAGTCCATGGATGCGTTCTACTAGTCTTTTGCTTGTCTGTTCCTACATAATGACTATTTATTTATTTATTTATTTATTTATTTATTTATTTATTTATTTATTGAATTTGTATACCGCCCTACTCCCGAAGGACTCAGGGCAGTGAACAGCCATAGGAATAAAACATATAAATACAAAATTTAAAATAGATTAAAACGAATTAAATAATTTGGCTGAACAAATTTAAAACCCCAATAATTTAAAACCAGATTTAAAATTTCCATTTAAAAAGGGGAAAAACTTAGGTCAGGCCGGCTTGATGAAATAGGAAGGTCTTAAGCGCGTGACAGAAGGTACGCAGATCCGGGATCCTCCGTATCTCCGGGGGGACCTCGTTCCAGATAGTAGGTGCCCCCACAGAGAAGGCTCTCCCCCTGGGGGCCGCCAGTTGACATTGTTTGGCCGACAGCACCCGGAGGAGCCCCTCTCTATGAGAGCGTACTGGTCGGTGGGAGGCTATTGGTGGTAGCAGGCGGTCCCATAAATAACCAGGTCCTAAGCCATGGAGCGCTCTAAAGGTGATAACCAAAACCTTGAAGCGCACTCGGAAGACCACCGGGAGCCAGTGCAGCTCGCGCTGGAGAGGTGTTACATGGGAGCGCCACGTCGCTCCCATCACCACCCGCGCAGCCGCACTCTGCGCCAGTTGGAGCCTCCGAGTGCTCCTCAAGGGGAGCCCCATGTAGAGAGCGTTACAATAGTCCAGACGGGAGGTGACGAGGGCATGAGTGACCGTGTGTAAGGAGTCCCGATAAGGACTGTTACAGTCCTTATACTGTATGTTATAGATGATTCCTATTTTTTATTCTTCGGTTATTATGTCTTTTTAAGTTTGGAGGGCTTTTATTTTTTTGCATGCTACAGTGTTGCCATGTGGTTATAATAGTCTGTTAGTTGATGTATTTCATCTTTCACTGTGTGAAACCTTTCCATGTTTATTCTTCTTATATTCCATATTCCCACTGTAATTCTTTTTTGCAGCCTCAAATTTTTCCCCCCTGCACAGCAGCAACAGCAACTAGACATCTTGAAGGCTTTAATCTAGCAACATCATAAACACCATTAGTATTGTAAAGGATCCTTAGTTTTTGCTCAAATAGCATGTTGAATACCATCTGACCTGAGGGGCCATCAACCAGCAATGTATAATCAATCACTTTAGCTTGTCTATTCATGTGGTTTTCCTAGTAAAAGAGAGGAGTGTCTTCCCCGGTGCAATCTGAAATGATGTTTTAGTATTGTCATTGAAATGATCATCTGCCTCCAGCGAATTCCTATATTGCTGCTATATAGGTGCTGACTCGCTTTAGCTGAGCAGATGGAATTATGTTCACACCTTGTTTTACCCTCCTGGGAATATATTCTCTTGGCATACATACTTGGCATTCTTCCACATCCTTTCCAGGAATCACACCACAACTCCATCATGATGAAGTTGTATAGCAGGAACTAAGGAAAGATACAGTATATCTCTGTAGACTGTCTATACATATCTACACACACACATTATTTATTTATTCGTTTACTGAATTTACATAGCTGTCCATCTCACAGAAAGTGACTCTGGGCAGCATAGTAAAGTAAAACAATAAAAATATAAAACAGTCATTATCTAAAACAATTATATAATAATTATTAAAAATCATTAACATTGTAAAAGCAAAACTAAAACAAAAATAATAGATGGAGGAATATTAACAATAAGGAAGCACATCATATTAGTTCACCTGTCCCCTGAGGTCCCCATGCGTACTGGCATAACCAGATCTTGGGAGACCTTGAAAAGCTCAGGAGAAATGAGGCTGATCTCATCTCTACAGGAAGAAGATTCCATAATGCAGACACCACAGCAGAAAAAGCCCACTGCCTAGGACTGGCCAAATAAAGTTTCCTAGACTATGGAACCCATAACATGCCCATTCTATTGGATCTGGTGGAATTCAATAGAATGATGAAATCAGGAAGAGGTGATCCCTCAATATTATCCTTGTGTGTACATTCTTCGTTCTTTTGAATCTTTCCCTATGGCATTTTAGAACTTGTATGAAGGCCATGTTGGGGGTGAATAGTTCTGTTAGAATAGGAATATCAAATTTCATATAAGAACTGACAAGAAAGTTGACGGGCCCTAAAACGTATGTTTTTAAACCTTAGTTTGCTAGGGCTTGAGATATTAACACAATGAGGTTTTGCTTGAGGTAAATTAAAAATGTTTCAGATTTTGTATTACTGAATTTGCTTTTTTAAAAAGTTAAATCATTATATGTGGTAGAGACCCAAAGCATGACTGATCTTTCACTTTTACATACATAGGAAAAATGAAGAGGGACTTGGAGAATTGCAAATTTGTGCTTTCCATTTGTCTTTTTGAGATCATTTGGGTGTGACAATTTCTCTTAATCATATTCTGTTTCTCTCTGAAATATGTCTTTTATATTTGGAGAAACTGCTAAATAAATTATTCATTGGAAACCAGAATGGTAGTTATGCTATGTACCCAAAGATTTCATATATATTGCCCCTATAAAGTCCTTATTAAGAATATGACACTGGATAAATTTGGTCATCACCATCCATATACTAATTATATTGACAATTTCACTTAACTTCTTTGTAAGCAATTTTCCATGTTGCTATTATGGTTCATTGCACAGTCAGCCAGATACTTAGACTGTATTTGGCATTTTTATCCATCTGTCAAATCCTTCTGGATGGCCTGGGATAGGTAGATATTGATGTTTGTGGTGTTAAAGGTAAACATCTTTTCATCTAATAGTTCTACAGCTGCTGGCCCTGGTTGCTCAGCCAAGAGTCCTGAGCCTTGTAGCTCATTTTTCTACAGATGTCCAGGAACCTCAACACCAAGCGTGGTCCTTGTTGACACGGGTGATGACTGATTCGGTATGGGTTTTTGTAATATGAAATAGCATATGTTTCTACGCTAATGACATTCTTTGTCTGGCTCCTCTGGTAAGATCTGTTTAGTATGGTTCAACCTGTGATATAGCCCTCATCTTCCTCAGAGCACACATGCCCAACAACCACATAAAGGTAGGGTCTCACTAGAGGTCAATTTTTGTTATGGTTCGTCTCACAATCAGTCAGATGTTCAGACTGGATTTGACATTTTTATCCATCTATCACAGGGTTGGCGAACCTTTTTGGCTAAGAATGCTGAAACAGGAGTGTGCACACCAGAAACTGGAAGAGCAGCCGCCCAGTGTGCATGTGCATGCTGGGCAGCTGCTCTTCCCATTTCTGCCTCTCCCACACATGTGAAGACCAGGTCTTCCGGTTTCCAACATGCACATGCGCCCCGGCCAGCCGGTCTTCGCACGTACATGTGCGCCAGAAACTGGAAGACCAGGTGGCCAGTGCACATGCGCTACTCGTGGCTGCTCTTCCAGTTTCTGGTGCACATGAAGACCAGCTGGCTGTCACGCCGGAACCCAGAAGAGCAACGGGTGACAGCTTGCGTGCCTGGAGAGATGGCTCTGCATGCCACTTCTGGCACACATGCCATAGGTTCGCCATCACTGATCTATTGAGTCTTACCCAAGGACCTGGGATAGGCAGTTGTAGATGTTTGATGGTGTTGTTGTTGTTGTTGTTGTTATTATTATTATTATTATTATTATTATTATTATTATTATTATTATTTTGGTAAACATTTATGGAGAAAACAAATGGAGAAAGCTTTTGGGAAAAGGAAAAGAGATGATAATGCTTATTCAAAGTTTGGATTTTAAGTATAACCTGGACTACTCCCTTTATTTTTCATTGTTATTAAGTAGTCTTTGTTCATTCTGTATATTATTTGCATGACTTCTTTCAAATCTGCATAATTCTCCCTTCCCCCTGCTCACAACTATATATTTTCTATTAGAGGGCACTAATATGCATACTCTCCTTAAGTGATATTCCCAGCATGAAAATGACCTAAGGGAAAATAATATTTCTATTAGCCGTTGAAGGCTAATAAATGCCCCTTTTTTTCTTTTCATTGGAAACAAGGCAGCAGCTGTTGACAGGATATCAGTAAATCAGTAAACACTTGATAGACCAGTTTTCCAGGAATTATCCTTAAAAAGAATATGTGGAGAATTCTGATGCCAGATGGGTAAATGTCATAGCTGCTACGCTTCACTACCTTTATCTTCTTTAATGGATCCCACAGGTAAAAATATGATCATGCCTTTGAAATTCATTAAAAGCAGTGGGATTTTGTTTGGGTTGAATTTAATCCCTTGATTTTAAAATTGGGAATTATCTTAATGAAACAGCAGCTAATTATTTATCCCAGGGTTAACTGGCTCCTTTTGATCGTTGATGGAAACCCAATTATGTCTCAGTTAGTTGTTCTCAAGTCCTTTTAAGTAGTAATTTTAACAGCCTATAACACATGGGCAAATATTTCTATGAGCACCAGAGTAAAATACATTTGAATTTCAAAGAATTTACTTTTACGAAAAGCTTATCAGCTGTGCTCCTTTAATTTCATTTTTGTTTCATTGGGTAGAAAATGAATTGTTAATATCATTAACCTGAATATAAATGAGTTAGCCAGAATTAAGATACTCAAATGGATGGCTTTATTTTATACTTTATTCATATTTTGGGAGATCAAAATTATTTCTTATATTCTCACTCCTTAGAGTTTCTACTAGTGTCCTGAAGATTTTTTTTTTTTTTTTCTATAGAGACATTGCTGTGCTTCCACTTCTGGGAAAAAAATATTTGCATGAAGGAAAGTGAATATAGGTGTCCAGGATAATGTCTTGGTCACCAGGTTTTATCTTCTGAGCTTCCAGACTCAAGCTGGAGTCCATCATTATGGAACTTCTCTCTAGCAGAGTGTGACAGAAGTTCCCTCAAGATGGGCTCCAGCATCAGTCCAAAAGCTCAGAAGACAAACCCTCTGGTTCTGAAGACCCACATGAAATCATGTAAAATTATTTGTCTCAATTAGACAGTACACATCCCTGATATTTAATTTACAGTTCTGTCAAAAAGTTCCTTACTGTTGTTATTCCAAATCCTTATTCAACTACAATTTTCTAGTTATCAAATGAGAAATCTATGCATCTGTGTTAAAAGATGATCTGGGGTTGTTTGCTACTTTGATGTGAAGGTTGAGAATGTAAGCAGCACCCTGCTGGCCTGTATAATCTAAGATAGAAACCATATTCAAATTAACTTTAATGGTTCAGAAAAAAGATGTAAAAATAATTACATTTTCCTTTCTAGTATATCTTCAACCAGGAATTATCTCCTCCATATCTGGTGACACTGCCTTGCAATCAATGTAGTCAGACAGCTGATTGTATTAAATGAACCACTGACTTTTCAAGATGCTGTTTTAACTCACTTTAGTATTTTTTAATATATTGTATCAAACATTGGGTTTTTCCCCTCTCCATTAATTATCGTACAGTTAAACCAGGATGAAGCCTTCGCTAATCTTACTAGTTTCTGAGTTAAGTTGGTATGAATGGATCTGATAACTTTTTCTATTTAAATCAATCATGGAAAGTTACAAAACATATAACATATTTATAAAATTAATTGGAAAACTTTTGTGCAATGCAATTAAAACAGTGAGATGGGAGTGATAAAACTCATTGTGTATATTTGAATTTTACCTTGCAAATATAATGTAGAAAATCTTGCATATAAGCTTGAACTCTCTGGTATAAAAGCAGAATGAAATATATTCAAATGCATTTCATTATGCTATTATAAATTAATATTTTTCTTTTGGCTTAGACCATTTGTAAACAGCTTCCGGCATCTCGATATAGTCAGCAGGTACCATCGCTGACTATTGGGGGTGAATCTTTGCCCCCCACAGAGAGGGCTCGCAATCTGGGTGTCCTCCTGGACGCACGGCTGTCTTTAGAAGAGCATATGACAGCCGTGGCCAGGGGGGGCTTTTATCAGGTTCGCCTGATTCGCCAGTTGCAGCCCTTTCTGGACCGAGATGCCTTGTGCATGGTCACTCACGCCCTTGTCACCTCCCGGCTGGACTATTGTAATGCTCTCTACATGGGGCTGCCCTTGAAGAGCACTTGGAGGCTCCAGTTGGTCCAGAATGCGGCCGCACGTGACACCCCTCCTGCGTGAGCTGCACTGGCTCCCAGTGGTCTTCCGGGTGCGATTCAAGGTGTTGGTCACCACCTTTAAAGCGCTCCATGGCATGGGACCGGGTACCTTCGAGACCGACTTCTGCCACCAATAGCCTCCCACCGGCCAGTTCACTCCCACAGAGAGGGTCTCCTCAGGGTGCCATCGGCTAAGTTATGTCGGCTGGTGACACCCAGGGGGAGGGCCTTCTCTGTGGGAGCCTCAGCCCTGTGGAATGAACTGCCCCTAGAAATGCGTAAGATCTCCGACCTCCGGGTATTTCGTTGTGCACTCAAGACCCTGTTGTTCCGCCAGGCTGGGCTATCAACATAACAATTTTAAATTGGGTTTTAAATTCCTGGGGTTTAAATTGAGCTGAATTCATTTAATAATTTTAAACTATTTTAACTGATGTTGTCTTATGTTTTTAATAGGCTGTACACCGCCCTGAGTCCTTCAGGAGAAATAAAATTATTCTATTCTATTCTATAATGATTAACAATTGCTGTTTTCATTTCTTATCATTATCCATATCCTACTACAGGTTTCTTCAATATTGCTTCCATATGTGCAGCATTATTTGCATGGGGTACATTATGTATGTAATATAATATTATAAGGATTAGGTGGAGTTCTAAATTTGCTGTTTATGGTCTGTAATGGAACCAAAATAAATGCTGAAGCTATCAGAAACACAAGCAGAATAAATATATCACATATTCTGTTTATTTGACTGTTACATCATGTATTTGTGACTATGCTTGTTTATAAATACCTAATCTGAAATAGGTAGTAGAGCAGCAGGGGAAAAAAATCCAGTTAAACACTAAGGCAGATAAATAAGTTATCAGACTGCATTAAATTGGCTATAGGATTTGCTCATTCTAATAGCCAGGCTGAATGTATGCAAATTTTGCAATTTAAAAGCATGCTGCAAGTGCTGCTGGTCAACCTTCTGTGCAAAATCTGAATGGCATCAGTGAAACCACAGACATGTAGGCTGGTGAATAATGATTTCTTCCCTGCTTGGTTGAATATAATAATCTGTGCCATTATAAAACCAAATCAAACATGAGCTATTTAGGATTTTCATTTACCCTGAGAAATAGAACTTGGAAAAGGCATTAGAATTTCTTTTCGAAGGATAGCTTTGGAAAAGCAGGAATTTTGGAGCTTTCATCTCTCCTGCATTTGTCAAATCTAACATTAAAATCTGTCCTCGTCCCCAGTTGAACCAGAACAATAAATGCCCACCCATCCTTACCTGCATATTTCTGTTGTGCTGGCCCATTGCTTTCTGTGTCCACTGGCCCAATTTTATGGAAGATGAAGCTAACTTGCCAATGGTTATAATAGTTTTCAATACCTTACTTGGTGGTATTCCTGAGCTGAATTATTTATTTATTCATTCATTAAATTTATATGCTGCCTGTCTCACCATAAAACAACTCTAGATTTAAACTTAATGAATTAACTGTTTTTAATATGGCAAAAATAATTTCCTCAAGTTGACTTTGTAATAATTGCTTAGAATATTTACATTTATTTTTTTTAAAAAAACCCACAACTAATAATTGAAACTCCTTCCGTGCAATTAGCTATATCTGATATCAAGGAATGAGCATGAATATTAGTACATTAGCCAGCAGTCCCCGGGGGGAAAAATGCTAATGCATCATAAAGTTACCCCATTTGTAAGAACCCCACTTTTTAGTTTGGAGGAAGGAGAGTGATCGCTGCTGTAACCTAATAAAACAGCTTTCAATCTGCGCTGGATCATGGGATCGGTAGATGCTGAGGATGCATCCATAAATCTACTTCTTCCACTGAGGTGGCCAGTGATCATGATGTAGTTTAGGATAAACTATTTGATAGAAAAATGTTTCAGTGCAAGTTGAACATTCAGCTTGCTATTCAGGGGTTCAAATTGGGTCAGAAATATATTAAATTGTTGATACTCATGTTGAATGTATTATGATTACAAAAGTAATTAAAACCTGGAAATGTAAAAATTTAACAGACATGCAGAAACTAGGATGAAGCTAGATCCCCCTTCATGAAGTCATTATTTTGGAATAAAAAATTAATCCGATGTGATGAATTTCCTCTTTATACAATCCTGGAAATACGCAAATGTTAAAATTTAGCCACATGAGGGCTCACAGAATCCAATAATATTATATGTGGAGAGATATGAATTTTTATGAAAACGGGAGAAAATTGTTGTGTTTAATAGTGCTTGCAGTTAAGAATCTTGAGAAAAATACCATCCAAAGAACAAGGTCTGTAAATAATAACAAATATCACATATAGAAACATTTATATACATGCAGCATAATATGCAGCAAAAAAGAGAAGTATGTGTAGTCTTTTTACTTGTAGCTTCTTGGTGGCTTCCTGAAATACAGGACCTCCTGTTGAATTTGATTTAAACTAAAAAAAAAGAAGCAAAACCCAGGTATTGGGATTGTGGATATTTTTTAAGGGTTCCCATATTTTCCTTTCATAATTCAAATACTGCAGGAAAGAGCAAGCTGAGATATGTGTCCAACACACAAGAGGTGGAACTTAATGCCATAAAGCACCCTATCCGTTTCATCATTCTACAAACTAAATTAAGCCCATCTTATCTTGAAGACATTGCCCATCATCTTGCTCAAGTAGTATCTAACTCTGAATGAATGTAATTTCACCTGCAAAGAATCCACAACCACCAAAAAGATTACTGTTTGCTCTTAGTCTGGTTTTACATTAACCACCAGCAGGCAATACATGACTGGTTTTGTCCTGTTTGGAAATCTTCAGATATATTTATTATTCTGTGGGGTTAAAACTTTGCATTGGGAATTGAATTTATAGACCATTACATTCTAGATGATTACATACAAAGCTTTAGGAGCTATCCTTGGAAGTCTTGTAGGTGGGACATGACAAATGTGACATCTGTATCTGTATCTTTATTCCCCCCCCCCCCTTTCTCTCTCTCTCAAGGAAAGGTGGACTGTACCATACCATTTCAATATAAGTTCATATTGGAAAGGATCAGTCTATAAACTGCCTTCTTTGTATCTGAGACTCTCTTAACTTCAAGTGATAGTGATTATACTGTGAGTTAGAAAAGATACCTCATAATATAATTTGCTATTTCTTGAACAAGCAGCCACTTATTCAACATTGACATGTTATTTTCAAATCTCCTCAATATTCCTTGTTTTTCCATGATCTTTTTGATTCGTCTCCTGTCAGTGTCCACTCTTCCATGCAAAAAACTCTGTTTGGAGCAACAGTTGGTGATCTCATTGGAAAGATGACTCTGAATTGAGACCAGGTTTGAATTAACATTCCCTTTTCCACCAATTTTTTTTTTAACCATGCAAATAGAAAAAAAGGGTCTTGGATTTTTAGAGGTAAATTTGGAATGAATCTTGGACATCTGGATAATACTAAATGGATGTGATGGTTAACACATTTTTCATAATTGCAGTGTCCTGGAATATAGCCTAGCTGCAAAATTCATCTAGGACTTTGTGTAAAAGTATAACAGCATAACCAAACTGGGAGTTTGAAAAGCAACTACTTGGTATAGAGATCACTATAAGGTACACAAGTGATATTATTATCACTTAGTGCATTACAGTGATTGTAATTGGTTATTAATGGAACCTGGTTTAATAGTCCAATACCTCTTTGTTTTCAGGGATAGAATAGCAGTAATCTGGTAAGGATCTGTTAGATTGCCTAGCAAGTGTTTAAACTGCCTAGTACTGAAGACTAGTTTGTCTTCTAGGATTTTATTCCTAGATAAAGAAAAATATTGTCAGCACAAGCTTAATTCTTTGAATTAAATTGGTGGGGTACTATTTTTTTAAACCCTTCTCTGTACATTATAGGGATATGGACAATATTAGTGTTAGTATTACTGGGGGGAGAATCATTCTTTGTAAAGCATAAGGTGAGGCCTTGCATGCAAGATTGTTTGGAGGGCAGATAGAGGTTTAATCTTCAGGAAGGAAATCGACTTTTGTGATAAAAAGGTGACAAGCCTCAAAACATCTACAGAGGATTGCTAGTCAATCCTCTGTAGGATTTTATCAGCTCGTCGAAAGTCTTATTCTAAAATTTACTAAATGACTGCTGTGGTTGGAGTTCAACAGCATCTAGACAATTGTAATATTTAAAAATCAGTTCAATATAATGCTATGCTTATATTAAATATTCTTTATTCTGTATTGGTCTTACCTCAATAGCTCTGCTGTAGTGTCTAATTCTGATGTATTCTTAATAATTGCAAAGATAGGTGTAGGGTAGTTTTGGTTATAATATTTTGGAAATCTTGAACTGGAGTTTTGCTGCTAAAATGTGGTTAAATTTTAGACAATATGAGGAAAAAAATATAAAGTTGTTTGTGTACTGCAGGAGGCATATGGAATGTTTTTTTCAGTGCTTCCCTGTCTGGGACAACATAGTATAATCTGTTTAATTAAGTGGATTTTTCCACTCTTGGAATCTAAACAGTGTTTAATTGCAAGGGTGCTCATTTTAGTTAGATTAATTTTCATGCCCTAATTTTAGGCTGTAGTTGACTGACAAGGATTTTAATATCTGATGCACAAAGAATATCTGTAAGGCTTTAAACAATGTAAGATTTTCTTTTGTAAGCAGATCTCACTTAATTTAAGCTATTTCTGGGTAACTGTGCTTTGAAGTGTTATCTTAAAACACAGTCCCAAGTTTTAAAAAAGTGATGGTTAAGAAGAGGCAAAAGTCACTTGTGATTGTTGATCGATTTATCAGCAGAACATAGTGATTTGGTTATAGAACAAATAAGAAAAGGAAACAGAAATGGGGCTCATAAGGCCCGCTTCCCTTATTTACTCAATTAACCCAGTTTTCCTAAGTTCAGGTAACAGAGTGAACTATAAATTAAATCTTGAACTGGATTCATCCCAAGATGGTAGGCTAAAATATGATTGTCTAGTTTATGATCTGTTGTGTTGTATGAAATGCTGATATAAAGCTGCTCAGAGTTTATACAAGTAGGTTGGTGGAGGCTTTTTAAAGGAAAAACATAACTATTATGATTCTTCAGTTTACTTCATTCATGCTCTCCCCTGAGTAAAACTTGCTTAGTTTGAATGTTAAGTTTAAAAATATTGTTATATGCAGAATGCTAGTATTTAAACATCCCTTTGGATATGTATGCTCAGAATGGAGTAGGAGAAAATCACCCTCAATTGTTTGTTGCTTTGCGTTCAGAACTTTAACCTGGTACCCTCTAGGTCAGTGATGGCTAACCTTTTTGCCGTTGTGTGCCAAAAGCGGGAGTAGGGCGGGGGGGTCACATGCGTGCGTGCCCACACCCATAATTCAATGTGGCCCGCCTCCCGTGCATATGCGTGCAATCCCCCCGTTCTCCCACCACTTTTGGCACATGATGGCACAGTGAGCCCGGTAGGGCTGTTTTTTTGCCCTCCCCAGGCTCTAAAGGCTTTCTAGAAGCCTGGAGAGGGCAAAAATGTCCTTCTTCATCCCGTGGAGGCCCTCCGGATGCCAGAAACAGCCCGTTTCCTGACTTCCAGTGGGCCTGGAAGGCCCGAAAATCAGTTGGCTGGAGTGTGCATGTGCGCTGAAGCTGAGCTAGGGCAACGCTCGTGTGCCCACAGATATGGCTCCTCATGCCACCTGTGGTACGCGTGCCATAGGTTCGCCATCACGGCTCTAGGTACTTTGATTGACTACTTCTTTGCAATTCACTGTTCTAAAAGACCTGGTTTATACAGATGTATGTACTACACTGGAACAAATGGAAATATTTGATTAAGAGAACTAAGGGTCACATAATCTTGTTGATAAGTATACTGGCATCAAGTGGAAACCATATATACTACAAAATAGAGAGATGGTCTTGCAAACGTCTTTATGTGTAGAATGCCCATCTCATTTTTAATATACTTAACACAAATAAAGAAAAAAAAATAAGATTTGGTGGTGAAGGTAACATTTGTCAAAATTGTCAAGTACTTCAACAAAAATCCAGAACATCTGAATGCTTCTGTAATAAGATTTGCATGTTAATATAAAATAAGTCATTCTGAACAATGAGAAACAATGATTTTTCCTTGACTTTATTCTATGTTATACTCTGGTGACTGGATTTTATGGAGGAGCTGCTGAAAAGTGACAAAATAAATGCTTTTCTATGAAATGAGTTTAAAATGGTATATAAATCCATGTTTTCCTTGGCATGTAATAAGCTTTTCAGTGTGAAATACTAGAATGCTAAGCTTTGCAGGGCAGATCAAGGCCAGGATGATGCTGAGGTAGCAGGCAATAGAAAGCCCATGATATTTGTGTGTTCTTATACAGGCAAATTTTATCTACAACAACCATGGAGGTGGTGTGGTGGTAGTGGTGGAATACTACATAGTTTCATAGAAATCCTTTGTGTTTTTTAGAAGTTGTAAATATACAAACATATTTCTATATCTACGTAAGGTGTCTCCCCACATACATAAACACATGCCTAGATACACATACATTCATACATACATAGACAAGCACATAGAGAGAAATGTATTGTGAGAAACAGAATATTGTGCTTCTAGAAAAGCATGAAGAATTTCTATGAAATTATGTAGTAAAAACATGACATGGGCTAATACGTGCATAACGACTTAGAGCTGAAGACAGTCACCAAATTGATATCTCATTCACGATAGCTAAGGAGAACAAATAAAATACAGCAAGGAATGTAAGATATCTAGGGTCCAGTAAATAGTCCCATTCCATTTTTCATTGCATGACTTTAGCCAATAACTACCTTTCAATATAATTCAGTCTCATTAGATTTCTGTGCAATTAAAAATAACAGACTGGAGGGAAAGGTATATACACTACATAAATGCAGTAAAGAGTTAGATACACCTGATTATACAATTTTTGATGTAAAATAAGCTTCCTTAGCACTGCCACCTGCATGGGGCTTTATTCTGTGCACATATTAATATGGATACATAGTAGAGAAACTTGGAAATTTATTCTTTAGAAAAGGGGGTACACCTGGCCCAGAGCTGTTCAAAATCGGGCCATAAAAGGGGCAGGTGATTGTATGCACGCACATCCCCACCTGCAGAAGCAGCGGATGAGCGTGTACTCATGCATGCTCCATTTGCGCAAGTAGCAGGCATGTGTCCCTGCCTTTGCCACAAATGGAGCTGCACATGCATGCATGCTTGCTGGCAGCTCACACTGAACCATCACCTCCCCCCCCCCCAACAGTCCGCAAAGCTGGAAAGGTTGGGGAACTCTGCATTAGAAGACTTGAACTAGGAGATAATTCCTGTAGTCTGATATCTAATTATAATTCCAAATTTTGGGGAAAAAATGGTATTTCCTTTCTAATCACTAGCCGTATCTTCATGGTCCCCCCCCTTTTTTTTCAATTTATATACCGCCCTTCTCCCTGAGGACTCAGGGCGGTGCACAGCCAGAATTAAAAACATGAAATACAAATATTAAAAACAATTAATATATATATAAATTTGGCCCACTACCACTCCTCTAACATCTTTCTTACAAGTATAGTCACCAAGTCAGATATCCCTAATCTATAAAATAGTCCAAAATTATAGTTTTTAAAGGAATTTCTCCCATAATACCGCATGATTGTGAGAATGTCTGTGAGGATTCTCATGATTATGTTCTTTTTTACTTTTAATCTAATAAAACCGAGTCTTATTCGATCTAATAACCGAGTCCTATTTATAGAATAGAATTCTTTATTGGCCAAGTGTGATTGGACACACAAGGAATTTGTCTTTGGTACATATGCTCTCCATGTACATAAAGAAAAAATAAAATATATTTGTCAAGAATCATAAGATACAACACATAGTGATACTCATAGGATACTAATAAGCAATCAAATCATACTAGGAAACAATAAAGACAATATAAGTTATAAAGATACAAGCAACATGGATATAGCCATAAGTGGAAAGAGATAGGTACTAGTAAGAATGAGAAGAATAGTAATACAGTCTTAGTAGTTAATTTGACAGTGTTGTGGGAATTACAGTAGTTGTATATCTTTACGACACATGATTTCTTGCTTGTGTAAGATACATAAAAATAACATATTTGCATTAAAATGTTAAGGAAAGCATAATTAATCACTTGTACATATTTTGTAGTAATACAATAACCCCCCCCTTTTTAATTAACAACATCAGAAAAGCAGTTTTGCTTTTTTAAAAATACAAATTCTCATTTGGTTTCACTCCACTCATATGGAGTTCATTCCCTCAAAGACTTGAATCTTTAAATCAAGAGTAGAAAAAATTCAGGACCAGTCTTTCAGCATAAGGGTCCCTTAAAAGAGAAATAATGTTAATCTATCACCAGTTAGGTTAAACGTACTCCAGTTGCTCTTTTCCAACTTGGTCTGCAGGTAAAATGAGTAGGGGAAGAATTTTAAAATTTATTTTCATGAAATCAATATCAAATGTAACCAGGTTGAAGGCACCTGAGCTTCACTTACCTCCGTAGCCTTGGATACAGCCACCCCCCCCCATCCCGGCAACTCTCTCCCCAAGATGACATCTGATGGGGCAGATGACACCACTGGGGCTCAGCCATAAAGTCTGAACAATGTGACTCCAATGTACTTGATAATATAATGGTTTTGAAGTAATTGTTTTTCATTTAATTTTTAGCTTACATGGTTCTGGTTGTTTCACTGATAATAGTATAGTTATATTTATTTTCTGCCTTAAAATTGCTCTTTTGGGAATCAAAATTCAAATATGTTTATAGTTACTACTAAAAGGAATGGATGTGTACAAATGAAATTGCTTAACAATATGAAGATGTTTGGGTACTCTATGCACAAAGCTTTCACATGAATGTGATTCCTATTACTTTGGCAGTCTTACTCCTAAAGAAATATTTACTATACCGTTGTATACATTGTACACAAGAAGCTGTTTCTCCTGCCAATGTTCATACTGTGTGTGTTGTCATTGAGGGAGGGGCTGCTTGTCTGGTGGAGCATAGCAAATAGGTCTCCTTGATGCAGCTTCATTCCTGCTCATTTTGGGATAAAGAGTAACTGAGTCCAGATAGCAACAAGAAAAGTCAAATACTCTTGTAGCCTGTGCATCAACTGAATAGAGCTTCTTTGAACAGGAACCAAAAGGAACTTGAGGAGAACATGAAAATCTGTTTGGCTGCATTGTTGGGAAAGAAAGAAAAGAGAACATTATTTGATAAATAGTTGCTCTTCATTTAATGTTCATGTTGAAGTCTTTCTTTCTTGTTTAAAGCATAAGTGTTCAATATTATCATTATTGTATTGTTAATTCTGATGTGCCTGGAAATTCTGGATCAATAACAAACTAAATTGAGACCTTTGAATTATAGCTTCCATCAGACAGATTCAAGGGACTGACTGCTCGTGATGTAGGGGACTCATTTTTATGCAGCATGTTCATAAACGCTGCTGTCGGGGGAGGGGGGGAATCACTGAAACATTTTACACAAAGTTCAATTATATATCAAGTCCTTTGACCTCTTTCACTTCAGTGCTTCTTTCACATAGAAGAGGGGAGATGTTATTTAAAATGCCTGCAACAGCCATTCTAGACTTTTTCAAAAATTTATAATGAACTTAGTTGAATATTCATGACTGTACCCAAGAAAATCACTACTCTGGAAAAAAAAAGTCTTTGCATTGCAGAAAGTACTAGTATTTAACATTTACATGTATAGGAACATTTGACATGACTGAGATTGCCACCAAGGATTGATGTCCTTATTTGTACATGCCTTCCCTCACCCCAGGCCAGGTCACTTACTTTCAGAAAACAAATATTTATAGCAATTAGTATAGTGCAACTAAGTAAATTGAACATAAAAACTAAATTTTGATTATCAACATGGGAGGAAAATCAAATTTCTAGAAAGTAATTTTACTTTTTCACATTTCTTTGTTTAGCGCCTTGTTGAAGCTGCAGAAGAAGCTCACCTGAAACATACATTTGATGCTGATTTACAGGTAAGAAAAAACTTGACTTCAGCAGTTACAATCAAAAGGTTCTGTTTCATGAATCGCTATTCATAGAAATAGAGCAGAATCTATAAAAGGACTGTTGGTAAAGAATGGGAATGCCTTCTCATTATAGAATCAGATCATAGTCAATCTAAAAATTGCTGTAAAGAAGTGATCAAACAATAGCAATATAATGCCTATTCGTTTATTAAAGTGACTGAACTATTCTTTTAGAAGTTTGCTTTTCAAAAAATTTGATGGTAAATAAACTCAAAAGCAATATAAATCCTACTAGAGGTTCAATAAGTTGAAAGGTCTATGTAATCCAGCTTCATAAATTACAAAAGCCTACGGGAAGACACAGGCAGGAAATGAACTAAAAGCATCCTGATGCTTTTTCTATTGGAAATCATACAACTGTTGTAACAAATATCCATTGGGATTTACTTAATTTCCATGAATTTATCCACTGATGTATAGACAATTCCAAGTTGTTGTAGCAAATTCCATCATTTAAATATTGGCTATAGTAAAAAAAAAAAAAAAGTGTTGGTTTGTTTTCAATGGAGGACAAATATCCAGCATGGCTATCCTCAGTTTCTACTATTATAGAGAAAAGGAAAAAAATAAAGTAAAATTCATTTTCTATACATCACTACATATTTCTATTTACCACATATTTTTGTAGCTGGCCATCATTGGCACTGTAGGGATATCATGACATTTCTGGAGAGAAAAGAAAAATAGAGCTGACAATTTGTCCAAATTTCAACAGGTGAAGGAGAAATTCTTTCATAAAGAGCAGGACTCTCACTTATAGTGAAAATGTGAAATAAGACAATTTGATGTGGCCAACTCGCCACAGCCATTTCACCATGGCCAACTCACCATGACCATTTTGCTGCAGCCAACCCACCATGGCTATCTTGCTGTAGCATGGCTAACTTTCTGCAGGACAATGTGTTGAGGCCAACTCACACTGGAACAACTCATCACAGATAATTTCATGCAGAATAACTCAAGGTGGTAAATGTTATCTGCCACTGTTTCTTCGACATTATTTCCATTTTTGTCAATAGAAATAATGTCAACGAAACAGTAGCAGATAACATTTATCACACTGAGTAATCCTACATGAAATTGTCCATGGCGAGTTGTCCCACAGTGAGTTGACCACGGTGAGATGGCTGCGGAGAGATGGCCACGGGGAGTAGTCCTAGCACCTCTGATAAAAAGAAAAATGGGAAATTTCCAATGGGAAAAGGTCCTTCATAGGACTACATGAAGCCTAGGAAAGCAGGGAAACTTGAAACTGCTGATGAGATGATTTTATAACAAAGATCACTTTTATAGTCAACCCTTAGCCAACTCATAAAACAGCTTAAAAAAAGGACTACTTAACACCTGTCATGAGAATTCCTTCAAACTTACCTTCCCTTTGAAATAATTTCTGTTTCATTAAAATGAGTTAAGTACTGATAGCAAAATTATGCAGGATAATTTACCTGCCTTATTTCTTGTCGCATTAAAAAGCCTGATGTGTTTATGTAATTTGCTTCAGTGTTTTGTAGATTTTTTCCTCCTTTTTCCCAGCTCCATAATATATTTCTTCTGATGCATATTGACTAGATCTTTATGCATTATGTCAGGTCTTTTGCATCATAGGTTTACAGAAAAATAGTGTTAGCTTTATTTCCAGATTATAACACAGTGTATTCATATGAATGTGTTGCAATGCTTACTATGACTAATATAGTACAAAAGTTTAAAATTAAACACATAGAAATAATGTTTCAAATACATTTAAAAGAACTACAGTGAAGACAGAATTAAAATATAGCTGAAATATCCATTTCCCTTTTAGTATAATTTAAAGTATTATTAAAGTTTATAATCAAAAGGATACTATTGATTGTACCTTTTGTATTTATATTTTTAATATTCTACTCTATTTTGTTTTTTTTTCTAACAGCCAGTAGAATTGATTGCCCAAATCAAACAAAATCTATTATATAATTTATGATTTAAGATAAATGTTTCCAGAATTTGTGCATATGTTAAATTTTTATGTTTGTAAAAGTGTTGAGCACTTTTAGTTTAAAAGCCATTTGAGTTGGCAGCATTAGCAGCACAATCTAATTTCTGACAGGGGCCTTATTGTTTATTGTTGTCATGGGTCATTAAAACTAATCAATTGTTAATCTTGATTTCAGCAACCCCACTGCCACCCTTCACAGGAGATTGAGGTGGTTCTTTATTAAAAGGCAACAACAGCAAGCCCTTATAATACCTTCTGCTCAATGAAAAGTAATGATTGGGCTCCTTTACTTTGGAAGGGAAATTATAAAATTGGTAGTGCATTCAAGGAAAGATGAAACTCCATTCGTCCTTTTACAAATAGCATTGTAAAATCTGATTCGAAATGTCTTAGATGTTTTTGTTCTCTGTAAAAGGGGCTTGTTTATCAACCTTCAGCCCTTTTAGATTTCATTTGTAGTATTTTTGAATTTCCCTTATCTTTGTAAACAGGCTTAGAAGACTGTTTTCTTTGTTATGTCTTACACATGTCTCCTTCCCTGTTCAGCATGCTGATTGGAAAAGGCCTGTGGGTGTATTTTCCTTCTCTTGAAATTAATTTGAGCATGGAAATAGGATAGGTGTAGACCAGTACTGAGATGTTAATACCAAGAAAGATAGGGCTATACACATCTTGATTATGTAGCAATAAGCCACAAATCTATCAGTCTATCAATAAACTTGTCTAGAATTTATTTCAGAACAACTATTTTTGCTATTTTCCTTGACAAAATAATACTCATAGGATTTATTCTACTATAAATAGTATTATTTTGAAGGAGATTGTTTGTTCCCTATTACTACACTGTTGATCCTGTTCTGGACATAATAAACCAAGGTGCTACATGTATGTAATGAAAATATAAATACAGAAATATTTATGTAGAATGTTCCTTTTACAGACATGGTAACATCCATATGACCTGCTATAATTTGTTCTCTAGTCAACATTATGTACATATGGATGCCACCCCCCCCCCCATTTTCTTTCTATAAAAATGTTCTTTTGATACTTTAAAGTGTCATTCTTAAATTTAGCTCCTTCCAGTGGTGGGATTCAAATAATTTAACAACCGGTTCTCTGCCCTAATGATTTCTTCCAACAACCAGTTTGCCAAACTGTTCAGAAAGTTAACAACCAGTTCTCCTGAAGTGGTGTGAACTGGCTGAATCCCACCACTGGCTCCTTCCAAATAAACAGGAAATTTGACTCTCAGATTTTGTCTCACTTGCATCCTGTTGTCTTTTACAAGGTTGGGAGAAGGCTGTAGGGAGAGCTCCCTCTGCTGATGTTGTATGTCATCATGTACCCAATGAGCACTGTAGTGTAAAAGGTTAGGCTTGACTCAGAAACTTTATTTGTTGGTACATTCCATGCTCTTCAGAATGAATTAATACAAATAGAATTGGCCTTCAGATGTGTTTGGAAGGAATTCACCTATTTGTTGTTGGAAAATTCCAGAGAAAATTATTTATCTACTGTATACCTTTATCTTTCTTTTCCAGTGTTTGGATCTTTTCAGTCAGTCAGTTTCAATCTATGAGTATATGGGTGTATAAAAAAATTGAGAATGTTCATACTGAGCTTTCTAGAAAAAATATATTTAAACAAGTATTCTAGCAGTGCAAGTATGGACCATGATCTAGGCAATATTTGAGGTACTTATAGAAATCTTAAATCAGATATGTTCAACCAGAGGTCCATGGCCACATATGGCCCTGGACAGCTAATAATGTAGTCCCACAATAAAAAAATAAAACAAAAATAAAGAAGTTTGTTATTTATAAGCATTAACTATATTATATATTTTATATTCTGCACAAGATAATTCTTCTTCACTCAATGTGGCCCAGGCAAGCCAAAAGATTGGACAATCATGTCTTAAATGATATTGTCTCTTCATCAAAAAACATAAATCAAAGCAACTATGCCACTCACTAGAATCCAAAATTTATTTATTTATTTATTTATTTTTTAAATTTTTATACCGCCCCCTCTCCCGAAGGACTCGGGCGGTGAACAGCCAAAATTAAAAAAAAAAAACATACAATATAAACATTAAAATACTATAAAAACAGAATTAAATTTATATTGGCTCCCCCAATTTAAAACCCCTTACCCATAAAATTCAACAAATAAAAGATTCTTAACCCAGCCTGGCTTGCTGAAATAAAGCCCGGCGGAAGGTCCGGGATCAGTCGTATCCCTGGCGGGAGCTGATTCCAGATGGCTGGTGCCCCCACAGAGAAGGATTTTCCCCGGGGGGGGCGCCAGCCTACACTGCCTGACCGACGGCACCCTGAGGAGGCCCTCTCTGTGGGAGCGTATTGGCCGGTGGGAGGTTATCGGTGGCAGAAGGTGGTCTCATAGATAACCGGGCCCTAAGCCATGGAGCGCTTTGAAGATGAGAACCAATACCTTGAAGCACACCCGGAAGACCACTGGAAGCCAATGCAGCTCACGCAGGAGAGGTGTCATGTAGGAGTGCCATGTCACCCCCATAAGTGCCTCCCACTCCCAACCCTTCCAACCGGCACAGCATGATACCATGATTGATGGTATCAAAAGCCGTTGAGAGGTTTAATAGGACCAGAACAGAGGAGCAACCCCTGTCCCAAGCCCTTCAGAGATCATCGACCAACGCGACCAATGCCGTTTCCATGCTGTACCTGGGCCTGAATCTGGACTGGAACAGATTTAGATAGACGGTTTTATCCAGGTACTGCGGGAGTTGTCGCACCACCACACTCTCAACAACCTTCGCCAGAAAGCGAAGATTGGAAGCTGGACGATAGTTTGCCAAAACAGCTGGATCCAGAGAGGGCTTCTTGAGGAGGGGCCTCACCACTGCCTCTTTCAAGGTGAGAGGCAAGAAACCCTCACTCAAGGAAGCGTTTATAATCCTCTGGAACCAGCCTCGTGTAACCTCCCGGGTGGTCAGCACCAACCAGGAGGGACACGGGTCCAATAAACATGTGGTTGCGTTCAACCTCCCCAGCATCCTGTCCACATCCTCGGGGGTCACAAGGTCAAACTCATCCCAGATAACATTCTCAAGACACACCTCGGACAACCCACCTGTACCCACCCAGTCAGAGTCCAAGCCTTCCCAAATTTGAGTGACTTTATCATGCAGATAATGCGCAAAATCCTCAGCACGTCCTTGCAAGGGGTCTTCCCTGTTTGTTGGATGTGGAAACATAACTTTAAGAAAATTTGCAATTAAAACTTTATCTATTCCATTTGATCTTGAGAAACTTGCTATGATATCTGGGACTCACAGATTCTAAGCTATGGCTGAACTTTAGAAATGTTTTGAGCCATATAGTTGCATAATCGATCAGTATAACTAGAATAATGAATACTGTGTTTTCCCGAAAATAAGACCCTGTCTTATATTTATTTGAACCCTGAAATAAGCGCTTGGCCTTATTGCCATGCACTCAAAAACCGATTGGGCTTATTATCAGGGGATGTCTTATTTTGGGGGAAACAGGGTATTAAAACAACAGCTTTAAAACAATACAACATTGAACATTACTGAGTCATGAATTCCCCTCCCCTCCCCCCCCAAAAAACCTCCTTGCTTGATTAGGTGACATCCAGGTAGCGTCAGCCTTTAGCAGCCAGATAAATATGGTTTTTTCCCCCCACAATGATCCACTTGTTTTTCAGGTTTTCTGAAGTTGCATCCATTACCAATGAACCTGTCCACTTTGTTACTGTTCATCTTTTTTCCTTCCACCTTTCCCAGTATTAGGCCCTTTCCAGAGACCTTGGTCTTTGCATAAAGTAAGATAATTTTATGCTTATAACAGAATTACAGAATAACAGAGTTGGAAGGGGACATGGAGGTCATCTAGTCCAAGCCCCTGCTCAAGCAGGAGACCCTATACCATTTCAGACAAATGACTGTCTAGTCTCTTCTTGAAAACCTCCATGTTGGGGCACCCACAACTTCTGAAGGCAAGCCATTCCACTGGTTGATTGTTCTCACCATTAGCCTGGTTATTTGTTCTTTGAGTGACCACTCTAGGTTGATTTGTTCAGTCTCTTTCTTGGCTGTCCAAGATAATATTAGGGAATCTTCTTCAATACTAAAGTTCAAAAGCATCAATACCCTTCCTATCCTGCGTCTTTAAAGTCCAACTTCACCTTTCAGTGGGAATTCCACACCTTACACAATTCTGATCTTCATAGATGTAGACGTGACATGGCATTTTTCTTTTCCAGGGCATTCATGGCTACTCTATCAGGTACTAGTCTGCAGCATGTTTCTTTTACTTTACTTTACTTTTATTTGATTTATATACTGCCCTACTCCCGATGGACTCAGGGTGGTGAACAGCCAACAATAAAACACATACATATAAAATTTAAAAAGCAGAAATAAAATCGAATTAAATAGTTTGGCCCAGAGAGATTAAAAAAAAACAAACCCAATCAATTTAAAACAAATTAAACTTTGAATATTAAAAATATTAAAAAATATTAAAAAAATATTTAAAAAGAGGGAGAAAGTTAAGCCAGGCCCGCCTGGTGGAATAAAAAGTCTTAAGAGCGCGGCGGAAGGTGCGCAGATCTGGGATCCTCTGTATCTCCTGGGGGGAGCTCGTTCCAGATAGTAGGTGCCCCCACCTACTTGATTGTTTGTTCCTTTATTGTTGATGCATTCATTCTTTTTGTATTTCTATCCATGTGGTTTTCTTGTAAAAATACAGGAGTGGTTTAACATTTCCTTTTCCTGTGCAGTATGAATTGATGCCTTTGCTATTGTCACTAAAATGATCAACTGCTTGCAGCATCTTCCTATATCCCTGTTGCCCATTGTAAGTGCCTGCTTGGTTTTGCTGGACAGCTGGGTTGATCTTCTTGCCTTGGATGACCCCAGGAATATGGCATTCATTTCCAATGTTCTTTTCTCATCCCTTGGGGAATTCCCCACAACAATGGGAGAGCAAAGCAGGATCTGAGGGAGAAAATTCCTATTATTTGTAAGATCCTCAACAGTATGCCTTCCATACATTTCAATAATTGGCAGTTTATTGATAAGACCAACATCTTAAGGAAATCAAGGTTTTAAAAATTTAAACCTTGAAGATGAGCAAATAGTATAGCATTATTTTGTTCTTGTGCTCAGGTTTACTACTCTTACTGGCACATTTTGAATATTTTAGACAATATGCATACTAACTATGTGCCAAATCAGTTTAAACCCAGAAAATATATTTAGGAAAGAACTTTAGTAAAAAAAAACAAACATGGTAAGGCATATGCAATTATTGCCACTACAAATATTTGATTATTAAAGATAATATTGAGCCAAGCAGTATTTTAGTTCGATGTCTGATCTTTTAGAAGTAAGGTTATTGCTGTTTATCTTAATGAAGTGATATAATAATAATAATATTATAAAACAGTAATCTCAACTAATTTTTGAAAACATTTCCTTTCACAATAATCAAGGATAATTTTGAAGAGAATGCACTGATAGATACATAATGCTGATATCATTTTTTTATTGCTACGTGACAGATAGATAATGTCTTTAATGTTAATCAGATAAAGCTTGTCTTTTGGTAAGAATAGTAGCAACTATAGTCACAGTATACTTGAAATTTTAACAAGAATATTGTAGATTTTATATCTCTTGTTAGCATTGGGTCACATACTGTTCACATAGTTAATTAATCACTGGAATTTTGCAATTATTTCTGATAAAAACATATCCCAGATAAAATGTTTGATTATTGTAGCTCTTCTCAAATAAATTGAAGTTACATTGTATTAGTACATTGTTCATTGTGCCCTGCTTTTTTACATCTGCAGAAATGTGAAGATTTTTTAAAAAAATACATTGCATTTCTTTTAATTAAACATGATAATTAACAATGCTGCTTTTGTTAGAAAAATGGAAGTTACTGTTCATTTTCTATATTCCATTCCAGAGCAATTCAAGCATTCCCTTCTTAATTCAATTAATATATTTGAAAGTAAATAAGTTAATTAAATCAGCAGTTTTTTATTCTGAAATTTACATAAAGCACACATTAATTATTTATCCATGTATGTTCTTTTTAAGGATAGTATCCCATCTGAGAAATAGAGAGAAAAAAAATATACATTCTGAAATAAGGCAAAACAAATGAGAGAAAATGCTGAATCACTGAAAAAGGGCATAGTATTCTTCAGGAAATATATATGTATACCAGAGGTGGGTTTCAGTAGGTTCTGACCAGTTCTGGAGAACCGGTAGTGGAAATTTTGAGTAGTTCAGAGAACTGGTATTAAAAATTCTGACTGGCCCCGCCCCCATCTATTCTCTGCCTCCCAAGTCCCAGCTGATCGGGAGGAAATGGGGATTTTGCAGTAACCTTCCCTTGGATTGGGGAGTGAATGGAGATTTTACAGTATCCTTTCCCTGGAGTGCGGTGGAATGGAGATTTTACAGTATCCTTCCCTGCCATGCCCACCAATCCATGGCACACCCACCAAGCCACACCCACAGAACTGGTAGTAAAAAAAATTGAAACTACCACTGATGTATACATATACTTACATGTATACATACATTCACACACACACACACACACACACACACACACACACACACACACACTGAAGAATCCTATGCCCCTTTTCAGTGATTCAGCATTTTCTCTCATTTCTTTTGTCTTGTTTTAGAATATATGTTCTTTTTTCTCTGTTTCTCAGATGGGACACTATCCTTAAAAAGAACATACAAAGAAGAATAATTAATGTGTGCTTTATGTAAATTACATAAAATTATACATAAAATGTAAATTCCAAATAATTCATACAAATCAATAGAATGTACTTTTTTTATAGACAGAAAGCATTGGTAATTTTGAAGCATATCTTCGGATCTACATATTCCCTGTTGAGAGGAACTTTTCAAACCCTCCTTTTGATTCTTGATTTGATCTGTGAACTCTGAGAGTTTTACTATCCTTTTTTAAAATCTGCATCTGCAGAATTTTGAAGGGGAAGATCTGTTTATTTAATTAACACATTTGTATGACTGCCCATCTCCCCCAAAGCAACTCTGGGCGGCATACAACAATTGAATAAAGCAGCAAATAAATAAAAACAATCCTTAAGAAAAGGTAGAAAAACATTCAGATAAAAGTATTATCAAACATTATTTTAAACATACAAACCCCACAAAAAGAGCAAGAATATCAATCACAGTAGAGTCATCTAAAAATGTCTGAAGCCTGATGACATAACCATATGTGTAGGCAGGGAAGGAGCATGTCTAACTTCAGTGAGGCGAATGTTCCACAAGAAGTGTGCCTCAGCAGAGAAGGCCCACCTTCTGGGACCCACCAACTGCAAGTCCGTGGCTCATGGACCCTGCAACATGCCTTCGCTGCCAGATCAAATGTGATCTGGTAGCGAATGCAAATGTGATTACCTTTCACCGTAAACTGTCTACCCTGGACCTTTCATGTTTCTTAAGAGGTCCCTAAGGGGGCGTGCATAAGAGCACCAGCGTGCCTACCATCCCTGTCCTACTGTTCCCAATTACATGTAATCATTCTATGTGTTTATGGCTATGTTTTGCCAATTTATATCTTTTTTTTTGTGCCGTTTTTTTTCATGTGTCCATGTCTATGTCTATTCTGTTGTTTTCTTGTACTTGTTGACAGGCAAACAAACTGTTAAGAATATTGTTGTGTTACCAACCAGCAGAGTAAGTGCACAGAGAAACGGTACTGAGAGCAATGAATACGATACATACAAACTGGTTTAACGAAGCTTTTACTTTGTAGTGAAAAACAATTGCACAGTCTTTTAGTCACTCCAAGTCTTTAGCCATTCAAATCAGTCCAGAGTTACAGAAATCTTCTTACCATACAAAACAGCATTAGGTAATAAACAGCAATTCAATGCTGGTAACAAATCACGATGGTAGCAGATCCATCCACGATGAGAGCTCCTTCACACACAACGGTAACAGTTCCAACCAACAAGTCAACCAACAATGACTATAGCTCGGCTCTCTCCTTATCTACAGTTTACACTAGTAATTATCCTCTTAAGATAAGTGAAGTCAGCAGTGCAATGACTCAACAGTACAATTAGGATAATTGCAGTCAGCAGTTAATCAGCAGTCAATTACAATGACTCATCAGTACAATTACTCAGCATTACATCTTAAAGTTATAGAACTCATTTAAAGTTATAGCACACATATATTGCCTGGACAACCTGTTAGGCTTACACCATATCCTAACATTCTCCCCTTTGGACAGGATAATATATACCTGTTCAAATTCTCAAGCCATAGCTTTTGCAACACATTTTATGTTTAATTGCACCCTGCGCTTTGGTGAAATTATCAGCAACATTGTTTTCAGACATACAATATTCCAATTTAACCATATTACTTCGAATACTCTGATGAACATTCAAATAACGAATATCAGTATATTTTGACCTTGTCTTAACTGCTAAATTTGTAGCCATTTTTATAGCAGCTTGGTTATCCTCATAAATTATGATAGAATAATCTACCTTTAATCCGACATCTAGCATTAATTGTTTATAATAAATTAAATCAGTATATACTAGTGACAAGCGTGAAAAGTCTGCTTCCATAGTGGATAAATTAATATGTTTCTGCCTTATTGATTTCCATCCTATTAAACAATTACCTAACATTATCGCAATACCTGATGTAGACTTTCTGGTAGTCAAATCAGTAGCGAAACTAGCATCAGCATATGCACTCAGTGTAAGATCGTGGTTAGGTTCTAAATATAGTGCATAATGCATTGTCATCTTTAAATATCTCAATATCCGCTTTGCAGCTTGCCAATGCCTATCAGTTGGCTCTGCATTATATCTTTCTAATTGGTTTACGCTATATGAAATATCAGGTCTCGACCAATTGCTAATATATGATAGACTCCCTATCAGCGGTTGATAGATCTCCTTACTAAATCCAGGACTTTGGATTTCTTCATGTTGAAAATCCTGTGCCATAGGCATTTTAGCTGGCTTACATAGCTCCATGCTATAGTGTTTCAACATCTGGTTTATCTTGCTAGACTGTGACAGTTTATACCCTCTAGCTGTTTGAACAATATCAAGATCTAAATAGTGTCTAATATGTCCTAAATCCCTAACCTTGAATTTATCTTGTAACTGTCTAACAATATCCATTGTTTCCTTATCAGTTTTAGTTACAATTGCTATATCGTCCATGAACAATAGCAAAAATGATACTAAACCATTATACTAAATCATTATTGTTTGCTACACCTTCCTGAAAACTAATATTATTCAGTCCTTTAACTATACACTGGTTCCATTCAAACCCTGATTGTTTTAAACCGTAAAGGCTTTTATTTAATTTCCAACAATCAGTTTGATCATTTGATTTCACTCCTAACAGCTTCCTCATATAAATGATATGTCTTATGGAGCATGCCAGTATGCTGTCTCCACATCTATATGATTAATAATATACTTATTCTTTGCCGCCCACACTAGTATAGTTCTTAATGTGCTAGCTCTTAAACTCGGAGCAAACACCTCATCATAATCTTTCTCCGTTTGAGCGAAACCTTGAACTACAAGGTGAGCTTTATGGGTTATTGTCCCATCTATACTTTTCTTTACTTTATACACCCATCGACAACCAATCAATTTCTCTACAGGTGGTAATCTAACATCCTCATAAACACCTAATTTAGTTAATGTGTTGACTTCCCTACTCATTGCCTCCTTCCATGCATTTTGCTCTTTTTCAGGATACATCCTGATGTCCTCATAACTTGAAGGTTCTATGTTAACCTGACAAACTACCGTTGCTTTAGATCTATCAGGTGGATGTCTTTCCCTACTGGATCTCCTAGGCAATACAGGACTCATTGCAGATGATTCAATTTCATCCTCCCCTTAAACTACCTCCTCTTCTTCAACCTTAATAGAAGAATCTATATTATCTATATCCTCATCAGGTGTATCGTTCCTCTTTTGATGCTCAATGCTAACAGTATTGTCATCCTGTCTATAATCTGCATGCTCAAGTTTCTCCCATCCTTTGTGCTCTAGAAATTTTGCATTTGCACTACAGTAAACACTAGTAGTTCCCTGTGCCCAAAATCTAAAAGACCTATGGTTTGAATCATAGCCACACATAACAGCCTCACCCCATAAGGTTTCAGGCAAACCAGAATCTGCCAACATTGTTCTAGTCATAGCTTGTAATGTTTGACCCCTTCGTCGAAATGTCGCCAAGACACTTCCAATTTTACATGGGAGAAAACCCGAATAACCAAAGACCTACATACAAACACCCGCAAAACCTCAGAAAAAACACACACACACATACACAAATGTATCTATATCTATATCTATATCTATATCTATATCTATATCTATATCTATATCTATATCTATATCTATATCTATCTATCTATCTATCTATCTATCTATCTATCTATCTATCTATCTATCTATCTATCTATCTATCTAAATGTATATATCTGGTCACCAGAAATTAAACTGGACTCGAGGGAAAGCTTACTTTGACTACCAGCTGCTATTCTGCTGCACTAGATATATGCCAACTTTCTCTTCTGTAGGATCAAAGTGTTTCATTGGTAAATCTGCCAAATGAAATGATTAAGCTGTTCTAAAATGTAATAATTAGATATAGCACAAAAAATGAGACTTAGAAAATAGCAAATATGTTAACATAGTGCATTACAAGAATACCTGTCTTTTTCTCAGCTTATTCCAACTTTATTAATGTATACATTTCAAGGAATCTTAATTTAACACTGAATATTTAACGTATATGTGGTTTTTTTGTTTGTTTGTTGTAGAGAAAGAATTGTTCCTATAGCTTCTTTCTTGAAGCTCCTGGTCTTTGAAATAGCAAATGTAAATCAGTGTGTTGACTTTCTACTTTATTTTTCTCCTAAAATATTAAACAGCGCCTTAGTGCAAATTAATATTGCAATCACAGTTTTCTGTATTTCAGTAGAAATCAGAAACCTTAACAGTACTTAAAATTACAAACAGCCACTGTAATTCACATTTTTTTCATGCATATCTTAACTGCTAATATTAATAAAGTCCTTTCACTGTTCGTTGACAATTGATGTAATTATATAGTCATAAATACTAATGCCAATTAACATGTTGCCTGTGATGATAGATCTTTAATGGAATGAATGTAGTTGAAATATCATTACCATCATTATGGAAGAGCATCATCATAATAAAAATGTGAATTGTAAACAAAAAAATTTCCAACCATGTTATTTAATAGCCTTGAGTTACTTATCATCCCTGCTGTTATTTAATATTGATTAAGTGGCATCTTTATATTATGTGTTTATTGACACCATTTCCCCCCAAAGTGATTCTCATTACGAATGACTTTTTGAAGGTCATTTCATACAGAATGCAGTTGTATGACACCTTCCTCTCTATGGCTGTTAGAGTTAGGGTTAGAATTAATGTCTACAGGTACTAGTGGTGATGGTGGTATCCTTAGTGTTTGTCTTGCTTGGTTGTGTTACTTACTGTCCCAAGTTTGGTATATGGTTATTCATTCTTACGCACACAGCCTGTTAAGGCCCATGGATATTTTAGCTCCTTTTTGCTTTCTATCTGGGTTTCTCCAGATAGGTGCAAGTAGAGCATGTAAGACACTGGTCAACAGTGAAGAAATAATTAGGAATAAAGACCCAATAATGCAGCAAAACTAACCCTAACCTCCCAGGCATTAGCTAGAACTGTTTTTCAGTCTTTTGAACTTTAAGGTATGTGGAGTTCAGTTTCCGGAATTCCCTAGCCAGCTTCCTCCGTGCATCTTAAAGTTGCTAAACATCAGAAAAATTGAGCTACAAGATGGGAGCTACCAAGTCTGCATCTAGGATCACTCAAAGATTGGGTGGATTTAAAGAATCTTTTTATTCCCCAAAAGTTCTTCCCTTGTGGATTCACAAGTCTGGTAGCTATCAATGGCATTGAGGGGATTTGTGTGCTTTCCTTGCAAGGCGTCCTTTGTCTGTCTTTTACTAACATTTGTCCTTTGTCCTTTGATCTTTAACAAGTTGTTTCCTTCATCTCCCACAAGGATCTTTTGGACAAGATTCTTGGTTTTTGTCTTCTCTGCAGATGTCTTTGCTGTATTTTCAGATTATGGTGTTGTCAGAGTTGCATACTTCCTTGTCTTTGCATTGCACTTGTCTACTTCTCAGAAAGCTTCAAGTTTTGGTATTATGTAGGGGATTGTTTTTCAGCCAGCTTGTCACAGCTGCTGAAACTGTTAAGGCTGAGAGGGTCACTGACCCAAGGTCACATAGCTAGTTTCCATGTCTAAAAGCAGACAGGCCCTAGGTCTTCCTGCTGTAGTCCAGGTCCTAAAATCACATCATCATGCTGACTCTTTATGCCTGTAATACTATGCTTACCTTTTCATGCCAATGTTTATTTGCCTCTGGAAACTCACCCATGCAAGAGATGATCTTCATTTATTTTACCAACTCAGCTAAGGAGATATTTAATTTACAGGATTGCCCAATTCAGAAATTACAAAACAAATCCAAAATTCAAGTAGACATAATGATATACAGTAAGCAAGAATAATTAATTTATAATGGCATCATCATCATTAGTAAAAGTAATATTTCCAGTATTGAACTACAATAATGTTGTTTACATATATAACAATCATGTTTCTATAAGGCAGTGCATAGAAATTCAGATAAAAATGGTACTTCTTGTGATGTAGGAACTATAAAACAATGCTAAAATAATACTGAAATGTTTATATAAATACTGAAATATTTTTTTGTTATAATATTCATCACAATAATATTGATAATATAATATAATGAGACAGAGAGGGAAACAGAGAGAATGAGTGGGAGAGAGAGAAAGAGACATGGGGAAGAGAGAGAAAGAGAAAATGAAAGAAAGGGAGAAGGAGAGAGAGAGAGAAAGAAAGAGGAGGCAGAGTGCCTGAAGGACCCCATTCTGTCACTGGGAGTCCAGGCGCTTCAGCAAGCAGTGCACTGGATTCGTATTAGTGGTCCGCGGGATTTAAAATTATGAACTTGGTGGTCCCTGAGGTCCAAAAGGTTGGGGACCCCTGCCTTAGGGAGTTCAGATTGTTCCAAATATTGTTGTATTTTATTTTCTAAAATTCTAAAATTTTCTCCTTATTATACAGTTTCTCATAGTACTCTTTTATAATAGTTTTTTTCTCCTCATTCTAATAGTGAAGAGTCTCTTTCTCATCGATTAGTCAATGTATCAATTTCCCCCTCTCTTTTTTCAGTTTGTATGCCAACCATCTTCCAGTCTTATTCACATTTTCAAAGAAATTTTGTTTTGCACTTTTAATTTTTTGTGCCAATTCTTCTTTTTCCACTAGGTTCATTTTATGTTTTATTAAATTTTTCAATTCCTTTTTTTGTGCTTCTCTCTGTAGTTCTGATTCTAATCTTTTGTATTCTTCTAATCTTTTCTTATTTTGTTTCTTCTTCATATTTTTCTTTCCCATTTATGTTATAGCTAATCCCTGGGTATATGCTTTAACAGTATCCCATACAATTTGCAGGGAGGTCTCTTCCTTCCTATTCTCCTTGAAAAAAAAATCCAATTCTTTTTCCATCTTTTGTATGAATTCTTTTTCTTGCAGTATTGCTTGATTTAACCTCCATCTCCATTTTCTTTTTTGTCCTTTCCATACAACTTTCATCGTATTGTGTGATCTGCCCAAACATTGGGTTCTATTTCTATCTCTTATACACATGCTTTCAGTTCTGATGTCATCCATAACATATCTATTCTGTACCAGGATTTATGCCTGTTTGAATAGAATGAATATTGACTTTCTTAGGGTGTGTTTCTCTCCATACATCTTGAGTTCCTATTTCTTCCATCATTTTAAAGAAGGTTTTTGGGATTGTTTTTCTAGCTTTTTTATATATTTTAGTGCTCTTATAGACAAGTTCTGTGTCTACAATTGCATTAAAGTCTCCTATTTTCATATTCCAATTCTATGATTTTCTTATGGAGTTTTCCATAAAACTCATCTTGTTTATTATTAGGTGCATATATCACTATCAACAATATCTGTTTTTGGTTTATTGTTACCTCCACCATCAATATTCTCCCCTCTTCATCTGCAAAAATTTGTCTAGCCTTTATTGTTTCTTTAATACATAGAGCCACCCCTCTTTTCTTTTGCTGTGCTAATGAAAAATATAGTTTCCAATTTTGGGGTACTTTAGTAGTTTACTGTATTGCTTTTTAATGTGGCCTTCTTGAAGACAGATTAAATTTAATTTTCTAGTTTGTTAAAAAGTTCTTTTTCTTTTCATTGGTGAGTTCAATTCATTTATGTTAATTGATAGTAATTTTATTTCTTCTTCCATTGTTTACTTATAGATAGGTTTTATTGTTCTAGTTGATCTTAATTCTCTCTATTCTTTCTGTCTTGTTCCTTCTCTTTCCATTCTCTCTTTTTTCTCTGTTTTGGTTTCTTCTTGTTGTGTGTTTCCTTCTGCTGTTGCTTCCAACATCTCTGCTTGCTCCCTTTTTTCTTCTTCCTCATGTGCTGTAAAGTACTAATAATAAAATTGTTCTGCTCTATCTACTGTGTCTAATCTATGTCTTTTTTCCATCCAAGTCACCAATATTCCCTCAGGTATTAGCCATCTAAACTTTACCTCGTATTTTATCAATTGTCTTGTCAGAAATTGGTACTGTTTTCTTGTGTCTCTTAGCCTTCTGGGTATTTGTTTCAGAACTACTATTTCTCTTCCTTTGTATTTCAGTGGTGCATCTCTTGCTCTTTGGAGTATTTCCTCTCTCATTGCCTTCTTTGAAAATCTCATGTGTACCTCTCTGGGAAACTTGTTTCTTCTTGCATAACTTGTATGTACTCCAAATATTTCTTCCATCCCAGAGAGGACTTCCTGTTTGTTCTTTTCCAATGCCTCTGCCAGTAATTCTGCCATTTTCTCTGCAAGATATTCCCCTTTTTTCTCTCCTCAATATTCTGAAATCTTAAGAAGTATTCTGCCTTATCCGTCTCCAACACAATTATGGATCATTGGATATGGATTCAAGATCATTATCTACCTTAGTTAGTCTATTCTCCACATTGGGACAGTAAATCACCTTACCATAGGGATGCTGCAAGAATCATAATTGTGAAAAATGGACATAAGTCACTTTTTCAGGGCTGTTATAACCTTGAATGGTCACTAAATGAACTGTTGTAAGTTGAGGACTAGCTGTAAAGCTAAAGGTCATTGGCATACAGATAGCATTTTGTTTAAAATCTCCAGATGACCTCTTCAGATTTAATTGTTTCATCTGTACATAATATCATTGATTCAAAAAACTGAATCACATTAGTTATTCAGATTGATTTGAATCAGATCAAATCGACCACTCACGTTGATTGTTCAGACTGTTATACACCTGTTGTCCTGATGTGAACGATCACATCGATCATTTTCTAGGTGGTGTCCAAAAAATTCTGTGTCTAGAGAAAAGATAGTAGTAAGTTAATGAATGAGAAGTGATGGTGCTCTCTTTTTATGAAATTTGGGATTTTGCAGAAAGGTTTGAAAAAGTGTATGGTTTCCTTTAATTAAAAAAAGTTAGACAAACCAGTTTGTTATTGCATAACTATAACATATAATGACAGTAGATACAGATTAACAGAGTTGGAAGGGACCTTGTAGGTCATCTAGTCCAACCCCTCCAGCCAAGCAAACCCTACACCATTTTTGACAGATGGCAATCCAGTCTCTTTTTTAAAGTTTCCAGTGATGAAGCTCCCACAACTTCCGAAGGCAAGCTGTTCCATTGGTTGATTGTTCTCACAGTCAGAAAATTTCTCCTTCGTCCATCCATTATTCCTTGTCTGGCCTTCAGGTGCTTTAGAAAACAGCACTCTGTTTTCTCTCTGAGACAGTCCTTCAAATATTGGAGCACTGTATCATGTCTCCCCTGGTCCTTCTCTTCACTAGACTAGCCATGCCCAGTTCCTGCAACCGTTCATCATAAGTTTTAACCTCCAGTGTTCTATATTTGTCTATTTTTTCATAGTGGCCACTTTGAAATTTATCTTATTGAGCTGCTCATCTCACAAGCATGATCCTGGGTGGCAAAAAAATAAAATAAAATAAAATAAATAAAAAAAATTAGCATAGTAACGTATAAGGACATCTTAATTAAAACAATAACACCCCAAACAAAAAGGAGCATCACCTAATTTTCCAGCCAGAGTGCTGGGGAGAACAGCCAGGGAAATAGCTCTCAAATACATTTTAAAGTTATTTTATATTGATTGATTGATTGATTGATTGATTGATTTTTACCCAGTCTTTATAGTCACTCAAGGCAGTAAAACATACTTAAAAAATATTCCTCCTATTTTCCTTATAGCAATAGCATTAGCACTTAGACTTATATACTGCTCCATACCGCTTTACAGCACTCTCTAAACAGTTTATAGAGTTTTGCCCCCAACAATCTGGATATTGCCCCCAACAATCTGGATCCTCATTTTACTAACCTTGGAAGCATGGAAGGCTGAGTCAATCTTGAGCTGGTGAGAATCAAACTTCTGGCAGTGGACAGAGTTATCCTGCAATACTGCATTCTAATCTCTGTGCCACCAGGGCTCCTTATAACAACAATCCTGTAAAATAGGTTGGACTAAGAGAGAGGGACTGACCCAAAGTCATCAAGCTTGCTTTCATGTCAGTTCTTGATTAATTTTTGGGATTCAAGCCCCCTGAAAGGTTTATTCAAGGGGGAGGGGGCGGCATGTGGATATTAACCTTTTTCTGGCGATTCGGTTTAATATCTCAGTACAAGTAATATGGTAATGTTTTTCTCACAACATTAAATCTGTGCATATAACAGAGACAACACTTTTATACTGTGCTGAAACAATTCTGGGTTGTATTAAGTTCACATTAAAGCAAAACATAACATTTTTTTTCTTCCACATTTTGTGAGCATAGCAATGACCAAATGCTAAAATATAATTTACAAAATTCACTTACATTTTTCTAGAAGATAGTTAAAAAGTAATATTACTAGCCACTAGATGCCACTGTTGTTTTATAGCAATACAGCAGGATGAATTTTTATGGTACTTTTAAAGAAATCATTTAAGAAAATATGAGCATCTGGAACATTTTGTTTTTATATTGTGTTATTGTTGCTTTACCTTTCTATTCTTTCAAACCCATTCCCCTTGACATTTTGTACATTTTATATATATTATTTATGTTGTACTATATCTATTTTGAATTTTGTTTTGTATTTTTTCTTGTTTAGAAATTACAGATATGTCTTCACAAGTATATTATCATGATTTCTAAGTAATGTATTGTTGTACTTGTTTTTTTTTTATCCTTTTACCTGGATCTTTAGCTCTGTTTGTTAGTAAACAAATATTTCCTCAGATTGTCATAACAGCCTGCAATAAAAGAAAAACATTACTCTTAGAACAGAACTACTGTTAAAGTTCCTATACGTTTAAAGGTATATATATTGAATACTTTACCAAAAGTTGGGATTTTTTTAAGGATCATAGATACATCTGCTTTTTGACTTCTTGATTTTTTTTAAGTTTGCATACCAGTTTATTTATGTTTATAATGCAGGCTGAAGGTTAATTTTAATACTAAAGAAGAATTCACAAATTCAGTAAGGTATATTTACTTTCTCCTGTCTTATCTCCATACAAAAGGCATTTTTTTGACTTTTGATCTGTTTCTAGAATCAGAGCTGTACTAGGGAATCCTACAGAAAAGCCACAGAGTATGGAAGTATTGGTAAGACTTTATCACATCCTCTTCAAGGGACAGAAGTTTATCTGGGCCAAGATTTGTTAGTTAAACCAATAGGCATGTCTTTCCTTAAATATTCACATATGAAAAATTCCATGTAAATACATAGTACAGCAAATACTTGGAAAGTGCTTTTTGTAAACCTTTGTTTATACCTATTTTTCAGGAATTTACCGTTTACTAACACAATTTTTCCTATTCTTAACTCCTAGATTATAGTGTTAAAGGAATATAATAAAGACATGTTGTCAGATCCTGTAGACCAGGGGTGTCAAACTCACATCGTCATGGCGGCGTCATGTGACATATTGGGTCTTCCCCCCCTTCGCTAAACTGGGCATGGGTGCTAGCATGTGACACATCTGTCCTGTTGGCCGGGAGTTTGACAGCCCTGCTATAGACGAAAAGAAAATGCATCATTAAATTAGATTTCCCCAACTGGTGCCCTCCAGATATCAACCATATTTCTAGGAGTTCTAGCAATTAGAGGCTTTAGTAGGAGGTTGTAATAAAGACTGAAATTCTTTGGGGCTAAATTACAGGCTTTTAAGTATTATTTTTTCAATTTTTGTTTTCCATCTGTGTCATACAATAAAAACTCCTAACAATTACTCTGAATGCTTGTCTTAGGATGGTTTTCTGCTCAGCCAATTAAGAGTATGTATGATGTCTTCAAACAAATAATACAATTTAGTGTTAGGCATTCCACTACTGTTAGGACACAGTGAAAATAGCACCTTCCTATAGATTACTTGGACTTATTTATCAGAAATAATACTGAAGCATTTGTTTTTTTTAAGAAATACTGTCTTTTGATAAAATTAGTTAGCTGGAAAAGATGGTACTTAATATTTCAATTTATTAAATGTATCAGCTACCCATTTTACCACAGGGTAACTTTTCTACCAGGTTCCTTCTGATTTTTGGCTATCATAGACTAATATAGCTGTCCACCTATAATTCATTATTGACCAGTGAATATTTTGATTTTCTTTTCAAAAAATGTAGTCACAGTTGGCAATCCTTACATAATTAAGATAATCAGCTTTGGGTTGCTACAATAATCAATTCTAGTCAATAAAAAGGAAATTCTTTCAAACTCTTTTCCCCAGCTTTCCAAGGACGGATGTGGAACAGAAGAATTTAAGGCTCATACACACTGGCATAGTTTGTTTATTTATTGAAAAGTACTATTATTTTGCTTTTCATCTGAAAAAGCTCCAGATCTATATACAAAGATTAATAATAAGATAATCTCTCCACAGAGGATTTACAATTTTTTTAAATGACATAATTTAGTCTCATGTCTATTTCCTGGAGATGGGTGGTCTTGTTTGCAATGGGGCAGAAAGAGATGTAATTGAAACATCATCATTCTTGCTTGTTTTGGTGATATATTTATTGCTGGTTTCTCTCTTTATGCTTTTAAAGAGTTGCCAATCTCCTTTTGAAGACATTATTTCAAATATGATTTGTTTCCCTCATTACTGTATATGTAATATTGAACATTTCTAGTCTGGTCTTTAGTACTTTAAAGCTGCTTTTGCTTTAGTGTTGTTTTAATTGTGGGTTGATTTTATTTAATACTTGATAGTATCTTTATCTGTAAGGCATTTTGGTTATTTTATACAGACCATTAACTCAATACATTTATAATGTAAACAAGAGCATACAGAAAATAGTTCAACAGCAAATTTTGGTTTGATTTTTATTTTCTGGAAAGCTTTCCTATCATGCAGAGAGGTTCATTTGTAAATCCTGTTACTATAGTAACATGCTTCTACATACAATATCAGTGTATTATAAAGTACACAGGATAGATGCTTCTGTGTTCAGCAGTGAAGAGAGAGAAATAGCTGGCATATATTAAAATAATAGTAAAGCATGAGTAATTTATATAAAATTGGATTGGCCTGATATCAGCCTTACCCAGAGATTCTTTGACGAGAGAGTGGGGAGAGAAGGGGGAGAAAGAGAGAGAGAGACAGACAGAGAGACAGAGGGAGGGAGGGAGAGGGAGAAAGACCATCCTCAGCATCTAAAATATATTAGGGGTCCACTCAAGTTGATGCCTTGCTACCCCTTTATCTTCATGCCTGGTGTCCTTTGTGCTATAAACCCTCCACTCTGGTGCTTCAGCTTTTCTCAGTGTTGTACTTTCCGTGTGACCATACTTAGAGCTGTCTAGTGATATTTTGACTCCTGAATTCTTTCAAATTCTTCCACCAGGCAAATGTGCCAGGACTGAGTGGAAAAGGAGACAGCAGTTCCAAGGCTGGAGACCAAGAGTTTAGAATGAGGTATTAGAAGGCTCATGGAGGAGAATTGTCTGAGAAATGGTTGCAATTGTGCATAGAATTGCAGTTTTGATCTCCAGCTATATGGAGGGTCAGGCCTGGAAGCCATCTTTTTCATTGGATCTTCAGGCCTACCACATTTACTACTGTGGGAAACTGGGAGTGGGGATTGTATGGAGCCAGGGTGATATATAGTCAAAATGACATTCCTTTCTCAGAGAGTCAAGGACATTTTGCCATGCACTTGGACAGCTGGAACTGGGAGACACCTCCAGTTGGGACGGTGCTTCCGTTGAACCATGTGATGGACATGTGGGTGTTGGGCAGTTGAACTTTCCTTTGGGTGGGGAAAATCTGGAAACTTTCAGATTTGGGTTTTCCCAGATGTGCCAATATGACATCTCTAATAAAATGAAACTTTGAGGGAACTCAAGCCTCAGAGTTTTCTTTTGTTGGGTATGTTACCTGGAACCCTGACATGGAGATCAGAACATAAAAAAAAACAACAACATAAGAAGAAAATGCTATTCAGAGAAGTGGTTCAGGAAGTAAGGTGAAGTAATGATGACAGAGAAGCCAATGAAATGCATTTTCAAGATGAACAGTATCTGGGCAATCGGAAACTATATAGGTCATTTCTCCCAACCTAAGAGTTTGTTTACATTTTCCTACATGTGTAATACAGTAAATCCTCATTACAACCACTAAAAGTATGTGAGTTAGTAATCTGTTTGTTAATGGTCTTCCACTCAGTCAGTGAGAGGTTTCTGTGGTCATCAGCAAATGAGACCTCTTAATTTTGTATATATCTTCTCTGCTGCACCATGGCAGTGAAACAAATATCTGGCATGTATTATGTATTTCCACTCTTAATTGACTAGACCCTGTTTCTCAACATGTTATTAATTCACAATGTGTTTCTCAAGTTTAAATGGAAAATGATGTTTTGAAGGAATGCCATGTAATCAACTAAAATGAATTTGTTGAAAAAGTTGCCAGACAATATTTTGAAAAAGAAATCTCCTGTTCCATGTTGAATGCAACAGCCACAAAAACAACTTCTCTATCATCACCAGTAAAGATATAAAATGGTTTTCCCCAACTTATGTGCTGAAATAAGATTCCTGTTATTGCCAGCCAGCCAAGGTATCTGAAGGACAATACCTTAGGGAAACATACAGGCTGAAATTTAGATGCTAGTAAGATAATTATGCATAATTCCATTCCTTTACTGCATGCTTAAATATATCTGTATGTATCTCACTTTTCCTTATGCAGTTTAATGTAACAAATAAAATAAACAAATAAAATAAATAAATGATATAGGGCAGTGATGGTGAACCTATGACACGTGTGCCAGAAGTGGCACGCAGAGCCATCTTTCTGGGCACGCCAACCATCGCCCATTGCTCTTCTGGGTTCTGGCCAGCTGCTCTATGCGTGTACGGGAGCACCGGAAACAGGAAGAGCAACTCCCTGGTGCGCATGTGTGTGCTGGGAAGCTGAGCTTGCATGCCAGCAGAAACCGGAAGACCAGGTGACCAGCATGCATGCACACACAGGAAATTGGAAGCTGAGCTTCCCAGTGTGTGCATTGCTCTTCCGGTTTCTGGTGCTCCACCCCCATGAGCACTCCCATTTCGGCACTCAGTGCCAAAAAGATTCGCCAACACTGGTATAGGGTCTCCTGCTTGAGCAGGGAGTTGGACTAGAAGACTTCCAAGATCCCTTCCAGCTCTATTCTGAATTGGAATGAATGAATGAATGAATGAATGAATGAATACATGAATACATGCATACATACATACATACATACATACATACATTCAGACAAATCTCCCAAATAACAAAACATTTTCCAAAACTGACAAACTAATAAATAAAAGCATTTAAAAATCACAGGAATTCTTGTTCTAACCAGGTGCAGGAAGAAGCAATTTGTCATTGATCTTAATGCTATAAAGATTCAATATTTCTCATCACAGTAACAAAGAAGGAACCCAGTTTACTTATTCTAGCAGGGACTGTTGCACTCTAGTCAAGAACTTAAACATATTCTAATGAGTTGAAGATTCCTTCCTTCAAAAGTAAAAGTATGGCTATAGATGTGGTATATATGGTCCAGCATTCTTTTCAGAAATGTTCTTTGAGATGAGATAACATAACGTTTATTGTCAATTTTCCTGCAAACACATTGGCACCCATTAAAAAATGAAATCTTGGTGCCTGGTCTCTCTCTCTCTACACCCATATACGTACATATACATATACATATTCTCTCTCTCTCTCTCTGTCTCCCCCCCCTGTGTATACACACACACACACACACACACACACACACACAAACATAGACAGACACGCACACACAAATCACAGCCCATTTTGAATACATAGCAGACAAAATAGTCTTCAGAATTACAAGGTTGATATTATATGGTATAAAGTTATTACAGAATCTAGTTTTTCTGCTCTGGATACTGTGAAGCCTCCAGCCAGAAGATAATAATAATAATAATAATAATAAAAAACTGGTCATGGAGAGGATGTGTAATCATTAATAATAAAATACAACAAGAAGTGATAATCATAGATACCAATAGGAGAAGGAAGTAGAAAAGATGAGAAGACGAGGAAGATGAGAAAGATAATAACAATACAGCCTACTACATGGGTAGATATCTTTAGGCCTAAGGCAGTGCTGTGGGAATTAGGTGTTCAGCAGAGTGATGACACAGGGGGAGAAAACTATCTTTGTATATACTGTAACTGTTTTGGCATGCAATGTCCTATAGTGACATCCAGAGGGGAGAAGCTGAAATAGTTTATAAAGCTCCTTGGGCAGTTTGAGCTTTCTGAGTTGGCGCAGAAAGAACATTCTTTGTTGTGCTTTTTTGATGACATTTTTTATGTTAGGTGTCCATTTTAGGTCTTGAGATATGATAGAACCTAGAAATTTGATCAACCTACAGTTGATACTGTGTTGTCTAGTATTGTAAGAGGTGGTAGTACAGGAGGGTTTCTCCTGAAATCTACCACCATTTTTCTGAATATTATACATACTTCAGGCTCAACAGGATAGGCTCAACTAAAAACTATGGAGGGCACCTGAGGATTTTGTAAGAGTTCTGGGCTGCCAAGATTATATCAAAGCACAGATAGATCCATCAAGTATTTCAAGTTAGTGAAACCTACCTTCCCACTTTCTTCAAATTACCACCTCTCAACGGTGCCATTATCTGCAACCCAGAATTTTTTTTTAATCAAATGATGAAAACATCCAAAAGATAGCTCAATGTTCATTGTTTTATGGAAAATTTCAGATTGCAATTTCCCACAGCTTTTATTTGCTTTTATTTTATTTGCTTTTATTTCCTCCTAAAAGATTTTGTGGGAGGGAAGTAAGAAAGGAAGGGAGGAAGGGAGGGGAAGAGAAAGGAAAGGAAGAAATATGACTGCACTGAACTGGCATGAGCAGATGACTAAAAACCTGAGAATGAAATGGAAAGAATGAGATGCAGGAGCACCGGGAATGATATCAGGGTAAGTCAGCTGACCCCAATAACTGTGTTGTGAAATGATACGATTCAAATAAAGGACCCTTAGAACTGATTCTGACAGTGAAAAATGGGACTTACATTACTTGAGCTAGGGGAGAAAAAAGCCAGATTCCATGATTGTGATCTGGCTTTGTTTGGATTTTCAGGGAGACAAATATGTACACGCTTGATTGCATTTTCAATGGGGAGAAGGGGAGGGAATCCACCAAGTTATCTTTCAGTTCTTTCTATGTTTTCTCACAGTATGAATTAATCACATTTAATAATACTAATTATATACTTTGTGCATACCAAATTCCACTATAAACTGTGGAAAAATATGAAGACATTTCCAGGCCTGGAGCTAGTTTAACAATGAGTCTGTGTATGTGAGTCTGTAATTGCTTGTCATATGTCATAGTTGGATCTAATTATTCTTTGTAGATTTGTTCATTTGCTTTGCTGGTAATTTACACTTCCAGGAAAACTGTTGTGCAATACTGTGACATGAATAGGGTGTGTTTGACTCTGCAAAATTTAACTCAAACCAGTGGTACAAACAAATCTAAAGTCTGTGATTTGCAACAAGGTTTTGATGCTGATCAACTGACCTTTGATTCATGAGATGGCCTAAGGTTCCAACTTGGTAGAAAGCATAAGAAGACCACCAGGCAAATGAGATTCAGTATCTTTTCATTATCCAGACAATTGTTTTATCATTGTAAGATCCAATCTGACTAGGTCATTGAAATCACCAAGTTTATACTTCCAAGCTTTTTGACTCTTGCTGGAGCTTATCCTCAGGGAACCTCTGTCTCTCCAGAATGTGGAGAGAAGTTCCCTGAGGATGAGTCCAAAAGCCTGGAAGAATAGACCCCTGATCTCTGTGACTGACTCAGATTGGATCCGGCAATATTATCCTGAGACACGTATATTTGCTTTCATTTATGTTTTATCATTCTTTGATTCTCCGCTGATAGGTTTGGGTGTGATTGCAATTCTGTGTCTATCCCGGAGCAGTTTTGCTGATGTCTTCTTCAGTAATCATCCATGAATTTATCCCACCTTTATTACTTTTATAAATAACTCAAGGTGGTGAACATACCTAATATTTCTTCCTCATATATTCCATACAATAAGCCTATGAGGTGAATTGGCCTGAGAGAAAGGAACAATGTCATCCTGCAAACTGGGGAAGGCTCAGCAAAAACTGTGGGAAGTCCAGCCAGCAGTTATGTGCTATGCAGCAGTCAGGATAGAGTTCAGTGGGCTTTGTAGAAATTTGATTAGGAATTTAAGGCAGACCCTAAGAATCCAGTATTCTCCATTCAAGTCAACATGCAGTTCCAGCCTCACTAGTGATGGCAGCATTAAGGCCTTGCACCCACTATCTGCCATTTTAATTTTCACACAATACATCTGCAGCCCTGACCACATATTTCATTGTCTTAAAATGGTGGAGGACCTGATGTGGAACATGTGGGTGCATTACTCATTTGTAGGAAGGTTTCTCTTTGTTCATGCGGTTTTGCTGTTATTAGTACTTGCTTTCACCAAAGGAAGAGGAAATGGCACAAAAGGCTTGGATTTCTGAAAAAAATTAATAGTACTAACCTAATGCCACAAGAAGCATCCCTTAGTAGACAGAGTGATGTATGTTCTTGCTTCTGCTGAGTTCATTAAGCCCATTTTTGCTATTGCCAGGCAGTTTAGATAGAATAGTTTTCAGAAGCACAGGCATTAAGATGCTTCTTTCTAATGGTTAAAACAAACTCAGAAACATACCTTCCAGCTCAGAGAACAGAAAAGCATTTAGTTTCTACAAGACCTAGAGACCTATTGATGGAGAATAAAAGAAAGGTGTGAAGATCAATTTAATGTGGTAAGCATTTCTGCCTCTAAGAGATTTACTAATCTCCGTGTAACAAACTGATGTGAAAGATTCCTCAATGGCAAACACACTAGTCATTCTGGCATTTATTGGCCAGCAGCATATACTGAAAGAGCAAGATAAAATGAGAATTAATTTTACTTTCATGTCCCTATAGATGTGATGCTCAAGGCATTGCTATTAAACTACAAGTTTTTGAGGCTTCAGATAAGCTATTGCCTCTCTGAAAATCCTGAAGCAAGTTTTCTTTGTGTCTTTAAAGGCAGGAAAAATAGAAACAAACCCTTGTGGTTTCCATTATGAGGGATGAATATCAAAATTCAGAATGTTTCCATGATAAGGAATGGTTAAAAGTGTCTTTTTTATCAAGGCATACAAGATAATGAAGACATAATCAACAGGAAACTGAATTGAAAGCAGAAGGAATGGCATTGCTGATTAGGAGAGGAGTGGTAGTGTCAAAGAACAGCACATTTTATTGGAACGATTGCATCAAGGCAATGAAGAAAGACAGGAAGATTCATTTTATAGATCAGTGCCAGGACTCATTTAAATGTGTGCGTGTGTGCGTGTGTGTATGTGTATCTATGTATGCATATATATGTATGTATATATATAGGTATGTATGTACCTATTTTTCGGACTATAAGACGCACCGGAGTATAAGACGCAGCTTAGTTTTTGGAGAGGAAAATAAGAAAAAAAACTGATTGTGGGTGGATCGGCCTCCCGGAATACCCTCAATTAGCTGTTTCCAGAGGTGAACTTTAGCAACAGATTCGTTGGTTGTGAGCTCTGTGCCTTGCCTTTTTTTCAGCCTCTCAAACGGAGGTTTCAGAGGCTTTTTTCATTTCAGAGGTTGGGCAGGACTATGCACCCAGATTTTCACCTTCTTTTTGGGAGTAAAAAGATGTGTCTTATACTCCAAAAAATATGGTATCTGTGTATATATATATGTATATATATGTACATATCTATGTGTGTGTGTGTGTATGCAAGTTTTGGTGTATTCGGGTCTTTTCCCGTGTAAGATTGAGAGTATCTTGGCGACGTTTTGACGAGGTCTCACTCGTCATCTTCAGGCTGGTGTCCTCGGCTTCGTGCCTGTGCAAGGAAAGCGTGATTGGAGCTGCCGTCTCTCCATTAACACTGGTGGGGAGGTGTGGGGTGCTGGCCCTGTTGCTGTGAGTGGGTTGGTTGCCTGTGTTGCTACATCCTGATTAGTTGATGGCGTTGATGTTTGCAGACTAATCAGGATGCATCAACTAATCAGTTTGCATCAACTAATCAGGAACCATAATTCATGCTTTGTATGCAAAATACAAAATAGCAGCCAGACAGAACTCAGAAACAGTCTGTCTGACACACTGGAAAGGCTTTGCTAACTATAGAACAGGAATATGCAGTCTTGGTATGCCTGGGTCTTTGGGTTTTGTGGAAGGGGCCCATTGACACCATGTTATGCTCCCTCGCTATATATAATACTGGGTTAGATCAGTAATTTTTGAGTTTGGCAACTTTAAGAATTGTGAACTTCCAGAATTCCAAGTTTGAATAACACTAGGTTAGATAGACAGAATTTCTTTGTCTATATACATTACATCTTGGAAATTCTATTCTATGTACAAAAAAATAGGGAAAAACAACCAAAAGAAGTAGAGTTTTATATATGGGGTGGAAAATGAGTTCTTCCAGGTGGATTTTGTTATAAAGAGCTTTAAATAACCTAAACTCTTAAAGCTAATGATGGAAAACAAAGTAGTTGTGCTTTCTGAAGTAAAGCAAGGAAGAACGATACAAAAAATATTTCACATAGTCTGGAAAACAAGAGAAGAGATAGTAAGGTCATCTTATTACTGTTTATGAAAATGGTATTAAGCTGGCAATAATGACCAAGAGGATATTATGTTTTTCACATATTGATTCATCTTAGAGTGATGAAAGCTAAACTTTTTCTAATAATTGATAGGGTTGATTTAAAAAAAGTGATGTTGCTTATATTAGATATTTCTTTAAAGGGCTCAATAGCTCTCAGTAAAGACTGGTGAAAGTGCACGTTTCTACTTCTTATTAAGATATATAGGGTATTTTCTTCTTTCTTTTTATAATGTCCTGGGAGCAATTAGAAAGCGCAAGAGCAAGGTATAAATTGGAAGCTATTTGCCAAGATATAACACACAGGTACGCACACATGCACAACCAAAACACAGCTTTTGGATTTCACATTTGGATGTAGAAGTCTTTCCCCACTTTTTGTATGATTTTCCTCTCTTTGCTTTTTTGCCTTCAGTTTGGCTCAGAGGGTTTGTGCATTAGATATAAAGCAGTTTCTTTTTAGACACTCTTTGTCATCACCAATCTAACTCCCCAATACGTGGATAAATGTGGACTCCATTTTTCTTTATCTTATACACTTAGGAACAGTTCCAAATCTTTTGCATTTCATATTATTGCCAATTCTAAAGCCATATTTTCCCCAAATCCAGTTTGAAGATTTTAACATAATTGCTCCTCATTTCCTGAGGTTATGCTAGTGCCAAATTCTTCCCATGTCAGTATCTATATAGCATAGATGCATCCATATACATACACATTCCTTCAGACGCATCCACTCAGATAAAGTCCCATGGAAATTGGAAATAAGGAGTATGCAGATGTGGAATATAGAGTTCTCTCAAGTGTTCTGGAAAGAGAATTAGAGCAGCTTTGTTTGACACATGAGCCTAGTTTGTTCAATTAGTCTGAACAGAATCAAGAAAGGTCACTCTCTTCTCGGCAGTAAGAGCAGAAAAATTAACACAATGTCAAAAATTTTGCTGAATCATTCAATTAACATTTGGTGTATTCAATCTGACCACCATTTCTTGGCTGTACAAATAGAAGTAATCCTTAGGATTACTTTTTTTCTACACAGATTTCCAGTTTGCAAATGTGAATATTTGTATTTATACATCGGTATTTCCAAATTTACTTTTTGTTCTTTCTCTGGTTTTTCCTCCTCCCTTATTATCTTTTCTTTTTTAACTGTTAATAAGTTTCCAGGAGGGGTCAGTGGAGAATGGCAAAAAAAATGGTCAAAATGGGGGCTGTGATGGTTTAACTGAAACTTTGATTGTGTTTTATATGAACTGCATGTAAAAATTGGTAGAGCTTCGATTGTACCATGATGGCCACTGACTTGTGTCGACCCTGAAGATGCATAAGTGTAGCCATATTTTATTGTAGCCTTTGTATGTTTTTTTTTAAAAAATAGCTTTTAGGTTTGTAAGTAAATATATTTAACAATACTTCAGGCTCGCCACTTTCTAACTATTGAAAGAGGTGTTGTAAAGATAAAGGGGGATAGTTGTGTCTAGGTGGCATTCCTTTCCTGTGGGAACAGAGAAGATGCCTGCAGCTGGACAAAGGTGGAGTTTGGAGTCACTGGACTGTTGGACTGAGGATTGATTGGAGATTGTGACTCGGGGCGGGAAGTTTCTTACTATTGCTTTTATTGAATGTAATTCCAGATCCTGCCCAGAGTTGGAATTACACCAAGCCCTTGCCAATTTAATGTGTACCTAATAAATAGACTTTGGAAAGAAGATGGATTCCTTGGGCCTTATTTTTAGGGACATGTTACTTGGAACTTGATTTTTTTTGACACTCTGTGGTCACTCCTTTTACATAACTCTTCATTTAAATAATTGAGGAGAGGGAGGAAGAAAGGCAGCTCAAGCAGAAGTATTCCTCTTCCCTTGCCTCAATTCCATGTCATCTACTCTAGTGCCAATGTGTATGGATGTTCTCAAGATGTCACCATCACATATTCCTGGAAAGAGGGACTGAAAGCCAGCTAGTTCCTCTGTTTCTATAAATAGGATTTCTCAATCTAATTTTGCCCTCACTTGCTTTACAGGACAGATTCTGACTTCTTTAGTATTTTTTTTTAAAAAATATTTCTGGTCATTCTTTGCCTTGTTAGGTTCTGTTGTAAGCAAACTTTTGTTTATATTGCTGTTGTATCACCAACTTGATCAATCTAATACTAGGTTTTTGTAACCTCTTTGCCAAGTTTAGTTGTGTGAGTTGTTAATCTATATTGTTGCTGCCCCCTGCTTCTGTTTTCATAATTACTAGCATCTAGCAGAAGTTGTTTAGAAAGATGAAAGACTGCCATTTCTAGAGTTGCTACTAAAATGCATCTAAAATAAGGACTGAGATGAATTTTGATCTTGTTCTCAAGTGACATTTCACAAAAAGTCCAAGATAGCACCCTTATTTGAACAGCATGCTTTGGTTGTTCATTGTCAATTAGCATGTTGGCACAGTAAAGGCTGCTAAGAGTTGTAGCAGAAGTTTACTTTGAGGACTGGAGCACAAAATGACCTGAATGTTCAATTTAATTGATGCCTTGACTTGACTCCAATTTTTATAATAAGATCTTCTTGAGCATTTGCTTGGCTCTTGTATTATTTCCACATTGCTAGAACACATTTGAGAATGGCCTGCCAAGCTGAACAAAACAAAATTTTGCATTTTTTGTTAATAAAATATAAAACCTGCTTTAAATACCTGTATAGATTTAAATTTCTGAAAACTGTATTTGGCCACTAAGTGTGAATCTTCATTGCAACTATTGTATCTGTGGAGCCCTTGGAGATGATAGCATCCCATCTGCATCCAGTATCATAAAGAAGGAAATTAGAAAAAGGGTTTGACTGTGGGTAAGGGTTAACCAAAGTGTCATAAAACCAGAGGAGAATGGGGAATGAGGGCAATCTGGCTATAACATCTGTCACTCCAATAAATGCCATGGTTGATGTAACTGATCTGCCTGTCTTAGGTGGCTATCCCTTTCTTCCCTTGGTGCTGTGTGTAATTCCTCTGAAGTGCCAAATTCAGTGGAAGAGGGTGACTACCTCAGACAGAAGGTGTGTACTTCCACATTTACTAGAACCATCAAACAATCTCAAAGGGCAAAAATATGAAAAGATGAAACCTGGCTATTGCAGGTTGGAAAGAAAGATTCTTCAGTTCAGTATCATGGTTTTATCGCTAGATCAGTTGCAAATTAAATTTATCCAGGTTTTAATCTTAAATGAAAGAAATGACATCCATATCGCAATAGCAATAGCACTTAGACTTATATACTGCTTCACGGTGTTTTACAGCCCTCTCTGAGCAGTTTACAGAGTCAGCATATGGCCCCCAACTATCTGGGTCTTCATTTTACATCCTCTAACCCCCACAACTTCAACCTTAAACTGTCTACTGTGGACCTTACCCTATTCCTAAGAGGTCCGTAAAGGGGGCATGCATAAGTGCACCATCGTGCCTACCGTCCCTGTTCTACTGTCCCCATTTAGTATTCTCTCTAAGTGGCCAATAGATGATGTGCAAAAATGGTGGTTAGCTAGACTTTGTCTTAATTAACTCACTATAAATGAAGGTTGGAAATTCCTGTATCCAGACTGTACCAAAGTTAAAGATACTTTTTCTAAATTTGGTGTAGTTGTTGCTTGTTCATGTCCATGTTTATACCTGTTTTCTAGTACATGTTCGACAAATTAAATAAATAAATATACAGACAGACAGATAGATAGACAGTGGTGAGATTCTGCCGGTTCTAGGCATTCGGCTGAACCGTTTGTTAAATTGTTGGCTCGCCCCGCCCCTTGCCCCACCCCTCCGCACCACTATTTATTGCCAATAAATAGTGGTAGGGTGGGTGAGCCAGTAATTTAACAAACGCTTCAGTGTTCTTTTATAATTTTATTGGCCTCGCAGCTGTCGCGGGGCTTCAAAGGGCCGCCCTACAGCTGATCAGTGTTAAAAGAAAACAAATGAGTAGACCGGTGCCTGCAAAAATAAATGGGTAGATCCAGTGGTGGGATTCTACTTCGGTAGAACTGGTTGTTAAGTAGTTAAGTAGTTAAGCCAGTGGTTGCCAAAGTGGGCGGTACTGCCCCCTGGGGGGCAGTGGATGCTTAGGGGGTTGTAAGAGGCAAGGGGGGTGGCAGGGGGGCGCTAGAGGCAAAAGGGGGCGACGGGGGGGCTAAATGGCAAGGAGGGTGGCCCCCACCCTTTGGCCTGTACCTCGCAGCAGTTACCTCCTTGCAAGCAAACAGCAAGAAAAAACAGCCCCTTTCAGCTTCAGCATAGGTTAATTAGCACAAGTTGATTAGATCGGCCTCCCGACTCTCAGCTGATTTGCTCTCAGCTGTTTTGCGCAGGGCTCCGTTGCTAGCTGCAAAGAGTGCTGGAGCAGATTTTTTCCCCCCTAGCTATGCTGAAAAGACAAAACTGAAAGTAATGCAGTTCAATATGCTGCAACGTAACAAAAGGAGGCAGAGATAGATTTCTTTTTCTTTTTCCTCATCAAAAAAGGTAGGTGCAAACAATGGGAAATTTAGGGCAAAAGAGGAGAGTTCAAGATTTTAAAACACAAAAGAAAAAAAACTCTATTTAACTAGGGAATTGTAATAATTGAGATACTATTAATTGTATATTGTGTTGAAAGCAGAAATGGTTAAGTTGTGATTTGGAGGTATATATGAAAGATATTATTTGGTTTATTATTATTGGTAAATATAATTAATTGATTTGTAAGAAATTGGATTGCATGGAAATAATTGGAATATTCATGTTTATATTGATTAATATATAAAAAAGATAGTTATATAACTAATTGATTTATATTAAAATGTTGAATTTGTATTAAACAACTGTAATATTACATAATTAACCAATGTGAGGGTGGATATAAAAATAGATGACAATGGGAAGGGGTATAATATAGAATAGAAGGGAAAAATTGAATTTGATTAAGATTAGAGATGAGGATGAAAGGTAATATTAGTTTTTTAAAAAAATAGATGAGGAATAAATATGGCAAAAAGGAAATATAGAAATTTTAAATTTAATTGAAGTGGCTAAACACTGTTTAAATTTGTGAACAGGCCAAATACTCTGTTCAAAGAAAATACATTGTATGTTTGTATGTGTGTTTCTAATTATTGCTATTTATTCATATTTGTTCTCTTTTATTCTTTAAAGTTTAACAATTCATTCTTTATCTTAATATCTTTATATTTGTTTGGGGTTGGCTTTCTTCCCTTTCATCTTTTTTATTGTACAGCAATCTTTCTCCTCAAACCTACCACCTCTCTCTTTTCTTTCCTTCTTACTTTCTCTTCCCCTCCTCTTCTTCTCCTCCCTACTTCCTCTTCCTTTCTCCTTCTCCTCCTCTCTTCCTCCCTCTCTTACCCTCCTACTCTAATTTCCCTTCCCTTCCTTCCTCCCTTCCCTCCCTTCACTCTCTCTCCTTCCTTCTTCCATCTCTCTTGTCCTTCCTTCATCCCTCTCTACTGCTGTATCCTTTTGTGCATATGGATTACTCACAGGGCTGAAAAAGTTGTTTTTGACTGGTCCTCGCACTTTTGACCAGTCAAAATTGAATACCACCACTGTATACAGACAGACAGACATAAATTTTACTCACTTCAGAAGGATGGAAGGCTGAGTCAACCTTGAGCCTGGTGAGATTCGATCTGCCAAACTGCTGGCAGCCGGTGATCAGCAGAAGTAGCCTGCAATACTGCATTCTAACTACTGCGCCACCACGGCTCTTATCACTTTTCATATCATGGAAACCTGACTCAGAGAAGGGAAAGTTCATCCTCTCCAGCTCTGTCCTTTGGTGGAAAGACAGAATGTAATTTCCAGAAATATCTAGGTGCAGCAAGATTGAAGATTCTTTTGGATTTCAGAGCAATATCTATACTAGTATGAAAAGGTAGGCCTTTCTTCCAAGAGTTCATAAGAAAATAGCAAAATAATTCAATACAATTTACCCCAAGCTATAATGTAAGAGAAAATTGGTACAGAATGCTTTAAGGATAGTACATAATTGCAAAAATAGATAACATGTGTAATAAAAATGCTGTAAATGTTGTGATGTATAAAAAATACCATACATGAGAAGCATTTCATGGGGGTTTCTGAACAGCATATATAGGCTCCGAACTAACATTACTCATACCTGTCTTCAATGATCTTATATAACTGGATTTTATCAATGATAATAATGATGAGTTATATACATACATATTTATTTAGTTGACAGTATGTAGCCATCCATCTCACATTTGTGACTCTGGGTGGCTTACAATTAAAACAAACAGTACCAAAAAAATCCAAACACAAAGCAGCCATACAAACAATAGAAACATTAAAAACACGTAAACACGTAAACACTTAGAAGCCATATAATACAATCACTGGATAGCATAGGCGCTCAAGAACAGTACAGCTATTTTATGGGCTCAGCATCACTCTGATCCCCAGGTCAGATGGTGGAGCCAAGTCTTCAGGCCCTTCCAAAAAGCCAGCAAGATCTTGGAATGTGTTGCCTGCTCCTGCCAGAAATGAAACCTTTGAGGTTCAAGGTTATGGTTTCCTGCCAAGGATAAGATCATCACACTTAAGGAGCATTGTTTGCAACAGGTGGTGAGACTATTTCACAATTAAGGAACATCTGCTTCTCTTGGTTTTGGAATGAAGATGAGAGAGATCATCTTATTCTATGCAGAGATCCCACAAAGGATAGGGCAAAACAATGTATGACCCAACTATAACTCTTCAGTGATTAAAAAATGCTTTCCTAATTCCATATTACATACTCAACCAGTACATGGAAATGTAAAATCCTGTATGATATGTGCTTAAGAAAAGGAGGTATGTACCACTGTCCAATTCTGTCTCACAAATCTAGTAAAATCCTCAGAATTACACATTGTAAGTAAGTGGTCAGATAAAGGGATGGATGGATATAGATAAATAGATAAGCAGACATAATATATCAAATAGATATAATGAATAGATAATCTCTATGTTTATCAATGCTGCAAAATCCCCCAAATCTAATCTTGCACAGTTACCATCATAGTCTATATTATTGGCTAGGATCACTGAAATCTGGTGTACTCTTCAGTATCTTCCTTGTGCTTGTTAATGAACATGGTAGTGTTCAACATGGTCATTCAACATTATTTATATCATAATTGTCTGATGCTAGCAGAGTATGAAGATACTCCAGCCAAGACTTCTTAAATTATAGGGCTTAGCCTGTTATACTCTTGGTTACTATATAGAAGCTTTGTCTCGTGGGAAGCTGGATAAGGTATTGAAACCTATTTCTTGGTGATGGGATGAGAATTAAATCTAATGAATTGTTGAATAAAGATACATATAATGACTCATATGCTTTATAGTGAGGACATTTGGAGTATTAATTATACAGTATAAGAATGCCAAATCCAGTCTAAACATCTGGCTGACTGTACAATGAACCATAATCATCATCACCATCATCATCATCATTATCTAAAATAAAAATCTCTCCCACAACCTTCCAAAACATAGATCCCTAGTTCCCCTTACACTTGTTTTCTGGAAACTGCTATATGGAAGCTTGCCAAATAATTGAATATAAGTTTGAGTGCATGAATTGTAAACAAATGACATGATTTGTGAGCTCTACTTGCATGTATATTGAAGAAGATTGATTGATATGGTTGATCGATCGATCATATAAGAGAAGGACCTCTGTGGGGAAGAAACTAACAGGATTTGTTTAAATATAGAAGGGTAGGGTAATCACCAAAAATGTCTTTTTTCTACGCAGAAATATAAAATCTGGGCTTTTGAATGGTATCATGAATGTGGCTAAGTGCAAAGAAATTGGAATAACTGCAGGCATTTTATGGTATTATCAAGGGAGGACATTATGGCAGTATGGTAACATCCATCTGGAAGACTTCATTGAGAGAAGTGTTGTAGGATAGGAGAAACTACACCAGGCAGGATTGTATTTTTTCCCCCTGTCATATTGAAGAGATTGGACTTAAATCACCTCAATAGCTAAAATAATGCATTGCTTTCCAAAATAATACCGGTATAAACAAATGATTATGTGAATCGTTTGGAGTTCTTTTCTATAATTCCAACAACTCAGTTTATAAAACTTCTTAACAAAAGACAGAAAAAAGATTGCTTTCAATGTAAGGCAATCACTATTTATGGAACTTTGCTAGTTACAGATAGTCCTCGATTTACAACAGTTCGCTTAGTGACCATTTGAAGTCACAACAACACTGAAAAAATAACTTATAACCATTTTTCACACTTACGACCATTGCAGCATTACCATGATTTACATTGGGATGCTTGACAACTGACTCACATTTATGATGGTTGCAGTGTCCTGTGATCATCTTTTGTGAACTGCAGTGATTCACTTAACAAATGTGGTGAGAAAAAGTCAGAAAATGGAGCAAAACTCACTTAACAAATTTCTCATTTAGCAATATAAATGTTGGGTTCAATTGTGGTCGTTAGTTGAGAACTACCTGCACTTTGCTGAAACTACCTTGAGATACTTTATTACAAAGCAAGTTCCAGAAATTCCTTTAATCTGTACATTTTACAAACCTCCATTTCCATTTATCTTCCACAGTTCTTCCCCCTCCTCAAATTGAAAAAAATCTAGATAGCCTTTTCCACAACTCCAGCAGCAACTCAGATTATAACTCAGGTTCAATTTATATAGTGCTAAGTACCAACGATGACATATTTTGAGTAGGTCCCTCCCTCCAAATTTGAAACTAGTAGATTGCTAAAAGCATATTTTTCCCCAAATCCACTGCCAAATCCATAAGAGAAATAAGATCCTTACGTATTTCTCATGTTTCTTGAAAATGTCTATAATTTTAATGTTTTCAGAGACTGAGTGTTGGGTGCGATGTACTAAATATTCAGACTGAAACTGTCTCTGATCAACTATATCCCAAGCCTATGGATGGTGTGCCTTGTTTTGCTAGTGACTGGAACTATGCCATTTATTAGCATGGCATTTATCAGAGATTTTAATCTTCATAATTAAGTACTAGGCTTTTTTATTAGAAATATTTAATGGTTTTGTGTTGTTCTTGTATAATGCTTTTAGTCTGTAAGCCATGCTGTTGTGAGCAATAACTATCTAATAATCAGCAAACTCGAATTAAAAAAAAGTCTGAAATCATTCTTTCATTTGTAGATAGATATGTTCTGGGTTGCTTTGTTTTATTTTTCCAGTGATAAGAACAGTCTTGTGTTTGAGTTGGCTGAGGGTGCTATTTCATTTGATGACATTCTATACCGAAAGGCCATCTAGTTCAGTATAAAGATAAAAGACTGTGAAAAGAGGGATCAGAAATCTTGAAATTGCCTATAACAGAAGCTGAGTAGCAACACTGGTCTCCTGCCCAAAAGGATTCCAAATCTGAAATAGATGAACAGAATGGACAGAATTTAAAGGATAGGGAATTTTTCCCCAAGCATTTTCATGTATACATTTAATTTATAAGATGCAAAATGTATGTATGCAGATCTGCTTTGGTTTTTCCTAAGATGATACTTATGTTGTTCATTGATGGAAAAATACAAATGTGCTGATGGATATGCAGCCAAAGCAGCACTAAGAAATGTCTTTCAAACCTTTTTTCTTGGCATGATTGTGTATTGCTTGTCATGTGAGTTGCTTATTTGTAGACAGTAAATAAAACAGCTGTATTTCATCACTTATGTTGTTTTTAGAGTAAATCTTCATGCTTTGAGCTAGACTACAGCTTTGATTTCAAATAAATGAAAATGTCACACAAATCTGTATTGGATAATAAATGCTATTAATGTGTCCGGGGAAAAATTCTTCATTTAAGAAGTTATATGATCTGATATATTCTTAAATGTTGGCTATCTAATCGTTCTAAATATATTTAGATTAGAATGGCTCTTTGTCAGTAGTCATACTAGTATATTGTTTCATAAATATTGGAGATTATTTTATCAAGTGGGGAACATGCACATTCTTTGCAACAAAAATATTACTCTGTCAACTTTTCTTGTAAAAAATATGGTAAAAGTTAATTGATTTCTGGCTGTGAATTGATGCTAGTGCTGTTACATCTCTTGCATCTTTATTTTTATTTTGACAAACGAAATTTAATTCCCACCTTTCAAAATAAACTAATAACCAAACTAAACTAATAATTTTTTTTAAGGAAGGTAGGATTCTGTTCCATGGGGATTTCTCATGTTTCTGAGAACAATGTTTTTCAAAGTTGCCAACTTAAGTTGTGTCCCAGAATTCCTCAGCCAATGTGAAGTCCACAAAACATAAAGTTGTCAACTTTGAAAAACACTGTTCTAGAAGAAGTCTTTTTTGATAGTTAAAATATATTCCTTGAAGACATGGTTTCAAATGATACTAGATGTTCTTGAGCTGGTGACACAGAGCACTGTGGTATTCATGATGTCATAGAAATCCCAGTATGTTTAAGGAATCTTTCATTGTAGTTGATAGTTGTGGATTTTCCTTTAATATTTAGACTGCATTCTAAACAAATGCAGGCCCAATTATAACCTTTGCACCCTCCCAAGTTTGAAACATGGGTGGTGGAATTTGCTGATTTGCACTATCATCATTATTGCATTCCTTTTGCTGAGAGTCAAATGCATTATGTTTCATACACTTAAATCTGAACATCTAAAGCAAGAGGTCTGCTAGATTCCAATAGTCTTCCCAAATAATGTAGTTTATTCATTTAATCAGAACATTTATCAGCAATCCAACTCAAAAAAGTAACTCTGGGCAGTGTATAAATCATTAAACAAAAATATAAAAGAAAAAATCACATACCACTATGCAAACTAAAGCCATTAAATGAAGATAGGGATTGAAATCACTTTATTTCACCAACTGGAAACTCTGTGCTTCTTGGTACCACCTGATCTGACACAACTGCTTTAAAAAATTGCAGATACTTTATTTGGATTCTCACATACTTTGAAACATCTTTTCCAAATTATTTCTGTAATGCTGCATAGCCTCTGCTGTATGACATTGCAATGTTTTTACCCAAGTTAGTATCATAACATACTGCATTATGAAAAAAAGATTTATATGATATACTGCTTTATGGATTTCTTTGAATGAATTCTATATGAATACACTACATAAAAACTAATTGTTATTTTTTCAGTTACTACAACTTATTCCAGATTTTCTTATTGTTATTCTTTTAGATGTGTAAATTGATCTCATCTTATGGTCATGTCATAGTGAGCCCCCAAAGTTATCCTAGTAGGAGTGCCTTAATATAAATATTAGGTTTATATGTTTATTAACCTAATACATTTTGGATGTGACATATCGTGCTGTGTTTAGAATCACCTTGTTAAGGTTGTATTAAAGGTTGACCTCTATTGACAAGATTAAATTGAAGTCATTTTCTCTTAGAGCTTAGTGGTTTGAGTGTTCGTTGTCAGCAAATAAACCTTTAGCACTTTCTTCCAGGGCATTATCTCAAATGTAGTTTTGATGTGCCGGATGGATTTGTTTTTCATGATTTTCAACCATTTCTATTTTTTAATTTTCCTTCTACCACCTTTCAACTGTCACACATAATCTGTTTCCTAGAAATCAATTGCAGATGTTCACAACATGCTATAGAGCCAAGCTTCTTCTGCTTAAATGGAAAGCTTTCCATAACCTCTCCCCTCAAACATCCTTTTCAGTGTTATTCTAGAAGTTTTAGTGAACCCAGGTTGTGGTCTGCCTGATTAAGCTCTTTCCAAAATGGAACAGACAGATTTTCACCTGAAACTCCCTCTAAAAACATATAACACAGGGTCTGGTATATTAGCTTCCCTTACTATAGTTTTTCCTTTCCTACTTCCATACTGTCCTCCTTTCTCACAGTAAGTAATGAAGTGTGTGTGTGAAAGAGAAAGAAGGAATTAAACTGTATGAACCCTCCATGTGAGATCTTTATGCTATCCTTGCTTTAGCTCAGAACCTATGTTCCCATTGCACTGGTTTGCTTAAAACACTAAGGGCAGATGTGCATGTGTATGTCTCTTTGGCCTGTCACTGGAATGGACCGTTAAAGGCTTCTTGTGTTCAGGAACAGATCTCCTTGTGATCATCAGAAGTCACAAATGGTGATCATATGACCATGAGATGCTGCAACATCATAATTAATAATAAAATCATAATAAAAATAAAAATCATAATAAAAAAAGGGAAGGCACTGTTTGAATTCAATTTTGCACAAGTCTTCTACTGGTCAGTTGGAAGATAAATGTTTGACTGATGATTTTCCCTGCTTTTCCCTTAGCATTTTAAAGCCATAGAAATGAAGTTGATTGAAGATTGGTTTTAACCTGATTTGTGAAGGATTGGAAGATGGAAAACAAATTTTAAGAAATGCTGCATCTGAATGTTCTATGAGTGTGAAAGATTAAAAGGCAACTATGTCAGACTGCATAGGAATAGATGACAAAAAACATGAATGGGGCTTTGCAGTATGGACATATATGGATTGAAGTGGGAAGAAGATCAAGAAAGTGATAATGTAGTTCTGTGTTATCTTCCTTATATAGGAAGATAACTTCCTTACATAGAGTTCTGCTTATACTAAAATGCCTGCGTTGAAAGTTATACTCAGTGCATCAGCATCTACCATCTGACAAAGAAGACTTGTCTAGAAAGCTAGACAGATTTATCATCCAGCATCTGAATATTTGCAGCACAACTGCTTTAATAAAGATAAGGTGATAATGAATGAATACAGGAAGGCTTTATCTAGGAAAGATAATGGATCAATACCAACTTGAATGCAAGAAATATTATGCAGACCACTCCTGGAATTTGTTCTCTTTACAGCAAAATGTACTTTAGATTTCAAAGGACTGCTATATAATAAGGACAAATCAATCAGCAGTCATCTGTGAATAAAATGAAAGAATTGGGATATGTATATATAAACTGATTATACCAATGTATTACATCTAAAATATCGTACTAAGATTTATTAACAGAATAAGGTCTTTTGGCTCAGTAGGATGTAACAAAGTTGTAGTATTGGGAATGGCATTCCATTGCCATTGGATTTCACAGCTGCTCAAATTTGAACAAAACAACTATTTGAGTAATGTACCCTGTATTTAAAATATCTGAAATAAGATATGCAAATAGTAATTTCTAGATTTATTTAAAGTGCTAATGTTAAATATTTTAAAGAAACTTGTGTTGGGTAAGCTAGAGTAATTTTGGTTAGAATTAGTTCTTGAACAATTTATCTCCAGTCACACATACTAGGGGAAATAGAGAAGGAGCTGAGTATCTCCTAACTGATTGTGAATTGACTCTAGAAGGGAACAAAAGAGTTCACAGAAGTTCAAGTTTACAGTATAATCCTACATGATCAATGGCATGGACTGCTGAAGTAGATGAACTCCTGCTGTTGAGAATATGCTAACATTTCTCAGGGCTGAAATATCTGTTAAGTCAACCAGTATTCACTTAGCTCCAAGGATAAGGAGCATAAGGCAATGTTCATGAAGTTGTGGGAGATATGGGATGAAGAAGTGTTATAATTAAACCCTGTGGATATTAAGTGTATCCACTTAATATCCACTTAAAATTCACAGAGGACAATCAGTTATTTCAAGTGAGTTCATCCCAGCAAAGATTGATATCTTTATTAGTCATACTATACATTGACTGACCAGCGCTTTTTGTATTCAGTCTTAGAGCTGATGTTTGGTCCAGTTCAGTTGGTCTCTCTGATAATTTGTTCTTAAAGAAAGTCAAGGTGGGTGCTTGAGGAATCACTGTAGATAACATTTTTAGGCACAGAAAGCCACAGTTATGAATGTGTTTCCCCTTTTCCCCGGTTGCCAGTTGATTTAACTCAGATTCTCCTGGCATTTGAAGGAGAATTCAATGAAATTGTATAGCAAAACTGCACCATAATCTCTGTAAAAGATTTTTAAGAACATTGTTGGAGCATTACGAATCAGTATTGGATTTGATGACCCAAAAATCTGATTTGGTATAGGACACCATTCAATATTCTTAAATGGTTTTAAATATTTTTTTAAAAAAAGAGTGCAGTGCCTGAAACTATATTCTGGCTAAAGCTCTGAGGATTTATGCCATTGGAGACAAAAGTATTGAGTTAGATTGACAGTATAAGTAGTTTCCTAAATTTAAAGACAGGACAATTATCATCAAACAGTTGAATTATCATTATTTAACTGCTGCCTGTATTGTGTGAAGTCTTGCAAATATGATTAAGATCAATTGTTAGGAAAAATATTCAGCTGGTTGGATGAAGAATTTATATAGATCTTTGTTATGCAACTAAATCAGGGAACTATAGAAAATTGTATGAAGATCTTGGTTGAGTTTTGTATTTATGATTACAAGCACTTAATATTTGAGGTAAAGGTAAAACAATGCTCTAACAACAAAACACATGACATATTTAACACTGTATTCTCTCTTCTGTTTTATTTCACTGTTTAAAATCCTTGGTTACCAGAGACTTCACTTGTTCAAGAGCTTGATGTAGTCTCTGTTTGACCTAGGTCATGCTAAAAATAATCAATATTATTATCTAAATTGCTTTTTGCTTATCTGTTATTTAATGTTGGAAGAAAAATTAAATCTATCCTGTAATCTGTAAATCTTTCTCCTTTAAATGTCATAGGAACATAAAAAGAACCCTGCTAAGTCATTCTGAGAGCAGCTTAATACCATGGGGAATTCAAAAGGAATATATGTGTGCAAAACTTTCTCCCACAAGTGGTCTCCAACAGCTGGTTTCAAATACGTTTCTTTTAAATCTACATAATTGGTAGCTATTGATATTCCTGGCTATTCTCTAAGAATTAATTCAAGCCTTCTGAAGGCCTCACACAGGCAGGGCATGCTGGACTTGTCAGGAATGGGAAGATGAAGACCATGAAGATCAATTGGGGGTAGTAGTGGTGGTAGAGTACAGGGAAACAGAAGTCATGGGCAGCAGAGCAGTAGGAGCAGCAGGCAGTAAAACATAGGACTACAGTGTTGGCAGGATGGCAAGAAGAGCAGAGACGAGGAGGTAGGGTGAGGGGAGCTGAAGCATAGGTCTGCACAGCAGGCAGAAAAAGCGTTCGGAAAGAGAAGTACCCACATAGAATATCTACCTCTTGAATCCTGTCACATTTACCAATAAATGGGGACTGACCTAATCACTACAATCATGACCACCAAAACTGCCCTCACTAAGGAGGACAGGATGAAAGGCTGAGTCAACCTTGAGCAAGTCAGGATCAAATTCCTGACTGTGGCAAGAGTTAGCCTGCAATATTGCATTCTAACCACTGTACCATCAGGGTTCCAGAATGCAGCTGCTTGTGTGCTGCTCTCATATAACACCATGTTCCAAGAGCTGTCTGGTTGTTAGTTTATTTCTATGTGTAATTTAAATTGGCTATAAAGTCATTTTTTTATTTTGGATCTAGTATCCTTAGGTTTGTCTGTTTGATGTAGAATCTGCTTTCTCAGTGCCTACAAGCAAGTAGTGACTCCTTAGAGTCCCCATTTATTGGTAAATATGAGAAGATTCAAGAGATGGACATTCTCTGTGGGTACTCCGCCCCTTTTTTAATAGCCTCTCCCAGGATCAAGGGTAGCCACTTCCTTTCCAGTTTTGCAGAACGTTCCCATTTCAGACTATATTGGTTAAATGTGATGCTTTGAATATATGCAGATAGGTTATTATGTTGTAATTGCAGTTATATTATGATTACTACCATATTGTTTTAGACTGCTAATAATAATGATATCTATTTCAAACTGTGAGTTTCTTGGAATTATCTGTAACTGAAATGGTAAAAAATGTCAACCAACCAACCAATCAATCAAATGTATACATAGCTTTCAGGTTCAGTGATGATTTACTTCTATTTACTTCCAATAATTTATGAAATTGTTCTTCCAGCCTTGTTGTACATCAGATTGGACATTATGGAACCCATGCCATATTAGACAGACTTTTGGTTTTATTTAAGTGTATTAACAAAGCAGTTTATAGATTTATCATCACTGGTTTTCTGTTTCAGTATGAATATTTCAATGCTGTTCTCATTAATGAACGAGATGAAGATGGAAACTTCTTAGAACTGGGAAAGGAATTCATCCTTGAACCAAATGACCATTTCAATAATTTGCCTGTGAATGTCACTTTGAGTGATGTCCAAGTGCCAACAAATATGTACAATAAAGGTAAGGAAAACATTTTCTATTATATCATTTAGCAATGTCAACATAGTTTTGATGATACCAACTTTCGTTGATGTCATGCTCACTGAGAATGGAGATGAATGCATTTTCCCCAAAACTAAAGCTTCTATATCTTTAAAATAAAGCTTAGTCAAGTATTTATTTAATAGTTTCAATCATAAGAAAAATAATGTGTGTATAATTTCCCATTTTAGTATTGCATCTTTATTTGGGTTCTATAGGATGTTCAGGGACAGGCATAATCATCTATAATCTTCCATTTAAATTTCTTATTGTTGGGTGACCAATTCTGTGATTAAGTTGGAACATCAATGGTGAGGCCAAGTATGTTGCAAAATAAGCATCTTCTGAATCGACTACATTTTAGACAATAATCTACAGACTCTCAAGGTTTTGCTGTATATATGCAGTAGCTTTATGGAAGTATTGCATCTCCCTTCTCACTGATTTAATATTTGCCATTCAGTGTTTTCAGACAAACATCCTACTCACCTAGTGAAATGACAGTTGTATATTACTATTTAATAAACAGTACTAGCACTCATGTGTACAACTAAAAGAAGGTGGAGAAGACCCCAAATATTTTTTACACCAATCTGATATCTTGGGTAGTCCAACTTCTTTGCATAACAGAGGACAGTCCTTTATTATATCAGCACAGCTGTAGCCAGCCTGCTTTAAAAACCTATTTTCATTCTCTCACATTTGCCTACCTGCAATATATTTCATGCCAGAATAGCTTAGGTTGATATTATTGCACAACACAGGTCATCATTTATTTTTTATTTGTTTATGTATATCCTGCCTTCATTATTTTTTACAACAACTAAAGGTGGCAAATATATGCAACACACCTTATTCCTCCTATTTTCCCCATAACAACAACCCTGTGAGGTGAAGTTAGCTGAGAGAACGTGATTGGTCCAAAGTCACCCAGCTGAAAAGAAGTAACATAAGTAGGTAGATCTCATCCAAGGTGGGGTTAATGGAATTCACTTGGATCACTTGTGGCAACATAATGACTCCAAACTGATTTACCTTTTTAACCCTTTTCCCAGACTCTGCCTCTTCTACAATTAATTGCTGATAGGAGCTGTTCCTAGGACTCTTGAAATTAGGCCGAGGGCCAAAGATTGCCCACCCTTGGTGGAAGCATTTCTACTCATTTTTTCGCACAATTGTTTCAGGGGACTGTTTATTTTTTTAAGTTAGTATCAACTTATTAAAGTATAAGGAACAGAGAGCTAGCACAGGAGACAACCAAGCCTTTTGTATTAAATTTGCCTCTCCCAGTGGTCAGGCTTTGTTTATTCTGCCATTGCACTGAAGCAGTCCTGTTTCTCAATTGTAACAGATCGTCGAAATTCAGTTGTATGTGTATGTGTGTGAATAATCTCTTCTCTGCTCTGCAATCTCTCTCATCTAAATCACTGGGCTTGTCATGGTTCCATTTGGGCTGCATTTGGGCCAATTTGTATACATTTGCAATATTATAACTGCTTCTTCATCCAAGAAAGTAGTCATTGTGAGAGTTTAACCAAAGACCAAAAAAAAAAAAAAAAAAAAAGCATCTGGGGAAGCAATACATTAAAATGAAACATCTCTGTAAAACATGCAAAACAAAGTAATACATTTTATAGCAATCCATATAAAAACATATTTCTTCCAGTCCTGCTATAAATGAAAACAAAATCCATGTAATGTTTTAAGTGGACAGTTTTGGGGAATTGCCCCATCAGCTCATAGAAAATAACTCCCAGTGGAATGCTACACTTTCTGCATTTAAAAAAATAATCACCACCCTTCAATCTCTTTACACTCTATTGAGTTTTTAGAGTGTACAGAAAATTATTTTATCTGTTTTGCCAGAATTTCAGCATTTTTCTTTAATAAGTGGTAAATATTTTAGGAATATCTTTAGGCATTATTTTCAGTGAGATACACAGTATGTTTTATTTCAACTCAACTGATAAATATAAAACAGACATATATTGTTGCAAAATTGTACTTTCAGCTTTGATATCAAAATATGTTGAAGAAAGATATGGAGCAATCTGGACTAGTTTCTAATAATTATACTCATTGGGTTATACTCATTGACACAGTATAACATGGCAAGTTGTGTATCAATGACACCTGAAAAGGACCTTTTTTTTACTTATGCTCTTTTTTTAGAAGCACAACATGGTCCTTTTTGTCAGCAATGTACATCTGCAAATGTGGCCACTTTTTCACTGTCCTTTTCCTTCATGTCATGAATTCTTTAACCTGAAAATAAAACCCACCTTGGAACTGAAGTTTGTAAGAAATAATATATGCTTCTATAACCCAATTACACATATTACTTAATTTATTTTCAACATACTACTGAAATTAGTTTAAAGGGTTTCCATCATTAAATTCTGGGGAGAACTTTTCACTCAGTTGCACCTGAGCCTCAGTTGCACCTATTTACTCTATTGGATAAAAGTAATGGAAGAGCAGCAGCAACAAAAACCACCCCATTTGCATTGCATGAATACCATGACTTGAACCTCTCTTCTTTCACAGGTACCATATTTTCCGGTGTATAAGACGACTGGGCGTATAAGACGACCCCCGAATTTTCCTGTTAAAATATAGGGTTTGGGCTATACTCGCCGTATAAGACTACCCCTCTTCCAACGCACACCAAATAAAAATTAAAAAACATCAACTGGCTCACCCACAATGTAAAAGCAGGTGTGCTAGACCCAAAATGGCCCCTGCAACAAGCAGGAACCTCACACAGCCACAAAAAGCCCAAAAAAACCCAACTTTCACACTTTACACACACACACAACACAGCACAACACAACACAACTGGCTCACCCATAATGTAAAAGCAGCTGTGCTAGACCCAAAATGGCTCCTGCAACAAGCAGGAACCTCACACAGCCACAAAAAGCCAAAAAACCCAACTTTCACACTTTACACACACAAAATTCCACATACAGCTTTGTGAGATTTTGTGTGTTTGTGTAGTTAGAGTGAAACACTACAAAAACATACTAAATCTAAGAAACCTGCACAAATATTATTTTATTTTATTTTATTTTTATTTTTATATGAAAGCTAAATTTAAAACTTCCTAAACTTTAAATGGCTAGGTCTAAAAAAGAACAACTAAAAAAAACCCCAATTAACTATTTTTTTTAAAGATTCCAAAGGGGAAAAAAAAACTTACCCAATAGAACAGGGGTCTCCAATCTTGGCAACTTTAAGACTTGTAGACTTCAACTCCCAGAATTCCTCAGCCAGCTTTGTTTTGCTGGCTAAGGAATTCTGGGAGTTGAAGTCCACAACTCCCTGCCTGCTTGATTGCAGGCAGGGAGTGGCTTGCTGATGGAATGGATTCAGACAAGCGAAGCAAAGCAAGCGAAGCAAGGCAAGCAGCTAAGGTAAGCAAGCTGGAGGGGGAAAACTTTTTCCTTCTCCATGGCTCTGGCGATCCCAGCTGAGTTGCCTGGTTAGCAGATCGTCAGAGCTTGGATTGTCAGAGCCATTTAAGGCTCGTCAGAGCCTTTCGGGCTGGTCTGCCTGGTTACAGGAGAACGCCACCCGGCGTATAAGACGACCCCCGACTTTTGAGAAGATTTTCATGTGTTAAAAAGTCGTCTTATACGCCGGAAAATACAGTAACTTTTGGATATGGTAAATTGAAAGTTGATTTATAAGTACATAGAATCCTGAATCTTAAAAACCTGTTACCATGTCTCCTTGGGTTATGTGTTACTCAATAGGTTTGCAAAATACTTCTCATGTTGGTACAGTAAACATTTCTAGAATACAGATGACAGATGGGAAAGGGAATTGTGTATTCTTTATTTCAAGCCACAATCCTGACATTGCTGTGTTGAAAGACTAGTTGCTGGCTTTGTTTAGCTTTATATTATAGGTGGGATTGGAATTTTAGCCTTCTTCTGTTGGTGTATGGGAGTGGAAATGTACTAAAGTTTTTTTTTTGAATGTATAATTAATTTTCTTGGTTTCCTGGCTTCCTGTTCTTTTTGTTGTTATTTCTGTTTTATTCTCATAAAAGATGCAATTTTATACAGTGAAAATATCACGTATATGTCTCCTTAAGTTTTATATTGGAATTCTTTTTTAAATCTCAAATTAAATAAACAGTTGTTATTCTTGTATGGGAGAGCTATCAAAAATCAGAAAATAACATTCTTAACCTAAGAGACAGTTGATGTCTGGCTGTTTGAAAATTGCTAATGTTAGTATACAGAGGTCAGAGTAGAGGCATTATCTCTATGTACTAATCAGAGAGAATAATCAACTCATCCATGCTGTGATTTGGATGAGTAGAAAATAGGAATGATAGCTAGGATGTGAAATATTAAAATTGTTGGATTTAGAAAGCTCATCAGATGATTTTGGACAGATGCTATCTTCTAAGACAAAAAGTTATAAAGCAAAATTGAAGGAAGAAATTATCACACACACACACACACACACACACACAGAAACACACACATATACACAAACATAAACTCTCTGAATGTCTGAAGAACTTTTGAATGAATGAAGAATTGTGTCTTCACATACTTGCATTCAAACCCTCTCGCTCCCATTTGTCTTCTCATAAGTTTGCATTATTTTAATTTTCATCCATAATCTGTTTCAGTCATATACTGATTCATACATTAATTAATAGGAACTGATTCAAAGTTAGATAATGTTAACTTTATAAATTGATACTTAAACAGAAAGAAAAGTGCAAATATATGATCGATGAAAAGTATTTCTTAAAAGGTAAAACATGAGCAAATTAAGTTTTAAAATTATAGTATAATTTTACTAATAATATATTAAAATTATAATTATAAATTTATTTAATTAATTATTAATTAACACAATAAAGGTACACATAGAACCCTATAGTTCTGTAAATCATTTTAATAGTGACAGATATGTCAAATAATCCAAAGAATATCCTCCAGTTTTTTCTTTCAATCTCATCAAGTAACACCATTCTTATTGCTAAAAATTCAAGGAATAGAACTAGATAAGTAATGCAAAATTTTCTATGGATATATATATTCAGCCCTGCAGAATTTTCTATGGATAGATATATATATTCAGCCATATCAGTAGACTGTTCTATTTGCAAATAATTATTTACTGATCTAATTTTTCATATCCATTTAGAAAATGCTTGGAATGATTTATTTACTTCCCCTGATCGATACAAGCAAAGAAAAAAAGAATATTTGTTGACATCACCAATATTTTCTGTGATGTTCCATCACAGAAAATATGTTTGGTACATATCTCACTCATATCTCTAGGTTTCATTTGGTAGTACTCATGGACAAGTTTGATGAACTACAATTATCAGTTGCAGACATAAATACAGAAAGCATAACCTCAGTTCAGAGATGAGTATAGGAATAAATCACTTCTCACAATGAATAATTAAAATATCCATTGTAAATAATGTTACTATGTCATTATGTGCTATATAAATAACATCATAAATATCAGTAACCAATATAAAATAATAAAATATTCATGGTAACAATATACAGTAAATAACAAAACATTCACGGTAAACAAACATCTATAATGAGATTACAATAAAATCAGTCACTAGTTACTAGCCCTATAATCATATATGACCTCAACTAATAATCCAGTTCATAATAAGCAATTTATATATTAAATGACCCTCAATGATTAAAGGTACTTTGGAATTACTAAGTCTTGTGCTTTCCAGAAAATTCCTAGTTACCAACACGTATAGGTCAAAGATTGCATTGAAGTCTACTGGAAAGTACACTGAAGTACACTGAGAGCATATGCACCAAAGACAAATTCCTTGTGTGTCCAATCACATTGGGCCAATAAAGAATTTTACTGTGAAAGCAGAGCAGATGTTAATACCTGCCAGCTTTCATATAGTTTAATCATTTCGTGATCACAGCCAAATAATACAGTGATAAAAATTTTTTTTGCAGGTATAACATAAAATTAAAGCTTGGCAGAAAGTGGAAAATAAATATATGTTAAGTGCAGTAAATCGGGAGTCTAGATAGTTCTCCCTACAAGAATCTGAACTACTAACGGTCAAAGTAAGTTAGCGATAGATAAGTCAGTAGAATTCAAGTTGGAAAAACAGTCAAGTGAGCTGATTACACATTATTATTGAATCTTATTTATTTATTTATTTATTTATTTATTTTATTAATTAATAATGATTTTATCTTAATAGACTAGATAGAATAACAGAGTTGGAAAGGACCTTGCACGTCTTCTAGTCCAACTCCCTGCTCAAGCTGGAAACGCTAAACCATTTCAGATCAACGGTTGTCCAATCTCATCTTAAAAATCTCTAGTGTTGGAGCACCCACAATTTCTGGAGTTAAGTTATTTCACTGATTAATTATAAATAAATCACTATTAGGAAATTTCTCCTTAGTTCTAAGTTGCTTCTTTCCTTGATTAGTTTCCATCCATTCCTTTTTGTCCTGCCTTCAGGTGCTTTGGAGAATAGATTGATCCCTCTTCTTTGTGGCAGCTCCCTAAATATTGGAACATTGTTATTATGTCACCCCTAGTCTTTCTTTTCATTAAACTGTTCTTTGCATGTTTTAGCCTCCAGACCCCTAATCAGTGGTGGGATTCAATTTTTTTAACAACTGGTTCTGTGGGAGTGGCTTAGTTGAGGGTGTGGCTTTGTAGTCATGTGACTGGGTGGGCGTGGCTAGCTGGTCATGTGACTGGGTGGGCATGGCTAGCTGGTCATGTGACCGGTGGGTGTGGCTATCTGCATAGGGACTACAGAGGGCTGAAAAAAGTCATTTCTGACAGATCCTCGCACTTTTGACTGGTCCTCGCACTTATGACCATCCTCACATTTATGCCCATTGCGGCATTCTTAACAACTGTGTCACTCATTTCACAACTGCTTCTCTTCACCATGGTGACAAGATAGGGCAAAAACGTGAAATGTGAGGACAGTCGTAAGTTTGAGGACCGGTCAAAAGTGCGAGGACCAGTCAAAAATAACTTTTTCAGCCCTCTGAGTAGTCCATATGCACAAGAGGATACAGCAGTAGAGAGGGATGAAGGAAGGGAAGGGAAATTAGAGTAGGAGTGAAGGTAAGAGAGGGAGGAAGAGAGGAGGAGAAGGAGAAAGGAAGAGGAAGTAGGGAGGAGAAGAAGAGGGGGAGGAAGAGAAAGTAAGAAGGAAAGAAAAGAGGTGGTAGGTTTGAGGAGAAAGATTGCTGTACAATAAAAAAGATGAAAGGGAAGAAAGCCAACCCCAAACAAATATAAAGATATTAAGATAAAGAATGAATTGTTAAACTTTAAAGAATAAAAGAGAACAAATATGAATAAATAACAATAATTAGAAACACACATACAAACATACAATGTATTTTCTTTGAACAGAGTATTTGGCTGGTTCACAAATTTAAGCCTTGTTTAGTCATTTCAATTAAATTTACAATTTCTATATTTCCTTTTTGCCATATTTATTCCTCATCTATTTTTGTAAAAAACCAATATTACCCTTCATCCTCATCTCTAATCTTAATCAAATTCATTTTTCCCCTTCTATTCTACATTATACCCCTTCCCATTGTCATCTATTTTTATATCCATCCTCACATTGGTTAATTATGTAATATTACAGTTGTTTAATATAAATTCAACATTTTAATATAAATCAATTAGTTATATAACTACCTTTTTTGTATATTAATCAATATGAACATGAATTTCCATGCAATCCAATTTCTTACAAATCAATTAATTATATTTACCAATAATAATAAACCAAATAATTTCTTCCATATATTCCTCCAAACCACAACTTAACCATTTCTGCTTTCAACACAATATACAATTAATAGTATCTCAATTATTACAATTCCCTAGTTAAATAGAGCTTTTTTTCTTTTGTGTTTTAAAATCTTGAACCTCCTCTTTTGCCCTAAATTTCCCATTGTTTGCAGTTTTGCACCTACCTTTTTTGGTGAGGAAAAAGAAAAGAAATCTGTCTACCTAATTTTCCAACATTGCAGCAACAGCAAAGCCAACAGCCTGCTTTACTTTCAGTTTCATTTTTCAGCATAGCTATGGGAAAAAAAATCTGCTCCAGGAAGCTGCAGAGCCCTGAGCAAAACAGCTGAGAGCAAATCAGCTGAGAGTCAGGAGCCGATCTAATCAAGGGCTAATTAGTCTATGCTGAAGCTCCGCGGGCCAATAAAACTACAAAAAAACACTGAACCGTTTGTTAAATTGCTGGCTCGCCCCTCGCCCACCAGTATTTATTGGCAATAAATAGTGGTGCAGAGGGGCGGGGCAAGGGGCGGGGCGAGCCAGCAATTTAACAAACGGTTCGGACGAACCCCCTAGAACCGGCAGAATCCCACCACTGCCTCTAATCATCTTTGATGCTTTTCTCTTTCTAGTCTCAACATCTTTTTTATATCATGATGATTAAAACTGGTTGCATATTCCAAGAGTGGTCTTACCAAGACTTGATAAAGTGTCTAGCTGCAATAATCAATATTTTTGTATATGTAGTAGTTAGTTGATGAGTTAGAGATTAAATACTGGAATGATTGGCAGTCAGGAAAATAACTGAAATCTTGCAAATAAACTTTGTAGGACTATAGTTTATGAATTTGTAGGAGTTCAAAGGAATATAGAGCAATATGTATAGGAAGGAAGGTCTTTTAGATTCTTTTAGAGATTATGGGAGCATAACCTTTTTACCCATTAATCATTCCATGTTCAAGATATCTAATTATTTATTTATTTGATCAATCCAAATTGACAACAGATTCATTGTACAAAACTAGAATATTCCTCACACTCCCCCTTTAGAATTATGGCTTAAGGTTTTATTCAACAGAATAGAAACTATTTCAGAATAAATAAAGAATATTTCTAAATCTGAAATAGAAAGATGGAATTCCATCCAGTCATACTATTTATTTATTTGTTTGTTTGTTTGTTTGTTTGTTTGTTTTATGCAATTTATATGCTGCCCTATCTCTGAGGACTCAAGGCGGCTCACAACAGTAAAATGCATAATTCCTTATTAAAACGATATAAAGTTAAAGCCCAGTTTAAAACAGTTTAAAATTCATTAACCCCCCCCCCCCATCAGTCCAGGCTATGGAACAACCAGGTCTTCAACTCACGGCGGAATGAACAAAGGTCAGGGGTCATGCGGAGCTCCAACGGAAGTTGGTTCCAGAGGGTGGGTGCGTCCACAGAGAAAGCTCTCCCCATGGGGGTCGCCAGCCGACACTGTCTGGCCGATGACACCCTGAGGAGGCCCTATCTGTGGGAATGCACCGGGTGATTGGGGATTGGCTGCAGGGGGTCCGACAGGTATCCCGGGCCTAGGCCATGAATCTGAAATAGAAAGATGGAATTCCATCCAGTCATATTATTTTTATATGTTATGTACACTTAAGTAATTGGCTTTTGAAAAAGGATACTTTGTAAAAACCAGGGTTTGTTTTTTTTTTCCAGTTCAGATCTCTGTGGAATTTGTATCTCTAGTTTGAACAATTTGTTTGCTTCTCCCAATGCAAGGGTCATGCTGGAAGAAATTGGAATTAAAATGTCTCCTGATCTCTTCAGCTTGGTGAAAGTAAGAGAAGACTGAGGGTGGAGGAGGTCATTCCATTATGAGGTTTCTACTGGCTTGCTTTGTCTTAAGAGCTGAGTTGCTAAAAATTGATAAATGTATGCTGTATTCAAAGGTCTGATTGCTTTGGAGAAGAAATGATTCAGAGTGTATGAGCCTTGTCGGAAATATATTGAAATGTGATGAAACACAGCTACTTCAGATAAAGCAGGTTGGGTTATTTTTTTTAACCATTTAAAAAGAGCAATGAATATCATTCAGTCACCATTCCAGCAGCTTCTTCCAAGTGACTGTCAAGCTAAGATTATCCATTTTTCTTGAATATTATAACCAGAGCCTTTTTCATCTTTCAAATGCTATACTCTGATTATAAAATACAATTGGCAGTTAGACAGAAATTACTTCCTCCAAGGCACTAAAAATATGAAAATAAAATCTTAGCAGTCAATTACAGAGTATAATTTGTTGGCTTTCATGCTTGATAATCCTTCAGGATACTGAAAATTCATATATGCTGGATAGACAACTGGGGAAGGGGAGGGGAAAAACAGTCCACCACTGTAAACTTGTCTTAATCTGTGAAACACTAAAATGTCATTGAGTGGTACATTGATTATTTGTTACTTGGAATTGCTTGTTGTTTACAATTATTTAGTCCTTGCAGTTTCTGTAAAAATATTACCTGTACTGAAGTATTTCATTCCTGTGGTAAGTATCACGGTTGTTTATTATGAAGGAACAACCTCTTTGAAAATCAAGGGGATAAAGTCTACTATCATGTGGCATGCAAAATAATAAGGATATGGGATGCAATCAATATTGTTTCAGTAGTAGTAGTAGTAGTAGTAGTAGTAGTAGTAGTAGTAGTAGTACTGCGTAATGGGGTGGGCTCCCATTACTTGTCCCAGCTTCTGCCAACCTAGCAGTTCGAAAGCATGTAAAATGTGCAAGTAGAAAAATAGGGACTGCCTTTGGTGGGAAGATAACAGCGTTCTGTGCGCCTTTGACATTTAGTCATGCTGGCCACATGACCACGGAGACATCTTCGGAAAGTGCTGGCTCTTTGGCTTTGAAACGGAGATGAGCACCACCCCCTAGAGTCGGGAACAATTAGCACATATGTGCGAGGGGAACCTTTACCTTTTAGTAGGGCGAGGAGCTTTGAAGCCATCTTTTCAGCAACCATAATGGGCTGGAATATGGAAAGAGGCAAGGGTGTATGAAGATAGAATGGAATGGATGGGAAATCTTCCAGTTTTACAGTTGCCTGTTTCTGGCTAACTTGTATTAGAGGCAATTTGTAACAGTTTATTCAACTAGAAGCGGTAAAAATAACTCACTTGACATAGAGGTAATTATGATAACATGGGTAATATTACTCAAAAGTCATTTGGGGATCATTCTGGATATTGGCACATCCTTCATCTGGAAGTAGAAGAAAATTCCATCCCCAACATCAGCTCTTTTACAAATAAAGTGCTTTGTACCTTAAAGGGCACAGTTGCAATGTGTGGCTATAAAAGCATGAGAGCTTTGAAATGAGAATATCTACTGGATCAGATAAAGCTGTTTGGTTTATCTGAACCAAACATCTAATATACTGTAAATTTATTCACCTTCAGGGAAGGAATAAATCCTAACAATATAACAAGAAGCTAGAATAAAGCAGTAAAGAAGTGCAGGCAACTTCATGTACCATCACCATCATACATATTGGGGATGCCACGTTTTGGAGGTTTTTGAAGGATTGGAGACTTAAGAAGCAGGATTTAATTAGGGCACATGAAGTGGCCTGCACCTTATTTCTATGACTTTCTCCCAATATCACAATGTATCACTTTCTCCCAATATCACAATTTATTACTTCATAAAGTATTAAAAAATAAGCTCAAATATGAGCTAAACTCAGCTGGAAAAAAGTGGTCCAGTGTAGGGTTGGGATGAAATTAAAGATAAGTCATAGAACCCAAGGAAATATCCTTTCTTGCTTCATCTCTGTCTCTCTCTCTCTCTCTCTCCCCCCGCCCTCTCTCTCTCAAAATTAAAACTCCCTTATGGTTATAAGAAATAGCATGATGTATTGATTTAGGTGTAGTGATTCAGAACCAGAGAGACCTGAATTCAATTCCACTCTCAGCCATGGAAGCTTACTTTGGTCCAGTCAGTCTCCCACCTGGCAGGAAGAACTTGCTGGCTGCCAGAAAAGAATAAAGCCCAGAATCGAGTGGATGTGATTCTACTGAGCTAGGGCTGCAGAAAAACCTTGGTTACATAGGGAAAACTTGGCTAGGGGAAAACACACACACACACACACACACATATGATTTTCTCCATTCCCATAAACATTTTGTTCAGTAAGTTTCTTAAATAGTTTGCTTTTCCTACACAGTTTATGTTATGTAACATTAACACATCATGTGTGCAGTGTTTATGAGCAAATATCAGCTATTTTATTCTGCATTCTCAGAACAATCAACTGTGCATTAACACTGGTTTCCTAGTCTAGTCTATTTCAAAGGCCTGACATCAATCCTGTGCATCTCTTTATTTACTTAAAATGGGAATGGGGAAGCTGAAAAAACAGTTTAAAAATGCACTAATGCAATAAAATAAAGCTATAGCTCTCATCCTCACTATCATATCCTAGCTTACTTTTCCTGGTGTACTGAAATGGGTGGCATATGTAATAGCTTTAATCCTAGGCATCAGTTTCAATGACCAGCAGTAGTTTGCAGATATGACCTATAATGTAAATTATATTGATGTTTCCTGCAGCAGCTTTCTTTCAACGAGTGATCTAATCTTATCACAAGTAGAAATAGATTTTTATTTGTATTCTGCAGAGTTATTTTCTTTGGGGGACCATTACTTATAATAGCTTCCTACCAAATCTACTTTCCTACAAAACTGCTCCATTGTTTAAATTAATAGCCTGCTTGTTCACAGTTCACTGCTGTGAATTTTTCAGCTGCACTCCCTTTTCCAGTGATAAAGTGGCTGAGCTTTGGAGATTTGTTTAGCCAACTCAGGATTGCTTGCATTATATTGCTTTTTATCAGGTTCGCCTGATACGCCAGTTGCGCCCCTTTCTGGGTCGGGACTCCTTGTGCACAGTCACTCATGCCTTGGTTATGTCACGCCTGGACTACTGTAACGCTCTCTACATGGGGCTCCCCCTGAGGAGCACCCGGAGGCTCCAGCTGGTGCAGAATGCGGCCGCGCGGGTGATTATGGGAGCGACGTGGCGCTCCCACGTAACACCTCTCCTGCGCGAGCTGCATTGGCTCCTGGTGGTCTTCCGGGTGCGCTTTAAGGTGTTGGTTCTCATCTTTAAAGCGCTCCATGGCTTAGGGCCAGGGTATTTGCGAGACCGCCTGCTGCTACCGATAACCTCCCACCGGCCAATACGCTCTCACAGAGAGGGCCTCCTCGGGGTGCCGTCGGTCAGGCAATGTCGGCTGGCGGCTCCCAGGGGGCGAGCCTTCTCTGTGGGGGCACCCGCCCTGTGGAATGAGCTGCCTCCCGGAATACGATTGGTCCCGGACCTCCGGACCTTCCGTAAAGCCCTGAAGACGTTTTTATTTCATCAAGCCGGCCTAGCCTAAATGGTTTTTAACTGGGATTTTAAATTTTATGGATTTGGGGTTTTAAATTGGGTAGCCAATTATTTAATTTTTTAATTATCTTAACTTTTGTATTTGTATGTTTTTTAATTTTGGCTGTTCACCGCCCTGAGTCCCTTCTGGGAGAAGGGCGGTATACAAATTAAATTAATAAATTAAATTAATAAATATATTTTCAGGTTTCAAGTTTAGAGAATTCCTGATATGAAAAAAAATAACCTTAAAAAAAATGCATTACCCTGAAAAAAAAATACAATAAAAGATGCTTTGAGAAATGAGAACCCTACTGCTGGTTTGTGCTTCTCATTTCTCATTCAGGTTGCCTGTTTCTAGATTTGTATTGTTATTGTATTATTTCTATATACATAATATTGCCTAACGTGTAAAGTGCCACATTCAGAAATTCAGCAGAGTTCGTAAATATATTTATTTTGACACAAGAACAGATTTTTCCCGAATGCTATCACTCTGCTAAAAAAATAATTCCCTCAACACTGTCAAACTATTTACTAAGTCTGCACTACTATTAATCTTCTCATCGTTCCCAACACCCATCTCCTTCCACTTATGACTGTATGACTGTAACTTTGTTGCTGTATCTTTACGATATATATTGATATTGTTTCCTGATTGCTTATTTATTCCCTATGACCATCATTAAGTGTTGTACCTTATGATTCTTGACGAGCGTATCTTTTCTTTTATGTAGACTGAGAGCATATGCACCAAAGACAAATTCCTTGTGTGTCCAATCACACTTGGCCAATAAAGAATTCTATTCTATTCTATTCTATTCTATTCTATTCTATTCTATTCTATTCTATGAATATGTAAATTTATTTCATTGCTTCTGATTCCTTGTAACTGAATAGGCAGCATTTCATCAAGATAGTCTGTCAATAACAGTTTCTTGGAGCTCTTGCTTGTGTCATTGTTCATATTATTTAGCCATCTTATGTTCTTTTCATCTCTTCAGTTAATTTAATTTTCCAAAGTATAGGATTTTTTTTCCTCAGTGATGTTTTTCTTTCATCTGATATGTCCAGAATGTTAATCTCTAGGTTGCTTATTAGTACTGACTATGTGTAGTCTGGTTTTACTTCATGTAACAGTGGATAAATTATTCTTTTTACAGTCCATGTTATTCTCAACCATTTTCTACAGTGCCACACTTCAAAGACATTCTGTTGCTGCTGCTGTTCTTGTTTAGCCCTTTCCAGTGATCCAGTGTGGTCTGTACAGTGAAACACATTTGAATAATCAACAAAGCAAAGCTAGACATTTTTTTTGGAATTACCTTCCTTTTTTTTTATTACTCATTGGATATTAACTATGTGATTTTGGGTATCTCTGCTAGTTCTAAATCCAACACATACATCTTGCAATTGTATATATTGTTGGATTCTGAATTGTAAAATCTTTGAGTACTATCTTATTAGTGCATGAAACAAGTTCATTTTTGGGGGGATAGCGTGAGCATTTTTAAATAAACCATGCCCTTTGTTGAGTAAAAGTTTCCTTTAATTTCAATAAATTTTCTTAAATATTTTTGTAATTCTCATGAGTTTGCATTGCTTATTTAGATATAATATTACCTGTCTTTGCTTGTCTAAGTGTTTAATTGGCCAAAAATTCCTTCTGCCTACATTGCCTTTTGCACTCCACTTTTCTTTAACTCTTTTCAATAGGTGAATGGAAAGCCATCTTGTTTCTGTTGCTTTTCTGTTTGCCTTTTGCATTTCAGGATATTTTATTTGCTTCATCATTCTTGACAACTGGAATTTCAATCTAGAGTTCTTCAGGATCTCCATTTATCACATCTAATTCTTTAAAACTATTATTTACTATAATTGCATCATTATGTGATTTTTGTTGAGATTGTATGTTGTTGTTCTAATTATTTTTTCTTTAATTTAATTTGTATTTTTTAAAAAGAAAGAAATTCATGACCTGAGCTTTAGACAGCACCAGACCTTGTTTTTCCTGACGGAATAGAGCTTCTTCATCTCTAGCCAATTAAATTTCACTCCAGTTTCTCTTTGTTTTTCCCTTTAAGTATAGGCATTGAACTGTCCTGTCAGATCTGTTACTTTGTTTCCTTCACTAAGATCAACTTTTCTCATTATTCCAATGCTATTTTATTTCTAACTTTAGCATTCCAAGCACCTATAAGTAGTATAACATCCTTTTGTTGTTGTTATTTGGATAAACTGTTGTGAATTACTGTTTGGAACATAGACTTGTTAGAATATACAGAGTTCTGTAATATTTTTTGGATTGACTAGGATTGAAATTAAGACCATTCCGATGTTTATGCTATTCAAGCATTGTTTTGTTAATAAAAATTCCAGTTGAAGGATTATATCCAAGACCTTTTGTTAATAATGTCTATGCTATTTCTTTTGTGCAAAAGAAAATCTGATGCTCCTCTAGTGTGAACTGACCCATTCCAGTCTGTTTCAGTTGGCTGACTCTCAGAATGTCAGCAAAAGTCAGTTTTGACTTTTGTTCTTTGATAACATGAAGTTAATAGTTATTTTTCACAAGTTACCAAAACAATGAGCGGGTTGAAACTGCCCCTACTTTTTTTCTATAGAAAGAATGTGAGTTTTGCCAACTTAATTCTCTCTATAGAGGTGTCTTATTTTAGAAGTAACCATTGTTAATCTTGTTTTATAACTTTATAGTCCATATAATAAAGACTAATTAGAAAGTTCAAATTCTTATTCATTGGACTAATTCTTTCCAGTTTTGGCTGTCTGGGAAAGATCTGATGTTCACCTTGGTACTTGATTCTGACATTCATTCATCAATAACCAGATGTCCTTTGCCTTTATTCAAATATGTAATGAACAACAGTTTTACTTAAATTTGCTCACTGCTCTTTGCCAATCACTGGATATCTTCCATCTTGGAAGTTCATATTCAAGTATCATGTTGACATTGTCCTGATTGTGAATGTCCACTTGGTTTTTTTGACAGAATAGCAATAGCACCTAAACTTATATATTGTATCACAGTGCTTTATATCCCTATCTAAGCAGTTTACAGAGTCAGCATATTGCCCCCAACAATCTGGCCTCATTTTACTGACCTTGGAAGTTTGGAAGGCTGAGTCAACCTTGAACCACTCAGAATCAAACTCCTGGAGTGAGCAGTGAGTTAGCCTGCAATACTGCATTCTAACCACTGGGCTACCATGGCTCTTTCAGGGACAATATTTAGTTACTTGTCTCATAGTTGATTTGTTTGGCATGGGTGACCCATGTGGGTGAGTACTCTCATAGTGTTATTAGGATGCACAAGCCTCTTCACAATGGCAGTTATCCATGACAGGGAAATCTAATATATTTGTATTTATGCATATTCATATAGACAGACATTTCCAAGACAGTTTAAAAAAACAGAATAACATAAGCTGAAAATGCAATAACATAAAAAATCCATACACAAAAATCACCCACAGAAATTAGAATTTTTTAAATTTATTTACAGTGGTACCTTGTTACTCAACTGCTTTAAAACTCATTGAATTTGGTACCCAAATTTATTCTGATGTGAAAATTTTGTCCCAGTACTCATTGTTTGTTTGGTACCCCCATGTACAAGCTAAAACTTGTAGTGTTGGCTGCCTTGTGACTCACTCTATTATTCCTTATGGAAAAAAATTGTTTGGTAGTCATCATTTTTGGTACTCATTGTGCCTCCTGGAACCAATTAATGATGATTACCAAGGTATCACTGTATATTATTTGCCATCTATCTCACCATCATCCAACTCTAGGTGGTTTATAACATGGTAAAAAAACCTGTGAAAGACCATGATCTCATCTTATCAACAAAATTCCAGAGGCTGGGAGTCATGGCAGAAAGGCCTCTTCTCCTGGACCCACCAGGCAGAATTCCTTAACGCAGCATGTTTCCACTAAATGCATCCAACTCATACAGTATAAAAGTTTTGTATAGTGTTCAAAAAACTAGACTAGACTAGACTAGACTAGACTAGACTAGACTAGACTAGAATAGAATAGAATAGAATAGAATAGAATAGAATAGAATTCTTTATTGGCCAAGTATGATTAGATACACAAGAAATTTGTCTCTCGGTCTACATACAACAAAGTAGTATAATCATAAGATATCAAAAGGAAAAGGTAATAAAGAAGATGAGAAGGATGATGGTCATACAGCCATACTACATGGGTAAATATTCTTATGTCTAAGACAATATTGTGGTAATTAAGTGTTCAGCCAAATGATGCCAAAGGGGAAAAAAATAAGGCCTTGCTTTGTAAAATCCAGTTGTATTGTATGTTCAACTTTTTCACTTGTGCATGAAGTTTGAGATAAATAAATAATTTCCCCTGTGTTTTGTTTCGGTCTTTAATATATGTACAGAAGCATATATGAACACACGCACACACACACACACACACACACACACACACACACACACACAGAGAGAGAGAGAGAGAGAGAGAGAGAGAGAGAGAGAGAGAGAGAGAGAGAGAGAGAGAGAGAGAGAGCACATTACAAATATGTAGAAGTCCAGAATGTATAATGAATCCCTCACATTTTTATAACACACTTCAGTGAAAGAGTGCACTGTATTCCTCCTATAGAAAAAAAAGTGCACATTTATGAATGCCATTTCTATCATACTGAGGATGTGAAAAGTTTCTGCACCATGAGCACAGCTTTCATGGTAAATAAAGAAATGTCAAGTTGCCCTTTAAACCTAAAATAGGATGACTTGGTATATTAAGATTTATAACAATAATTTTATAGCTTTTTGAAATTTATAGGATGACATTTGAAAGACTCAACAACTGGAGCAAAAGTTACAAAATACAAAAACATCTATTGGGCTACTAATCTACCCTGTTTTCCCCCAAAATAAGACATTCCCTGATATTAAGCCCAATCAGGTTTTGAGCGCATGGCAATAAGGCCAAGCACTTATTTCAGGGTTCAGAAAATAAACGGTATATATCTTATGGCAAATGGCATCCTCATTAAATGCTTTGGGAATGTCTTTTTGGACGAGTGTCGCCAGGCCCGTATTCAGTTGTTGTTGTAAAAAGTGTAAATTTTGTTTATATTGTGGTAGAAAGTTTTGTAGGTCTATAAAGATACATACCTTCCTCTTGCATTGTTCGTTTAGAGCATGGCTTCTTTACTTTTATTTTGTTATTTTTTGTTCTTTTGGAATATGGGTGTCATTTGATTTTCACAGAGATTACTTTAATTTCTCTTGGAAAGTTTGTTGGTAATAGAAGGTGCTCTAACAATTAGCATTAATACTTAAGTTTATTTATGTTTGTTTCAGAACGTATCAGATTTTATGTTTATTCCAGGTTTTCTTTTGCGTTGAATTTTTTTACATTTAACATAATTCAGTTCAGAGTTACATTCTAGTGGGGAAAAAACCCACATTTTGGAAAGTGCATTAATCTGAACTTATTGAAATGTTGTTGTGCAGTATGTTGTAATTATTATTATTTGTTTTTGTTAGTCGCGAAGTCGTATCGGACCCATTGCGACCCCATGGACAACGTTCCTCCAAGCCTTCCTGTCCTCTACCATCCCCCGGTTGTAATTATAGGTGCTTCTAAAGGGAGATTCTATATAGCTTATATAACACTAATAAAATAATAATAATTTCTGCCTATCCCAGGTCCTTGGAAAACACCTGAAAGGTGATAAAAATGTCTAATGTCAGTCTAAACATATAGCTGACTGTGCAAGCAACCATAACAATAATAGTAAGTTTGAATAGTGGATGTGGCAGTAGTTGGAGGCAGCAAAATAGAAGAGAAAAAACTGGAGAAAATCAAAAATTAGAAAGGCCTGCAAATAGAAGTAGAACAACTATGGCAAAAGATAGGTAATACCAATAGTGATAGATTTGCTTTGGATGCAATCCCGAAACAACTGATTTCAGTGATTGAAGTGTTGTGTGTAAATAACATCTGTCTCTGGAGTTAATGGAAAAAAGGGTCATATTCTATTTTGTGGTCACTGCAGCCCATTTGGTCATTCCATCCCAACTGATAGCGAATTCTGAGCTAGACATATTTTTCCTCTTCATTTTATTTTTATACTTGAAACTATTTTTGGGAGACTTGGAGTTTTTTCTTTGCTTTTTTCTTCCTATTTTAATTTTTCCCTAGTCCAACTACTTTATCTGATAAACTCGCCCACTAACTATTAACCTTGATGGCAATAGCAGTTTTACAAAGTACAACTTTCTATCCATCAGGAATTATCAGTCTGGCTGTCAAATAGATGAATCCATGGTTGGGTTCCATGATAGCCAAGAGATCAAGAGACCAAGTAAATTGTCCACTTCAGCACTGAACAATTGGTCTGAAATCAGCCTCAAAATTCATGGTATGGTTTTGTGAAGGACTCTATCACCTAGTTATTGCAATTGGTCATTCTATAGTCGTATGGTTTAAGTCTAGCATGTACCTAGCCAAAAATTCATAGAAAACCATAATACACACTTTTTTCAGATACAGAAGAAGGGAGGGTGATCCATTTTTAAAATATCAGCCTATTTGCATTATGAGGGCATGTGTAGTTTAAAAAAAAAACCATTTTATTAAAACTTTAAAAGTAAATAAAAACTAATTTGATTTCAATTTCCGTTTGATAATTTTACAATAGGTACCACTACATCAATTATTTACCAGACATTTATTTGTTATAATATGATTTTTGAGCTGAGATCCATAAACATGTTTTTGGACTGATTTTCAATATAGTACATCTAATAAAAAGATTTTTGAAGTCCAAATTAACTTTAACTTTATCATATCATAAATCCCATGCCATCCAAATCTCAGATCATGATCTTCTAATTGTAAAATTCTCAGCAACATCCATTCTTTTATCTACACCAAACAACAAGCAGCAAAATACATTTTTAAATCTGGTAAATCCAATCCTCCCTGCATTTTGCAAGGAATATATTTAACTCTTGGGGTTTTTTTTCCCCATTGCCATATAAACTTAGTTGTACATTTTTGAAATGGTACATTCATTGTTAGAATAGCTATTATCTGAAACAAAAACACCACTCTTGCCAAAATGTTCATTTTTATCACAAAAATTCTTCCCAACCATGACAATTTTAATTTCCACAATCTTCCATGTCTTTCTTAATTTCAGTTCATGTCTTATCATTATTATTTTGAAACAACATCCAATTCATATTTGTCATAGTAATATTCAAATGTTTAAATTTTCCCCTAAATCTTAAAATAAGTCTTCTTGATTAATTCTATTTCAACTTCTGGTTTTATGTTTTTTGTTAACATTTTTGTCTTTTGGTTATTAATCTTAAAATATGCTAATATACCAAAGTCCTTTCAGAGTGTATGTGTGTTAAAAATAGGTTTAAATCTCTGGAAGGTAGGATTTTATTAAACTATCAAAATAAGGAAATTTTAACAGTAAATACAGAACAGAATTAGTTACTATCCATACTCAATTGTGTTATATACGTGAATCTGGATAAATTGACACCCTCTTAGCCAGACATGCTTCATTAAAATGAGTCTGATGTATCCAGCAAATGTGACAATACTGCATATGGTTGCATTTTAATGTATTAAAATTTATTCAACTACGTGCATTAACAGGAATTTTTAGCATGAGTTTTAGAAATTTCTACAATTCATTCTGGATTATCTAAACAGCTGGAATTTTTATCAAGTGGTCCTGGTCATCCCAGAAAATAATTAATCAGAATCTGATGGATGACATCTTTAATTCTCTTTTTTTATTTCACTAACAGACAGTAGTATTTATCAACAAACTTATATAAATATTACTACGAAGTTGTATTTTTGTATTCAGAACATATTCAACGAGATTCTGTAAATCCTATTCTGAAATAAAGAATAAAACTCTAGTTAGTGTCAAGCCGTTTCTCTGCTGCTAACGGTGCTCGACAACGACTACCTGTGACTGCCAAGGTGGCGTGTGTGTGATCGGGGGGGGGGATGGTTGTGTGACACAGGTGTTGGTGATGGGCTTGGGGTGCGGATAGGGCTATGCTTACACGGTACTGGGTAAAGTGGGATCGCGTTGGGTGAAGGGATTGGGGCCGAGGCTGTTGACAGATCCGCGCTGACGTCATCATGAGATGCCGTTGAGAGGTGGAGACGGAAGCCGGCTTCTCAGCGTGCTATTTAAACAATGCTTAGCGCCGATGCAGGAACTCTGACTTGATTGCTGTTAGCATATCGGTAGCAAGCTGTTGCTGTCAGCTGCAAATAAACCATCTTTGAACCACCGCGCAAGCGTGTTTCTTTGTGGAATTGCTCCGGCAGCCCAGCGTTGCCGAGAGTTAGTTAGTTATAAAGAACAGTAGAACTCAAAGGAAATCTAGTAACAACTGCATGTCTTCTTATAATTAACTTTGTTATTGTCAGTGTTTCTCACTGTCAGCTCTGTATTGGAATTATGGGAAAATATGACAAGCATTTTTGGAGAGTATCAGGCTGAAGAAAATTGAATCCTAATACGATTACAAATATTGGTACTATCATAGGCTTCTTTAATTATAAAGGCATTTTTATTTTCTAAAGACCTATTAAGACTAAGCAAATATGAAATATAGCAGTCATTTTGGTATCTTAATTTGTTTCCTGTGAAAATGACCCTACATAGATTTGCTCTTGAATATTGATTTCCAAGTGCCGTTTGCCATGTTGTGTTAGTAAAAGTTAATCGGGGAAATGCTTTATGCATTTACTCTTGAGAGAAACACGGTTATGCCAAGAATCTCTTAGCATGTGCTCCTATCTATCTTCTTTGCCAATGCACTAATGTAAATTCTTCCTGCAATGTAGATTTTGAAAACAGAATTGTTTGTGAGAGAGTTCCATTTGCTGTACATGTTTACAGGAGAAACAGTAGCCTTGAGTGGTAATTGTAACAAACGAGTTATTTTCTGTCCAGTTTTATCTTCTTTCTTAAAACCTCTTTTTAAAATTCATAATACTCTGAATTCAGCCTTGCAATATATATTTTTAATATTTTGTTTTTGTTTTCAAATGCTTACAAGTTCCATAAGATACGTTAATACTGGCCTGATAAAGCCAAGTCTCACGGCAGATTTTCAGAAGTCAAAAAAGGTGTGTTTGGAATTTTGTCTGCAGAAAAAGTTTGGAAAAATTAAATGCAAAAAGGGAGACATGCCTGGGTAGGATTCTATGACAATTTCAGGCAAAATGAAAAGTATGTCAATCTAATAAAATAATCTGGAACACAAGATGCCGAGCACATTATGAATCTATATATACATACAAACATACTCACCACACTTTTTCCTTTCACAATAATCCTTCAGGGTACTGAAAATTCGCATAAACTGGATAGACAATTTTGGAAGGGGATGGGAGAGCAGTCCCCCCACTGTACACTCTACATCTGTAAAATACTAAAATTTCATTAAGTGGCACATCGGTAATTTGCTATTTAGGATTGCATGCTGCCTACAATGCACTTGCACTTTCTGTAAAAGTATTTACCTGTACTGAAGTGTTTCATTCCTGCTAGTACATATTACAGTTGTTTATTATGAAGGAACAAGTGGATCAATTTTCAAGCAGAGACACATCAACCAAGAACCATGTACAGCCCATTAATAAATTGGGAGCCCTATATCACATCATGTATATTTTAAGATACTATTTTCCTTAGACTCAATATTGTTTCACTATGGCCTAGATTTGTCCTTCTCGAAGAATAGACTTATTTGAGTAAGTTTAACCTATATCTAATTTATCATCTTTTCTAATGATGGGAATAGAACTGCCATGTATAGTGCTGCCAACCATATCTAAGGTGATAGTAAGGCTTTTGGAGTGCTTTGAAGTCAAGCAGGCTGCTGGAGACTGTCTGAAGGAGTCGCTGAAGTTTACTTGGTAAACATTTTTAGAGGTAGTTTGCCACAACTTTTTTCCTAGGGCTGAGAGAAAGTGACTCCCCTAAAGTTACCCCGCTGTCTTCGTGTTTAAGGCAGGACTAAAATTACAGTCTCCTGATTTGTAGCCTGGTGCCTTCAACTATCACAGCAGATTCTCAAGGTGTTATTACTGCATGTCATAATGAGTTCTGTAATAATTTTACAAACTATTAACATTACAAATTACTTTCAGATTAAAAAAAACTAATTGTAATTGTTTTTTGGCAGCCAAGGACCACAGGGAATAATGATTCTATCACAATGCCACCTAAATAAAAATGGGGGAGGGGAGGGGACACCATTCCTTGTGAGTTTTGAGAGAACGTTGCTACATTCTTGCTACTTCATTTTTTTTCTTCCATGACCGTTTTGACATGAATGTGAAAATCACCAGATGAAAACAACAGAACCAAATAAATCACATAATGATGAACAGAAGTTAGAGCAGTGCAGTCCAGATGCAAATTGTAGAAAAGGCCATACCTTATCAGTGGGAAATATTAAGCTTAAATTTAGAAAAATAAAGGAAAAAAGTTTGCTAGCAAGATTTGACCTGGAGAAGATTCAGTCAAAACATAATAGTTGTGTAAGGAATAGATTCCATATACTCACATATATGAAACAGATACTGAGGAGCTATGAGAAGAGATAAGAGGATGAAAAATGTTATGCCATAAACTGCAACTCCCTGCTCCATGCAAGCATTCAAATTAAAATATCCCTGACAGCATCTATTTGAATATATCCATTAGAAAGGGAAGCCATAAAATCTCTGAGTAGTTAGTGCCATTATCATACTTCTCCTACTGTTAAAAAATTATTCCTAATATTCAGTCAGAATCTCTTTACTCATAATTAAAACCTATTGTAATACAGCCTGTACTTTGGAACAATGAGTATCCAAAAGGAAAAAAAAATGTTGAACTTTCACATAATGGGGAAATTATATCTTAAATACCTCAATCTTTTAATTACTAGGAAACATTTCAGTTTCTTAAGATAGGACTTAGTTTCTAGTTCCCTCATCAACTTCACTGCTTTTTTCTGAAGAATTTTGGTAAAACTGCCATTGATCAAAAAATTTTCTTAAGCGTAGATTCCAGTATGTTCTGGGTAAAGCTTGAAAAATGTAGAAAAAAATGAAACTATTTCACTTAATTAGAAAGGACTGTACTTAGAAAGCAAAATAATGTTTCTGCACATCAAACTAACCTGAACTGAGATGCCATTATTTAAATTATTTTGTTTTCACACATTGCCTTTTGTAATTTTGTAAAGTTGCAAATATCTGATTGAAGTACTTTCATTCTGAACATTCTCCAGTTATTTTATTTCAGACTAAGTTCAACTCTTCGCATCATTTCTTTCACCTTCGCTTCTGAGAGCCAAGACTATTATGACAGATCTTTAATTGCTACATGCCTTTCGACTATTCTTTGGGAATTATATTTCAGATTCCTTACAGTGTACCTGTTTGTCCACAACTCCTGTTTCATTAAATATCAACAATACAGCAACAGACATAGTAGGGAAACAAATTGTAGATTGCAACTTGTGCCTTACCAAAACGATAGACGAAATATTCTAATTTTATTTGAAACATTGTGGGGAAACCTCTCTGGGAAAAGCAATTCACGATCACTTTTAAGAAAAACTAGAAAAGCTAAAATTAATAAGTCTGGAATATAACAAAAGGAAGGGTGAGAATAGTTTTTCTTTTTCACTGCTTGCCCCTTTTCTAATAAGTTACATTTTCATTTTACAAAATAAAGATACTTTTTCAAATTAGTTTATAGAAGAAGATTATAGCAAGGACAATCAACTCCTTAAACATAGTCTTCAATATTTCTTTGAGGCATTTTATAGCTAGGAGATTTTGCTATCTAAGCACAACACAGTACAACTAAAGATGATTTGTTAATCAGTCATAATTAAATTCACAACATGGTAAAATGCATATTCTAAACCAGAAAATATTAACAGTAAGCATTATTAAATATTTTGAGGCAGTCAGGATCCATTAAAAGGGAAGGCATATCATGGGGCTTAATGTTTTCAAGGGACATAGATATTGGCATTGCCCATTTCCAGTGAAGATGGAGTCTCATGTGTATGAGTTGAATTTGGCATGGTTAAATTAAGTCAAGTTGGGCGTGTTAAGCTGATATCATAAAGATCAAGATTATCTCTGGCTGAAACTTTCTTTATTGTTATGGCTGTAGAAGAATTGAGGCGGCTAAAACTGTAGATAGAGTATCTCTTCCATGTGTCAGTGATAATATTTTTAAAAAGCCGTTGCCTATTTATATTCAATAACTTATGAGCAGTTGGGGAGGTAAAACTCTGTGTTAGGGATTCATTTTGTGAGTTTGCACATATTTTCTAACAGAAGGATAAAGGAAAATATACAACAATTCTCAGCATGTAGAGGTTTGGAACTTGTCTTTCTCCATGTTTTATTTGGCAGTAGACCAGTGGTCACAGTAGCTCTTCCTGGCCTCTGCATCAAACCAGAACAGTGCCATACTGTTCAGTTCTTGGCACAGAATTTTAGCTACTCTGAAATGAAGAGCAGAAAGATTAGCTCCTAACTGTAGAACATCTGGAATTGTTGTTCATATATCAAATATCTGCTTCCAGTGCTGGTAGAACATATGTGGGAAGATAGATACATGAACTGTGTATATGAAAATGTCATTTGTGCATAAGATTATAAATTTGGCAGTTATGCCTCAGACAGTAAACATCAATAGTTTTTTTTTCTTTTCTTTCAAAATTAATGATACATATCCTGTTAACTATATTGGAAATGTATGGGGACATCAGTTTGTTTTAAGTCAGAACTATGGTTGGGACACATGTAGGATTCTGCCTTGATGTCTCAAGTATTGGCAGCTTCAATTTTTCATGTCCTCTCTAAAGGCATTTCTCTCCAAGAGGAATGTTTCCTTATAGTCTTTATGTGCTTGTAAATATAAATATTTAGATGAAAGTTTAGTTCAAAGGCAGGCAGCTGAGACATTTCATTGTGCCGTCATCCCCAGTGTTTCTGTGATGAATGTTCTCATACAAAACAATTCACCTCTTTCCACTTCATTAAAATGATGTCACTAAACTTAGGTAATATGAAACCAGCCATTAGTTTACAACTAAATGAAGCTACTGCATCAAATGATGGGGCAAGCCACATTTCTCTGCTCCACATGTTAATATTAAGGATTACCTCTGGTACAGAAGAGAATCAGGTTTCTTCTGTGCTTATAACACGATAGATAAAATTGCCAGTTGATCCATTGTGGCAATGTAGGGTTGTAAGCATTTTGTAACTCCATGAGCAACCAGAATTCTATGCATCTGAGGCCTCTTTCATGTATTTCTTTGAGAAGATAAGGCTAGAATTAATGAGCTGGTAATGAAAATCATTAAGTCTTGAAATGTCAACGACATGGGATTTAAGTCAAGATGGTATTGCCACAAGGGCATTCTAGGCATTGTGTGGTCGTTATTTTGCTCTTACCTCAATAAGTGTGCAGGATGTTTTTCAGAAAAGGAAAAACATGCTCCAGCCAGCTCATTCTTTTAGTGAAGTAACTCCCATTCAATTGCAATCCTCAGTCCTTAAAAATTATTTTAAAGAAAAGACATTTCTGTTAGTATTTATCCCTTCATGAATTTCAGTGGAGAGTAATACTGAAATTTGCTTCCAGCTGAACTTTTTCCAGGGTAAAATTCCTTTTCCTGATGGAGTTATCAACTAATAAAATAGAAGTAATAAGTTAACTCTCATTCCAGTAAAGTTATATTTCTTCTCTTTATTCATTCCAGTAAAATCTCTGAATGGTTTACAAGAAAATCAAAATATTGTATGCATACATTCACAATGGTAATTTCAGAGCATTTCCACACAAGCAATTTAATGACATCATTCAGTCATTGCTGAATGAAGAGTCTTCATATCACCACAACAATGCCAAGGTAATAAATCACTAGTAAAGAAATGCTCTGAATAGAATGACAAAATGCCTGAATAGAATGACAAAAATTGGAAGGCAATATTCAATTAAATGAAATGAAATTAAAAATAGATGGATTCAGAGAAGTCCCTCAAAAGAAATACTCATTGCATTCATGCTGAAAAAGACTTTTCTTTTGATTTTTGGTGTCATTTGAAGTATATGATGTGCCGTACAAAATGCTTTCAGATCCTAGTTTAAAATATCTAATGTCCAGAACTAATTTACACTAGAACTTCTGTTTCTGTTTCTTTTCTTTTTTCCAGATCCTGCAATTGTGAATGGAGTTTACTGGTCTGAATCATTAAACAAAGTGTTTGTTGACAACTTTGGCCATGACCCTTCCCTTATATGGCAGTACTTTGGAAGTGCAAAGGGATTTTTCAGGCAGTATCCAGGTAAAACAAAAAATGCATGTCTTCTTTTCTGTCCTCCTTTTATTACATACATTTATTTACTGTTCCTAAAAGAGTAGCAGCAGTCAGTTACTTATGGCATGGGGCAATATAGGCAGAATTGGTGGAAGTATTTCACCATTATAATAAATCAATTCTGTTTGGAAAAGAGAAAAAAACCTCAACAAGTCAAGGAGTTTTAATATCAGTCTTTCAGTGGCCTTTTTTTGACTTTTTGTTTCTTTTACTACCAAATCTGTCTGAAGCAGCAAACTTCCTTATTTTTCTTGGTGGAAACAGCTGAAACCCTTAGGACAGATCCCCTGCTGTAACAGTATTTGAATGTTTAATAGAAAGGAAGTTTTAATTTTGCTTAGGAGTTTAGAAAACATGACTTAAGGCTGCAGTAGTGCTGATTCCACAGCTGTGACAATAAAAGCTCATAACTAAAAATAATATTTTAAAGGGAGCATTTAGAGGGGCTTAACTGTTTCCTAGTTTTTATACATAACCTTAAATGTTACCATGCCATTTCTTTTCTGCTGCCAAATAATGATTTTGCTAACTAGTTAAATCTGATTCCCCCATCTGCTGATTTCTGCTGGAAGCTTTGGCAGCCTGAGAATACTGTAATATGGGTGGAAGAACTCTGTCCATAAGTAGCTTGAATGTAACTTTTACCTCCTTCTGCTTCTAGTAGTAATTTCAGAGGAGGGAATGTCATAAATGAAGGACATATTAGTAAAATATTGTTTTGCTTTTATTCAGATTACATACTGTATGTCCTGTGAATATCTAGGTTTCTTGGAACGGGAACACAATCTTTTTAAGTTGAAAATGTGGGCAATCACAGTATTTTAGCACAATTACTAATACATTACTGAAGTATAATTAGGGTTGTTCATAATTTAAGGAGAACAAATGAAATAAATAGATACAATACCATGCATACTGAAATACCATCTAAATATGGTATAAATAATAATTATTAGCAATGGAAATGATTGAGTCAAAAGATAAAAATATTTCATATGATTGGTGCTCCCAGGCTAGCTTTCTTAGGTAAAGCATTGAATTCTACTTGCATCCTACTAGAAAAAAATATTTTGATTTTAAATTTTGATTAAAACTATGTTGATCAACTATACAATGAGAATAAAGAGAAATTTAAGAATAAAAAAAATCAGAAAGGATATAGCACACAAAACAACAATTCTCACATAGTTTGTGAATAGAATTTTATGGAGTGATAAAACATTTTAAATGTATGCATTCATTATTGTTGTCCCAAAGGAAGACCTTTGTATATGTGGTGATAATCTGTTAGGAGTTGTGTACTTATTAATTGAAGCTTAAATATGAGTAAAATAGTCTTTAAATATACTTTAGACCTTTTTTAAAAAACTAATAATTTTTCAACAAATAACATTTCGTACACTTTTAAACAATATTGATCTAGCGCAAGACATACTTTTCATAATGGTAGAGTAACTGTAATAGCTGATAAATGAATTGATTTCTTGTATTGCGTTATTTTCTAGCTCCCTTAATGGACAGTAAAGCTGTAACAGCATTAATTATTAAAGACTGTTATGTATTTGTTCTTGTTTTAAAACAATTCAACCAAAATCAAAATTGGTTATTGCCAGCAGACATGATAATATACGTATCGATTTGATTTGATTGTAGTGGCTTTTCCATCATGTTCTAGAAAATATTTTATTAGTATAACACAGTTTTAAGATGGCATAATGCTTTTGATTTACTCCCAATTAATCTGTATATAGTGTTAGTTCTGAAACTGATACATATCTATTTGTCAACAAATGGGTGGGTTGATGAAAGGAGAGAAATTCCTTTTCTCTTTGATTCTTGCCCTGGCAGGATTTAAGCAATCTTAGAAACATCAGTATCGGAGCTGTTGGAGAAAGATGAAAAGACAGCCATGGTGATTAAGATTAAATATCTTTGAAAACAACAGGGTTTACTTTAGATTGGGTTTGCCAATCTGGTCAATAAATTTAAAAAAAAAGCAATTTCAAGGATGAAAACATACATTGGGAGTTCTAATGGTATAATATTGTTTTCCACTCCAGGAATTAAATGGGAGCCAGATGAAAATGGAGTCATTGCATTTGATTGCAGAAATCGAAAATGGTAGGTCATGATTATGAATTTCAGAAAATTTAAGCTGATAGAAAGGGCCACTGTTGCATAGTTGTTTAAGCTGTGCCCTGCACTGGGATAGCACAACTAGCAAAAGGCAGGGAGTCAGTGCCACTTGTGTTTCTGTGCAAAAGAACAAAAAGTGAGTAATTTGCTGGTAGGTGAGATCTTGACAAACAGGAATAGCTGACTTGTAACTGGAAAAAGGTTGCTCACATCGACTCCCCCCTACTTCCATTGCAGGGATGCCTTTTCCTAATTTCCTAATGTCCTGTATTGGTTAGCAGTGGCCCTGAATGTGGATTCCAATAAATTCAATTTACATTCTTTCCTATTGCTCTTCTCCTGTCATCCAGGTATATTCAGGCAGCCACTTCTCCTAAAGATGTTGTCATTTTAGTTGATGTTAGCGGCAGTATGAAAGGACTTCGCTTGACTATTGCAAAACAAACAGTATCTTCCATTTTGGATACCCTTGGAGATGATGACTTTTTTAATATAATTGCTGTGAGTATCTCCATGTTCTTTTTCTTATTAAGTTGTTCTTTTTTCATTGATGTTGTTCTGGGGTTCTTTATATACACACAAGGACATCGTTGAACTCAGGCTAACTTATAACAGTGCACAATTATAGTGTCCACCAAAACAATAATTAAAAGGTTTAATATACAACATGCAATTTATATATAACAAAATATTTCAGAGTTGGAAGAAAAAAAATGTCACTGCCTGGAGCTTAACAGATAAATAAAGAAATATCTTAGCAAATTTAATTCACCAAGGAAACTGTAGATACAAAATATTATTTTTTTAGTCCAAAACTGGCAGATTATTGTGAGTCTCTTGGGTCCAGGTGAGCCAAAAGCAAAAACCAGATCTTCTGTATGATAGTGATCAAAGGCAGTTTGAGCATATATACCCACTAGTGGAAAAACAGTGAACTAGAGAATAGTGAATTGCTTTACATCTGATAATCATGAAAAGGGAGACATGGGATCTTTTCATAATTGTTGTGGTCCGCCGGTAGCCTGCGGAGCTGACAGCAGAGTCAGACAGTGAGAGGCTGGGGAGGAACATGGGCCAGTTCTGAAGTCTGGGGAAGACTCAGACGAGGGCTCTGCATCGGAGGCAGAGATGGGACCAGGCCCATCTGGGAGTTATGTGCTGACTCCAGAGCCTCCAGAGTCTGACATCAATGAGGCAGGAACAGGGGGAGCCTGTTCCCAGTGCGTGCATGTGCAGAGCTGCCAGAAGGCAAGAACAGTTAAGACAAAAGTGGCAACTCAGGAGTAAGGCTTGGAGATGATTGGCCCCTCCCATGAGACATAAAGGAGGAGCAAAGGGACATGAACCTTTGCAGGAAGCAACTTTGTTCATTCTGGTCAGTTTAAACTCTAAAGCTCCATTTTGACTTTGTGCTCCATTTGGCCTTGCAAAGCTAATTGGCAATTAGGTATTTGGTAGTGTTTCAAGGGAGATAAAGGTGGGTGTTTATCAGCCTTATCCCGAAAGACTGTGGCAGACTTCTGTTGGACTATTCACAAACTGCTTGGGACTCTTTACGGGCTGTGAATGAACATAATTCACAGCCATTGAAATAAAAAGAGGGTTTTTGGGACTAAGCATGTGATTGTTACTGTCTCAGGATGCCTTGGTCAGAACAATAATATGAAATCACTAAAAAGCAACATATAGATAGATTTCTAGGAAGAAACACAACACTGTAGCTTTGTATATGAGTTGAGTAAAGGTCCTAACTGTTACTCTAAGAGACTGACTCTGCACTTAAATCAGGAAGAGATAAGGAGTAACATAAATCTTTGCAAATGTGACAATACTGCATATGCACGGTCACACTGTGTTTGATATACTTATATGTAAATTATATGTATATATATATATATATATATATATATATATAACATAACATAAATCCTTGTGTGAATAACATAACATAAATCCTTGTGTGAATTCTACTGTCAATTAGTCATTTAATTATTATTGTTTTTTTATTTTTTTTAATAAAAAGTTTTTATTTTCTGATCAAACGAGTATACAATATAAACATTCATTCAAACTATCATCAAGAAAAAGAAAAAAAATCAATCCTTGATAAACTCAATCTTCAACCCCTCCTCACCAACCCCACCCCCGACTTCCCAGAACAAAAACAGGGCATAGATTTCACCAAATATTCACTAAAATAAACTAGCTAACTGCAAGATTTAATAACTCCCAAAACCCCTTAACTCCCCTTTTATAATTTCATCAACCTCCCTTTTTATAAACTCAAAATAGCGTATAATCCAATAACTCTAAGAGTTTTAAAACCTTTAACAAATATTAAACATTCAAACCTTAAAAATTCTCTTAATATATCAGTAAAGTATTCAATTGATTTGCAAAAACATTTTCCCCCTCTTACTTTTCTCAAAGTTCAGATATTTTGAAATCTCATAACAGAAAATAAACCTTAGGTATTCACTAATTAAATTTCTACATTTTTTAAATTTCTAAATTTCCCCCCTTCATTATTCCTCCCTCCAACTTTTAAAATTTTAAAAGATAATCATCAACATAATTAACGATTAATACATAAACTAAAAAACCAAAAAAAGATTAATCTTACATTCAACCATTAATGCATCATATTTAAAAATCAATATTTAACTTTATACTTTTTCCCCCTCAGTAGTTATAACACCTAAAACATAATCATTTTTAACCATAAGTAGAACAACTGCAAAGCCAAAAGAAAAGGTTAATCTTCCATTCTTGCTTTCTTTTTATATTTTTTCCAATCTTTCTGCATCCCTCCTACTTCTATTTTGAGGAGGTTTTTCATTTTAATTTGAGGTTGATGTAACTTCAAAGATTGTCCCCTTTTTGAGAAAATTTCCTCTGATTTAGAGCCCCCAAATCGCCTCTTCTTGCTTATATAAATCAGTTCATTCCTTCGCCTGTAGGACCAAAGTTTGTCAAGAGTTTGTGAAAAAAAGTTCAGTTGTTTCTTTTCTATTAAATGTATAAATGCCACTGGCAAATCTCCTTCATCTTCTGAAACTTCGAAAGTCTGGTCATTTACTACTTTTTTCCAAACCAAGTCATAATTTTGAAAGATTCTATCAATTTTTCCAAAAAGAGCAGAGAATAAGCTCGAAAATTCTTGAGAAGATTCTTCCACCTTCTCTGCTGCAATCAGAATATCTCCTGAATTGTCATCATGCTCCGTACTTGTTTTTGTCTCCTCAGTCATTTCTGTTGTTATCCCTTTAAGAATTGCTATTTGATTACTTATAGCTGCAGTATGATTATTCATGGTTTCTTTTATAAATTCTGTAAATTCTGCATCAAAATCCTTATAACTCTGTAAATCAGACAACTGTTTCATTTCTGAGACCTCCAAATAGCTTCCAGCACTTTCAGGATCTCCTTTCTTAGAAGCCATTTTATTTTAAAAAGATTTTCTTTCTTCCCACAACCATAAAATCATAAAGTCAGAGCCATCCTTTTGAGCAGCTTTCAGCAATTTCTTTATAAATCACCAAACGAAATAATCTTTTCCCAAACAGCTCTTCAAAATCTATTCCAGCAACTTAAAGCCAGTCTCTGAGCACGAGTCTATTAGCAAAAACTTTCCTTTCTAACTTTCACTTTTAAAATCGCAACAAAGAAACGCCATCTTTACTTCCAGCTCAGAAAATCCAATTAGAAACATTGTATCCCCGGAGTTAAGTATTATACTTGCAAAAAGCTTGTCCTCCTGCTTCTGTTCCGCCTGCTTTTTTGAAATCATTTAATCTTCTGTTTGACAGCAGAAATTGGACGCAACGCCTAGCTCTGTAAAAAAAAAAACAGAGTCCCCCCGGATCCGGAGCTTCAGTGGGCTGAACGGGGAGCTCTCGCCCTCCTAACCCCTGGAATTAATCCAGGGGTTTTCGGGGAGCTCTACCCTCACCCACCTGCTCTCCTCCCCTTTTCCCGAAGGGGAGATTTTCAAGCCGTTTGACAGCTGATTAACGCTGTCAGAACGGCTCAACGGGATCGCGGGGGCGGCGGTCTAAAAAGACTGTCAATGGCGCTGCGGAGCCAACCCGGAAGTCTCTAATTATTATTGTTAATTAGTTATTTAATTGACCAAACTAAGTAATAATTTTAATTAGCAATTTTATGATGTTTATGTGTCTATATTTTTCTTGACTGTACACCGCCTTGAGTCCTACGGGAGAAAGGTGGTATAGAAATATAATAAATAAATTAATTAATTAATTAATTAACAGGTACCGATTGGCCCAATAATAAACATTCCAGTTTTAAGGATAGTACATGAGAGATACAAGGAACATCTCTGCTCGTAAACAAACATGTCCAGAACACTACAATCATAAATTGCTGAACTGTTAATCTTATAATAATGCCTTGGAAACTTGTTCTGTGTATAGTCAAGTGCTCCAAGGAGCTAATGTCATCTCTAATGTCAAAGGCAAGGTTCAGTGCCTTTTTGAGTGATGAGGCTTTCAAAATTGTTGCGGGCTCAAAGTAGGCAAGGTCAGAAGGAATCATTTATGAGAATCCTCACCTGAGGTTGTACAGTTCCACTTCCATCAGTACTTGGTCACCGAGACTGAGAAGGTTGAAGGGAGAATTGAACATCAAATATTCTCCAAGGCTAGAATCTTTAGTTCACTTTATGAGGGATAATCTTATGGCCACAGTATTTAGGATTGCTATGGAACAAATTAATTAAAAATTAAAAAGCAACGTATATTTTCATAATACTTTTTTGAACTATTTGTTTAGATTGGAAGCTCTTATTAAAATAAGTTTTAATTCTTGGTCCACAATGAAACATTTTCTTAATAATATGTTTCTACAATCTTAAATCAATTATGCATGTTATAGAGTAGCTTAAGAATCCAAATATTTAGAGATAGTAAGCGGTTAAATATATATTACTACTCTATAATTACTGGAAATGTGCTTTCAGAAGCCTTTAGAGCACATCTACTTTCTCAGATAGGAAACATTAAAATTTATGTCACATATATCATTATAATGCCCTTATTCATCTATAGTTAATAATTATACTTTTATTAGTGGAAGTTCACAATTTAGGAAATCACAATATCTCTGAAATAAATTTCTCAATCTACAGCATCCAGTTTCGGTTTTAACAACAGCCTATCAATTGTCTGTGAATTCAGATGGACGAACAATTTCCAATTTCTGTCATAGAAATCCATTTGCAAGCTGGTTCCAGATCTTTCATGTTCAGTCACAAATTAATTACATGTTATTAGATATTCAAATATAATCTTCATTTTTTTTTTAATTTGATTTATATGCCGCCCTTCTCCGAAGACTCAGGGCGGCTTACAATGTGCTCAGCAATAGCCTTCATCCTTTTGTATATTTATACAAAGTCAGCTTATTGCCCCCACAACTGGGTCCTCAATTTACCTACCTTAGAAAGGATGGAAGGCTGAGTCAACCTTGAGCCTTGGCGAGATTCGAACCCTGCAGTAATTGCAGGCAGCTGGTCTTAATAACCAGCTTAATAATAGGGTGCCTTAAACCCTGTACTACCAAGGCTCTTTAAGAAAACCATGGTTGGTTTACCCCTAAACCCAGTTACATTGGTTTCTTGCTATATATGTCTTAATAATATAAAGTGCTGCCGTCCAAAACATTGTGACACTGCAAGCTTGAAACCCATGGACTAACTGGAATCTGTCCAAAATCTGGGGCGCATGATTCCCGAGGAAATAAAATTTGGGAAGGTTGTTCTTGTTTCAGTGTTACTGGCTGCTACTGTGCTTTTGCTGTGGTCACATGATCTTCATTTTTCAACATTCTGTGATAATTTCCCCGCCTATCTTGCAATCCCTTATTCTCTCCCCTACTTAGAAGCAGCCATTCACTTGTCTGATGAAAAGGGAAGGGAAGGGAAGAAGGGACGGAGGAAGAAATCCCTCCATGCTTTTCTTGGCCCACGGCACTCTCCACATTCTCCCTCAACCTGTGTCACTTCACTGCATGTCTTTTCCAACCCAAACCCATGTGCCTTCCCTGACCCATCCAATATCTCTTGTGCATCCCTACACATCTTGCTTGACCTGTGCTACTTCTGCAGGCCTTCCCTGTGGCACCTCTTTCATTTTCCACATGCACCTTTCCTGACTCACACCATCAGCCATGCACGATCCCTGACCATTTTTGACCAAGCCATTCTCCTAACCCACTCCACTCCCCCCCCATGTACTCTTCTTGACTCACACTGAATCTCTGCATGCACTGTCATGCAACCCCAGGCCTCCTTCCCAACCTGTGCATACTTGAATATGGAGGTGGTATTGAATACTATTCCAGTCCTATAGTTAAACAGTTCTGTTGTCTTATGTGTCATGGATTGATTTCATTTCATCTGCCAATAATTTTTTTTCTAAGAAGATCCATTAATAAAGTTACCAAAAAGTCCAGTGTATAAAATAACCATAAAAAGATAATACAACAAAAAAGAGGTGTGTCTTTCAGGGATTACTTATTGCAAAAGCTATATAAAATTGATGGACTGTTGTAGATGATTGCATTACCAAAGGAACTGTTAAAGTATGCATTTGCTTTTCTGTAGTTTAAGTTAAGTATAAGATCAGATCGGCAGTGCATGAACTGAAATGTCTGCAGTGATGAAAAAGAAATGTTTGCTTTGAAGTGAAATTCTAAGTGAAGCATTAAATTAACAATGTTATCATAAAACAGAGTGCTAATTCTGCCTGGGGAAAATGTTTTTATAGAAAAGTAGGCTATCTCTTAAATGAACAATGATCTCAGAATTCTTCTAAATTTAATTTAAGTTTTTCATAGAAAACATTTCAGAAGAAAAATAAATGCAGCAGAAGAAAGCCTATTGATTATTATTGAATTTGTGTGCAGTAAATGATTGTTTGCTGCCCAGAGTCACTTGCTCAAGGTAGACAGCTATAAGATATTGAATAAACAAGCGAACAAATAAAATGAAGTAAAATAAAATAATATGGAAGAACTCTTGAGAGGCATAGTCTTAGCTCAGTTGAGAATGATTCGTAGGATTCATTCAAGTTTCTAGGTAAGGGTTGCCAAGCTAAAAGAAGGGTGTATGAATTCATCTTATTTCAGGAATGAATGACTAGAAAATGGTTATAATTCATTAATAGTACAACTTGCTAGAGAGAAGGTTTCTAATTCAATTCTTGGTACCTCTAAAAAGTATTGAGAAAGAAAGGTCGTTCCTGAAACATGTAAACTAGACACTAGACAGGGTAAAACAATACTGTAGTGAAACTGATAGCTTGAGGGACATGCAACATAGTTGTGACAAAGAGAGGACTTTATGGCAAGGAGAAAACTGACACTGGAACTCTCTCCTTTCAGCTTTGAAATTGCTTCTGACATTAAATACCACAGAGAAGGGGATGTGTTATGAGTTGAACATGGAGCAGCTACAAGGTGCATTAGAAAAAAAACATCCTTGAAATGAAGATAAGGAAGGGAAAGTAGGTAGGTAGGTAGGTAGGTAGGTAGGAAGGAAGGAAAGGAAGGAAGGAAGGAAGGAAGGAAGGAAGGAAGGAAGGAAGGAAGGAAGGAAGGAAGGAAGACAATGCTACACCACAAGAAGAAAATTTAGCTCTTAAGTAATTATAGCTTTAAAAAAATAAAGAATGAACAGTGCAATAAAAAATGTCAGTGTTCAAAGTGAAATTTACATTTTCATTATGGATAAGATATTAAAGTGGCTTAAACTGTATTCAGGCTTGGATTTCTCCTTTTGAATGACAAACAACTGGATCATCTGAGTTCACAGACTGCTCTTTAAACAATCTTAAAACAAAAATCAAGTTGAAATGGTGCAAGAATAACAAATGTATCATTTCCTCTCAAATGCCATCAGACTTGACTGGAAAAAGTATTTTGAGAATTTTGTGCCTCTCAACATTCACTTGAGTATGCTCTGCTGGGAATCATGGCTATGATCTCTTAATTGCAGCTATAAAATATTTTAAAAGGTATAAATATAGAACATTGTTTTCTAGAGTTATTTCTGGAATGAGGAGCATTTGTCAGTCTTCTGAGAACAAATATCATCTTCATAGAGAATGCACAGAGAAGAATTATATTATATTATATTATGGGAGCTGAATGAACACAAGGTCTATCAGAACTAAAATGTGTTCATACACTGACCGTCCATAAGAGATCATTTTGAAACTAAGTCTTCTTTCAAAATAAATTTTGTTGAAGTAAGTGGACTTATATAAAAATAATGATTAGTAGTCAGTAATGTTTGACATAGACAGTTAGATTGATTTAATGGTTAAAAGACCTTACCTAGAAAGAAGGAGATTGTGCATTTTAATCCTGCCTTTGAGCCAGTCACTCTCTTTCAGCCCTAGGAAGAAGGCATTGGCAAAATTCCTTAAAAAAAAAATGTTGCCAAAAAAACTCTATGGATTCATGCAGTCACCAAGAGTTAAGGCAGCCCCAAAATACTTTTAGGAAAATTTAGCTGGCCATACATATTGTAAGAGATCCAGGTGAACTGGTACAAAAGGAAATGTTGTCTCCAGGGTCCTATTTTGTACATGGTTTGTGATGTCACAGTGATTGGGATACCACTAAGTGGAGGGCTATCTGTAGTACATTTAAAGCAAGGGTGTTAAACTCACGTCATCACGGCGGTGTCATGTGATGTATCATAACTTTTTCCCCCTTCACTAAAGCTGATGTGGGCATGGCCAACACGTGATGCATTTGGCCCGCAGGCCGCACGTTTGACAGCCCTGATTTAAAGTATCTGAATAAAAGCAATGAATTCAATAATAGATTCTTAGGGTTTTTTTTTTTCATGTTTCCTCTCATTATCTTAAATTATATTTTTCAGATGTTTATGTTAAATGTCTCTTCTGTTATCTGCAGTATAATGAAGAACTCCACTATGTAGAACCGTGCTTGAATGGAACTTTAGTACAAGCAGATAGAGCTAACAAAGAGGTAAGAGAAAATGATAATTATTTAAAGCAGAAAATATTTTGCATATGAGGCATATTGCTGGATTTCATTTGAAGTAATTTAACTGAAATTGTTAATATAAATTTAACTGAATTGTTCCATCTGCACATTCAAAAAATGGTTGTCTGGCGAGTTGTCACTGGTTTGTTTGACTCAGGTCTGGAAACAAGATTTAAAAGCTTTCTAATGCTCATTCTGGTAATTATTGTCTTAAAGGAAAGGCAAATTTGAGAAGCCATAAAATTCTTCTCCAGGTCCTGATTAAAATCCAAACTGTACAAATGTTCCCAGCCTCCCTATGAAAACCGCCACAGTAAGCATCAAAATGGTAAAAAATAAAATAAAATAACCAGCCACCATTCATTTCCCAGTGATTCTCTTTGATCCTGAATTTCTGATGTTTTTCCATTTTATTTTGGGAAATATGTCATTTTCTTCAACTCCTAACAAAGCAGTATAAATGTTCCCAAATGGTTTTGCTAGTGATTTGCCTTTTTTTCTAAAATAAGCTGTGGGACAATGCTTCCAAACTGATTTTTCATGGGAGACTTTTGGAAATTTATCTCTTCTTGGTAATGAACTGCCTTAGTCAGTTTGAGAAAACTCAGTCTGTAGGCTAGAAATTTGCTGTAATGTGAATCTTTGGGTAAAGCAATCATTTTCTCTTCACATAATCTATCTAACAAATCTTAAGTTTGCCGTTATTACCTTTATTTTGGGAATTAATGATACTATTTACCAGTTTGGGCATAAGTAGCTCAGCTTATTTATGAACTAGCATGATGGTAAGTAAGACAAATACAATTATCTTTTCAACAAGCTTTGAATTCTTACAATGATGGATAGTGGATTTTTTTGGCTAAACATAAAATAACAGCATTGGTGTCAGGTTTCCAAGTAATATGCCCATAGCAAACACAACTCCGAGGCTGGTAGGTTCCTCAAAGAATAGTCCCTGATCATCCCTGATTCCCCCCATTCCTCCCCAAGGGTTGAAAAATTTCAGACTATCCTTACCTTGAATTGTTTTTTCTGTACCTGCTGGAATTGCTACAGCTTTTAAAAATCTAGCATTTTGTGGATTTAGGGAGAATGCTGATTCATGGATATAAACCAGTGTTTTCAGCTATCCTTGAAATGTTGTAAAATAGCTGAATAATTATTAAAGTTTTGCTCTGAGTTTTTAATGGGTTGGTTGCTTGCCTATTTCAATAAGCCTGAACATTCTGATGAAGGTGTCATGGAATTCATAGGTCAGTTGAATAGACAATAAATGTCTGTCTCTTGGAAGCATAGAAGCACATAAAAGTGATATGTGATAGAAGAATGCTGCTTAAAATGTAATTTCCAGAAGGAAGCTATAATATAATCTGTGGATGTCAATTGATTTGCACCATTCTTACCTTTGAATTATTTTATTCTAATATTTTTTTATAAAATTTGCAAATGTTCTTGTTAATCAATTTGCTGTATATTTCCAGAAATAGCTTTGCCCTATGCTCATTGCTGTCTGCCAGAAGATAATTGCTTTCAGTATCAGAATGTAAGCAAAGTAAAGGGTGGTGCAAGCAATCAGATACACATGAACTGGTCTGGAACATTTGGCAGAAACAGAACATTTCAGCCAATGCCTTTACAGCTGCAGCTAATAAGAGTAAGGAATGGGTTTAAGGCCTTTACTAAGCTAAGTAACTGTGAACTAAAGTGGGGTGGAATGAACATGTTGAGATTTATACAAATGTTCAAACAAATAAATTCCTTTCTTTATACATGGAGTATAAAAAGGCCTAAAGATTTAGGATATCTAAATATAGGATTTCTTACAAATGAGCAAAATCTTGATAGTATAAGTAGGTGATTCATGCTTGAATTTTTTTTTTTTTTTGTCAAGAATGTTGTACTGCAAAAGGGTTAGAGAGAAGCGGGGTGCCAATTTTTTCCTTGGTGATTGAAATAATGAACTCTATTTAATCCATTACTCTTCTATAATTCACAAGAGTCATTAACTTCTCTTTAGGTGATCTTTTGGAGCCATTGTGGAGATTTAGATGCAGTGGTTGAAATCTTCCAATTTATGTTATGCAAAGAGCTTTCTACTCTATATTTCTTTTTGAAATGACCACCCCTGTGGCAGGTCTGGGCTATAAACTGATCCCCAATTGAAATAACTCTTTTTACAGAAAGTTGCCATCTTACACCTATTTCTAGTGTGTAAGAATGTCAACCAGCCACTTTAGGTGAATCAACTGTTAAATAGGCTGGGGAACCCGTACTGATTCTCTATGAAGCAGGTAAATAGTTTTATCCAAAGACAGATGGCCTCTCTGGACCATTGTTGTCTATTCTAACTGTAATTTACCAAATTCTTAAATAGAGACTTTTCTTATTTATCTCTCCATGATTTTCTAACTACAGAAGCAACTGAACCTATGGCCTTCTGCATGTAAACATTGAGCTATGTTTCCCTCCTCTTTCACATTATGGGCAAACAAGTCATTATTAGTTTGTTACATCTTTGGCCTGTGATGTAGCTAGAGCTAATTGTGGCAAGTTCTCATTGAAAGATTTAAATGATGTAATTAATTTTCCAATTGTATATATGGGAGGGACAAGCCATTATTAATATTAATCAGATTGAATGTTAAATTATATACTAGTTTTCTTTTTGTCCTGAATAGATTAAAAATAAATACCACATACTAATAAATGTTAAATAAAACAAATTTAAAATTTATAAAATAATGCAGTCAGTAGATTTGAAGAATATGGTGCAAATAGATAATTGATGTATATCTTTTCTGATACCACAAGAAAATAAAGGAGAATATTTGTAGCTCAGGGTTGAAATGAAGGGTTCTTGATACTCTCTGAGCTTGGCTGTTTTCTTGCAGACATTTCATTACTCAAATCAAATAATATCAATACACTGATATTACCTAGTTTGGGTAATGAAACATCTGCAAGAAAACAGCCAAGCTCAGAGAGCACCAAGGACTTCTCACCTTAAGAAAAAAAAGAGAGCCAGTTTGGTTTAGTAGTTAAGAAAGTGTTAAAATGGGGAAACACCCCCACCACTTCCTCTGACAAGCTTTGTAGATGAGTATCTACAAAACTTGCATGTGTTTCACTGTAATTGTAAGGCATTTTCTGTTTTAATTTGATATCAATTTTCTGTGATTGTGATGATTGAATTGATACAACCTGCTTAGAGTGTTTATAATTTGTGAATTTGCAAATTCTGTCCAATTCTGTATATTAGCAAATTCTGTATATGTAAATAAGTAGATTTATCATGAAAATATATCAGCTCAGGGAAAACTGGTTCTCTCATTCTGGAGTTGAGTAGAAATGTAGTGAAGAAACATTCATGAAGGGTTTTTTTTGAAAAAAGTTTTTTATTTTATTTCTTATAAATATATTGTAAATGGATAAGAGAATATACATTTACAATATATTTACCGGTATAAGAAATAAAATAAATTTTTTTTTTCAAAAAATGAAGTTTTTTTCTTTGCTATAGCAGACACTGCAATCTCAAGGTAAACAGAGACCTGTATTGCAGACTTCAGAATATATTCCATAGGAAAAGCATCAAATTGGGCTGTTAAAGTCACGGAAATAGGTGCTTCAAAACATGCAGGAAAGTAAGACAACCACACATGCATTCACATGTTGAGACAATTGGGAACAGTTTCCAAAACAGCTTCGTGAAAAAAAAAAATGCAACTGCTTTTATTGTTTAAAAAGAGGTCTGTGGGTTGAATGCATTGCAAAGCTGTTCATTGGGAATTGTTTGAGAGATCTAGTATCAAATTAAGTCTCCAAGACAGTTTTATTTGAATTGGCTTTTAATAGCCAATGTTAAAATGAGGCTTCTGTTTTTATTGTCTCATTGCATGTCCACTTGTTCCTGCTGTTCACATCTTTGACATTATCTGCCAAAATAAAATGTATTTTTGAAAATTACATTCAGTGGGGTCAAAAATGCATCCATTGCTTCTAGTAGAGAGTGGCTAGCTTTTCAAAGTTATAATTAGACTTAGGAGCACCATCATTACACCTTTTAAGGCTACTTCACTTGGGGCAGTAAAAATCCAGATAATTATTAGCATCAAGCAGCTGAACTGTCCTGCTTCTCTTTCCTGCCATCTAGTAAGCACTCATATATTTGCAGCCCAGATATATTAGTCTTAAAATATTCCGTCTCCTGCCCCCATTTTTAAATGAATGTCAACCATTATTTGAATTGGGGCTACGGCCCAGGTAACCAAAGTTTACTATTTTCTTCTGCCCAATTTCCTTATCCTAACTTGTTCTTTGCTATTGGTCACATATCATTGAAATTGAAGCTGGGAGAGAAAAGTTAGACATCTCACTTCTCTTAATTTGTTAGTAATGATCCAACGGTATAGAAATATATCAAGAATATGTAGGATATCAGATAATAGGTTATCATATCAAATTGCTTTGCTCATGGGTGCAGGGTTTTTATCACCTTTGTGTGCTTTTCTTGTGTTCCATATAATACAAGTTTAAATTGTATTCATTTTAGCAGTGAGTACTGTCAGTTTATTGGCAGTAGGCAGTTTTGCAAAGAAAGCTTTTAAGTAACATCTGAATCAAATGAACTGTTGTAATGAAATGAGCTCAGTGGCAAGTTTAGTGTCAGATATGACAGGGAAAAGTTAAAGTATTTGATATGTTTACATGAATAGCTTGCATGTGTACAAATTTAGAAAATAAGCAGGGCATCTAGCCTCATAATGTTTTATTAATATATTTTGTTTCTTTTGTAGTTTGAAAATGCTATTTTTTTTTTTTAAAAAAATGCAACTTACGTTGTATCAGAGGAATTTCCAACTGAGGTTAAAAACTATAATTTCATATACATTTCTTTTCACTCATTATGCCGGTATCTCAGTCCCATTCAAGGTGTAGTGCACAAATGAAAAAAAGTATTGATCAATTTTCTTCGGTAGGGTGGGATGCCCATGTCCTTCTGCCTGTGCAATTGTAATTTGTTTCTACAGAAACAAATGTCTTCTTCTCATTATTCTTATAGACCAGTACTAGTCTTGTTTATGGTTTTGTTATTAAACTGGTCTTGCCTTTCAGTATGCCAATTTGTAAAACATTCCTTTTTTCCCCTTTTCAAAGTGGGAAATAGAGCAGACAGTGTTTTATCATTGTCTGTGCTTTTTCAGCAAAATTACAAACATGTGCAACAGCCTAGGTTAATACAAGTTTACTCAGGCCAAGAAGTTTTCATGTTTGAGAAACTCCATATTACATGTTTCTTACCTCTTAGGAATTATATGACTATAAGATTCAATGCAACTCTACATTTAAGGCAGCAGTACCACAATTTGCATTTTATACATTAAACTACATGCAGAGATACACTTAAATATTTCCAGATGAAATTAAGAAGACAGTGTACCTAAATAATGGGTACCATAATGGAATCAGAAGCTTACCTGTGTCTACATGTTTAATCCTTGAAACAATGAAACCTCAGATTGTGTTTGGTTGAATGTGGTTACAATTCTCCGTGAAGCCTACCATATAGCTCAAATATCTGAATTGTGTCTTCTTTTTGAGATGGATGAGTTGCTCATTTTTGACAAGATCATGATGCTAGGCCTATGCCAGAAATTACTTCTACTTTTCTAAAGCGGTCTCACTCCATTTGCTTTTTTCCAAATTGCTTTCATATTTAAATTATATTCTCATGGATGAGATGCAGGATCCTTATAAATACCATAGTTAAAAAGTAGCCCACCTTTCTTTGTATTGCTCTTTCTCCAATATTCTGCAGCCTCCCTGACTTCCCATTGTTCAGTGATATAACTAGGGAGGCATTTCTAGCAACCTTTTATGATGGAACTTTTAAAAAATAATAGCATTAGTGATCACTTCTTTTTTAATATGTTCTGTTTTGTACAGTGTTCTGGCTTGATTATTCCTCTATCCAAAGTAGTTAGGAGATCATGCTTAGACAGAACCTATCCTGAGTTTCCAAGATTATTCCTTCCTTTCTTCTAGTGTTCATTGCTTAATTAATTATTTGGTGAAATAGATAGTTTGAATTGTGAAAGTTGAGATTTAGAGATCAGCTTTGTAGATCAGTGCCACCAAATCTGAGCAAAGATTTTCCAGTGTTGTCTTAATCTTTGGGTCCAACAAAAATAATTGTCACTTGTATCTTATTCTTTTTTATATATATAAGTGTTTTTTTTTACAAACATATCAAATCAATGCGTGAACACTGTGGCATCTGTCTGTCAAACATTCTAATACAAATAAAACTAGTAAAATTAATCATAATTATTAAATTCAATCAACTTATATATTTCTAATAATGATACACAATTATAATAATTTGCAATCTGTCATTATTCAATTATTCCATGTTTTCTCTTATTGTTACTTTTGTTTTATTATATAAAAGTGTATACACTAACATTCCCCCTTCTCTTATCACTTATTCTAACTCTTAATCATATTTACTTTTACTATCATATTCACTTTTACTAAAAAACATTTTCTTTCTATCCTACCTAACTTCTAGTCATGTCACCTACCTAAAAAAAGGAAAAAGAGAGAGAAAAGGAAAAGCAAATCAAAACAACAACAGAAGAAAAATAATCTATCCATCTTCTCTTGCCCACTCCAATACTTTAATTTCTATGCTTTTTAAAAAAAAACTTGCCTCCCAAATTCCTCTCTTGGATCTCTATCGCTTAGATAATTCCAAAAGTTGTCGAAAGCCTCTTTACATCCCCTTTACAGGTTCAATCTTCTAGGATAACTTTCAGGGGTCTCTTTAGTTAAGAAAACTTCCTTATTTTCATACTTGGGTCTCCAGTAGTCATAGGGTAGTTAAAAGTAATCCAATAGATATTTTAACAGTCCTTCATGTAGATATTCCCAGGCTTTTAATTTTTCCTTTCGTCAGCAGGTGGCACTCTCAGCTTAAATTTCAGTATTGCCACTAATCAAGCATTCATTTAGTCATAGAACAATTATAAAAGCAGAATAAGTTTTGTAAGTAAATGATTCCTGGATTTTCCGGCAGGCCTGAGGCCATTGATCTCGCTGGTGCGATCTGGCGAGATCCGGCCATGAATGGTGTGAATGGGTTTTAATTGTTTTTAATGTTTTAATTTTTAATGTTTTTATATATGGTTTTTAAATGCATTGTAAGCCGCCTTGAGTCTTCGGAGAAAGGTGGCATACAAGTTGAACAAACAAACAAACAAACAAATAAATTCCAGCATTTTAAAATGCCTTCCCAGTACCACATCTTCCCAGTTTAAGAGTCTGAATAATTTTCCATATATTTCAAAATTTATTATGTTTGTTTCCTACGTCCCTTACTTCTGGTCTGGTAGTTTCTCAGAATGCTTAGACGTTGCTTTTACAAATAATTCTGAGCAAATAATTCTAAATTATTCAAGAGAAGGACGGTATAGAAATTTAATAAAATAAATAAATAAATTGTTCCGTGGGGTTGAATTTAAAGCAAAAGGAAATCCTCTCCCCCATTTCCAGTCACTATTCACCTACTTCGCTCCAGCAGCAGTCTTAGTTGTTCATTGGTTGTCCCAGCTTTGTGGCAGCCATCTTTCGCTGCCTCTTCTTCTTGCCGTGGCTGAAAGGGTAAAGAAACCCTGGGTCAGGCAGGAGAGCTATGACTCTCCTCGACCTCACAGGATGCCCCTCTTTGCTTCACCGCCCCTACAGGATGGCTTTGGCTCCTCTTGGAGCCCACAAACAGGAAAGAGATAGCACAGTGAACACGGAGACCCATTCACTGTGTCTGAGAGCACCGTGACATCAATCGGAAGTCACTTGTATCTTATTCTTATGAACCTGTCATTTTACTAATCACACATCAGGATATAATTGCCCCAGTAGCCCATTTGATTTGCATAATGTTACCATTATGCTAGATCCATTTGAAGATTTTGTGATTATAAATGAAGATGAAGCATGAAGATGAAGATGAAGCATGCATTAAAATTAGTTTCAGAAAGTTGCATTGTTTTCCCAGGATTCAGATTCATGAAATCTAACCCAGTTCTGGTTCCTTTTATTCTTTGTTATAATTGAGTACAAAACTTTTTGTTGCTGTGGCTGAAATAGCAATCATATTTTCAGAGAGCCTTCCTTTCACAATCTGGCAAGCCATACTTCTTGACTGTACTGCAATTTCAGAAAGGTAACTCTTATCTGTATCTGCAAGCTGCTCTTGTGACCATAACAATAAACAGAGATAAAATTATTCTGTATTATCTTGATTTACTGTGAAGAACACAATAATAAAAGCAGTTAAACTAATCAGAAATTGAAAGCATATTGAGCCACCCAATGTATGTATACTGGTTAGCTTGTCCTGGTTTATGTTTCTTCTCATGTTTACAGGCAACAAGTTCTAATATGAATAATGCTGTAGTTTTGTTTTGTTTTGTTTTGTTGTTTTTTTAAAAAATCCTGGTTATGTGAGTTCCACTCAAGGTAAAGGACCAAGAGAGACAACATTGGATTTGAAGGGTGTATGTATTTTTTTTTAATCAAATCTAAGATTCTCTCAAAGCAAGGAACACTTTGTAGGAATTCTTTATAACCCCAAATGGAGGAGGGAGGGACTTTGCATTGAGTTATGTCCAAGGCGGGGATGAAAGAGAAAGTTTCAAGCTTCACATGATTATCTTTCACAGAATCACAAATGCAGTAGGCTGTTATCCAAGTGAGAGACAATGAAGAACAGAGTTTGTTTTAGAAAAGGTATTTCCATTTATAGAACAAGGAAGTTAAATTTTCGTAACTTTACTGCTTTATTTTATTAAAAAAGGCATAGAGAAGGCATATAAGTACTGTTTCCTAAGATGATAACACTTTGAAGCTGAAACCTGGAGTGACCCAAATGATTGACAATAATAGTCATCTCATAATTATGTTTTTGAATGTCCAATAAGTCATATTTGATTATGGGCCATCAAGTTGGTAGAGAAACCACATAGACAGATTTTCTCAGAATGATCTGGCTCTTCAGATCTTTCAATAGTGTAAATATAGTGATGCCACTATATTTATTCACCTTGATCCTGGCCATCCTTTTTTCCCCTCTTTCCTTCCATCTTTCCTTTATAAAATTTTCAAGAGACTTAAAAAAAAAAGTCTGGATGCAATTAAAAATAGTAAATACTGTAAATTAGAAGAGTTGCTTTCACCAACATACTTTTTACACAGAATCTCCTAGCAGTCTCTGCTTAAAAGGAGACTTGAAGACAGTAAACCTGATTTCTTTGCATATGAACTTTTCCCAGTATATTAATATTTGGCATGATGTCAGTGTTGCATTTATACACATTATGGAAACATTATTTTCCCCAAACATGGTTGCATAAGTCCCAGATGTTGTTAATGTAGGAAAAGCAGCTTTATTCTTTGCTTTCTTCCTGGCCAAGTGAAATAGCTATGCCTGTAGCTGTATGTATGAGACACCTGAGAACAGCTCTGCAAGCAGCTGCTTGGATTTTGCCAGTAACACATGTTTGAACTGTTGAAAAGAGGTCCTTTGAGTTGCTGTGAAGTTCCTCTTTTTCATGCTTTGTGCAAATCTCCTACTAATATAAGTTTTTTGTGTGACCTTATGCTCTTTGTCAATCCTTTAAATTTCTCCCCAAAGCCTTATGGACTTGGACCTAATGTGGGGGCTTTCATTTTTCTTTTTTTATAAAAAAAAATGTCATGAAAAACTTAAGACAGCATATGAATTAAAGAGGATAGATAGAGACTTGTCCGCAAGAAGAACAGGGTACTTGTTTCCACAGCTATACAGCTATATTCAGAGCAATCTATTTAATTTGTTGGTTTCTTAGATTTGTATCCCATTTCTTTCTGAAGTTCAAGATAGCCTTTTCCAAATTTTCCTCACAGCAAGATGTCCGTGAAGTAGGCTGGAATGTAGAGTCAAATAGTAAGCTTCTAGGTTAAATGTGGAAACTCAAATGTTGAATTTGAGTCTCCTTTGGTTTTATTTATAACCACTTAGTTTACTTAATTTTCTACTCACATATCTGGTGCCAGAGTTCCAAGTAACACCCCCAAATAAAGAAAACTCTGAGGCTTGGATTTCCTCAAAATTACTTTTTATTAGAGTTGTCAAATTGGCACATCTGGGAAAACCTGAATCTGAAAGTTTCTAGGTTTTACCTACCCAAGTGAAAGTTCAAGTCCCTGACCATCACCCTCATGTCCATCACATGGTCCAATCATTCGCTATCCAAACTGGAGACACCTCTGAGTCATCTGACTCCATGTGCCAGGGCAATGTGTCCTTGACTCTCTGAGAAAGGAATGTTATTTTGACTACATATCACCCATATGCTATGCAATCCTTCCTCGCATTTTCCCATAGAAGAATATGTGGCAGGCCTGAAGGCCCAAATGTAAAAGATGGCTTCCAGGTCTGACATTTGGTTTACTTTGGCCATGTTATACATGCAAATTCATTGGAGAAGGCAACATTGGTAGAATGTTTAGTGGAGCAAGAAGAAGGGGCAACCAAAGAAAATGTTGGCTTGATAGAATCAAATCTGATACAAAATTAAACTTCCAAACGATTTAAGCTGTACTCAACACAGTAGCATGGAGAGAACTTGCCTATATTAAGTCCCCAAGAGCCAGACCAGTGGTGGGTTTCTACCGGTTCACCCTGGTTCAGGCGAACTGGTTGTGGCGGCAGGCAGAGGCTCCACCCACCCGCCTGTATGTCATCATGGACACTCTGTGCATGCCCAGAAGGTTCTGTGCATGCGCAGAAGCACTGTGTGCGAGTGAAACAAGTGCACACACACGCTCACGGTTCCAAAATGGTAGCGAAGGTAAGTGGAACCCACTACTGAGTCAGACATAACTAAATGGTTAAAACAACTTCTACTCCAGCAGACTTGACCATATAATGATACAAAAAATGTTGTTTTCTAAAATTTCATATTCTACATTCTTCATATTAAAAGAGAAAATATGATTAACATTTTCCAAATGATGAAATATATTTTCATTGATTAATTTGAGCAAAATATAAAATCCATTCCATAGCATCTGACTCCATTGTAGCTTAAATGCTTATTGAGCTGAACAAAACTTTGAATGGTTTGAAATACTGAGATGAACAAACCAAATTTACTGGGTCAACATGAACATTAAGTTACACTAATTGCTTTGGAAAATCAGCCCCAGTTTGTGGAAGTAACATATGCTTCAAAATGGCCTTAAGCTGATTCCCCTCCCCTCTAAACGTATGGAAATTTTATCATTCACTGAACTGTATGAATCCATTATTTCAGTACAAAAATGTTCTTTATAGGAAATTTACAAAACAATTAATATTAGGCATAGCAGCATATAATTTCTTCATATATTTCATAATCAATTTTTCCCTTGCTAAATCTAAACAATGCATGGATTTGGGAAAGAAAGAACAATTTGTATTATTTATTTAAAAGATGATGTGGTAGACAACATTGGTGTGGGATGGATTTCATCCTGAGATGTTTCTTTATTAATAGCAAATTCAAGAATGAGGTTATATTAATCTGTGATAATATAAATAATGAAACTATGATCAATAAAAAATATCATGTACTTATGGCTGATAGTGGACAGATAGACAATATTAGGGTGGAACTGAACATTCAAAATATTTTCTGGGCTGGATGAAATTGTAGAATTGCTTTCTTTGATTTGCATTTAAAGTAAAGATAAAGGAATGGAAAGAATTTCTGAAACTGAGCAAACTGATCACTGTTTGAATGATCAGTATAGAATGGATAAGAAATTATCGTAACATGAATAAGCCTTTCTAAATACTTGTTTTCTTCCAAACATTTGTGGGATTTTTCTTCAGTGTAAGGAACAGTTATGCCTAGTAAAATCAAATAACTCAGCTTGACAGGTCAACTTAGCATGTTTTGCTAAGCATGTTTGGATTCTTTTTCACCTGGTGATCAAGTCATCACCTTCTTCTTTTCTTGGATTTGTTCATTTGAGTTCTTCTTACAGTGCAGTGGTTTGAAACTAAGATCAGAGCAGCTAAATATTGTCCTAAAGATGCGAGTTCCAGGTATAGTTATAAAAGAGGCGATAGACATCACGATCTCCAGAAGGTTTAAAACGTTATCAGCAATGCCTGATAACCCCAGGGAGAGAAAGAGGCAACACACAATGGGGAAGGAGGCAGGGGGAAGTGCATCGTCATCTGTTAGCATGACTAAGGCAGAAAAAAAGATAATTACAGGGGGAACGCAAGGGTGTGAACTTGTTACATGCGCAATGACTAAATTGATCAGCATTACATAAAAGCAAGCAGCTCTTCAATGGTGATTTTATACTCTGACGAAGTCAGTAGGGGCCAACGAAAGCTTAGCACAAGTTTTAAAATAAAAATTTTAAACTTTTAAATATTCTGGAGATCGTGATGTCTATCGCCTCTTATATATATATATATATATATATATATATATATATATATATATATATATATATATATATACACACACACACACACACACACATACATATACATGCATGCATGCATGCATACATACATACATACATACATACATACATACATATATATATATATATATATATATATATATATATATATATTAGGTCTCCCACCTAGCAGTTAGAGCTTGCTAGGTGTTAGAAAGGAAAAAAGCCCAGAACCGAATAGATGTGATTCTACTGAGCTGGAGCTACAAAAAAAACCTTGGCTATGTAGAGAAAACCTGGCTAGAAGAAAAACACACATAAACCCTACGAAGAAGTAAGAAAATTGATACTGTACCTTTACAGGGAGGATACATAAGATATGGGTGTGGCCTACTGATGACAGCTAACGAGCTAGAAATGGATCTATTTCAGGTCTCCCACCTAGCAGTTAGAGCTTGCTAGGTGTTAGAAAGGAAAAAAGCCCAGAACCGAGTAGATGTGATTCTACTGAGCTGGAGCTACAAAAAAACCTTGGCTACGTAGAGAAAACCTGGCTAGAAGAAACACACACACACACACATATATGTATACATATATGTATATATGTGTATGTGTATACATGTGTGTGTGTGTTACAAGGAGGATACATGGGATGAAGGTGTGGCTAACTGATGAGGGCTTATAAGCCTGAAATAGATCTATCTTAGTCTCCTTAGTTTCCCAATGGGCAGCAGGGAGCTTGCTGGCTGCTGGAGAAAAAAAGCCTAGAAACTAGTGGATTGGGATTTCACTGAACTAGGGCTGCAGAAAAATCTTGGTTTACGTAGGAAGAACCTGGCTAGGGAGAAATACACATAAAGACCTAAGAAAAGAAAAGAAAAGAACACACACACACACACACACACACACACACACACATATATATAATTGAAACCTTGTTAGAAAGAAAAACTTTTAAGGTACTGGTAGGATTTTAGCTAAGGTTTTAAAGGACCTTGCAGAGTGCTGTGTAAGGATTTTTGGAAGATTTTAAGCTAGGATTTTAACCAGAATTTTAAACATTTTAACTAATTTATTTAACATGACGTGGGAAAACACCCGAGATTTTAATTTTTTGCATATAATAATAATAATAATAATAATAATAATAATAATAATAATAATAATAATAATAATAATAATAATAATTTTATTTCTATACCGCCCTTCTCACGAAGGACTCAGGGCGGTGTACAGCCAGTTTAAAAATACAAGACACAACAATAATTAAAAATTAAAATAATTAAATAGAATTGGCTGATTTAAAACTCTAAAAATTAAAATGCCCCAATTTAAAATGATTATATTGACAGCCCTGCCTGGCGGAACAATAAGGTCTTCAATGCACAGCGGAACACCCGGAGGTCGGAGATCTTCCGTATTTCCGGGGGCAGTTCATTCCACAGGGCTGGGGCTCCCACAGAGAAGGCCCTCCCCCTGGGTGTCGCCAGCCGACATAACTTGGCTGATGGCACCCTGAGGAGACCCTCTCTGTGGGAACGGACTGGTCGGTGGGAGGCTATTGGTGGCAGGAGACGGTCTCGAAGGTACCCGGGTCCTATGCCATGGAGCGCTTTAAAGGTGGTAACCAACACCTTGAATCGCACCCGGAAGACCACTGGGAGCCAGTGCAGCTCGCGCAGGAGGGATGTCACGCGGGCACAACGGGTTGCGCCCATAACCACCCGCGCGGTCGCATTCTGGACCAGTTGGAGCCTCCGAGTGCTCTTCAAGGGGAGCCCCATGTAGAGAGCATTACAATAGTCCAGCCGGGAGGTGACAAGGGCATGAGTGACCGTGCGCAAGGCGTCCCGGTCCAGAAAGGGCTGCAACTGGCGGATCAGGCGAACCTGATAAAAGGCCCCCCTGGCCACGGCCGTCAAGTGCTCTTCTAAAGACAGCCGTGCGTCCAGGAGGACACCCAGATTGCGAGCCCTCTCTGTGGGGGGCAAGGATTCACCCCCAATAGTCAGCGATGGTGTCTGCTGACTATATCGGGACGCCGGCAACCACTCGGTCTTGGATGGGTTGAGTCTGAGCCTGTTCCTCCCCATCCAGGCCCGTACGGCCTCCAGGCAGCGAGACATCACATCAAGGGCATCGTTGGGGTGGTCTGGGGTGGAGATGTACAGCTGAGTATCATCAGCGTACAGGTGACACTTCACCCCAAAACCACGGATGATCTCACCCAGCGGCTTCACATAAATGTTGAACAGAAGAGGTGAGAGGACCGACCCTTGTGGCACTCCCCAAGCGAGATGCCTCAAGGTCGACCTCTGCCCCCCTGCCAACACGAACTGCGAGCGGCCGGAGAGGAAGGAAGAGAACCACCGCAAAACGGTGCCCCCTACTCCTAACCCTCTCAACCGCTGCAGCATGATACCATGGTCGATGGTATCAAAAGCCGCTGAGAGATCTAATAGGACTAGGACAGAGGAGCAACCCCTGTCCCGGGCCCTCCAGAGATCATCCACCAACGCGACCAATGCCGTTTCTGTGCTGTGCCCCTGCCTGAAGCCCGACTGGTACGGGTCTATATAGATAGCTTCATCCAGGTGCCTGGGCAGTTGTCGTGCCACCACACTCTCAACAACCTTCGCCACAAAACGAAGGTTGGAGACCGGACGGTAGTTAACTAATTCAGCCAGGTCCAGGGAAGGCTTCTTGAGGAGGGGCCTCACCACCGCCTCTTTCAAGGCGGCGGGAAAGGCACCCTCACTCAGAGAAGCAGTTATAATCCCCTGGAGCCAGCCTCGTGTAACCTCCCGGGAGGCCAGTACCAACCAGGAGGGACACGGGTCCAATAAACATGTGGCGGCACTAATCCTACCCAGAACCCTGTCCACATCCTCAGGAGCCACAGGATCAAACTCCTCCCAGATAATATTCTCAAGGTCTGCCTTTGTCTCCTCCCCCGGACTCGCCCAGTCGGAGTCCAAGCCTTCCCGAATCCGAGCGACTTTATCGTGCAGGAATTGCACAAAATCCTCAGCTCGACCCTGTATATATATATATAGTAACATTTTCTTCTAAAAACTGGAGAAGAAAGACTCTTTAAAATGAATTTTAAAAATGAGTTTGTTTCTTTACAAATGTGAAAAGCTCCTTGACTTTAATAAATAGATTATTTTAAAATGAACTCTTCCAAAACAATTTGCTTGAAATTCTCTTTCTGTTTCTTCTGCAGCACTTCAGGGAACACCTCGACAAACTTTTTGCAAAAGGGATCGGAATGCTGGACATTGCCTTAGTTGAAGCTTTCAATATGCTCAGTGATGTAAGTTCATCAATTTTGCCTCCTCTTTTGTTTTTGATTTCATTACCTAGAACACAATTTACTAATATTTCTTTTCCGTTTTAGAATTTGTATTAGTTATGCAATGTGTTTATATGGACAATGTAGCATTTTTTAAAAATTGAATGTAACAGTATTGCAACCTGCAAATTCTGAAATGATAGGTCAGAACTCATATGATCATCTGTTGGGTCTCACTTTTAGACTGTTTTGTAGGTTAGAATAACTAAGCCTCACATTCCCTAGTGTTTTCCAAAGAGCTAACTGTCCTCATGATTCTCCAAATTGTATTCATAGCTAAGTTTAAATTCTTCCCAACCATTATTTATGTTATTACCACAAGTTTCTCCTGCAGGATTATTGTGTGAATTATATCATGTGACAGATGCAATTATCTCCTTTGCCAATAAAGTTAATTTTTGTTATGATTATATATATATATTATAAGTCTTAACCAATAATTAAAATTCTGTGACATTTTGAAGAGAATCATAAACAAATGCTCCAAATGTCAGGATGAGTTAAAATTTTCCCTGCTAAATAATGAATCACTGAGTTAATTATAGTTCATCATAAGGTCCCTTATTGTTATTAGTCTGGAAAAGATGTTAATCATTTCTGTTATTCAATAAAAATGTTTAAATACACACGAGAGAACTTTACCCATCCAAGCTAATATGATTTACAGTAAAATAAATAGATGAAAAGACCCAGTTCCAAACTATTTTAATATGCTGTGTATTTTTTAATCTATAGTTCTTACTTTAGTTTTAAAATAGAGTCACTGATGTAAATACATTTTCTAGTTTATTCATCATATAATAATCTCAGTGTTGGCTGGTTTTATCTTGGCACAGTGAAAATAAAATTTATACGTGCCCAGTGTGTTCACATATACTATTACTTGTGTCTGCTACAGTCTACATATCCCTCCTTCCTTAAACAACCAAGCACCAATTATCAACAGCAAGTATTAATATCATAAACTACCGAGCACCAATTATCATCAGCAGAGCAGCACCAGAGCAACAGCAGTTGCAACTCTGTATTTTGTCTGGGCAGAAAATACTCACCTACTCACCTGCCCAAATATATATGCATGTATGTTTGTGGCAAGAATAGAGGTGATGGGAGCAATTTTCAAAATGGCCTTCTACTAAATGGAAATTTTTAGATTGCATATGGCAGCTTTTTTATGAGAATGAGATGACAAGCTATTAAGATCCTAAATGTGCCACCAATTTCAAAAGTTTGCACCCCAATGCTGAAAGAGAATGCAGTGTCTTTTAAACCCATCATTCTGTCCCCTTTATTTTTGATTATTTTCTCATCTTAACCTTTAGCAAGTAGAATCTGTTCACTATTACCTGGTTATCTTTCTAACAAAAAGTCCATTCATGTATTGTTGAATGGAGACCACAGAAAACCTTATCCTGTAAAAGAAAAAAATTAGCAAAGAAAAGTCTTCCCCTCTGAGCCAAGGAGCATTGAAAATATTAGGAAGCACTATGTATGTACTGTATGCATGCATGTACATATGTACCATATTTTCCGCACTATAAGACACACCTGACTATAAGATTTAAGTTTAAGTTTAGAGGAGGAAAACAAGAAAAAAAATATGAGGCGGAGCTTGAGAGGATCACAGATAGGTGTCCTCTCATGTGCCAGCTCTGCCTATTGACTCCTGCACTGCGGAAAAGAGACAGAAGAGGTGGGCAATGGCAAAGACAGAAGAGGCGGGGTTCAGCATTGTAAAAGAACCCTGCTGCTGCGGCCCAACTGCTATTCACCAAAGGACTGTCACCAACACACAGACATTTCCACCCACTTTGGGGGGGGGGGAAGTGTGTCTTATGGAGCGGAAAATACAGTATTTATGTATTTATGTATACAGCGGAAAATACAGTATTTATGTATACACATACTGTAAATAAAAATGGGAGTAAGCCCATAAAGTAAGCAAACTACCTTGATGATGAGGTGATATATAAAATTGGTTTTATATTCCCTCTCACTTGATCATTAAAAATGATTGGTAATATTTTGACATATTTCAAGCAAGAAATATTAAATATTTCATGCCCTGGGGCTTGCAATTTCCAGACTTGACTTTTTGATGGAATGGATGCTCCTCTATAAAAAATATTCCATTTGACATTGTATTGATTAAAGTATATCACTCTAAATGTGGAATATGATTGACTACTTATACTCCATCAAAATAAGAAATGAACTATACTTTTTCTAGATGGAAATACTCAGTGAAGCACAAGTATCTTATAGCCTAACTAGGTTTGTCAAAAGCCAAATAATATTTTATTTTGTTTCCTAGTTCAACCACACAGGACAAGGAAGTATCTGCAGTCAAGCCATAATGCTCATTACTGATGGTGCGGTGGATACATATGATGCAATATTTGAAAAATATAATTGGCCGGATAGGAAGGTAAATCTTACTATGCATATCCACGAAATAACTAGATCAAATGTTGATCAAGATTTGCATTCTCACAGGTATTTTGTTATGAATGGATCTATATTGTCAGGCATCGCTTTGTAAATGAAGTTTTTTAAAAAAAAGTCTTCTAAGAATGTTTTTATTATTTCATGACTTTTTGCCAAACTGTTTAAAAGTGGAATGTTCATTTCCGTAGTGGATGAATTTGGTAAAAGGATATCTGAAGCATGTGGACAGTGGGATATTGAATGGTTGGACACAATACCTTCTGATTTTCAATAGATCAGTTGAAAAATAGAACAATTTTCCCCAAAAGGTAGAAAAATGAGCATCATAAAATAGTGTAATAGCTAAGATCAATTTGTTTAAGTATGGCAATGAACGTTTATTTGAGTCCATTTAAAATAATTGCATTTATATCCTGCTGCAGTCTCAAAACTGTCTACACTGAGATATAATATGTATCAATTTACATATAGAAATACTTGTAAATATCAGGATAATATAGAAAAATATGCTACAATAATCTCTATGCATGATCAATTTGGGGCCTACAGAAGTAATTTCTAGGAACTTTATGGCTGTGCTCTCCTGTTTCTTAATCTCTGAATTGAAATAGGCAGCTCTTCAAGTGGAGGTTATATGTGAAATTAAGCACAAGGGGATCTTAAAATTGAAGCATTTCTCTAGTCAACATCTGGGGACTTATCAATTATGGAATAGAATTTATTTTTCTTCATGTACGATCTGTGTTTCCTGAAAAAGACAGCTAGGTCTGGTTAAACTGAAATGAGTGTGCATATGCTATTTTCCGTGATTGATTAGTATATCGACTCCCTTGTATGGTTAACTACTGAAACAACTTTGCAATGCATGAATGAAAATACATTATAGGGTAGTATGAAAGAAGTATCACTTTTCATTGCATGTGTGCTGTGTGGTTAGGCATGATAGACTTTGCCAGTTAATGCCTATATGGTTAATTTATTTTTGTATCAGTCATATTTTCAGATTTTGAGAAAAGAAGTCTACTTATAGTAAACACTTTGATAGAATTACCATTGTTCATATTTGTTTATGGATGAGTCAATAAAACAAACTCTTAAATATCTTAAATATTCCCTTTACTATAGCCAATGGAAACAAATATTTAAAATTTTATGGAACTTTCATTTAGAGAAATTATGTAGGTGGAAGATAATTTCTTACATAATAATTGGATCTGAGAATTGCAATAGGAGGTTTGACAAAGGTTTGAATTATTAATTGTTAATAACTAGAAACTAAAATAGTAGAGTCTGGCTATTATGTATACATAGCATTTCTGAATCATAATTATATTGCCATTAAATAATAGAAATATTATTAATATTTAAAACAACCAGAGCAAAAAAAAATAAATAAGATCACACATACAAGTAAATGATTTGATTTGGATTACTAATCACTTTCTCTAAAAAGAGTCAGAAGGATGACCATGTGATATTTAATGCATCATCTAGTTTGCCCCTCTGTTATATTTTTTTGAGTACAAAGTTAGATCTATACATATTTTCTAGGCTTCATTGTGCTATGCCAGGGGTGTCAAACTCATGGTGTCACTTTATCATCATGTGATGTATTGTGACTTTTTCCCCCTTTGCTAAACTAAGGCTGGGCGTGGCCAATGCACGATGCATTTTGGCCCGGAGGCCACAAGTTTGATACCTCTGTGCTATACAGTGATTTATGTTTGATTCAAAGCGGTATTTTTGAGTGCATGGAAGTGCAACTGCAACACTGGTTTGAATCTCACTAAACCAGTTTCATCTGTTTTACCTTCATTTTCACAAATGGAAGGCTGTGCATTCTTGGGAAAAATTACATTTCTGACCACATGTATTCCAAATTGGATCTGCAGCATTACTCAATCCAAGTAGAGAGAACTCTTCAGGATCACTCCTTTAACTGTCTTGGACTTGCCAGAAGCTACCTGCATGTTTGAATATAACATGATTAGCTAAATATATTTAATACATACTAGATAAAGACATATAAATTAGCTGATTGCTCTCTGTAAACACGAAGGGAAATAAACCCTCTACAGTTTAAATTTTTACTTCTTCCTGGCTTTTCCCAAGTTTAACAGATAACTTTGATTTGTATCTTTTACTTTTGTACGAAATGTGACATCCTTAGTTATGGATATCAATTGGCATTCCTGCTCTGAAATACCCAATATTTCTCCCTCAGTATCATATATATTTATGGAAACATACTTATGCACATAAAAAGTGGCAACTCCCCCCCACCACCACTATTTTGATCTCAGCTGTGCACTGATAATATAATTGTCAATAGCGATAATTTGGAATTGTGATTAGGAAAATAAGACATGACACATTTTTATTTTCCTTAAATGTTAGGGATTTCTCCACATTGCCAATGGCATAAACATGTATGGTAGCTCTAGGACAATCTGGATAATTAAAACTGGCACATTTCTTCACCTGGCACTGAAGCTCTTGTCACTTAGTGGTTTTGTTATTAGCAACTCAATGAAAGCTGTGAAAAGAGAATTCCTGGCTATTTTCTGGTAGGGTATAGAGTGAATATATCACAATCCTTTTATGATTAAAACTGTATTATTTATATTTACACTTTCCTTTGTTTTTGGTAATACAGCACTATTTCAAAGTAAGGGTTTGGTTAACAGAATTATATTTAAAATTCTATTAAAAAAACTAAAAAAAATGTTTATGTGTCCCCTCACCAAAATTAGAATGGTGCTTCACACATGTCATGAATGAGTTGTTCTGTTGCAAGCAGTCCATTCATATGTAAGTGTCATGTAAAAACAAGATATATTGTACTAATATTTACTCTGTCACAAGTAAATGCTTTATTCTCCATCATGTAAATAGTATCTGTACAGTATATCAAGAGTTAACTTATTTCCATTGCTTAATGTATGTATGTCTAACCACCCCCATATCTAGCTCCTCCCCTTGTATATATAAGCAGCTGTATGCCATTTTTCAGTGCTTCTATTTGTGAATATTCAGTGAATATAGAATGCCATCTGTGATTAAACAGAGCTTTATTTAAACATACTATTCTTACTTTAATTATTGAGTCTGATCCTGAAAATATTGCAACAATTTGGTAGCAGAGGATGGTTAATTGACTCAATAAAAAATTCAACAATGTCTGAGAGAGAAAAATCAAAAAGCAAAAAAATAAGACCCAACACCAGGGCATATACTAAAGAAATGGAAGCAGAACAAGAAATAATTGATGAATACGCAACTGAAATATCGAGAGAATCTGAAGACTGTACTACAGACAACGAAGAAATAATAGATGAGAACAATGATCAAAAAGAAAACGAAATAGAAAATAACAAACTCAGGTCAGAAATACTAAAACTTCTAAAAGATCAAAAGAACAATGAAAACCTCATTGCGAACCTCCAAGACTTACTGAAAAAAAGCGGAGCAGCGAGAGAAAAGCACATCGTTACAGATGAAAATAAAGACTCAAAAAAGGTGAGCGATTTGTCTACAGACAAAAATGCAACGAAGGAGAAGAACAACGGTCCCACGCAAAATTTTGAATGGCAGCCATCTTGGTTTCAACGAACCTTCAGTCTAAGCGATGAAGAGCCAATCAGAAGACAAGATTCAAAATATCTGGTGCGAAAGGACTTACTTGATGCAAAAAACAAAAGAGAAAAGATCCATACATCAGAAGAGTCTGACACAGAGACTGAAGAAGAATCAATAGAAAATCAAGTAGAGTCTGCAATGAAAACACTTTTTGCAACTTTTGGGTCAAAATTGAAAATAACTAAAGAATCAGCGAAAAACTGCAGTAAAAAAACAAAAGGAAGAACAGTGAGTAAACAAACTTCCCGAAGATCGCACGCCTCTATGCAAACAGCGAAAGCATCGACGCCTGAACCCAGAGAGCCCTGCAGATACCAACCTACGCCGCAAACAATTCCAGAGACCAGCGCTCTCAATAAAAGGACTCCCATCACCACCAGGACTCCCAAGGCTGAACCAGAGACCGAGTCTTCCGAAGAAGAACAATGCGAGGGAGCTGCAGCGACGAGAACCTTTCACCATGACTTCAGGAGCGAAATGGACAATGCGCATGTGCAAAGCTACACAGACAGCTTCGAAGCAAGAGAAAGACAGAGACTGCCATTTAAAGTCGTCGCTAGCATCCCCATGCCATTCTGCGGTTACCAACACTTAGAAGACCATGGACTTCCTCCAGTTGTAAGTAATGGAGCTAACAACATTGGGAATTTACCCAATGATTTCCCAAAACTGAGGGTAGATGGTGTTAATTTACAAGAGTGGTGCCAACAGCTCCAAGTTGTCTTTATGAAAGAAAATTTATTGTTTTTCATTACTAACCCTCCAAAAAGACCTTGGACTTTAAGATTGGACTGCCTACACCATAGAGCATTTTTCTTACTAATATCCAGTATATCTCCCGCTATGTATCATAGTATTAAGTCAAATCTAACTGTATCAGAAATTGTTCAATGCATGTTTAAGCTGTTTCACAGTGATAGTGTAGCCACTACAACAAGAATGTCTAAGGATTTCTTTTCAGCCAGGTTAAAATCTGGGGTCACCATAAGTGAACATTTAATATACTTAAACAAAGTCAGAGCAGAATTACAACTAAGAGGAGAAATAATTTCAGATCAAACAATGAAAAGTGTTATTATCAATTCATTAGACTCATCTTGGAATAATTATATATCCCATTTAGATACAATCAATTTAGGGTATTTATCCATAGAAAACCTTTCTAATAGGTTGATAGCTGAAGACAATTCAAGAAGAAATCGTTATAATAATCACATAGAGCATAAGCGATATAAGAAAGTGGCATTTCAAGAAAGGTACCATGAACCAATCAAATGCCATAATTGTGGGTCCAAGGAGCATAATAGAAGAGATTGTCCTAAATTCCTCAGAGATAAACATAGGACAGATCATAGAGATAGATATCACAACAGACAGTCATCCACTGACAGACATAGATATAGAAGTCCACCCATCTATAAGGAACATAGAGAGGGTAGAGATGATTCAAGGGATAGAAAATCTGGTTCATTGAATGGACTGAACAAACACAACAACAACAACATACATAGACCAGAAGATAACGATTGGCTCATTGACTCTGGTGCAACAAATCACACTACACACAACAAAAATATATTATCTTCGTTTGTTGAAGATAAATTTGTAATCAAAGTAGCTAATCAAGGGAAGGTCCAAGTCATAGGTAGAGGAAATATAATCTTACCTGGCCTAGGAAAAATAGAGGGGGTATTGTTAATACCTGAAATACCTCATAACATACTTAGTGCAATAAAACTAAGCAGAGAATCTGGCATAAACATAGTCTTTTCAAAAGGGAATGCAGCTTTAAAGAAAAATGAAACAAGCGTAGGTACTGTCATTATAAAAGGAGGCTTACCTTACTTAATAACAAATGAAAGATGTTTACACAATATTGATTCCAACATAGAGGATGACAATGACATAAATAAAGAAAATAGTAATAGTGATAATGAGGAACACGAGGTAGTTCATAACAACAAAAACTCATCCAATGATAAAAAACCTAATATAGGCAAACCTATTCATGATGAATGTGCTCATATCTTACATAGAAAATTAGGACATGCTAGTTTTCCTGTAGTACAAAAAATGATTGAACATGCTGATGGTGTTAAAATAAAAAACTGTAAAAACTATCTAGAATGCTCAGTGTGTAAATCCACAAAACTCAAAACTAGCCCCAGGCCCAAAAAATCAACCAGATCAACCAAACAAATCTTTGAATTAGTACACATGGACTTAGTTGGCCCATTAACACCATCAATCACATATAAAAAACGCTATTTTCTAACCATTGTGGATGACTATAGTCATTATGGGTTTGTCTACACATTAAGACATAAGGATGAAACATTTCAGAAATTCAAAGAATTTTACAAACGCATAGAGATACAACACAACATTAAAATAAAACAAATTATGACAGATAGAGGATGTGAGTTCATGTCAAACGAATTCTCACGATGGCTAAAAGATAAAGGGATGTTGCATTACACATCTAGTCCTTTCTCTGCATTCCAGAACGGAGTGGCAGAGAGAAAGAACTCGACACTACAAACCATGATTAGATCCACATTAGAAGATGCTGGTTTAGGTAAACAATTCTGGTCAGAAGCTTTACAATTTTCCAATTACACCCAAAATAGGACTTGGTCCAGCATAGTGAATAAAACACCATATGAAGTGATGTACGGTAGGAAACCTAAGTTAACACACATGCATATATTTGGAGTCACTGCAGACGTACATATACCTAAACAATTAAGGCGTAAAGGTGAAAACGTATCCAGAAGACTTAAATCCATGGGATACGAAACAGGCACAAAAGAATACAGATTTATTGATAACAATAACAGATTCATAATTTCAAGAACAGCAGTATTTCATGAACAGGCCAATTGGTCCAAAATACACCTTAATGAAATATTCCCAAACACCAATTCAGACACTGAACATCAAAATAAGAATATTGAAAAGAAAAACAATAACAGCACACGCAAAAACAAAGTTAGAACATGGACAAATAGTCAACACAAAATAAAAACTGATTCAGTAACAAAAAAGGAAGCAAGGTATTTACATGACAATGATAGTATACCAGTGAGAACAACCAGAAGTAACAGAAATCAGGTGCCTAATAAATACAAAGATTATGTAATGTGTATGAATGGAGAAATAGTAACACCAAACACTTATGAAGAAGTGCTGAAACTTCCCCCCAAAGAAAGAGAAAAGTGGGAATCAGCATTGACCAAGGAGATGAATAGCTTACAAGAATTGAATGTTTTTACACCCACACAAGCCCCAAGGGATAAGACTATTATTGGTACCAGGTGGATATATAAAATTAAGAATTTGGAAGGAGGTAACACACTGTATAAAGCCAGACTAGTCGCACAAGGTTATGCTCAAAAATATCCTGACACTTACTCTCCTACTGTAAGAACTGAGAGTGTTAAAACAGCTCTAGTTATAGCATCAGCACTTAATCTCGAGGTATTTCAATATGATATACAAACTGCATATTTACATGCCAAATTAGATAAAGATATATATGTAAGAGCTCCTCATAGTCAATATACAAACAAAAATGATATATGGCTATTAAACAAAAGTCTATACGGATTGAAACAATCTGGCAAGCGATGGTATGAATGTTTAGTCAAAGTACTTAAAACTATGAACTTTGTTGCCACTACTGCTGACTATTGTTTCTTTGTTAAGAGTGAAGGTGATTCTCCAGAATTTGTATTGATTTATGTTGATGATATTCTATATATAGGCAAAGATACAAAAAGGAGAGAAACTTTTGTAACAAAACTCAATGAACACTTTTCCTTAAAATCATTAGGGAAAGTAAACAAATATCTTGGTGTTCAAATCAGCAAAACAAAGAAGGGATTCAAACTTTCCCAAAGGGATAAAATTATAGAACTCTTAAACAAATGTAACCTAAATGATGCCAAACCATGTGATACTCCTATGCAGACTGATTTTCTAAGAAACACTGATGAGTCATCTCCAGAATTTAAAGATAACACATTGTATAGGTCTGTTATCGGCTCTCTTCTCTATATCTCTAACTGGACTAGACCTGATATTGCTTTACCCCTTAACTTATTATCCAGACATGTCAGTAAACCATTATCATACCATTGGGAAGCTGTCAAGAGGATATTAAGATACTTAAAAAATAGCTTAGACTTCTGCTTGTTATTAGAACCCAATAATACAAATGAACCCATTCTCACATGTTATGCAGATGCAGATTGGGCTGGTGATGTCACTTGTAGAAAAAGTACATCTGGCTATATATTTTTCCTTAACGGCTGCCCAGTTTACTGGTACACTGGTAAGCAAGATTTGGTAGCTACATCAACTACTGAGGCAGAATATGTTTGTCTGTCTAAAGCATCAAATAACCTAGTATGGTTTAATGATTTATTGTCTAATATTTGGAAAAAACCTTCATTGCCTTATATCATACATGAAGATAACAAAGCTGCCATCGAAATATCTAGATCTGATGCTATTGGACAGCGATCTAGACATATAGATATAAAATTCAAACATGTAAGGCAATTATCACAAGACGGATTTATTAAAGCTATTCATTGTGAAACATCAGAGCAAATAGCTGACATCTTGACAAAACCTTTACCTACTAAACAACACAAATACTTAACTACCAAGCTACAAGTTTTATATTGTTCTGAATCTGAATGTAATTATTGTCATATGTCGAATCAGCATTTAGAGGGGGATTTGTCACAAGTAAATGCTTTATTCTCCATCATGTAAATAGTATCTGTACAGTATATCAAGAGTTAACTTATTTCCATTGCTTAATGTATGTATGTCTAACCACCCCCATATCTAGCTCCTCCCCTTGTATATATAAGGAGCTGTATGCCATTTTTCAGTGCTTCTATTTGTGAATATTCAGTGAATATAGAATGCCATCTGTGATTAAACAGAGCTTTATTTAAACATACTATTCTTACTTTAATTATTGAGTCTGATCCTGAAAATATTGCAACATACTCAGCTTATGTTTTGCTATTCCATCTGAAATTGACCAGTATGATTAATAATTTATTTAAAAAGCAATTTAAAATGAGTACTGAGACCAGAGAGACCCAGGTTCAAGCCTACATTCAACCATGAAAACTCATGGCTCAGTTATTATCTCCTATATTGCCTCCTCTGCCTGCAAAAGTTACATTTCTTCTCCTGAACAGTAGCTATTATTAAATTAATCAAGGGCACTTGGTCAGATGCATTTGGCAATCTTTTATGATTAGCAGAACTATCTTTTTGTCTTTTGAAGTATTGTTTTCTTCTCTGTGTATAGCAATCCCTGTTCTGAGATTCCATCATTCAGGAATTTACGTACATTCAGATCTCTCCATCTTGTTCTTTCCTTTTTTTAGGCCAACCAAAACTCCATCTGCATAATGAATGGGACAACTTGCCACAGCCAACTTGCTGTGGCAAACTCACTGCGGCCAACTCGCCACAGCCAACTCACCACTTGCAGCGTAGTGCCTACTTGCAACTTGCAGCAGGTGAACTCACCACAGCCAAGTCACTGCAAGACAACTCATTGCAGGACAATTTAACAATTCTATTTAATTATTTAAAATAAATAAAATTATTTTAATTTTTGCCATTCAAATTTCATTCTACTCCTCCTTTTGTACCCTTTCTTTAATGATTCTGTTCCACCATTTCTTAGTGTAACATAGTGTAACTCTTAGTGTAGAATATTAGTGTAACTCTTTTCCCGCAGTGAGTTTCCTGTGGCAAGATGGCCATGGCAAGTTGTCCTGCAGCTAGTTGCCCGTGGCAAGTCAGCTATGGTGATTTGTCTGTGGCAGGTTATCATCTCTAAATGCATTCTGTATGTTTGGAAGATCACCCAATTGAATGGCATGCACACTGTGTTTATCTTCTCCCTTCTATCACAGAATTATTCCTTCAATTGTTCAGGTTGTAATGATTGGCTTTTCTTCTAGCTAAACCCAATATATTGTGGCATTAGTTAACTGCATGGTCTAGTTTTAAGAAAAGATATGAAAGAAGCTATACTTGGAGAGACACTTTCAAAAAATATATCCTCTCTTTCTCAGACTTCTGTACCTAGATCTTCACCGAAGCAGTGAAGAAGAAGTGGTGTTCTTTTGTTCTGAAGTAACTGGGCAGGGTGTCAATTATAATTGAAGAGGGAGAAATTCCTTTACTGAAACATGCATTGTTTTTCTGCATACTGAGTGTCTCACAACTGCAGTCCTTTCAAAAAGACATCCTCATTCTACCTGAACTATTGGGCAGGTAGGCAAAGTATAAGGCAATCAGACAAACGACAAATAGGGTGTTTTGGTTCCATACCATTGCTATGGATAAGCTAGATTTGTATTTCTTAAGATGGGGAGCCATATATATATTTTTAAATGAATAAATGCCAAGACTAAAATATATAAATAAACAAATAAATAAATAAATGTCCACATTCTAAGTCATACTGAGTTCCAAGTCATCACTTATACTTTGAATGTGGTGTGATAGTATAAATACAAGTGGTTTGGGATTAGAACAATGTGTGAACCTGCCCTAAATGTTCATCATTTCAACAATGATCATTTATTTCTGTTAAATAATCAAAGACTGATAATACAGTCCATGCAATTAGTAAGTTTTGCCGAGACAAAGGTTCTGTAGTCCCATTTTTGGAAATGTCTTCCTGGCAGCTTTTTTTTTTTTTATTTAAAAAGTTTTACAAATACATTTTCTCCCCAGTTTCCCCCCACCCCAAACCCCCCATACCCTCCCTAAACCTCCCCTTTCCCTCCCAGGACTTCCACAGTATAAGATCCTAATTGAAAAATACATTTTATAAAACTTATAGAACTTAAACCCCTCCACCCCCTGTATACTATTAATACCTTCATAAAACTCAATTATTATAACCCTACATGATACATTCATTCAACTAAATGCTATCTGATATTTCTTAATTTGGTATTTCTTCTGCACATAATCTATCTATTTTTTCCATTCCCATACATAAGTCTCTTGAGTTCGGTCTTTTAAGTATGCTGAGATCTTCGCCATCTCTGCAAAACTGGCCATCTTCAAAGTCCATTCTTCAATGGTGGGCATAGCATCGTTTTTCCAATATTGACCTATCAATAATCTCGCTGCCATAACCATATACAATATCAGCTTTGTTTCACCCAATGTAAAACCCTTAACTATACCAAATAAAAACAATTGTGGGGAAAACTGAAGTTTTTTTCTTCAAAACATTTTGCATAACCCACCAAATTTTTATCCAGAAAGCCCTCACTTTCTTGCAAGTCCACCAAATATGATAATACGTAGCATCTATACAATCACATCTCCAACATTTTGGTTGAACATTAGGATACATACATGATAACTTCTTAGGATCTAAATGCCACCTTTAAAACATTTTATAAATTTTTTCCCTCAAATTCTGTGACTGTGTGAATTTAACATTCTGGACCCATATTTTTTCCTATGTTTCCAACATCTCTGGTTCTGCAAAATTTTGTGCCCACTTTATCATACAATCTTTAACCAGTTCAGTTTCTGAGTCCCTTTCTAGCAAAACATTATAAACCCTTTTAATATGCATTGGACCTTTCTCTTTTATATGTCTAACCAATTCTTCTTCATGCAGCATTATACCAGTTTTTTGGTCCTCTTTCCATCTCAGTTGGAGTTGATTATACTGTAGCCAAGTTAAGTTAATCCCTTCTTCTAACAGTGTTTCTAATGTCTTCAGTTGCCATCTGCCCGCATCTATAAAAAGAACTTCTTTATATAACCCCCCCCCCCGAGTGACATTATATTTGTATTCCACATGATATGACCAAGATCCAGCCAAAGCGGTATTTTATAATCCCATTTGAGTCAGTGCTTCTTCCAAACTCTCATCAAAGAATTCCTAAGTATATGGCTTTTAAATACTTTATCCACTTTATTCTCATAGAATAAATATGCATGCCATCCAAGTTCAAGATCATGACTTTCTATATTCAATATTCCAGTCTTTGTCCTTCCAAACCAGTCACTTGCTTGTGTCAAAGCTGCTGCTTCATAATACAATTGTAGATTTGGAAGTTTAAGACCACCCCTTTCTGGAGCATCTTGCATTATTTTCAATTTAACTCTCGGCTTTTTCTCATTCCAAATAAACTTATTCAATCCATTTTGCCATTCTCTCAATTGCTTGTCGCTTTTAAGCACCGGAATCATTTGAAACAAAAAAAAGAAATCTAGGCAAAACGTTCATCTTAACTGTTGCTATTCTTCCAAGCAACGATAGCTGCAGTTTTTTCCAAGTCTCCAAGTCCTTTTGTACCTCTCGCCACAACACCTCATAGTTATTTTGAAATAGTTTTATATTTGAATCTGCAACTTGAACTCCTAGATATTTAACTTTTGATACTATTTCAGAGCCTGCCTTGCTTTCAAGTTCCTGCTTCTGATCTTGTGTAATATTTTTAACAATCATCTTAGTCTTTTTCTGGTTCAACCTAAATCCTGATATCATACCGTATTCATTTATAATGTCTTTCATCTGGATTATTGATTCCATCGGCTGTGTTAAGGTAACAACCAGATCATCTGCAAATGCCCTAGTCCTGTAGTCCTCATGCCTGATAGCTATGCCATGTAATAAATTTGAGTCCCGTATAGTATTCAGCAAGACTTCTAATGTTAAGATAAATAACAGTGGGGATAGCGGACAACCTTGTCTTGTTCCTTTTTCAATATTAAAAGTTGTAGTCAAACTTCCATTAATAATAATTTGTGCCATTTGCTGTTGATAGATTGCTGATACTGCCTGTATAAACTGATCCCCAAAATCCATTTTTCTCAAAATCTTTAATAGAAAATTCCAGTCCACTCTATCAAAGGCCTTCTCCGCATCCAAAAACACCAGCACTGCAGATATCTGTTTATTCTTCTCAAGATAGTCCAATAAGTTTATTATTTGCCTTACATTATCTTTCATATATCTGCCTTCTATAAATCCTGCTTGGTCATGATGAATCACCTTTTGAATAACTGGCATCAATCTGTTGGCTAGTACTTTAGCGAAAATTTTATAATCATTATTCAGAAGAGATATTGGTCTATAATTCTCAGGTTTTTTAAGACCTGCTTGCTCTTTCGGTATCAGTGAAATATAAGCTGCTTTCCATGAAGGAGGTACTTTACCCCCTTGTTGTATGCTGCAAAATCAGTCTTTAAGATGTTCGATCATTTCTGCTTGTAAAGTTTTATAATACACCGCAGTTAGACCATCCGTCCCCGGCGCTTTAGCTTTCAGCTGTTTAATTGCAACAATAATCTCCTCAACTGTGATTGGTTGACTCATTCTATCCTTTTGATCATTTGAGATTTTCATAACTCTTTTTTCTTCTAAGTATTTATCTATAAGTCCACTCTTTATATTATTATTATTATTATTATTATTATTATTATTATTATTATTATTATTATTATTTTCTATACCGCCCTTCTCCTGCAGGACTCAGGGCGGTGTACAGCCAAGATAAAACATTTGCGTACAAAATTTAAAAACAATTTAAAAACAATTAAATAATTTCGGCCCAAGATATTAAAAATAACTCAATTAAAACCAAATTCAATTAAAACTGAGAGGATGGGATCAAGCCAGCTCAGCTAGATGGAATAGGTGTGTTTTCAGGGCCCGACGAAAAGTCCGGAGGTCTGATATCGTGCGTATCTCAGGGGGTAGGTCATTCCAGAGGGCGGGTGCTGCCACAGAGAAGGGTCTCCCACTGGGGGTCGCCAGCCGGCACTATTTGGCCGACGGCACCCTGAGGAGGCCCTCTCTGTGCGAGCGAACCGGTCGGTGGGAGGCTATTGGCGGCAGAAGGCGGTCTCGCAGATAACCCGGCCCTAAGCCATGTAGCGCTTTAAAGGTGGTCACCAACACCTTGAAGCGCACCCAGAAGACCACAGGAAGCCAGTGCAGCTCGCGCAGGAGAGGTGTCACATGGGAGCGCCTCGTCGCCCCCATAATCCCCTGCGTGGCCACGTTCTGGACCAGCTGGAGCCTCCGGGTGCACACCGGGTGCACCCATGTAGAGAGTGTTGCAGTAGTCCAGGCGGGAAGTGACGAGTGCCTGAGTGACTGTGCATAGGGAGTCCCGATCTAGAAAGGGGCGCAACTGATGTATCAGGCGAACCTGATAAAAAGCCCCCCTGGCCACGGCCGTCAAATGATCTTCTAAAGACAGCCGTGCGTCCAGGAGGACGCCCAAGTTACGAGCCCTCTCCATGGGGGCGAGTGATTCGCCCCCAATAGCCAGCGATGGTGTCATCTGGCTATATCGGGATGCCGGAAGCCACAGCCACTTGGTCTTGGAGGGGTTGAATCGGAGCCTGTTTCTCCCCATCCAGGCCCGCACGGCCTCCAGGCACTGGGACATCACTTCAAGGGCATCGTTGGGGTGGCCTGGGGTGGAGATGTACAGCTGGGTATCATCAGTGTACTGATGGAACTCCACCCCAAAGCCACGGATGATCTCACCCAGCGGCTTTACATAAATGTTGAACAGAAGGGGCGAGAGGACCGACCCTTGTGGCACCCCACACGCAAAGTGCCTCGGGGTCAACCGCTGCCCCCCTGTCAACACAGATTGTGACCGATCAGAGAGGTAGGAGGAGAACCACTGCAGAACGGAGCCCCCCACCCCAACCCCTTCAACCGGTGCAACATGATACCATGGTCGATGGTATCAAAAGCCGCTGAGAGATCTAACAGGACCAGGATAGAGGAACAACGCCTATCCCGAGCCCTCCAGAGATCATCCACCAACGTGACCAATGCCGTTTCCGTGCTGTACCCAGGTTGGAAGCCGGACTGGAGCGGGTCTAGATAGACAGCTTCATCCAGGTACCGGGGAAGCTGCCGCGCCACCACACTCTCAACAACCTTCGCAACAAAGCGAAGGTTGGAGACTGGACGATAGTTAGCAAATACAGCCAGATCCAGAGAAGGCTTCTTGAGGAGGGGCCTCACCACCGCTTCTTTCAAAGCGGCCGGCAGGACCCCCTCACTCAAAGAAGCGTTAACAATCCTCTGGAGCCAGACTCGTGTAACCTCCCGGGAAGCCAGTACCAACCAGGAGGGACACGGGTCCAATAAACATGTGGTCGCGTTCAGCCATCCCAGGATCCTGTCCATGTCCTCGGGAGCCACAGGATCGAACTCTTCCCAGATAACACTCTCAAGACCTGCCTCAGTCATCCCATCCGGACTTACCCAGTCAGAGGCCAGGCCTTCCCGAATCTGAGCGATCTTGTCATACAGATACTGCACAAAATCCTCAGCTCGACCCTGCAAGGGATCATCCCGCACTTCCAGATGGAGGAGGGAGAGGGTCACCCTGAACAGGGCAGCTGGGCGATTATCTGATGACGCGATAAGAGCGGCAAAATAACTAGATTTCGCCGCTTTTATCGCCACTAGGTAGGTCTTAATATGAGACCTCACCAATGTTTGGTCGGATTCGGAGCGGCTGGTCCTCCAACTACTCTCCAGGCGTCTTTTCCGGCGCTTCAACTCCCTCAGCTCCTCGGAGAACCAAGGAGCTAGGTGAGTTCGGTGCCGGGTCAGAGGCCGCAAAGGCACAACGCGGTCCAAAGCCCCGGCGGCCGCACTATCCCAGGCAGCCATCAGGTCATCAGCCGAGTCGTGAGCCAGAGTCTCACGAAATGGCCCAAGCTCCACCTGGAACCTATCAGGATCCACCAGGCGCCTGGGGCGGAACCACCTGGTCGGCTCTGCCTCCCTGCAGCGGGGTGTAGCGGTTAGAAAGTCCAGTCGAAGGAGCGAGTGGTCAGACCATGACAAGGGTTCGATGACAATATCCCCTGTATCAAGGCCACTCGACCACTGACCAAAGACAAAAACTAAGTCCAGAGTGTGTCCACCCGTGTGAATAGGGTCATGAATTAACTGAGTAAGGTCCATGGCCGTCATGGAAGCCATGAACTCTCGAGCCACCTCAGACGTTTCGCCGACAGATGGCAGGTTGAAATCCCCCATGACTAGAAGTCTGGGGGTACCAACCGCCACCTCAGCTATGATGTTGAGCAGCTCAAGCAGGGCCGTTGCCACGTGGCAGGGAGCCAGGTACGTGATCAACAAGCCCATCTGTACTCCACGACCCCACTTCACAAAAAGGGTCTCACATCCGGCTATCTGTGGAACAGTGGTCTCCCTCGGATCAAGACTTTCCTTTATAATAACCGCCACCCCCCCGCCCCTGCCCTGAGCTCTCGGCTGATGGAATGCTCGGAAACCTGGTGGGCACATATTCACGAGGGGAACCCCCTCCCCTCATGGCCCAACCAGGTCTCCGTAATACCTGCCAGGTCCGCTCCCCCCTCCTGAATAAGATCGCAAATGAGGGGGGCTTTATTTACCATGGACCTGGCATTGCACAGCAGCAGCCGAAGGCTCGGGCCCTGAGATTCTGAACAGCCTGGGGTGCGAGAAGGGCTATGGGGACCGGGGCGCGCCACCGCTCGAAGATAGCGAGTGCGTGCCCCCACCACATGATGCGGCCCCCTGCTCCCGCCATATCTGCCCCTCCCACTCAACACACTAATGGAGAAGCCCTCGACAGAATGGACTCTGATGTCCCCCTTACCCCCAGAATCCGCACCCTCTGTGGCTCCACTGACAGCTGGGCAGCATATAATTTAGTATAATAATCTAAAAAAGCTTCTTTAATTAGTTTTTGTTGAAAAATTTCCTTCCCTCCTATGTCAATACTACCAATAACCCGTGTGCTCTGGCGCTTCCTCAATGTATAAGCCAACCATCTGCCCGGTTTGTTAGCGTTGCAAAATGTATTATGTTTTACAAATTGTAAATTAGTTGCTGTCTGCTCCGCCATAAGCATATGAAATTGATCTTTCAAAAGTTTAATAGCTCCTCGTATTCTTTCATCTGTTGGATTCTTTATAAGTAGCTGCTCTTTCTTCTTTATCTCTGCTTCCATTTCCAATCTTTTCTTTTGTCGGTTTAATCTATGTTTAGAGTTCATATGAATAAGTACCCCCCTCATATATGCCTTACTCGCATCCTACACGATTTCAATAGGGGTACCCTTATTCAATTTCATTTCAAAAATTCTTTCATTTGCTTTTTAATTTCACTTACATTTTTTTCATATCTAAACAAATTTTCATTTACTCTCCATGATCTTCTCTCAGTCTTTCCCATTTCAATTTCTATCCATACCGGGCTATGGTCAGTTAGAGTCCTTGGGAAAATCTTTGTTTTTGTTGTTTTTTTGTTTTTGTAAGTAAATCAGATGATAATAAAATAAAGTCAATCCTAGAGAAAGATCTATGTCTATCTGAGAAAAAAGTAAAGTCCAAGTCTCTTGGGTTATGTATTCTCCAAATATCTTTTAGTTCCAAATCTTCTTTCATATCTTTCATATTTTTTAGTTTTTAATGGTTATTAATTGTTTAGTTTTAATTTGTTAATGGGTTTTAATTCGCACTGTTTTAATTCGGGCCAAAGTATATAATTCTTTTAATTAATTTTAAATTTTGTATTGTTATGTATTTTAGTTTTGGCTGTGCACCGCCTTGAGTCCACTAGGAGAAGGGCGGTATATAAATTGAATTAATAATAATAATAATAATAATAATAATAATAATAATAATAATAATATCAAAAAAAATGTGGCAATCTGTTCAGTGACTTTGCCGAACTCTTTTTATCTATTTTAGGATCAATTAACTCCATTCCAATCTCCCATAATTAAAATAGATCTATAGTCCCATTGCAGTATTTTAGAATACAATATTTTATAAAAGTCTTCCTGTTGTTGATTAGGAGCATAGATTCCAATCACCAAAATTGGGCCATTTTCTGTATAAAGTTCAATTGCTATAAACCTCCCAGAGTCATCTGCTTCTATAAGTTTAGATGATAGTCTTTTATTTATATAAATCACTACTCCATTCTTTTTTTCCGAACTAGAAGCTATAAATTGTCTTCCTAATCTGGAATTTATTAAGTATTTTTGATCTTGTTTTCGAATATGGGTTTCTTGTAAACAAATGATATCATTATTAAACTGTTTCAAATAATTAAATAATTTCCTCCTCTTCTGTGGTGAATTTAATCCATTCACATTCCAAGATAAAAACTTAGTTATCATCTGGGACATCTTGAAGCGATAGGAACATTTGCTGAAGACTTTCTTCCAGATTGGTGGTCCTGGCAGCTTTTTGTTGCTAAATGCTGCAGTCAAGTATGCAGGTGCCTCAGAAGACAGAACTATTACATCTAAGGTGCTTTTTCAAGAGGCAATTGGACTTTCTGGTTTTTCTTTGAAGATGTTTTGCTTCTTCAGCTTCTTGGGACAACCATGACCCAAGACTGAGAATCTCCATAGATATTTAGGGAATTTGGTTCCCCATTGGGATGGTCCTCTGCACTTTAATCTTGTAAATCCCAATTCAACATATCATATATACTGTATTCGAAGTGTTCCCAGAGCTTGGTTTATTGATAATGCTAATGCTGGTGTAGTCATTACTTACATTTTCATTTTCAGAAGCCTTCTTTTTAAATTCCACCAGGTCATCTTGGATTGAGCAATCCCTGCATGCCATCTTTGTCATGTCATCCTCTTTCCAATGTTATAATCTTCTCTGTTGTAATCTTCTCTTGGCATTAGAATATAAACAGTTCTTGTCCAATTGTTTGAAGATTATTTGTTATACAGTTATGCACAGGGACTGGTAATTAAATGGGGATTAATCTGATAATATAAAACAAAAATAGAAATTTGCCAGTGCTCTTTGATAATAAGATGTTTTCATTTTGCTGTCTTGGATCTTCCCCCTCTGCAATCCATCTTACATGTCTGATTATTTTTATTTGCACTAACTGTAAACGATTAAGCTAAACTTATTTCTCTAAACATAGCAAAATTTTGCTGCATTATGTATAAGCTCACCCACACATGGCTCCAATAGTTCTCGTTGTTAGGGGTTAGTTTTATGTTCATTTTATTGAATGTACTTTTATCGATTAGTGTCCATACTAAAGCTTATGTTTGTCTTATCAAATGCTTATATTTGACGTTGTGTCTTCTACAGTTTGATGACATTTCATGAGGTATAGACTGGCTTTTTTACCCTATCAGAAAACATGTTTGAATACCTCATTCTCCCCTTTATAACGTACTATAATTTGATTTTCCATAACTGGCCCTAAAATCTGTTATGAAACAATTTATACTTCAAAGTAAACACATTTTGTTTGTATGGAATAACTGTAAAGTACCATTTTTTAAAAAACTGAAATCTTATTTCAGTATGTTTCCTGGTTTTAACATAGAATATTAATTGAATCCATTGCTAGGACTCTACAGTATAGTTTTTGTTTTATCACATTGTTGTCTAGGATTTAGTTCTTGAAAATAGACCTAAAAGAATAAAGACTTACTAGGGTCTATGTGTTGAAATGCAGATTACAATGCATTGTGGTGGTGGTGGTGTTTTTTGAAGTACTACCATCTGCTGTTCAACATGTTCCTTACAAAAAACAGACTTGTGAGAGCCTAGATAATAAAAATGTAAAGATGAGATTACATAAAAAAGGTCAACTCTATCAGAACTAACAAAAACAATTATTTATTTATTTATTTATTTATTTATTTATTATTTTATTAGTCATATTTCTATGCCACCCACTCTCCAAGGACTCTGGGCGGCTGTTAAATATAGACTCTTGTTATATTGTTAAATATAGACTCTTTGTAGAGAAAAAAAATATGTTAATTTGTTTTATCCTAGTTATATTAGTTAGGTGTTTTGTTAGATAGTTAGTTTTCAAGTTCAACTCCTAATGATCATATGGACAAATGCTTCCAATATATATCTATTCCAAGGAGATTACAGTAATCCCTTTCATGCTTCATTTTTAACACTTGTTTAAAAAACATTTACATTTAATTTATAGATTGTCCAACTCCCAAACAACTCTGGATAGCCTACAGCTGGAAAACCAATTAAAACCAACATTATCTAACTTAAAACCAGCCATTTTATCTGCAACATAATATGCTTAACTTTATGGTTTTATTTATCCTATATATGTGATTTTATTAAATATGCTCTATGGCTACATATTGTCTTATGTTTTGTTTTTATCCTGACTTGTGAGGGAGAATTGTATGCTGCTCCGAGATGGTTTTGATTGGAATGACCTATAAGTACCTTAAAAAAAACAACAACAAAAAATCTATCCATCTTAACTTATCTGTTTTCAGCTCCCTGATCCTTGTCAAACATAAACATTTTTCCAGATGTAGCGTCTGCTGGCACCACATGTCCCAAATATACAAATTTCTGTTGCTGATCACAACTTGAGGGCACAGTCAACCTTTATTTGATACTTGATTCTTTCAAGGTACTCTTAGCAACTGTATCCAGATCTATAAAACCTGTCTGTTTTCTTTTTCTTGTTTATCGGTTTCCAGCCTTCATAGCCATACATGATAATTGAAGGTCCAGTTCTTTAACTGGCTTAATTTTTATTGTCATTGAAATACTTGTTAGCCTTTATGAGCTTGTTTACATTTGTCATTTTCTTCCTTCATAAAATTAATCTTCTCTTTGGTTTACCACATTGTCCACATTGTGGTTTTTAATCTGATCACCCAGAATTGCTTTTGATGAGATACAAATTTGATTAATAAATACCAATTCACCATCTTTTTTTTTCCTTGAGTCCGGAAAAATAAAATTGTCTATCACTTTCATTTTTAAAGTCCACTTTTGCTATAAATTCACCATGCATGCTGGTTGATATTAGGTTCTTAATATTAAATGATTTTTGTCCTATTTTCCTATTTACTTTTACAATTGATTTTTTCAAATAACGTGTCATTCTCCAGATGTTGCTGTTCATGTTTTGTCTTCCAATTTTCATTCTAATTGCCATCCCTTTTAGTCTTGCCATTCCTTTAATGGGCTAGCATTTATAAATAAATATTAGGACAATAGACCTCCTTGATTCACTTCCTTTCCTATTTGGAGCTACTCAGCTAATCCAAATTCAGTTATTATTTATTGTAAAGTTTCCTCAGAAGAGTAATCAGATGTTTGGGCTCATCTATTATCTCTTAATATATTCATTATTCTGGCATGATTTAAATACTTACAAGCCTTGGTGTAATCAATGAAGCAATCGTAAGTCTTTTTCTTAAGTCTCTTAGCAGACAGTGTTTTGCTGTTTTGAGTATCCATCTTATTTTGGCACTGTGATTTTTTTGACTTTTTACTTTTTCTAAAATCTGATTGACCATTTGACCTTTCTCTTATGTGAGGAATTAATTGCCGTGCTTCAATAAATGCACATTCTGTGCAAGTCCTTTCCTTGGATAATCTCTATTATCTTGTTCCATATTTATTGACAGAGTTGATAGCACTTGATTGCCTCTTTTGCAGTTTTAAACAGTTCAGTGAATATTTCAGTCTGTTCAGTCGTCTCAGTCTACTTCTCCTTTGTTTACTTATTATTTGTACTGTCACACTTTCTTGTGCAATTGTATATTTCTGTTATTTTATTATCTCTTTTATAAAAGATGTTAGCACAGTCCACCACAGTTCTTCCATCTTCCTTTAATGTGATTGGCATCTATTACGCAACTTCCATGCTTCTTTGTTGTATTTCTGCCGTAACTATAATTTTTCCTGGGATTTTTCTCAATCTACCTTTCATTTTTCATTTGTTTTATTCCTCTACTTGTTATATTTTCACTTGTCATTTCCTTATCATTTCTTGCTTAACTCTGGAAGATTGCCTTTAATAGTCATATTGCTTCTTGTTCCCAGTCTTTATCCATTCTTGTCTTTCATGGTGATGCAGTCCAAAAGTGATGTGATCCTTTGCTTTTTCAAATATTGTGAATATCTTTTTCTCTGCTTTGGTTTTCATAATGTCTTTTACCTCTCCCCATAGATTTTCAGATTCTCTTACACATATGTTAAGGGTACTGAATCTGTCCATTATATTCATCTGCGTGGTACCTATTTTCTTTAATCATCTAAGTTTAACCTATATATTTGACACCAATAATGCATGATCTATTTTGCAACCTGCATCTGAAAAATCCAGGTTGACTTGATTGTATTTCTCTATCTATTCTTTCCTTTCTTATAATCTATGTGATTCTGAAGTTGTACTAGTAATGTTCATTACTAGTCTCTGCATTTATGCTTCTTAAATCAATATTTGTGAAGGAGAAAATGAAGCATACCTATGGGTCTCTTGCCCATCTTAAACTATATTGTCTTTACGCTTTGGTGCTAATTCTACTCTATAAATGGCAAAAAGTGAAATATTTTATCCTTCCTGTGCAATTCCCAAAAGCATCTCCTTGGTTATTATTAAAATAAAATGTGGGACTTTAAATTGGCCTTTGGTTTGATCTTTGAAGAGACGTGTTATATTCTCATGAACTTACTTTTATATTTCCTCTCTACATTTCAGGAATGTTACACTTCTTGTTTCTCTTATATTGAACAATGGAAGCCTCATATTCTATCAGAATAATTTCAGTCTTCTTTTACATTTTTGAAAAGTAACTTGGCAAAATGAGAAAGCAAATTCATTCTTCTGAATCCTGGGGAGACATTTCATAGTGCCAGTCAGTTGGAAAGACTATTAAAGAAAGGGTAGGTTTAGGTAGAACTTCATCCAGGAGACTGTCAGAGCACATAAAGTCATGTTTTAACTAGAAACAACTAAATTGTTTTATGTCATGTTGGGCTGAGTCAATTCAAGTTCATAATAATAAAAAAACCAGGCATGCAACAGACCATATGCTAATTTACATGCCTGGACTTCACATTGCATGCTATCTTTTATGTCTACCTTAACTTTTTTTTCCCCAAAAAAGAAAGAAAAGGTATAGCTAATTAAACTGACTATTCTGCAGAATCTAATTGACATCATTTGTGACATAATGGCATGACACCAATGTTGTAAATCACAGCAGAAATTGGGTCTTTTATATGTGAAATCCATTGCCTCAAGATCTGATAAATAGAGGTTTCACTGTATTTTATAAATGTGCTTGTTAATTTTACTTCAGAACAGAAAAATCCTAAGGAACAAGACGAATAAATTAAAGTCTATTTACTTTTATTCTGCTGTGAGAATATCTGTAAAAACAGTTAATCATTACTTTTAGTAAATGATCATCCTAGCTAAATTATACCATCTGAAACGACTGTGACAAAAATAAATGGAATACTATAAACATTGCCCAAAGATTTAAATATATTTGCTTTCATCAAATTCACATCCCAATAAAAAAAAATTGTATCTATATCCATGGAAGGAAAAAGGATGTGATTATGGGCCTGGAATTTAGTTGCATACCAAAATTACACATATACAGCGTGGTGCAAAACAGACTTAATTTTGTTTTTTGCAGTGGTCCACATATTAGAAAAGTGGGAAGATTGCTACAGCTATTGCTAAATAATAAAGGTTTAATCTCAGCAGTGAATACTACAAAGGGATACTATGCTGCAAACCAACAGGGCACATGAGTAGCTTCCACATTTCTTACCAAGCTAATTTAGTGTTGCAGAAGAACCGCCAAGGTTTGTACTCTTATCATCCAAGAAAGTAAAGGCATATAATAGACTTAGGTTACAGAAAGAGCAGTTCAAGAGTAGAGCCTAATACCAAAAGAAGCAGTGACTCCCTTTATTGGATTTGCTCAAGTGAAGGCTGGATAGTCATTTTTGGAGGTTTTGAATTTGCATTTCAGCATTAGTTTAATGAAAAGAAGTTCTAGTTTAATGAAAAGAAGGACTAGGGGTGATATGATAGCCGTGTTCCAATATTTCAGGGATTGCCACAAAGAAGAGGGAGTCAAGCTATTTTCCAAAGCAGCTGAGGCCAGGACAAGAAGCAATGAATGGAAACTAATCAAGGAGAGAAGCAACTTAGAACTAAGGAGAAATTTCCTGACAGTTAGAACAATTAATCAGTGGAACAATTTGCCTTCAGAAATTGTGAATACTCGAACACTGGAAGTTTTTAAGAAGAGATTGGAAAACCATTTGTCTGAAATGGTATACGGTTTTCTGCCAGACTAGAAGACTTCAAGGTCCTTTCCCAACTTTGTTATTCTGTTATTAAGCAGAGGGTTGGACTTAGAAATGTGTAGTTGTATTATATCCGAATAGCATTGACCATTTGGGGGGAATCCAAGGGCCATAGTGAGCATAATACAGAATGCATAGGACTGTTTTTTGTTTGTTTTTAAAAAATCTGTTTTAAACCTCAATTTGTTTCTTCTTTAGCAAGCTGAGCAATTGTTTTGTAAGAATGACCAAAAAATGGTTCAGGACAGAAAGAGGAGATTTGGGGCCAAAAGGTTGCTCACCCCTGGTTTGGTAGGCTCATTACTTTTTAAAAAAGAATCTTAACCCATTGTATACATTTCAGTTAATAAAATATTGCAAGTAAAATGTTTAAACAAACAAACTTGCCATGTGGTATCACACAATTCACCCAACCTATTTCAAAGCAACTTTGTGATAATTGTGATTTACATTGAGATTTGGTATGGATGAGAATGGTAAGAGTAAGATATTTGGTATATCCAATCTACTGATACTTGGAGATTTCTTTTAGACAAATCCAAGCAGATGCTTTGTTTGATTTGCCAGTGCTGTTTCCAGTTCTTCTTAGATATCAAACTTAGAAACTGTAAACTGTAATCCATGCAGTGGGTAGACAAGATATAGACCAGAGATATAACAATAGCTCTCCAGTTGATCTACAGCAGGGGTGTCAAACTCAATTTCATTGAGGGGCGCATCAGGGTTGTCTTTGACCTCGGGGTCAGAGTGGGTATGGCCAGCTTGATGTACTCATGCTGGGGGTGCCTCCTGCAGCCCTCTGCCAGTGAAAACAGAGCTCAGGGGGCTATGCGCATCCTGGGCCCCATTTTCAGCCACGATGGCCTCCTGCAGCCCCTTGCCAGCAAAAATGGAACTGGTGGCCATGCATGGCCCTCCCAAGGTCCATTTTCACTGGCAGAGGCACCATGGGCCAGTCCTTCACTGTTTCCAGGGCAGCAACATGGATCAGACCTAAGCACCCTGCAGGCTTTGAGTTTGACACCCCTGATCTATAGCGTGTATTTATTTGCATATTTACTGTGCTTGTATGGCACCTATTCCTGAAGGCTCTAAATGGCTAACAATGCCAACATATAAAATAATGCCCCTTGCAAACCCAAGCCAAAGTAAAAATAAAACAAATAGAGGAAAATGAAAATGGATGGAGTAGGGTGCTAGCTGGTTCTGCCTCCTTTTTATTTTCTTCCCATATTAGGTGGAATAGCTTGAAGTAACCATAAATGCTTTTTTCTTGTTTAAAAGGAGCTATGAGCATAGAAGTTTTGGTTCTGGAAATAAATTCCTACATTATGAATATGTTCAGAGAAACATTTGTTTTAAAACCTGAAATTTATGCTATTTGTAAGGCTGGCAGAACTTGGAGTTTTAATCAGGTGTGTAAAATAATTTAAAAATGTGAAGGCTGTCCTAACCTAACCTCACATAAAAAATGCCCTTTGTCTGTTCTTTTAAAAAACTCTAAGAAAATTGATTCTTCAAATATCCGAATAACATATTTCCTTGTTTTCCTTATCTATTGCCTGCATTGTTTTAACCCTCTTTATTATTGTTTTTTAACATTCTCCAAAAGCTTGAGTGCTTTTTCTTTTAGACACGCTTTAACTTTTTGAATATTGTAAATACAAGCCTTCTTTCTTTAATCCTTTAGTTCAGCCTTCCACAGTGAATGGAAGAGTTTTCTTTGTAGGCCAAGCCTCATGCCCCTGCTTCCTCTTATCTGTGTTTGTTTCCATCCTGTCAGCTTCAAAAAATGTTGTGCCACATCTTCATCCTTTAGAGCAGTGGTTCTCAACCTTCCTAATGCCGCGACCCTTTAATACAGTTCCTCATGTTGTGGTGACCCCCAACGAGGGGTGGGTTCTAATTTTTTTTACTACTGGTTCTGTGGGTGTGGCTTATTTTGTGGGCATGGCTTGGAGGTCATGTGACTGAGTGGGCGTGGCTAGCTGGTCATGTGACCGAGTGGCCATGGCTATGTGTATAGGGACTACTCAGAGGGCTGAAAAAAGTCATTTCTGACAGGTCCTCGCACTTTTGACTGGTCCTCACACTTATGACCATCCTCACATTTACGCCTGTGCAGCATTCTTAACAACCATGTCACTCATTTCACAACTGCTTCTCTTCAACATGGTATAAGATAGGGCAAAAATGTAAATTGTGAGGACAGTCGTAAGTTCGAGGACTGGTCAAAAGTGCGAGGACCAGTCAAAAATAACCTTTTCAGCCCTCTGAGTAGTCCATATGCATAAAAGGATACAGCAATAGAGAGGGATGAAGGAAGGGAAGGGAAATTAGAGTAGGAGTGAAGGTAAGAGAGGGAGGAAGAGAGGAGGAGAAGGAGAAAGAAAGAGGAAGTAGGGAGAAGAAGAAGGGGGGGAAGAGAAAGTAAGTAAGAAAGAAAAGACAGAGGTGGTAGGTTTGAGGAGAAAGATTGCTGTACAATAAAAAAGATGAAAGGGAAGAAAGCCAACCCCAAACAAATATTAAGATATTAAGATAAAGAATGAATTGTTAAATTTTAAAGAATAAAAGAGAACAAATAGCAATAAATAGTAATAATTAGAAACACACATACAAACATACAATGTATTTTCTTTGAACAGAGTATTTGGCCGGTCCACAAATTTAAACAGTTGTAGGAGGTTAGCACCCACCACTTTCCTAGAAGAATGAAATATTTTGGGAAATATTAAAAAGGCAGAATATTATATTTTCCTGTATGAGAAATGGAGAAGCATATTTTACAGACAAAGCAACTCCCACCTTCCTGCCCCCCACCCTTTGTTAATGGGCCAGAGGCAGAAACTCAATCCTTTGTCAAAGGACATTTGCAACACAATAGCAACAGAAACTAACACAATGGGCCCCATCAAGCCATGTGATCCTGTCCACCATTAAACAATCTTTCCAAGCAGTCTCCATGTTTCCAGTGTCTTTTTCCCCATTTGGAGCAGAACCCAGAAGGATATTTCTTCCAACACAGTATTTAGTCATTTCAATTAAATTTACAATTTTTATATTTCCTTTTTACCATATTTATTCCTCATCTATTTTTTTTAAAAAACCAATATTACCCTTCATCCTCATCTCTAATCTTAATCAAATTCAATTTTTCCCTTCTATTCTATACTATACCCCTTCCCATTGTCATCTATTTTTATATCCATCCTCACATTGGTTAATTATATAATACAGTTGTTTAATACAAATTCAACATTTTAATATAAATCAATTAGTTATATAACTACCTTTTTTGTATATTAATCAATATGAACATGAATATTCCAATTATTTCCATGCAATCCAATTTCTTACAAATCAATTAATTATATTTACCAATACTAATAAACCAAATAATTTCCCCCATATATTCCTCCAAACCACAACCATTTCTGCTTTCAACATAATATCCAATTAATAATATCTCAATTATTACAATTCCCTAAATAGAGCTTTTTTTCTTTTGTGTTTTAAAATCTTGCCCTAAAATCTTGTCCTAAATTTCCCATTGTTTGCAGTTTTGCACCTACCTTTTTTGGTGAGGAAAAAGAAAAAGAAATCTCTCTGCCTCATTTTGTCACGTTGCAGCTAAGACCCTCCTTTCGCTTTCTCTTTTCAGCATAGGTAGGGGGAAAAACACTTGCTCCAGGAATTTACCTCTTTGCAGCTAACTCTTTGAAGCCTCGCGGCAAGAATTTAAAGTTTTTTTCCCCTCTAGCCATCAGCTGGGACTCCGGAGCAGCAATAGATTGGGAGTGGGCGGGGTAAGCGAACGGCGACCGGGCGATCCAGCAGAGGCAGAGGGTGAGTGAAGGCATGGGGAGGGGGGTGAGAGAGGGCTTTGGCGACCCCCGTGAAATGGCCGTTCGACCCCCAAAGGGGTCGCGACCCCCAGGTTGAGAACCGCTGCTTTAGAGTTATGTTTAATGTAGTGTCTCCTTTTGCTCCATTCTAGAAAAAGGATCACAAAGGGGGATCATTATGACTGATTCATCATGAACAAAACACCGAGAACAAATGCAACATAAATTATTGCATTTTTCATGGACAGCTATGTGTTAGTTTTATTTGTTTCCATTTTTTAAAATTATTATTATTATTTACTTTATTCATTAAACATGAAACTCAAGTCAACTGAACATTCAAAAATGCATCACAAATACCATTGACTGGTGCTAATGATACAGGTTGCTGCCTGCGTCCTAGGTATCAACCAAGTACCTTCATAAGATGTAGGATGTTCCAAGTAACGCAGTTTTTTGCAGTTCCGCTGGTGTTATTGCAGGAAGCTGCAATTTGTTGATGTATCTCATAAAATTCTTGGACATGGTACCAAGTGCCCCGATGACAATAGATATTACTGTTACATTTTCATCCATAATTGCGTAGTTTCAATGGCCAGATCACAATATTTTGTGATTTTTTTTCCAGTTCTTTTTCTTCAACTCTGGCATCTCCTGGTACCGCAGTGTCAATAAATTGTATGTTTCGGTTTTCAACATTTGTGATATCTGGTGTGTTGTGTTGCAAATGATGATCCGTCTGTATTTGAAAGTCCCACAAGATCTTCATTTTCTCATTTTCTATAATTTCTTCTTCTTCTTCTTCTTCTTCTCCTTCTTCTTCTTCTTCTTCTTCTTCTTCTTCTTCTTCTTCTTCTTCTTCTTCTTCTTCTTCTTCTTCCTCTTCCTCTTCCTCTTCCTCCTCCTCCTCCTCCTCCTCCTCCTCCTCTTCTTCTTCTTCTTCTTCTTCTTATTATTATTATTATTATCATTATCATTATCATTATCATTATCATTATTATTTTATTATTACTATTAGATTTATATTGCTGCCTATTCACCCATAGTGACTTCTGAGAAAGAGCCATAAGAAAGTCTGAAATCAAAGGAAGGGGTAGAAACAGAGAAGTAAATTGGCAGTTTAAATTGTCCAGCTATTAGCCTTTTGCAATTAAAGAGTCCAGGGTTCTGATAACTTTTCTTTTTAAACAAAATTCTCCAATAGCCACGGCATATTCACATATAGTTATAGAGATTGTTTTTCCTATTTTCAGAGATCAAACACTTATTTTCTGTTGTTCCTAAAAATAGTTTCAACTTCCTAATCATTTTTTCATTTCTGTGCAATTTTGAAATTCTTTTTTTTTCCATATCTGTTAATTATCTTTAGTTTAGTTTACATTGTTTAAAACAATTCTTTAATTGCCTGTAACATGGAGATACTTTCTCTTTTCTCTGAAATTGGACATTTATGAATTCTTCAATAAGTTAGCAAAAATGCCTGAAGTTTTCATGCTAGGTAATAAAATATACTGATACTTCAGGCAACAGAATTTCCAATTGAAAGCAGTGTGTCAAATATGTCTTATTAAATTCCATAGGATAAGAAAAATTCTTTTTTTTTAATCTGTGTGAAATGTGACATGTCTCATTTCTTTGTAGGTGGGTGCTAGTAGAATGCCTGAAAATTTGTGCCAATTTGAGTGGGAAAATAGAAAAATTAAAGGCAGAAAATTGCAACTAAGGCTGTCATTAAAATGGGGTAGTAAAGTAAGCTCCAGGACAAAAGGAAAGCTAATGGAAGAAACTAAATTAATACAGTTTTAACAAATGAAGCAAATCAAATAAAGCTGTCAGTAGCCAAGATGGTTGGTGAGATGAGATGAAATTAACTGTCTTGCATTTTTCCAGGTTGCTGTAGGATGTGCCTTTGAAAGGCATTCAGTGGTTGATTTGCTGGCTTGTCAAACATAATTTATTATCTATAGAACCCATATTTGACCAGCTTGTTAAAATCTTCTGTTGTAAAGTACTCATCTAAAATTCAATATAGGAATTTGCAAATTGTATCTTGAATAGGTAACCTTTTCCTGGATCATGCATATGCATACAAGAATTGCATATATAAACCATTGTATCATCCTACCATGTTTCTCAGAAAATAAGACCAAGTCTTATTTTCTTTTAGACTTGAAAATAAGCACTTGGGATTATTTTCGAGGCGGTCTTACTTTTTTTGAGGTACAGCAGGCCAGACTCGGTCAGCTGGACGTGCCGTGGACGCACCGTCGCTTTCATTCTGAACCTTCAGCGTTCGGAATGGAGGCATTTTGGCGAACGGGAGGAAAATGGGGAGGGGGATTTTCCTGCCTGTCATCCATTCCTCAAGGTTAGCACAGACTGAGGAAAGGATGGCAGGCAGGAAAATCCCCCTCCTCATTTCCTCCCATTCGTCAAAAAGCCCCCCGTGAGCCTCCCAAAAAGAGAGAAAAAGCAAAGCAGCTGGCTGCAGAGCTGCCAGCTTTGGGGAAGTGGCCCAACAAGCAGAAGCGCTGCGCCCAGAAAGAAAAGGGCAAAAGCGGTATTTGCGCTGCCCCAAGGGACCAGCAGGCTGCAGCTGCAGCTGGACAGTTGCCCTCCGCACCACCACTCATGCTGGCCACACCCATCCCTCCAGGCTTATTTTTGGGGTAGAGGTAATATTAGGCCCATCCCCCCAAAAATTAGGGTTGGGTTTCTTGGAGTGGGTCATGTTTTCGGAGAAACATGGTACTATCTCAATTTTTTAAAGTAACATTCTTTGATCTCCAAGTGAATAGAAGGTTCACAAGAAATAATGAATAAAGATATGCAATGAGTAAAAATATGCAATCTAGAATTTGCAAAGAGCCCACTGATGACTGCACAGAAAGCACAAAGGGAGAATTTCCTTTGTCACCGCCTACCAAACAATAATGGGATTTTCCATAAAGTGGCAAGTATTCCATATGGCATTTTTAAAAATTCTAAATCATAGTAGAAGGAAATATTGGCCACCAAGACGAGCCAAACGTCATGATTCTCTACACAGTATGCATGTCCTGTCCGTCACATCTCTAGAGCTCTGGGTTAGTCTGTGAGTCTAAAACTTGAAATTTGTACCAGTTTAAATAAGTGTATTTTGCTCTTTTCATTTAATGATCCATACAGAACTTTTTGTTGTGCATGTCTTTTCAACAGTAAAGTAAAATTACAGTAAAACATAAAATGGACTTTTTAATATACATAAGTTAATGAGAAAGCACCTGGTTTTTCTAGAGTTCATTTCAGAGCATTGTAAAAAAGAAATTATTTATGAGCCATGAGGGACTCTTAAGTTAAAGTGAGTACTGTATAAAATGGAGCTAACAAACTAACTTTTTTCCACCAAGTTATCAAACTACATTTACCCAAGTAAAATGATACAACAAACATCTGTTTTTGAACTAGATTGTTTTGTGCTCCAGAATGATTTATTAATGAATTGTTGAGTGACAAAAGAAACTGTAACTTATTCCCATCTTACTAAGCACCAAAGTGCTAAGAGAACTTTGGTCTCAACAAGACCCCAAAGTTCTAATAGATGTTATGCTGGTATAAATTATTACGGATCTCTGAGGAATACTGCATAATTAAAATTATAGCTGGGGTTCCTGAACTATAAGAGCATATGGCCTCACTGTACTTTCCTTCATTATTTCTACCTATTTTTTTCAGAAGATTGGACTTCAGCCACAGCAACATGAATTTGCTTGAAGCCAAATGTCATAATGATCAGGTCTTTACATATTTATTCAGGTGTAAGTTCCACATTATGCTCAATAGGCCTTGTGTATATGGACACAGACACAGAGCTTCAGTATTTTCCTTTTTGTATTTGTGTGTAAGGCCTTGAAGAAGAGCACATTTTTTGAATGTTTTAGATAGCAATGCTAAACGATATTTCAAGATTTTTTAAAAGACAAAAAAGGAAGCTACCTTGTGTCAGGAAGACTTAAGGAAAGACTAAAGAAAAGTCTATATCTGAAATTTAGATATTTTCTAATATGCCTGAAAATTATAGTTAATGCATCTGAAAAACACTAGGCTGGGGAAAGACTTGATATTTATTTTAGTAATAAGTCATAGGCATTTTTATTCAGTGTCTGTTTCTGCCTTGATCTTAAAAAATGTGAATATTTGACACAGCTTAGGGCTCATCTTATGGTGCTTTTGGCATGCGATGGCAAAAAGGTTAGTCATCACTGGGATAGGTGGAAGCAACTGGGGAAAGATTTTCTTGTAAATAACTGGTCATAAGCCATGGTGGGCTTTAAAGTTGACAGCCAGCAGATGCACACTGGATGTCAATACCAGTTCATGGAGTAAAGGTGTTCCATACAATATTCACTAGCCATACTGCTGCATTCAGCACCAGCTGAAGTTTTCAAATACTCTTCATTCTTTATAGAGTAGGAGAATTCAAGTATGAAATTGACAACTTGCTTTGAAGGATTTTTTTTTCTTGGAATGCACATACTGTACAGTTTTTTTTTTTTCAACTGCATGGATCATTTATTAGCTCTTTCATCTTAAAATTTTGGATAAAACTACAAGGCATTTAAGTCTGGTGCCAACACTATTATCATTTATGCACCAAAACAGGAGTATAAAATCAGAGCTGCCAAAATTGGAACAAACAGTAGAAAAATAGTTTCATGCTTTCTTTATCTCTTCTTTGCTAATTATTATGAATCATATTAATGGCTGCCACTGGATTTTCTTTAAGAATAAGAAAGAGAATATTTCTAGCATGTTAGTAAAGTGGGAATAGGGTTAGTATAATTTGAATGCATGTCATAGAAATAGCCAAAGATAAAATGATATCATACATATAGTCAAAACAAATTTAGTTCTTTGATGTGGGCCTTGTTTCTCTCCCCACTTTAAAATATAGCCTAGAAATCTAATATGCTAACAAATAATATTAATCCTAAATAGACACAGATTTATTTATTTTTATTTGTATTCTGCCTTTAATGTTTTTACAAATAACTCAAGGCAATGAACATATCCAACATTCTCCTCTTATTTTCTCCACAACAATAACAAAGTCACCCAGCTGCTTTCATGGCTAAGGCAGGACTTGAACTCAGAGTCTCTTGCTTTCTAACCTGAGACCAGATTTGGTCTTCTCCATATCTCCAGGAGCTATACTCCATATTCAGTTCAATTTTATCCTGAAAAAATAGCAAGAAATTATGCTTCCTTATATTTTAAGACACAGTTCCTGCTGCACTGGCTCCCTATTGGTCTCCGGTCACAATTCAAGGTGTTGGTTATTACCTTTAAAGCCCTACATGGCTCAGGGCCAGGTTATCTTCGAGACTGCCTTCTACCGCATAGCTCCCAGCAACCGGTAAGATCCCACAGAGTTGGTCTCCTCTGGGTCCCGTCAGCTAAACAATGCCGGCTGGCGAGCCCGTGGGGAAGGGCCTTCTCTGTGGCTACCCCAGCTCTTTGGAACCAGTTACCTCCTGAGGTCCGGACCATCCCCACCCTATTGGCCTTCGGGAAAGCGGTGAAGACCTGGCTTTTCCGGCAGACCTGGGGCCGCTGATCTCACTTTGCGATCTGACGAGATCCGACCATGAATGATGTAAATGGGTTTTAATGTTTTTAATGTTTTTAATTTTTAAGTGTTTTTATAGTGATTTTTTGAGTGTATTGTGAGCCGCCCTGGGTCTTCGGAGAGGGGCGGCATATAAATTGAATAAACAAACAAACAAACAAATAAATAAATAAATATAAAAACTCCAATAAACAAGATAAATTTTACATATATACATACATACATACATACATACATATTAGAGTTTAAATCTATAGGTATTAAATTATAGGATGAAAGGAAGAGGGAGTTTTTTAAAAAATGAAACCCAGTTAACTAGCTCAAATATAACTTGGTCTTGTTCTTCATATAGAGAAGTCAAAAGCTATTAATTTTCAGCCCTGTTTTCTGTTTCTCTGACAGATTATTTTATCAGTACCATTATACATATATAATTACAACTTTGTAAAAATGAATTTTTCATGATGTCAATAGATTGGCCTTGAATGCCATCACACGTATACTCTGTCATGTATAAAAAGGTAAAGGTAAAGGTTCCCTTCGCACATATGTGCTAGTTGTTCCCGACTCTAGGGGGTGGTGCTCATCTCTGTTTCAAAGCCGAAGAGCCAGCACTGTCTGTAGACGTCTCTGTGGTCATGTGGCTGGCATGACTAAATGCCAAAGGCGCACAGAACGCTGTTACCTTCTCACCAAAGGTGGTTCCTATTTTTTCTACTTGCATTTTTTACGTGCTTTTGAACTGCTAGGTTGGCAGAAGCTGGGGCACGTAACTGGAGCTCACCCTGTTATGCAGCACTAGGGATTCGAACCTCTGAACTGCTGACCTTTAGATCAACAAGATCAGTGTCTTATCCATTGAGCCACCACATCCCATTTTTTTAACCTGTCATGTATAAGGTTGGACTAAGCTGACATGTGGCATAAACAACAAGTGTTTAAAGTGATTAAATCTGATAAATAACAATTCAGGTTGCCCCAAAGGTGATTTTTCAAGAGGCAATTGGACTTTCTGGTTTTTCTTTGAAGACGTTTCACTTCTCACCCAAGAAGCTTTTTCAGCTCTAACTGGATGATAGGGAATGGAAGGATTTATACTCCTTGCAGACAGTTGGTCATTTGCATTCTTTTAGTGAATCATTAAGGCCACCTGGAGATTTATCTGTGTCATCAGGTTCACCTGAGTGGTGCAAATGGGTGTGGAGCCTTCTTGGAACTGTTGAAAGAACTGTGTTGTAGACTGGAGATAGATGTCATATCCCTCCCCCTCTTTTGAGAGAGGGCTGTTCAATTTTGACACAGATGGACTCTTTGACCCCTCTTTCAAATAAGCAGTTTTCTCTGTCCAAAATGTGAACTTTGTTGTCTTCAAAAGAGTGGCCTTTGTCATTTAAATGCAGGTGCACTGCTGAATCTAGGCCTGATGGGTTATTCTCCTATGTTGTGTCATGCATTTATGAAGTGGTTGTTTTTTTTTTCCCAATGTACAGATTTGCACATGACTCACTGTATTGCACTGCATATACCACATTGCTCAGTTTGTGTCTGGGTGTTTTATCCTTGGGGTGGACAAGCTTCTGCCTTTAGTATATTCTTGGGTTTGAAGTATGCACATATGTAGTGTTGGCTGAAGAACCTCTGAGCTTTTCAGATATTCCTGCAATGTATGGAATGACAGCTGTCTGCAAGGAGTATAAATCCTTCCATTCCTCACCATCCAGTCAGAGCTGAAGAAGCTTATTGGATGAGAAGTGAAATGTCTACAAAGAAAAAACAGAAAGTCCAGTTCCCTCTTGAAAAAGCACCTTTGAGACAACCATGACCTGGATGACTGAGAATCTCCATAGACATTTACAATTCAGGATCAAGTTAGTTATTATTTATTATCACTATTGGATTATTTTTGCAGTGGTACATTTAACATAAGATGAAGTGAAAGCTGTCCACTGAGCCTATCCTGTAGGAAACAGCTCTATGATTTAACATTTGCTGTATTCTGCACACATCCATCCCACATTCATATTCAAACACCAGACTGTTTTTCTGAATTTATACTGAATTGCAAAAATCCAAATCAAAGCCTTCTTACTTTGCAGGGATTTTGTTTTAAATGTTACAATATACAGTTCTTCCTTTAAGATCCTGATCTTGGATAAAGTTTACTCTTAAAAATCAAAGTATTGAAGAAGCTAGCTATTTCTGCCTTCTGTTACTATATAATGTATTTTTTAAACTAAATTAGGCAAACTCTAGCCTCTTGATGGCAGTGCATTTCCTTCTTGAGTTCATAGGCCTTGTAGAACATTTATGTCTCATTACATCCAGTACTGCGGTTGTGCCCTAATAAATCAGTGGAGTTTTGTGGAGATAGTCTTGACAGTAATGAATCTTTCTGTTGGCGTTTCCACTTCACAGACACAAATAATGAAGCAAAACTGCCCCATCTGGTCACTCAGTAAGAGTCAAATAGCAGCGGGGAGCTATTTTCTCAAGCAAGACAAAGGTCATTTTGCAAAGCAGAAGCAGTGAGCAATCGGAGGCTGGGTTGTGAGTGACAGTGCAAAATGAAGCCATTTGGGGGGCTTTTATCATAATTACATTTATTAGCCGTGCTGCCTGCTTTCCTGCCTCCCACTCACATTGGCTTTGTGCTATAGTGTCAAGGGCTCAAATAGTTGGATGCTGTTCTTGAGCTTCCTAGTTTAAGCACCTAGAAACAAATAAAACCAGCTCCAATGCTGAAATGCATAACAAAAATCTACCTTGCAACATATTGCTGGGAAGGGATGGCAATGCCTAAATGGCTCAGGCAGCAAATAAATACACAAATTAATGCAAAAATTACATTAAAGTGAAGGGATTGTTATCAGACGGCTCTTGGGATTGCTCTCACTTTTTTTCCCTCTTGAAGTACATAAAATGCACATTAGGGTGGAGAGTAAATGCATTTTACGCAGATGTTTCATCTGTAAATGGTAATTGTAAATGATCATACAACGTGAGAATAAATAGTACATTAACAGGGATCTTAGTTTTGAATCTGCTTTTTGCATTTTCCATTTCCATTTCCATTTATTAGATTTATATACCGCCCTACTCCCGAAGGACTTAGGGCGGTGAACAGCCACAGAATAAAACACATAAATACAAAATTTAAAAACAGAATAAAACCGAATTAAACAATTTGGCCGAAACAAATTTAAAATACCCAATAATTTTAAACAAATTAAAATTTACATTTTAAAGGGGAAAGATTTAGGCCAGGCCGGCTTGATGGAATAAAAAAGTCTTGAGAGCGCGACGGAAGGTATGCAGATCCGGGATCCTCCGTATCTCCGGGGGGAGCTCATTCCAGATAGTAGGTGCCCCCACAGAGAAGGCTCTCCCCCTGGGGGCCGCTGGTTGACATTGTTTGGCTGACGGCACCCGGAGTTTCATGCCATGGCCCTCCAGTTTGAGTTTCATGTCATGGCCCTCCAGTTCAAAAAGTGGATGAAGAGCAGAATAAGGAAGAAAATTGATTGATTTAAAACCAATATATTAAATACAATGAGTGTTACAACTGTAGGCCTCTTACATTTTTATTTCCTCTTCTTCACAATAAATATACTTTAGAAGCAACTTGTGCAGAGTCTTTTGGCTCCATTCAAAATTTAGGCAGGATAAGCTTGTGGTTTTCATTCTGCTGGTTATTCACCTTTGCTTTGTTCCAAATGTCTGATGTATTCAGAATCCACAGCAAAATTATGATTTTTTTTTCAGAGGCTCTCTGACACCTGATTGATTCTGGGTGGCTTACATTTAAAGATAGAAAACAGTAAGAAAAACAATCACTCATATCTATACAAACTAGACCCCATATGCCACAAATATAACCAACAGGACTCCCCATGGTCCTGGGAGATTAGCCAAGTTTTTAAAGACTTCCAGAGCATCATCAGGGTGGGTGGATATGGCTGTCACTTTTACCCTTGACAAGCTATTTGGTATTTCTACATATGAAAATACTACTTGTGAATTCTGAAATCAAAGGGAATTGTTGCTTTTGATTTAAAAATGATGGTCAAAGATATTAGGTCTAAGGAAAAAGAAAAGGGGATCATGGAGAAAAGTTATGGTGGCAAAACTAGAAAAGATAATGTCAATATTAACACTTCCTTCCTTCCTTTCTTAATGTGTTGCAGTTCTCACACTTAACCAAATATTTTTGACTTTTGACAAATATAGGAGAAGAAATAAAATTAATTAAAGCCATGCTGTCATGTACTGCTGTTACTTGCTAGCTTTATCTAAAGAATAGGATTAAATATATTTTTATTATCAGCAAGTTTTTGTTTTAAATTATTTTGAATATCATTCATGGTACTGCATCTTTGTTCATTGAATGTCACTTTGTCAAATGATAGATGTAATTTAATAATTCACAATCAAATAAACCAAACAAGCCCTGAACTGGAAAGTAGAGGAAAGTATAAAAGGAAAGTACAAAAAGACATAAAGGAAAAAGTAAATGTAGAGGAAAAAAGAAAGGAAAAAAGAAAAGTAAAAAGAAGAAGAAAGTACAAAATATAACAGACGTATGTTAAACTTAGTAGGATTTAAGTTAATTATGTGTAACTTACTCAAAATTTCCTCCTTGAATATTAAAACAATGAAAGTACAGATGATACGAACTTTCAGTTCAATACAGTATCTTATATTTTAAGACAAAACCTAAATTTGTCTATTGATTTTAATGAAGTACAGGTAATATTTAGATCTACATTAATGCTTTCTTTTGAGGTCTAAGAGCAGCTCATCATTGTAATCATACTGAAAGGAGTTTAAAATACTCATTTTGGAGAAGGTTCAGGAAGATGACAAACATTGCCTTAGATATCAGGAGAGAAGAGGCATTTCCATCTCATTCCACTAACTCAGACTCATGCTATAAAAGCTACACGAAAAAATGTGCTGTGAATAATTCTTTAATCACAGTTTTCTAATGGCATTCAAAAAACCTCAGGTTCTTATTTCTACGCTCTGAAACATTTTCTTCTTGGGAGAAGGAAATAATTTCCTTCATGTCTGTGTTCATGAGATAGAACAAAACCATACACAATACACAACAGTACAAACATTTCAGAGACACTAAGAAGAACAAATAATAGAATCAGTGCAGGTTTTAGAAACAAGAGAGAACAAATTCTCCCAAAGATTCAGTGGCAAAACAGCTTTAAACT